>LR738709.1:323336999-323463465 GCA_902687465.1 Secale cereale
GCGGCCAGGAGGGGGGCCGCGTGGGCAGGCCTCCTGGGCTGCCCCTGGCTCCCCTCTGGCCCCACTTCTGGCGCGTGGAAGCTTCTGGAGCGCTGATTTTTTATATATATTTCCCGGAATTTTTCTGGCAATTTAAGTAATGGGAAAACCTGAAATACAAAAATAGCAGAAAACAGAAACTGGCACTGGGGTGCACTGAGTTAATAGGTTAGTCCAAATATGATCAAAAGTGTATGGAAGTGCATAAATATCATAGCAATATCACACAAAAGAAGCATGGAGCAAGCAGAAATTATAGATACGTTTTGGACGTATCAACATCCCCAAGCTTAATTCCTGCTCGTCCTCGAGTAGGTAAATGATAACAAGCATAATTTCTGTGGTGACATGCTATCAACCATATAAGAACTTTTAAGTAAAGTAATCAAGGCATGTAATCCAATTCAAGTCATAACAAGCAAGAGTCTATATTAGCATTGTAACAAGTAACATAAGAACATAAAGGTGCAAGAGCTCTCGTTGTCCGTGACTCGAATGTCTCCAAATGGTGTTTGCGTGCAAGAAAGGGGATAGGGATATATGAGAGAGTAAAACATAGTTTTTGTATTGTTGAGAACTTAATCGACTAAAGTTTTACACTTGGTCTTCTTTGGAATCTTATCTTGACTCATCCCCAGACCGTCAGCCAGGTACAAGTCAAAATGATCCACTCCCTTTCCATATTTTGAGCACTCATGCAATGGATGAGCGTAAGCAAGAAAGTCGACACTTAGGATGGCAAAGAGAGAAAAATGATAGAGGGGGAAGACAAAAAAGGTGTGAAAGGCTCACATCAATGAGGACAATCATCGGCGAGAGAAAGCCAAATGATAGATATGATGTGAGGAGTAGGGATTGCCATGCAACGGATGCACATATGAGCTAAGGTAAGCTCTCCAATGGAACTAGTGGGGGTGCATCCAACTTGCTTGCTCAAGAAGACCTAGAGCTCTTTTGAGGAGGCTCATCATTGGAATATACAAGGTATAAGATGGAGTACGAGTGTGGATCTCTCAAAAGAAATAGTAGTGTGCCCCCTTCTCTCTTTTTTTTTCTTTTTTCTATTTTTTTTATTTTGTGTGGCCTCAATGGCTCTTTCTATTTATCTCTCATTTGTCCTCTTTGGGATCTTTTGATTTTGTCCTCTTTGGGATCTTTTCCTCACTTTAGGGGCAACACTCTATGTATTACAAGAGGTATAGAAGATCTTTCACACTTTACAAAAGTACTCAACATAAAGAAAATGAAACTATCATGATGTATGCAAATGTATGCCTCTGCCAGTGTAGCAGGATATGCAATGATACTAGCGTGTCATGTAGCAATGATTAGGGCAAGGCCCAACTAGCATGCGGCTCATCGATCAAGCAAAAAGCATGTATGACATGAAGATCAAGTCATGAGAGGATGGATGTTGCATGGCAATGTATCTCGGAAAGGCTATGGAAATGCCTTGATAGGTAGGTATGGTGGCTGTTTTGAGGAAGGATATAATGAGGCTTATGATGACAGAGCATATCGTGCCAAGGATTTGGATGCACCGGCGAAGTATGCGCCAACTCTCGAGGTGAGAAAAGGCAATGCACGGTACCGAAGAGGCTAGAAAAATATGGAGAGGTGGAAGTGCCAACTTTCGAATACTCACATTAGTCCAAAGAACTCATGCACTTATTATCGGTAACTCTCAATCTAATTAGGAGGTTTCACAAAGAGACAAGTACCCCGAGGAGGTGTGTATGGGGGTTTGGTTACCCTTGCGCATCCTCGATCCATGGTACGTGAGTGTACTTTAATATTCGATCCCTCCAAAGATTAGTGATCCATTTAGTAGCTAAAGTTATCAACTATTTTGTAGGTTTTCGAAAATAAACACGGATTGCCCAAAATACGACATCTATCACTAATAGGCTAAAGCTCTTGACACCAAAAGTTCAGACATTACTCATGGCAACACCTCAAAACTATTGCAAGTTACTACCAAAATTAAATAGCAACCTCAATTACCGACTTTAAGTTAAGACACACAACTCAGTGCAACAGACAAACTCTCTTAACAAGATAAACATGAAAACTCAAGAGATTTCAGCAACCAACTAAACAAAAGCTCTTTAAAAAGAAAAACATGAAAACTAAGAGCTAAACATGACAGTAGCTATGGAAAGACAAAGAACACACACAGCAAAGATAAGCATGAAAATCCTATGTTGTGTTCTAGGTTGAAGTGGAGCGTGTTTCTCTCCCACACAAAGAAAGTTGGGTTCTAACTCTTTATGAACAGCAAGCAAAGCTAAAGAAAACTTAAAAAGGAAACTAAAAGCAAGACGCTCCAAGCATAGCACATAACGCATGAAGTGATTAAAATATAGTGGAACGAAAGACGAACTGATAATTGTTGATGGAGAAGGGGATGCACGGGGGCATCCCCAAGCTTAGACGCTTGAGTCTTCTTGAATATTTCTTGGGGGTGCACGGGGGCATCCCCAAGCTTGAGCGTTTGACCCTTCTGAATCTTTTTATCATCTTCCCTCGCACACTTGAAAACTCCCTTCATACATAACTCATCATAATCTGATTAGCGAGGTTAGTACCCATAATAAAATAACTTTTCCTTGCTGGAAATAAAGATAATCTTGAAGAGCAACTGTTTCTCAAGATTGCCAAAAGGTGTTTGCAAAGAAAAAGCAAGCTTAAGGTTTGCAAAACGAAGAAAAGGCAAAACAGGACAGAATCTGTGAAAAACAGACCAGCAGGTAGTAAATAATTATTTCGGGGCACTTCTGCAACTCAAATCAAAAAACTCAGAACAGAAGCCCGAAAGCCAATTGTATAGAGCACGTTGTCGAAAAAATTCAGACCAAAAAGATGATCTGGTGATTTTATACGAATTTTTCTGTCCAAGGACATAATCTGTTTCCTGGACAGCACGTCACAACTTTTGAACTTTCTTGCAATCGGAGGCTAAACTTGGCACAAAGCTGAAAAGAAAAGATACAATGATGTTGCTACAGTAGTAACAAACATCAAGACCATTAAAACTGAAAGAACAAACTGAAAGCAAAGATAACAAGGGTTGTCTCCCTAGAGCTCTTTCTTTATAGCCATAAAGATAGGCTTAAGACTTTAATGATGCTCTCGTAGGAATAAGAGTTGAAGAACAAAAGAGAGCATCAAGAAGAAAATACCAAACACATTTAAGCCTAACATGCTTCCTAGGCATAGGAATATTGCAATACAATAATTCATTGAAGCACAAAGCAATAAGCATAGGAAGACAAAACAAGTGCAGCTTCAAAACCTACAACATAAAGAGAGGGAACTTGATATTATTGAAATATCTATAAGCATATGTTCCCTTCTCATAATAATTTTCAGTGGGATCACGAATAAACTCAACAATATAAGCATCACATAAAGCATTGTTACCATGATCCACATGCAAAAAGGTATCATTACTCTTCATATAAGCAAAATCTTTCTTATTAGGAATAGTGAGAGTAAAGCAATCATAACCATCATGGTAATCATTGTATTTAGGAGGCATATCATAATCATAATAAATTTTATCCTCAATAGTAGGTGGACTGAAAACATCATATTCATCATTGTAATCATATATAGGAAGCAAAGTATCATCAAAGTAAATTTTCTCTTCAAAAGTTGGGGGACTAAAAATATCATGTTCATCAAACGTGTCATCCCCAAGCTTAGAGCTTTCCATGTCATGAGCAATATTGATATTCAAAGAAAGCACACTAATAACATCACCACCATCATGATTGTTATGCAAATAATAAAGTTCCATAGGTTTTTTAATTTTCTCTTCAAACTCATCATGTCCCAAAGCAAGGCAGAGCTTATAAAGCTCTCTCATATTTTTGTTTTTTTCCATTAAGCAAAACTAGTGAAAAGACATAAAGAAAACTGAAAGGTAAACTAACAAGACTAAAAAGCAAAGATAAAAGATAGCGTGCAACTCCCCTGTCTTGAAGAGTGGAGTCCCCGGCTACAGCGCCAGAAAACTTGCTTGATGGCTTCTCGCCCCTCGTTGGTTACCCCAAGTGGAAGGTTTGAGATGTAGCGTAGCGGCAAATTTTCCCTTGGCAAAGATACCAAGGATCAAATCCCGTGAGACTCCGAGGGTCGACAAGAAGGTGTCAATAGCGCCAGAAACTTTCGCTTGATAGGACCTGCACACAGATACAAATAACTTTGCTCCCAACGAGTACAGAGAGGTTGTCAATCCCTCCGGCCTTGTCGTTTACAAAGGATCAAACGCAAGAGATAATAGTGATAGGTATGACTGCAACTAGGAAATAAGAACAAGAAGTAAATAACGGGTGTGATCAGTGATGGTAATATGGACCGGGGTCTCATGATGTTCACTAGTGATGTCTCTCTCCCAAAAGACGATAAAACAGCTAAGCGAGGTAAACAAATTACAGCTGGGCAATTGACAGGATTATGTGCGCAAACCAATGCTAACTATGCTGTAAGAAAGGTAGAGGCTCAAAAGCATGGGCGGTACGCCAAGGCAAGTAGACCGAAATCCATCTGCATCTACTACTAATCATCCACCTTGAGATATCTATCCAGAACATCTCGCTGGTATTAAGTTGCGAGTCCCACCCAAAGTGTAAACTCAAAGCAACAGACAACTGCATTAAAAGAACTTTGCGTAAAGTAAACAATCCTTGCACCCGCCCCTTGTGGCAACAACACATCCCCTAGACTCATGTTTCTGTCACTCAAGCTAGTCATCGAGGGGCATGAACCCACAATCAAGCATAACGTTCCCTCTTGGAGTTACTACGTACTACTCGGCCAAAGCAATAAATAGCAACGAAGAACATGCAAGAATTACTCAAGAACATAAATATAAAAGAGGTGAATCAAATATATTACTCACACATAATCTAAACATAATCTGATAATCCATCGGATCTCAGCAAACTCAGCATAGCAACAACATAAAGATTACATATGTGCCTCGATCATGTAGGGCAGCTCACGAGGTCTAATCGATGAAGAACAAAGAGGGGAGGAGAATATCACATAGCTACTGGTCATGGACCCATGGTCCAAGGGAGACTACTCACAACTCATCCGGGAAGCGTCCATGGTGGTGGAGAAGCTCCCGGTGGTGGTTCTCCCCTCCGGCAGGGTGCCGGGAAGAGTTCTCCTAGTGCTCCCGATCTTGGAAGCGCGGCGGCGGAGGAATAGAGATGAGATCGTGAAAAAGGGTTCCGTCCTCGAGGGTTTCGGGACGCGAGGTAAATATATGCCAAAGGGGGTCACCAGAGGCGGAGAGGGGGGCCCAGGCGCCCCCTCGGCGCGGCCAGGAGGGGGGCCGCGTCGGCAGGTCGCCTGGGCTGCCCCTGGCTCCCCTCTGGCCCCACTTCTGGCGCGTGGAAGCTTCTGGAGCGCTGATTTTTTATATATTTGTCCCGGAATTTTTCGGGCAATTTAAGTAATGGGAAAACCTGAAATACAAAAACAGCAGAAAACAGAAACTGGCACTCGGGTGCACTGAGTTAATAGGTTAGTCCAAATATGATCAAAAGTGTATGGAAGTGCATTAATATCATAGCAATATCACACAAAAGAAGCATGGAGCAAGCAGAAATTATAGATACGTTTTGGACGTATCAGTCACCTACTACATGTTATGATCCGGCAACCCCAGAGTGACAATAACCGGAACCACTCCCGGTGATGACCGTAGTGAGAGGAGTTCATGTATAACTGTGTGTTAATGATTTCTTTTTGTTCTCTATTAAAAGGAGGCCTTAATATCCCTTAGTTTCCAATATGGACCCCGCTGCCACGGGAGGGTAGGACAAAAGATGGCATGCAAGTTCTTTCCATAAGCACGTATGACTATTTACGGAATACATGCCTACATTATATTTATGAACTGGAGCTAGTGCCGTATCGCCCTAGGTTATGACTATCACATGATGAATATCTGAAAGTGCAACTAATCCCCGGGTGGTTTTGGTAATTAATAACAACATATATATCATTGAACTAATATTATCTTGAGAATCTTTTCAGAAAAGTTCGATGATATGGGTATGGAAATGTCTGAAGAAGTGGACCCCTCAAAATGCTAAGACAAGCATTGGCAAAAGCTCAAGACTCCTTTTTTGGTTTAGTGATCAAAGATCACATTGAGTCCATAGGAAAAGCCAATACTATTAAAAGGGGATGAGGTTGTGTTAATGTTCTTGTTGCTCAAGTGCTTGGTGATCTAACTCCCTCAACTATCAGCACTATTCACTACTTAACACACACCCATAAGTAATCTCGGTCAAACCAACTCTGTCTCACCGAGATGAAGTTATCTCTACAAACCCTAACATCTCGGTCACACCGATTTCTCCAACTCAGTCCCACCGAGATGAACCTCTTCAGTTGTTTCTCCAAACCCTAGCTTCTCGGTCAAACCGATTCTGAGTTTCGGTCTCACCGAAAAAGGGCTGCCAACCTTCTGTGATCAGTTGACATCAATTCGGAATATCCGAGTTTATATTTTCGGTCTCACCGAAATGGCAAACCCTAACCTTTGACTCACTTCGGTCTCACCGAGATGGTATTTTCGGTCCCACCGAAAATCCCAACGTTCACTATATTTGAACTTTCGGTCTGACCGAGTTTCACTTCGGTCTGACCGAGATTGGTCAAATGTGTGTGTAACGGTTGGATTTTGTGTGGAGGCTATATATACCCCTCCATCCCCTCCTCATTCGTGAGGAGAGCCATCAGAAAGTACCACCATTCCTACCATACACTTTCTGAGAAGTGAACCACCTACCCTTGTGTTGAGATCAAGCCATTCCATTCCTACCATATGAAACTTGATCTCTAGCCTTCCCAAGTTGCTTTCCACTCAAATCTTTCTTCCACCACAGCCATATCAGTGAGGAGAGTTGAGTGTTGGGGAGTTTATCACCTGAAGCACAAGAGCAAGGAGTTCATCATCATCAACACCGTCTATTACCTTTTGGGGGGTGGTGCCTCCTAGATTGGTTAGGTGTCGCTTGGGAGCCTCCGTCTTGATGATGTGGAGTTGAACCAAGAAGTTTGTAAGGGCAAGGAGATCGCCTACTTCGTGAAGATCTACCCCGAGTAAGGCTAGTCCTCCGTGGGCGTAGGCCGTGATGGAATAGACAAGGTTGCTTCTTCGTGGACCCTTCGTGGGTGGGGCCCTCCGTGGACTCGCGCAGCCGTTACCCTCCGTGGGTTGAAGTCTCCATCAACGTGGATGTACGATAGCACCACCTATCGGAACCACGACAAAAATCTCCGTGTCACCAAACTGCGTTTGATCTTCTCCACCTCCTTTTTACATGTGCAATTTACTTTCCGCTGCATATACTCTAGAATTGCATGTGTAGGGTGTTACTTGAATTGATCTTGTTTGTGAAACTGCCAAAAACTTTGCATGATCTAAAGGCAGATTTTTATATTGTCAAGTAGTCTAATCACCCCCCCCCCCCTCTAGACCTACTTCGATCCTACAAGTGGTATCAGAGCTTTGGTCTCCATTGCCTTGGTTTCCATTGCATTGGACTCCATAAGCTTGGTTTCACAACCTAGGAGAGTATGGCGTCTAGTGAGGGTAATTATCGTAGAGGTCCTTACTTTGATGGTACAAATTTTGCTAGTTGGAAGCATAAAATGAAAATGCATATTCTTGGTCATAACCCTGCCGCATGGGGCATTATTTGTGTTGGCATGCAAGGTGATTTCTTTGAAGAAGGAAAAGTTCCGGATCGCGAAGCTACACCCGAAGAGTTGCGGATGTTGCAAAACAATGCTCAAGCTTGTGACATTCTCTTCAATGCTTTGTGTCCCGAAGAGTTCAACAAAATCAGCCGTCTTGAGAATGCTAAGGAGATTTGGGATACTTTGGTTGAAATGCACGAAGGTACTGAATCTGTGAAGGAATCAAAGCTAGATATTCTTCAAGGTCAACTTGACAAGTTCAAGATGAAGGATGGTGAAGGAGTCGCTGAAATGTACTCTAGGCTTGCTCTCATCACAAATGAGATTGCTGGCTTAGGAAGCGAAGAAATGACCGACGGATTCATCATTAAGAAGATTCTCAGAGCTTTGGATGGAAAGTATGACACCGTGTGCACTTTGATCCAAATGATGCCAAACTACAAGACTCTCAAGCCAACTGAAGTCATTGGAAGAATTGTTGCTCATGAGATGACACTTAAGGATAAGGAAGAGCTTCACAACAAGTCAAGTGGTGCTTACAAAGCTTCAAGTGATGCTCCTACTACCTCAAGTGACAAGCTAATTTCCAATGAAGAGATAAGCCTAATGGTCAAGAACTTCAACAAGTTCTACAAGAATAGAGGCAAAGAAAGAAGCTCAAAGTCTAGATCATATGATGGAAAGAGATCTTCTAGTCGTGATCGAAACTGCTACAATTGTGGAAGACCCGGACACTTCTCAAATGAGTGTACGGCTCCCCACAAGAGAAGAGAAGAATCTCCAAGAAGAAGAGCAAGAGATGAGTCACCTCGGAGAGAGAGAAGGAGTAGAGATGATCGTTATGAACGAAGACTCTCTCGGAGAAGCAAGGATTCGGAGAGGAAAGACAAGTCATCAAGGAGCTACACAAGAAGAAGACATCAAGCTCATGTTGGTGAATGGGTCTCCGGCTCCGACTCTGACAGTCAATCCGATGGAAGCTATCACTCCGACTCCGACTATAGTCAAGATGAAGGTGTTGCCGGACTTGCACTAGTATCCTCCAACTCCAACTCCTACGACTTATTTGATTCACCAAATGAGGGAATTGGAAGATGCTTCATGGCTAAAGGCCCCAAGGTAACACACCCTGAATTCATTGACTTTGATAGTGATGAGGATGACTTACTTGGTGAAGATGAGCTCTTACATGATAAATCTAGTGAGCTTAGTAATGATGAAAATGCTAGTAGTCTTTATAGTCGAGAAGAGTCGAATGACAATGCTATGAAGGAGATTGAGCGTCTAACTAAAGAACTAAACACTCTTAAGTTAGCTCATGAAACAACTCAAGAAGATCATAGAGAGCTCCTAAGATCTCATGAGAAGCTACGCTTCGAGAAGCTCACTCTAGAGCAAGAACATGAGTTTCTAAAAGCGATCAATGACGATCTTCGAAAGAAGAGTTCTTCATATCTTGCCAAACGACTTCTCTTGTCTAATTTCTTGCCACCTATTAAGACTAAGCATGACAAGCATAAGAAAAATTCTTCCTCTAGTAGTAACAATAACAATGTTAAATCCAATATTGTTGCTTCTAGTAGTTCTCTTGATTCCACTAACAATGTTTCAAGCCAAGTTACACTTGAGCAAGAAAATAGCTTATTGAAGGAAATCATAGAGAAAGGTGTCTACAAGAGTCTTGCCGGAAGCAAGAACATTGAGGAGATTGTTCGCAAACAAGGAAGACACCGGAAGAATCAAGGGATTGGTTTTGAGCGAAAGTTCAACGCCGAAGGTGTTGAGTGGGAAGAAGGTCAATACCCTACTCCACAGTTTGTCTCACAAAAGGAGAAGTATGATCCTACTTCTTCCAATGTGGAACAAGCTCAAGATGACCTTCCACCACAAGACCACAAGCTAAAGGCCAAGGACAAGCTTCAAGAGGAGATTGATGCATTCATTGAAGCACCTCAAGCCATGGTCAAGTGGGTTCCCAAGGACACATCAAGTTCTACTTCGTCAAGCTCAACTACAACACCAAGGATTCCCATCAAGATGATGTGGATCCCAAAGAAGAAGAACTAGTAGGTTCTTGAGGGTGACTCCGCCAACAAACTTCACTCATATTCATTTTGGCAAGAACTTGTGCAATCAACTTCCACATCATGCACTTGTTCAAGGAGTCACAAACCCTCTTGTTGGTAAGTCAAGGGACAAGGTAATCATTGCTTTCATGGACATCATCTCTTGTGTACTTCACTCTATGTCCATGGATATTCTTGTTTGTTCCTTGTGGGACTAACCCATGTAGGTATTGAAAGTGCCCTAATCCAAGGATAGCTCTCAACTCTTGATGATCTACATCAACATTGAGCATCCACATCTTCAACATCTACATGAAGTCTTCTATGACAACCCAAGGTTAGTTTGACCCTTTAAAAGGGGTTCTCACATCTAGGGGGAGCTTTGCTCTAAAAATTGAGCTAAAGCATCTTCAAATGATGTGAACACATAAATGCTTTATGTAAAAGTGGTAACCCCACTTGTGCTTAAACGATGAGTATGACCTATGATCAAATGTTCTCATTTGGCTCCTAAGTCAATATACTCATATATAGATGACCTAGTCATCGACAATTTGTGTGCTAGTAGCTAGAGTTTTGGTTGTGCATGTTTGACACATATTTCAGTTGCTATCTTATTGTGTGAGCATGTTGAATGCATGATTCTATTCATTCAAGGACATCCATTTGTGGTTTTGATTGTTTTGGTTTCTTTTTCTGGCCAAATGGATGGACAAGAATGCCTAAGCACCTTCCCTAGCTATCTATGCTATCTTGTCTCAAATTCTATTCATGCTTATATCACAACTTTGAACAAGTCTTGTTCGGACAGTCCGAGTGAGGAGCACTCGGAACCACCGATTCGTCTAAGGCTGACTTCCAAAACCTTCTAAGTCCATTTCGGTCTGACCGGCTTCCCAATCTCGGTCCAACCAAAACACTTAGATTGATCTAGGTTTCATCTCGGTGAAACCGAGTTCAAAATATCGGTCTGACCGATATGCGTAACTGCACTGCAATTATGCATCTCGGTGACACCGAGTTTTTCAACTCGGTCCCACCGACAGCACGGGGTTATATATACTGAGGGCTGCGCGCGATCTATTCCTTTCAAACGTTCGCCCTCCAAGACCCCTGCTGCCGTCGCCCTGGTCTACGGATCGTCGCCTTCATCACCTGTGCGCCCTCGCCGCAGGTCTCCGCCGCCGTCAACGGTAATCTTCTCCGCCGTTGCCGCCGTAGAGGGACACCACCAAGTTAGGGTGTGTCCCGATCCCTTTCATGCTCCACTTCTGATTCTTGCATGATAGGACTGCCCTGATTCAATCCAAGTTTGATATGATCCCAATACATTGTTCAGATCTTCTAGTTTCGAGGAAAATTCTTAGGTTTAGGTTTCCACGGAATGCATCTCGGTGAAGCCGATTCCTGAAACTCGGACTGACCGATTTGGTCTCTGACCATTGCACTACATAGTTCGGTCTGACCGAGTTGTGGAAATCGGAATGTCCGAATTGAAGTTTCTGTGAAACCCTAAGTTTTCGGTAGGACCGAAACTCATTTCGGTCTGACCGAAAGTGGTGTGTAGGTTCTGTTGAACACTTCGGTTACACCGAAACTTGAAATCGGTTTGACCGAAATACATTCTGTGAAAACTCAAAACTAAGTTTTTAAACTCATTTTTCTTTGCAAAAACTTCTGCAGTTGTGATAACTCTTCTACTCTGCCTACACCTTATCTTTTCACAGGTCTTTCAGCCATGTCAGATGTCAGTGACAGCCAGAACAGGTCTGAATCACCATTTGCTGAAATTCCAGAGGCAGATACAAGTCCTGCAAGCAGCTCTAGTGATGATGGTGAGAGGAGCACCCCTAGTGGTCTGCCTCCTGCAGCTACGAGAACCAGGAAGAAGAGAACTTCTGATGATGAGGATTCCGACTTTGTTGCTGAGGAAGTTACCTCCAAGCCCAAGAGGAATGTGGTTGCCAAAGAGCACCAAGGGCAGCAGCCAAGGAAAGGTACAAGCAAGGTAAAACAGTCTGCAGTTGCCAAGAAGCTCAACTTGGAAGAGCCTGCTCCAAGCAAGGTGAAGAAGACTTCCAAGAGGAAGAGAGTTGTTTATGCTGAACCTCAAGTTGATGCTGAAGAAGAAGAAGAAGAAGAAGCACCCCAGCCTCCTCCTCAGAAAGCTAAGTTCATGGGTGATGCTATTCGGGCTCAAGCCTCCTCCAAGCCCAAGAAGCCTGCTCCAGTCAAAGCAGCTCCAGCCAAGCCCAAGAGAACAACCAGAAGCATTCCAGCTTCTGAGAAGAACAAAGGTGAGATGCCACCTTCTGAGTCAGATGAAGAGCATGTGTTGCTCAAGCTCCGTCCCAAGTTGCCACTCCACAATGATGCTCATCCTCAAGCTGAGGACATGAAGGCAAGGAAGGACAAAGGTCTCAGGCTATGGAGACAGTCTGATCCATATGCCGTAAGAAGAAGGACTGCTGTGGACCCCAGATTCCACACCAGAGAGCAGCAGGATTTCTATGAGACCGTGCTAATGGATAAGAAGCCCATTGTTGCTGACACCAGGTATGTTGACTGGGAGTACATTGACAGTGAAGAGCACCGGGACTTCTTTCCCCATGTGCATGAGAGCTTTACTGCATGTGGAGTTGCTAATTTTGTGGGTCAAGAACTGACAGCATGGAATGACGAGATGATCATGCAGTTCTATGCCACAGCCCACTTCTATCCTGATGGCAAGATCACCTGGATGACTGAAGGTCAAAGGTTTTCTTCAACTGTTGAAGAATGGGCAGAACTTCTGAACGCTCTTGTGCAGAGAGAGGACGACATTGATGTCTATGGGATTCCTAAGAAGAGTCATGATTCTATGAAGAATATGTACAAGGAGATCCCAGCTGCTGATTTAGAGGGATGGAAGCTCGGCTCAGTGTATTATCTCCAGGCAGGTCTGACCACCACTAACACTATTCTGAGGCATACTTTGATGCCTAAGTCAGGTGACCACCGGATGATACGAGGCTATTCTATCAACATGCTGCACATTCTCGATGAGAAGGCACCTTTTAAGGTGATGGACTTGATGGTAGAAACCATTAAGAGGACTGCAGCTGACCAGAAGAGGTCGTGTGGGTTTGCTCCGCAGATACAGATGCTCATCAACGCCAAGTTTGGCACGGGCAAATTCATGTTGGATAGGAAGCACTTGCCACTGCAACCAGAGCATGAGGACAACGTAGTTGTGATGGATGAAGAGGATCCCACCTCAGTTGAAGGGCAAGCCAAGATCGAAGCTGCAAAGAAAGCCAAAGCTGACAAAGAGGCAGCAGCAGCAGCAGCTAAGCCAAAGAGCTTTGGAGAACAAATTCTTGAAGCAACCCAGAGAATTGAACAACGCCTGGCCAGCATTGAGCAATCTCAGGAGAGCCTTGAGAGGATTGTCGAGGACAAGATCCACGCTCTAGACGTGAAGCTGACTGAGATTCAGGTGTCTGTCAACAAGCTTGAGGCAGACATGGAGGAGACTAGGCAGGAGAGAGCAGAGCTTATGCAGGATGATCTAGTCCAGGACTCTCATCGCCAGACTGCTCCGGTTCCCAGAGGATCAAGATCTGCAGCTATCCCAGTGACAGACTCCAGGGCTACCACTTCAGCACCAGCTACAGCTCCAGCAGTTCCTTCAGCTCCAGCATCCACTCCTCCACCGCAGACATCAGCAGAGGTCTTCGCAGATGCAGCTATCTCTACACCGACATCGACCCAGACGGGAGCAGCCAGCCGAGCCCGCAGTGACGTTTAGCTCTATACCCTTTCGAACTTTTTGGTAACTTGTTGCCAAAGGGGGAGAAATTGTTATAGATCATAGGGATTCGAGAGAGAGAGTGCTCTTTCGTCTTTTCGTTCTTTTGCCGGTTTTCCTTGAGATACATTGGTTTCTTTTGGTTCCAGATACTTTATGTGTGCTTGCTACTACGTTTGATGCTACCTTAATGAGTGCTTAGTCATACTATGCTTTAATGTGTGCTTATTGCTTATCCTATGCTATTCCTTATTGTATGGCTATTTACTCTTGTCTTGGTGATTAAGTGCATGTTATTCATTCTTATCATTTTGTGCGCTCCACCAAGATGTATGTGACATGGAAGAGTGACCCATAATCCTAATCGATTGTGCATTTGCATTCAAACGCAAATTTTAAATAATGCACAAATTTAGGGGGAGCTCTTGTTTATCACATACTTCTCAAAGCGACGATATTATTCTTTGATTATATCTTTTGTCGAAGCTTTGATCTATATGTTGTCATCAATTACCAAAAAGGGGGAGATTGAAAGTGCAACTAATCCCCGGGTGGTTTTGGTAATTAATAACAACATATATATCATTGAACTAATATTATCTTGAGAATCTTTTCAGAGAAGTTCGATGATATGGGTATGGAAATGTCTGAAGAAGTGGACCCCTCAAAATGCTAAGACAAGCATTGGCAAAAGCTCAAGACTCCATTTTTGGTTTAGTGATCAAAGATCACATTGAGTCCATAGGAAAAGCCAATACTATTAAAAGGGGATGAGGTTGTGTTAATGTTCTTGTTGCTCAAGTGCTTGGTGATCTAACTCCCTCAACTATCAGCACTATTCACTACTTAACACACACCCATAAGTAATCTCGGTCAAACCAACTCAGTCCCACCGAGATGAACCACTTCAGTTGTTTCTCCAAACCCTAGCTTCTCGGTCAAACCGATTCTGAGTTTCGGTCTCACCGAAAAAGGGCTGCCAACCTTCTGTGATCAGTTGACATCAATTCGGAATATCCGAGTTTATATTTTCGGTCTCACCGAAATGGCAAACCCTAACCTTTGACTCACTTCGGTCTCACCGAGATGGTATTTTCGGTCCCACCGAAAATCCCAACGTTCACTATATTTGAACTTTCGGTCTGACCGAGTTTCACTTCGGTCTGACCGAGATTGGTCAAATGTGTGTGTAACGGTTGGATTTTGTGTGGAGGCTATATATACCCCTCCATCCCCTCCTCATTCGTGAGGAGAGCCATCAGAAAGTACCACCATTCCTACCATACACTTTCTGAGAAGTGAACCACCTACCCTTGTGTTGAGATCAAGCCATTCCATTCCTACCATATGAAACTTGATCTCTAGCCTTCCCAAGTTGCTTTCCACTCAAATCTTTCTTCCACCACAGCCATATCAGTGAGGAGAGTTGAGTGTTGGGGAGTTTATCACTTGAAGCACAAGAGCAAGGAGTTCATCATCATCAACACCGTCTATTACCTTTTGGGGGTGGTGCCTCCTAGATTGGTTAGGTGTCGCTTGGGAGCCTCCGTCGTGATGTGGAGTTGAACCAAGAAGTTTGTAAGGGCAAGGAGATCGCCTACTTCGTGAAGATCTACCCCGAGTAAGGCTAGTCCTCCGTGGGCGTAGGCCGTGATGGAATAGACAAGGTTGCTTCTTCGTGGACCCTTCGTGGGTGGAGCCCTCCGTGGACTCGCGCAGCCGTTACCCTCCGTGGGTTGAAGTCTCCATCAACGTGGATGTACGATAGCACCACCTATCGGAACCACGACAAAAATCTCCGTGTCACCAAACTGCGTTTGATCTTCTCCACCTCCTTTTTACATGTGCAATTTACTTTCCGCTGCATATACTCTAGAATTGCATGTGTAGGGTGTTACTTGAATTGATCTTGTTTGTGAAACTGCCAAAAACTTTGCATGATCTAAAGGCAGATTTTTATATTGTCAAGTAGTCTAATCACCCCCCCTCTAGACCTACTACGATCCTACAATATCATCCAACAAATCAGCGATCCAATGCCTATGAATTTATCCTATATTGATCTAGCTAAGTTACTACTGCTATCGTTACTGCTACACTTGCTACAAAACTACTTCTACACTTGCTACAAAACTACTGCTACCACTATTACCGTTACTGTTGTTACTGTCACTACTATCAAAACTATCATATTACTGTGCTACTAATCACTTTGTTGCCGATAATTAATCTCCAGGTGTGGTTGAATTGACAACTCAGCTGCTAATACTTACAAATATTCTTTGGCTCCCCTTGTGTCGAATCTATAAATTTGGGTTGGATACTCTACCCTCAAAAACTGTTGCGATCTCCTATACTTGTGGCTTATCAGTTGCTAGTAGTGTTGATTACATCTTGTAGCTGATGCTAGTTGGTTTATTTGGTGGAAGATAATATTTTCAAATCCATTATGCTATTTAATACCCCTACGATCTTGAACATGAATATGCTTTGTGAGTAGTTACTTTTGTTCTTGAGGACATAGAAATCTTATCACAAGTAATCATGTGAATTTGGTATTCGCTCGATATTTTGATGATATCTATGTTGTGATTCCCTTAGTGGTGTCATGTAAACGTTGACTACATGACACTTCACCATCTTTGGTCCTAAGGAAATGCATTGTGGAGTAGTTATTAGATGATGGGTTGCTAGAGTGACAGAAGCTTAAATCCTAGTTTATGCGCTACTTCGTAAGGGGCTGATTTGGATCCATGCACTTAATGCTATGGTTAGATTTTATCTTAATTCTCCTTTCATAGTTGCAGATGTTTGCGAAGGGAGTTAATCATAAGTGGGAGGCTTGTTCAAGTAAAAACAACACCCAAGCACCGCTCCACCGACATATCAAATTATCAAAGTAGGGAACACAAATCAAACCAACATGATGAAAGTGACTAGATGAAATTCCCGTGTGTCGTCAAGAATGCTTTGCTTAGTATAAGAGACCGTTTGCTACATGTGATCCACATTAGTAAATTCCCCGAATAGGAGGGGATGATGCAGCATAGCAGCAATAAGTATTTCGCATAGTTATGAAACCAAAGTTATCAATCCAGTAGGAGAACCAAGCAACACTATGTAAACAACACCTACACACAAACAACAAAATCTCGCAACCCAACGCATAGAGGGGTTGTCAATCCCTCCAAGGTAGTAAAATATGATAAGTAGATAGATTGATAGATGCAAATAAAATGAAGCAAAGTATTTTTGGATTTTGTGCAAAACAGATCCGAAAATATATGAGAGGAAATACACCCAGGAGCCGTATATTTCACTAGTGGCTTCTCTCGAGAAAATAGCACATGGTGGGTAAACAAATTACTGTTTCGCAATTGATAGAAGAGCAAATAATTATGATGATATCCAACACAGTGACCATGTATATAGGCCTCACGTCCAAGATTAGTAGACCGACTCCTGCCTGCATCTACTACTATTACTCCACACATCGACCGCTATCCAGCATGCATCTAGTATATTATATTCATGAATAAATGGAGTATTGTTTTAAGAACGATGACATGATGTATATCAGATATATTCATGTAGGAATAGACCCCATCTTGTTATCCTTAATAGCAACAATACATGTGTGTCATGTTTCTTTCTGTCACTGAGGTTGAGCACCGCAAGATTGAACCCATTACAAAGCACATCTTCCCATTGCAAGATAAATCAATCAAGTTGGCCAAACAAAACTGAAATATCAAAGAAGAAATACGAGGCTGTAATAATCATGTATGGATAGATCTGATCATAAACTCACAATTCATCGGATCCCAACAAACACACCACAAAAAGAGTTACATCAAATAGATCTCCAAGAACATTGTATTGAAGATCGAAAAGAGAGGATAAGCCATCTAGCTACTAATTACGGACCCGTAGGTCTATGGTAAACTACTCACGCATCATTGGAGGAGCACCAACGAGGATGATGAACCCCCTCTGTGATCGTGTTCCCCTCTGGCGGAGTGTCACAAAGGGCCTCTAGATTGGATCTCGTGGTTCTGGAACTTGCGGCGGCTGATGCAATTTTTCATCGACTCCTCTAGGGTTCCAGGAATATTGTGGTATTTATAGAGCCGGAGGTCAGTGGATTCCTGCTCATCCTCGAGTAGGTAAATGATAAAAATGGAAATTTTGTTGTGGAATGTTGCCTAAAATATTCATCATATTCTTTTTTTTTTGTAGCATGTACATTTGGACTTTTAGATGATTCAAAGCAATAGTCTAGAATTTTACATGAAGAATTTAATAGTCAAGCATATCAACAAGCAACCGTGCCTTTAGAAATATCAACACTAAAGAAAGCTATCCTAGCCCATTATGCTCAAGCATTCATCCATTCATGAAACATATGCAAATATTAGCTACATCCAATGCTCAAGTATGATAATAGTGCTTCCTAGTTGGTGCTTTATAAGAGAAGATGGAGACTCAAGAAAATTGCATAAAAGTAAATAGATATACCATTCGCAGAGGAAAGCGGAGATTTGTAGAGGTGCTAAAGTTCTTAGCTTAAATTGAGAGATAAAATCATTTTGGGAGGCATGCTTTTCCTATCAACGAAAATGACCGATAATTCCCAATATCTTCCATGCTAGATAAATCATAGGCGGTTCCCAAACATGAAATAATGCACCACAAGTAGGATATAACTTCATTGCATAATTATTGACTTGATGTGCATGCGTAGGGAATCACAAACCTTAACACCAATATTCTTACTAGAGCATAATTACTCACCAACATAACCTACATATCACTATCTTCATATGGCAATACTATTGCAAGGAATCACGTTGAATATCCAATGATCTTCATGAAAGTTTTTATTATATCCCTCTTGAATATCTATCACTTTGGGACCAAATTATTTTAAAGCATATTAACATTGCTAATAACAAGCTCTCAAATAAATTTAAGTGAAGTGTGAGAGCGCATATTTCTTCAAAATTTCAACTCTCAAAATAATATAAGTGAAGCATAAGAGGATATTCCTTCAAAGTAACAGTGGCACCGTGTTCAAAAAGATTATAAGTGAAGCACTAGAGCAATTCCATCGCTCAAAAAAATTAAGTGAGGCACGTAGAGAAATTCCGACAAATCATAGCATAATTATGGCTCTCTCAAATAGGTGTGTCTAGCAAGGATCATTCTGACAAACTAAAAATCAAAACAATCAAAATACATGACGCTGCAAGCAAAACTCATGATATGTGACAAATAAAAATATAATAAAATTATCGGTGGTCGTTAGAAGAAAGAGGGGATGCCTTCTGGGCCATCCCCAAGCTTAGTTGCTTGGTTCTCCTGGAATATTACCTTGGGGTGCCATGGGGCATCCCCAAGTTTAGGCTCTGTTCACTCCTTATTTCTTCATCCATCGTGATCTCACCCAAAACTTGAAAACTCCAATCACACAAAACTTAACAAACCTCGTGAGATCCATTAGTATAATAAAACTCATCTTTACTGTAAGTACTATTGAAACACATTCATATTTTGTTATTACATTATATCCACCGTATTCTAAATTTACCATGGCTTATACCCCCTATACAATCCATAGATTCATCAAAATAAGCACATAATACAATGAAAACATAATATGTCAAAAAACATAACGGCCTGTAAAGATGTAATTTTTAGTCATACTTCTGTGACTCTCAAAATCCTGAAAAATTGGGACTACGTGGGAAATTAGGACAAATATTTTTGTGTTTTTTGTAAAAAATCTTTAGAAGTGGGGGAGATGGAAACGAGAGGCAAATGGCAAATAATGTAATTGCAAGGAGATGAGAGTTTATGCGTAGGAACCTGATAGATGTTGATGATGCCTCCTCGATAACCACACCAAAGGTTGACGAGAGACTATCTTGTTTTGATCCTCCCCGGCAACGGCGCCAGAAATTTTTCCTGCTACTTGTGATCCGCGTTGGTAAATTCCCCGAAGACGAGGGGATGATGCAGCATTCCAGCGGTAAATATTTCCCTCAGTTTTGAAACCAAGGTTATCAATCTAGTAGGAGAATCAAGCAACACTATGTAAACAACACCTACACACAAACAACAAAACCTCGCAACCCAACGCGTAGAGGGGTTGTCAATCCCTCCAAGGTAGTAAAATATGATAAATAGATAGATTGGTAGATGCAAATAAAATAAAGGCAAATACAACTAAGCAAATTATTTTTGGATTTTTGGCAAAAATAGATATGAAAATATATGATAGGAAATAGACCCGGGGGCCGTAGATTTCACTAGTGGCTTCTCTCGAGAAAATAACATACGGTGGGTAAACAAATTACTGTTGGGTAATTAATAGAAGAGCAAATAATTATGACGATATCCAACATAGTGATCATGTGTATAGGCATCACGTCCAAGATTAGTAGACCAACTCCTGCCTGCATCTACTACTATTACTCCACACATCGACCGCTATCCAACATGCATCTAGTGTATTAAGTTCATGGAGAAACGGAGTAATGCTTTAAGAATGATGACATGATATAAACAAGATATATTCATGTAGGAATAGACCCCATCTTGCTATCCTTAATAGCAACGATACATGTGTGGCATGTCTCTTTCTATCACTATGAATGAGCACCAAAAGATCAAACCCATTACAAAGCACCTCTTCCCATTGCAAGATAAACCAATCAAGTTGGCCAAACAAAACCAAAATATTGAAGAAGAAATATGAGGCTATAATAATCAGGTATGGCTAGATCTTATCATAAACTCACAATTCATCAGGTCCCAACAAACACGCCGCAAAAGGAGTTACATCAAATAGATCTCCAAGAGCATCAAGGAGAACATTGTATTGAAGATCAAAAGGAGAGGAGAAGCCATCTAGCTACTAACTACAAACCCGTTGGTCTGTGGTAAACTACTCACCAATCATCAGAGGAGCACCAATGAGGATGATGAACCCCTATGTGACCGTGTTCCCCTCGGGTGGAGTGTCGGAAAGGGACTCTAGATTGGATCTCGTGGTTTTGGAACTTGCGGCGGCTGAAACAAGTTTTTGCTGACTCCTATAGGGTTTCTAGAATATTGTGTTATTTATAGAGCCAGAGGTCGGTGGAAAAGGGCACCATGGGCCCCACAAGGCACCAGGGCACGCCTGGGTATTCTGGCACACCCTGGTGTCTTGTGGGCCCCATGGTCCTTCTCTGGTACACCTCTTGGGCTCTCTGGGTCTCTTCTGGATAGAAAAAAACTCCAAAAAGTTTCGTTGCATTTGGACTCCATTTAGTATTGATATTCTGCAAAGCAAAAAATAACAACTAGAACTGGGCACTATGTCAATAGGATTGTCCCAAAAGATGATATAAAGATGCTAGAAAATTTATGTAAAACATCCAAGATTGATAATATAACAACATCGAACAATCAAAAATTATAGATATGTTGGAGACGTAACACCGTTCTGGCCTGTCCTTTGCCACAAAAGGATTGGGCTATCTTGCTGCACCTATTGTTACTATTGCTACTTGTCACTTGTTACAAATTATCTTGCTATCAAATAACTTGTTACCGACAATGTCAGTGCTTGTAGAAATTACCTTGCTGGAAACCGCTTGTCGTTGCCTTCTGCTCCTTGTTGGGTTTGACACTCTTACTTATCGAAAGGACTGCGATTGATCCCCTATACTTGTGGGTCAACAAGACTCTTTTGTGGCACCATTGCCGGGGAGTGAAGCACCTTTGGTAAGAAGAAGTTGGTAAGCAAAAAATATTATTACGTGCTAAAATTGGCTGTTACTTATCACTATGGAAAACAATCCTTTTAGGGGTTTGTTCGGGGTATCTTCACCTCGACCGGAAGCACAAAGAGTTGCTCCTCAACCTACTACACCTACTGAAAATATTAGTTATGAGATTCCTTCGGGTATGATAGAGAAACTTCTAGCTAATCCTTATGTAGGAGATGGAACACTACATCCTGATATGCATCTAATCTATGTAGGTGAAGTTTTTGGATTATTTAAGCTTGCAGGTTTACCCGGAGATGAAGTTAGGAAGAAGGTTTTACCTTTATATTTTGGGGGGGAGCATTGACATGGTATAGGCTATGCAATGATATTGGAGTTTGGAGCTGGAATCGATTGAAATTGGAATTTTACCAAAAGTTTTATCATATGCATCTAGTTCATCGTGATCAGAATTATATCTATAATTTTGGCCTCTTGAAGGATAAATTATCGCTCAAGATTGGGGGAGGCTTAAGTCAATGTTATATTCATGCTCCAATCATGAGCTCTCATGAGAAATTATTATACATAATTTCTATGCTCGGCTTTCCCGTAATGATCAATCCATGCTTGATATTTCTTGTATTGGATCCTTTATAAAGAAGTCTATTGAATGCAGGTGGAATCTTATTGAAATAATTAAACGCAACTCTGAAAATTGGGAACTCGACGAAGGTAAGGAGTCAGGTATAAAACTTGAGCTCAGTTGTGTTAAAACGTTTATGTGTACTGATGCTTTCAATGATTTTAGCACTAAATATGGACTTGACTATGAGATAGTGGCCTCATTTTGTGAATCCTTTGCTACTCATGTTGATCTCCTGTAACATCCCAAAATTCTAAATTTTGGAATGTTATAATAAATAGATAGAATGGATTGCTTGCTGATTGTGCTGAGTGAAATTGAGTGACATTTGAAACTTTTGAAAGTTAAAGGAGAGGGAATAAAATGACTTTCCCAAAACTTTCACTTTGCTTTTGGATCTCCAAGGGAATTCAGAATTCTTTTCGACACAAAACCCTAGAGTGAAGATAATATGACTTCTTCCATTTTAATTTAAATGATAAAGGGGTTGAAAGGATTTTTGAATTTCATCCTCGAAATCTTTTCAATTCAGAAACTTTAAGCGACTCAATGATTTTCCAGAGAGAAGATAAAATGACTTCTTCAAATTATAGGAAATATGAGTTGGAAGTCTTCTGAAATTTTCTGGAACTCAATTTCAAATATTGAGTTATTTGATTTTTATTCAAATTATTTTCTCCAAAAATAAATTACATGGAAAATAGGGTAACATGATTCCCTACAGCAAAAAATTGGAGATAAATGAATTTGAATTCTTTTTGGTATTTTAAAAATGATTTTACTGGATTTTTATTGCATTAGTAGGACCTTTTGATTTATTAGATTTTGTGGACATTTTATTTGACAGTAGTAAAATGTTCATGTTGTAGGGCTTATTTTTCTGCAAATTTTGATATATAATATGCCTATAGGGTATTTTTCATTATTTTGCTTTTATTCGTTTTCTGTCTGTTAAAAAATGTTTATAAAAAAAAGTCTTCCTCCGAACCTGGGCCGGCCCAGCTTCCGCCAGGCCGCGGCCCAGCTCGCTCCCTGCCGCCTCCCTCGTCCCCGACGGGATTCCTCCGCCGGCACGACACCGCCGACCGCCGCCGTGTCCGATCTGGACACTCCTCCCCTACCCCCTCCCGCAAGAAGCTCCCTCCCCTCCATATAAGGCCGCCGCCCTCTCTTCTCTCCCCCTCCTCTCGCATCGCTCGCGTCGCCGCCGCGATTTCGCACCGTCGCCGTGATTTCGCCGTCGCCGCCGCGTACTGCTGCTGCCGCCGCCGCGCCGCTTTGCCGCTGCTGCCTCCCCTCGCCTCCCGCAGCCACGCCCGCATGCCAGTGCCGCGCCCCACCACCGCGCCCCGCCGCAACGCCCACGCCGCAGCCGCAGCCTCGCCGGCCGGAGCTCACCGCCGGCCGGAGTCCAATCTGTTCGGTCCTTTTTTTTTGGATCCGCCCGAACCGCTCCGAACCACCGGTTTTCCTCGAACTGGACAAAAGGTAATAAACCGTTCGGTTTTATTTAGGTTTCTGTTACAAAAACCCTAGGTTTAGATTTGTTTGGATAGTTATTTAGAGATCGTTCGCTGTTTAGGGTTCAGTAGTGAACGTTCGTTCTGTAGTTTTTTTTCTTTTCTGTTTAGTTTTCGGCCAGGGACTTGTCTGTAATTACTATTTTTACTGATTAGCCCCTAAACTTCAAACGGCCCTAACTTTTTACTCGTTGGTCCAAATCCAACGAAACCAACGCCCACGTCTTCGTTACGAAGCCCTCTTTCCAGTAATACAACTCAAACATGTTTTTGAAAAGTTTAAAATTTGAATTCAACTAGTTTTAGATTCAAACTTCATCTGATCATAACTTGAGTTTCGTAGCTCCGTTTGAGTTGATTCTTTTTGCAAATCGAAGCTCTTGACCTAAACTTTCTGATAAGGCCAAATTCACATAATTTTGGTACTGTTGGAAATTGTTTTGTGTTTCAAGATTCATTCGTGTGTTTTCGAAGTTTTCCGAAGTGTTTATTCGTTCTGTCCGATCTTTCTGAGTGATTGCTTATGTGTGGTTACCATTGCTTGCTTACGATAGATTGACCGGAGTGTGACGAGTAGATCTATCCAGAGTTTTGAGTGCGAATCATCTTCATCAACATTGCAGGCAAGTAACACTTTGATCATGCTTTCCAATTACCCAGTTTTCATTGCATTAGTCAAACCCCTCACACATTGCATGAGTAGGATCAATTAACTTGTGCTATTGGGAAGTAGTTTGAGGTAGTACCTATTACCTGCATTACATTCAAACCCTTGGGAGTTACTTCTACGTTTGCTGTTAGGACATGCTATGCTCGTAGACGTGGTTTGGGTTTGAGTGAAATCCATGACAGATGTGAGTTTTTTAATTAATGGTTCATCTTAAGGTGGCAACTTTAATACACATCTGGGTGGATTGAGGCATCTGGGTATTCCAGGATTGCCTGTTTTTCTTTTGGACCGCCACCCAGGCTCAAAAAAGGGATCATGAGATTTTTTCATGCTAGAAACTTCCGTGTGCAGCCACATGCCAATATGGGCTTTGGCATAGTTGAGTAAGTTGTGGGAAACCTTTCCATGATGGGCTAGCAGATGTAGTTGGGTTTTGTAGGTGTACCGGCCTATCTATCTGGTTAAGGGGACCTCTTCGGAAAGACTATGTCTCGGTCATCCGTTTCTCAAACACCATGCAGTGCGAGAAACCAAACGGAGGCGATCGAGTCTTGTGGGGAAAGTGCACAAACCTCTGCAGAGTGTACAAACTGATCATGATTAGCCGTGTCCCCGGTTATGGACATCTTGAGTATCTGGTACTTGGATTATCATGTGCATCTCATCATGTTATTCTAATTTAATATTGTTGGGTTTAATGATTACTTTTAATTGGGGTTGAGAGGATGTCTATCTTCTCAACAATTTTTCAACTACCATGATAGTTAATAAAAATGCATTCCTTTGAAGTAGGGAAAAATTGGCTTTACGCAAAAACCTTTACCTTACAGCCTCCACCAGCCAAATATGCATGTAGTTTTAGGACTTGTTCATTATCATTACAGTGTGAATTTGCCAGCATATTCCATGTGCTGACCCGTTTTCGGGCTGCAACGTTTTATGTTGCAGGATTATCTTACGACGAGTAAGTGATACGTTAGGGGTTACGATTTCTACACACAACTTTGCCGTTGGTGTTGATGGGAATCCACGACCTTTGTTGCTTCCGCTATGATCGATTTGAGGTAATAGTATTTACGTTACTTAATACATGTGATTTACCTCTGTTATAAATCATGTTTGTACTATGTGTGTCAGCATACCGATCCAGGGATGACACTTAAGCACAGAGACTTGATCCATTTGGGTCGGGTCGCTACAAGATGGTATCAGAGCACATGTTGACTGTAGGACGTGACCCTAGAAATTGGCCAGACCCTAGGAAAGGATTTCTCTAAAAACTATCTTTTCAAAAGGTTCTTATCTCTTTCCTTTTCTAAGCTTTGTCAAATCTTCCCTTTGACCTTAAATAGTTAGACAATACCCTTTACCCTTGGACCACTTCGGAGTAAAGAGGATTTTACCATACATTGGAAGTGTTGAAGCTACAAAAATGGATACTCCGAAGATTTGAAGAGTTGACGACTTGAAGATATGATGACCTTTAGAAGACCAAACCCCTGTTATGTACTTACGTTAGATGCGACGATTGTGAGCCGTCATTTGTTTGATGTTTTTCGATGGCCACAAAACAAAACCCGTCTTTTCAAAACTTTTGCTTGTATTGAGTGTATCTCTCCCCACCTTCCTAATCTCATCCCAAAACCCTTGGACCCAATAGAGGATGAAAGAAGATAGACTTGAAGTCTCTGGACCAATGACCAAACCAGAGGCAGAACTATGGATACAAAACATGGAGGACCACTTCAGGAAGAATTTAGGAGCAAGGAAGTATGATGTTCCATACGCTCTTCAGTACTTTACAAAAAGTGCTACAACATGGTGAAGATGCATCAAGCCATACAAGGATGTAATGGAGCAGAAAGTTGGGAGGAATTCAAGGAGACTCTATTGAGATCCCGCCTCATCAGAAAGCGTGGTGACAAGCCGAAGAAGAAACTTTGTGCTTGTAGGATTTGTGGAGAAATAGGACACACCCAGGAGGAGCACAAGGATGAATGTCCTAATTATGAAGGAAGTCACCTAGCTGAAGAATGCCCAACTAGGCAGATTACTTGTTTCTTGTGTGAAGGGACTACCCACTACCCTGCTCAGTGCCACATTTTCCCCATGGTGCAACGAACAATCCAACAGAAGAAAGAAGCAATGAAAGAAGTCCTCGAGGAAACCCTAAGGGAATCCACGATGGAGGAAGATATTGTCGACCCTGATGGAGAAGGCCTAAACAGATATTACTCTCGTGCTTGTTACTCATGTGGAGAGAAAGGACATCTTTCACAGCAATGCATGAGGGAAAGTCAAGAGTATCTGGGAGACTTCCCGACAGAAGAAGTGGAGTTTGATCCACAGAAGATAGAAGAATTGATAGGAATGAAGAAGTCAAGTACGAGAAAGAACATGTGTCCTCAGAAGAACCCAATTTCTGCGGAAAAGGACCGGAGTGACATCACATGTTATCGGTGCAAGGATTTAGGTCATTATGCTATCAACTGCCCCACCAGGAAGCAGAGAACCCAGTGAACCAGGATAGCCACCATGAAGTCCTTAGATTTGTCTTATGACATTAGTTTACACTACAAGGAAGTAGAGCATTTTGCCAAGAGAAGTTTCAGACCGCAGGAAGGATGATCAGAGTAGTTGAGATCTGGAAGTTAGAATGAAGCATGTAGCTATATGGAATACACTTTATTACAATGTTGAGTTGAGTATGGAGAGAACATTGTAATAGTTCATGAAGCAATAGAAGCTGATATTTTGGAGTCTAAGAAGGAGGTGTTATGAGTTGTTGAATGATTGCGAGTGCCCCTCACCCAGACCAAGACCTAGAACCCTTGGAGTAGTTGACCCCAAACATTTCTCAGACAAACAACCACAAGGAAATACCTACATTGTCCTAAGTGCCCTTTTGTCTTATGCCCACAGATGACAACCCTTTACGAGTCTTTTCTCAAAGGCCCGGAAACCATCATGACCCTGACTAGCGATCAGGATTATCCAAAGATCCTGAAGGACATGATGAAGCATATTCAACATGGAAGGAGATGCAGTTTACAAGGGTTATCCCTTCATGGAGAATGGTGTTGAACTATGGTACGTGGAGGTACACCTCCATCGTGTGAAAGGAGTTTGCCCAAAGACTATGGGTAAATACTTTTTCATCTCCCGAGTACCGCGAACGACATTCTTTGATTCTGTTCATGAAGCTGCTATGGAGGCCATACGTCAAATTGGAGAAATACTCGAGGCAAGACTTCGTTATACCCAAGGATGCCTGAGTATGATGCATGCAGAGATGATGGAGATGAAACACACGACCAATAGGATGGAGCAAAAGATTGATGATTTCAAGAATCACATTGCAAAATTCCAGTGGGACTGAAACATCCTTAGCTAGGACGAATGGATATAGATGGAAGAAATTCTTGATCATACCAGACTATCTGGATAGTAGAAATTGTAGAGATGCACCCTTGGAAATTGGAGTATTGAATACTGGTTCAAGAAGTAATAAAAGATTTGATATGAGGAGAATATGGATTTTGGATGAACCAGTGCATTTTGTTTAGTTGAACTTTATTGTGTGTACCCTGGACCCATATGAAGGAATGTGTTGCCCCAATTAGTGGAGTTTGCACAAATAAGTTGGAGTTTATTTTGATATGAAGCTTACCCCAAGAGTATGAAGAAAAGAAATACAATTGGATTTCAAGAGGGGGAAATGCTGGAAGTATGGAGCAATAGTGACTCTAAGGATTGAGTTATGAATATGCAAGTTCTGACGTGGACCCTTTAGCCGAGGACCTAAAGGAGGCTACATAATCACAAGGGAACCACGAGACTTGTGAGAAGTGTTATGTTTCTGCTGTAGTAAAGCAGTGCATTTTGTTGTAGATTGTACCAAGAAGGAGTTTTGTGCTAAGTATTGGAGATGAAGCCTGCAATGGAAATGCAGTAGACCGTAGTAAGTTGAAAATCGGTGAAGTTAGCAGCCTGGTGTTGATTTTGGATTTTAGGAGTTGATACTCTATAGTGATGAGTGAAGACATGATACATGGAAGGAGATTTTGAAGAAACTAGTGTTATTCATTTTAAGTGTGGTAGAATCCAACACTGTTACCCGAATACACTAGCTAGTGGTTGATTATGTCAGACTTGGAGTGGATTGCCCAAGGATGAGTCTGAGTAATTACATCGTAGTTTTACCCAAGAGAAGTAAAGGATACTTGGATGGATTTAAGAAAACCAAGGAAGTTGGATGTTGGAAGAATGATCAGTTGCAACCCGATGATGAGACCATGTGTTACTAGTGGTGAGATGGCCCATAACCCACAGGCCCCAGGACCTGTCAAGGAAGCAAGCACACTCTTGCAGAAGGAAAACCCCTGGTAGGAGTTACGACCTTTGTTAATAGATGATCTTATAGGTGGTTACGTTAAACCCGAGGGTTGTGAAACGCTAGATGTTTTGTTTGGCTTGCAGAATCAATGGATATATCCAAACTCAGTTCGTCGACAAAGATGAAACTCTGCAACGCTTGTGAGGATGACCGAGTGTTAGAATGCGAGATTCACTAAACCATATACAAGGTAATGATTTGGGTGCGGGATGGATTGATCACCATACCGACTTACTCTTATTATTCGCCTCTGTTATACGGGATGGTAAATCTGAGTGACTTACCTATAGTAGAGAGACGATGATGTCAAAACTTTGTTTAAACCCTAGAATGGTATACAAATTTTTCCCTTGTACACGGCATGTTGTTGCCAACCGTAGGATATGCGGTGAGGATGAAGCCCATACCCGTTTTCTGCAGGGACCCAATTAATTTGATTCATGACCACCATGAGATATCGATATTTGTTAGTATTGGCGCCAGACCTATTAGCTAAGAAGAACCCGTCCCGAAAGAACCTTATCAAGATGAAGGGATATAAGGAATTGAGGACAGCAATTTTGCCACTACCGAAAGAGCCCAGAGAAGAAATTATCCCAAAGATTTGAGAAGACCGACGCCGTCAACCCAAAGGATGGAATACCCGAGTTTTGATGGAACGGTATCCATGTCCCTAAGTGTGGTAGCACACTAGACCACACCCATCAGTGGATTTGTTAGGATACCCCCAAACCCTAACCTATTTCTTGCTAGCCTCTCCGAATCTCGATGACGAGATTCATTTTAAGTGTGGTAGCTTTGTAACATCCCAAAATTCTAAATTTTGGAATGTTATAATAAATAGATAGAATGGATTGCTTGCTGATTGTGCTGAGTGAAATTGAGTGAAATTTGAAACTTTTGAAAGTTAAATGAGAGGGAATAAAATGACTTTCCCAAAACTTTCACTTTGCTTTTGGATCTCCGAGGGAATTCAGAATTCTTTTCAACACAAAACCCTAGAGTGAAGATAATATGACTTCTTCCATTTTAATTTAAATGATAAAGGGGTTTGTCGGGGAAACTGATCCACCCACGAACACCTATGGGGACGGAGCCCCTTTCGGTACGGCAGGGGGCGATGATCGCGCGAAGAGCAGATCGAGGCGAGGCACATGAGCAGTTTACCCAGGTTCCGGCTGCAAGGATGCGTAAAACCCTACTCCTGCTTTGTGGTTTGTTATTGAGTTCTTGCTCGGGAGCACTGAGTGCTACAGTACACACAAGCGGCTAGCGAGACCGAGCGTGAATGAGTCCCTCCCTCTCTACGTTGCGCATGGGCCTCCTTTTATATGCTCAAGGGGTCACCGATAGGTGGCAACGCAGTTGAGGATAAAAAGGGAAAAGTATTGCGGTTGGTACAGCTACATGTACAGTGTTCCATACCTAACCCTGACGGCAGGGGACAAGGGCATTAAATGCCCATCGATGTCGCCCAAACAGTGCAAAAAGGGGCCGTCAAGGGCGCCACCGTTCTCCACGATGGCAACCTTGTCAGCGCCGCTTGCCACCGCGTACCCCTGGTTGCACAGCCTCCCGCCACGTACGCCTGGAAGGGCCCCAAAGCGACACGTGGGTGGATGTGCTGGAGCGCGGGTACTGAGTGGAAGCTTGCCGCGGCAAGCGCCTTGCCGCGGTCGCTATCTTGTCGCTTCCGGAGCTTGTCGCCCACCGGGCCTTGCCGGGACGTGTGGCGCGTCGCGGCAAGTTTCTTGAGATGCCTTGATTGGCCTTCCCGGGAAGCTCCTCTTGCCAGGGTCTTGCACCTTGAGTGGTCTTGTGCCTTGAGTGGCCTTCCCGGCAAGCTCCTCTTGCCGGGGCCTTGCCTCCTTGGCTTGGATACTTTGTTCTTCAATGGCTCCAAAGGGACCATGGAGGACCTTGGCCATCATCCGGCAAGCCTTGTCGCGGGACGCTGCGACTGCCCGTGCACAAGTTCGGGATACTAAGGGTACCCCTACTTTAGTACACCGACAGGAGCCCCCGGGCCTGGGCCATACACGGTGCCGAGCGTTGTTGGGCCAGGCCCAAAACAGTGCACGGGCACGTGCGGCCTGGTTCTCGCCGTATCTTTTCTCCGTATCCGCCGCGCCCTCCCCTAATGGCACGCATCGATTACGGCGTCGTGGGAGAGATCGTGGGCGGTTTCTTTATTCGGAAATGCGGAACGTCCGCCCCCTCCCTCCTTATAAGCAGGGGAAACAGGGGCAGTTCGTCCATCCGCCCGTTGCTACTCCAACCTTGAGAACCTCCGCCGCTCCCCGTCTTCCCAAAGCTTGAAAGAGAGCAGCGCTCCGCCCCCCGTCGCCACCAGCACCACCAATGCCGTCGAACTCCCTCACCGCTCCCGCCATGGCTCCGAAAGGCGATAAGGGGAAGGCCACGAAGTCGGCCGAGGCGCAGCGGCTTGCGAGGCTGCGAAAGGAGAAGGTTGTCTTCCCCCCCAAGCTTGTCGCGAGGAAGCTGAGGGAGAACTACTACCTCTTCTGGTCGGGGGAGACGCGGGCGCATCCGCGCACCAAGGTACTCCCAGCCGTTGCTTGCAAAATGGCTCCGAACGGATATGCGTTCTTCGCCTTGTTCTTCTACTGCGGGCTCTGCCCGCCTTTCTCTGAATTCTTCTGCGACCTCATGAACACCTACGGGTTCCACCTCCATGACTTCACCCCCAACGCCGTTCTGACCATGGCAGTTTTCGCACATCTCTGCAAAAACTTTGTCGGAGTCCATCCCAATGTAGCTCTTTTCCGTCACTTCTTTACGCCCCGAGTTGAGAGAGGAGAGCCTTTATCCGGCGGAGTCTCCTGGATCTCGAGGACGCACAAGAAGGAAGCTTATCTAGAAGGAGAGCTCCGCAGCAAATGGGAGGAATGGAGAGCCAATTGGTGTTGGATTATAGAGGAGAACCCGCAGCCATTCACCGCCCGGCGCCAAGGCCCAGTAGTGCGCGGCAACGACTGGAGCGACTTGGGCCCGGAAGACGGTAGACTGAAGATTGCCACTGCCCGGATCCGACGCCTCAGGCTTGCCGGGCTCACTGTAGGCGCAGTTGGCGCAGATTTCCTTCGCCGCCGCATCGCCCCCTTGCAGGAGAGGAAGAGGCCCGCTTGGGAGTTCGAGAACGCGGTGGACATCATGAGGCTGCGCCCGGGCCTCAACTTCAACTTCACTGTCCTGGAGCTCAACGCGATGCTTCAGGAGCTGTTCAAGTATGACCCCGATCATCCCGAAGTGTTCAGGTTGCCGAGGGGGGTCGTCCCACTGTGCAACAACTCCGCGCTCAGCCGCATCCGCGCAATGATGCCACTGTGTGACTCTCACGTGATCGACCCAACTTGGCAAGAGCCTGCCGACGACGCCGTGCAAGCGTTCTTCGACAACTTAGAAGAAGTGCCGATCCGCACCGACGAGAAGAAGGGCCTCACCCGCTACACCACCGATAAGGAGATGGCGTACATCGCCACCAGGCTGGAAGAGGCGGCGGCGGCCGCAGCCACGGGCGAGTTCGGCTTCACCCCGGAGGAGGCAGATGCAGCAAAGGCGGCAAGCCTTGCCGAGCGAGGGGAGTTTGTCGGTGAGGGAGAGCCTGCCGGGCAAGACGCGGAGTCGAGCGAGCCCGCCGAGCAGGGTGTCGGGTCGAGCGAGCCCACCGAGCAGGGCGACGAGTCGAGCGAGCCCGCCGAGGATACGAGCGGCTCGCTGGAGATCGACTCCTCTTCCTCCTCGTCTTCAGGCAGCTCGCCACCAGTAGAGCCTCCAGCTCCACCAAGAAGGCGTCTCCGCAAGGCCGAGGACGTAACGGAGCGGCACACGGGTCAACAGCCGCTGTGCCGCGCGACACGCTCCACTGCGGCCAGCAAGGTTGCCGCGGGAGCACCTCGCGCTTCTGTGGCAACTAGAGCGGGGTCTTCTCAGACCGCCGCTTCTGCTCCTGCCGCTCCTCACGCCTCGGCGGCAGCCGGAGCGGGGTCGTCTCAGACCACCGCCACTGCTCCCGCCAAGCAGCCAAGGGAGCCTACTCCTCCGCCTCCTCGCGCCGGGGCGCATGAGCCAGACTTCGACTTCTCCATGCTAAGCTCCGACGAGGAAGAAAAAGAGTAAGATCTTGTTGTTCTTGTATTTCTTCAATTCTTGCTGTTTTGTCTTGTATCTCTTTTGCCTCACTCTGAACCTGTTTCTTTTTTCAGAACTTTGGCCCAGAGGGCGGCAAAGAGAGCCAATGTCTCGGTGATTGTCATCGAGGACGAGCCCACCGTGCTAGCAGGGGGTGCGCCTGAGACAAACTTGCCGGACTCGGCAACTGATCTTCAGGGCAGCCCCCAGCGCAGCCCCCAGCGTAAGTGTGTAGTTCACTTTCCGCTGTTAGGCGCGCGTGGGTGTTCTATCTTTGCTGACATCATAATTGTTGATCTGTGTAGGAGCAGAGCTGCCACACCAGGAGCGCCCGGAGACTGCCCCCGTCGTGCCAACTGCTTCGACTACGCCGCCAAGGGGGGGTTCTCCGGCAAGGGATAGTCCTCCGCCAAGGGCGAATTCTCCGCCAAGGGCGAGTTCTCCGGCGAGGGACAGCACCAGCGGCCCTCCGCCGGCAGGGACTACAACTACACCGCCAAGGGAGAGCTCTCCGGCAAGGGAGCTTGTCGAGGAGCCGGCTCGCGCAGGTAATCCTCTCGCATCAAACTTCCCTTTGGCTTTTCTTCTTTTGATTCTTCTTTTTGGATATTAGTTTGACTGTTTTTCTCCCCTTTCCGGCTGTCAGATCCATCTGCTGCTGAGCCAATGGAGACTGAGATTGCTGCTGACGACGCCGCTGCTACTGAAGAGGCAGCCGGCGGAGATGATCCCGCCGGCGCGGAGGCCGCCAAGGCTGCCGCCGTAGCAGCTGGTGATACGTTCGAAACGTATCTATAATTTCTGCTTGCTCCATGCCTCTTTTGGGTGATATTGCTATGTTATTTATACACTTCCATACACTTTTGATCATATTTGGACTAACCTATTAACTCAGTGCACCCCAGTGCCAGTTTCTGTTTTCGGCTGTTTTTGTATTTCAGGTTTTCACGTTACGAGAACTGCCAGGAAAAATCCAGAAAAATTATATAAAAAATCAGCGTTCCAGAAACTACCGTGCGCCCGAAGTACAGCCGGGGGGGGGGGCCACCAGGGCTCCAGGCGCCCTGGCGGCGCCCCCCCCCCTAGGCCGCGCCGGGGGGCGCCTGGGCCCCCCGAGGCTCCGCTAATGCCCCTCTTTGGCATATATTTAAAGCGTCTCCCGAAACCCTCGAGACGAGAACTCTTTTTCGCGATCTCATCTCTGTTCCGCCGCCGCCGCCGCTTCCAAGATCGGGAGCACCAGGAGAACTCTTCCCGGCACCCTGCCGGAGGGGAGGATCACCACCGGGAGCTTCTCCACCACCATGGACGCCTCCCGGATGAGTTGTGAGTAGTCTCCCTTGGACCATGGGTCGATGACCAGTAGCTATGTGATGTTCTCCTCCCGTTCTTGTGCTTCACTAATTAGTCCTCGTGAGCTGCCCTACATGATCGAGGCACATATGTAATCCTTGTGCTGTTGCTATGATGAGTTTGCTGGGATCCGTTGGATTATGAGATTATGTTCAGATTGTGCTTGAGTAATATATTTGATCTACCTCTTTTATATTTATGTTCGTAAGTAATTCTTGCATGTTCTCCGTTGTTATTTATTGCTTTGGCCAAGTAATAGGTAGTGACTCCAAGAGGGAACGTTATGCTCGATTGTGGGTTCATGCCCCTCGATGACTAGCTTGAGTGACAGAAACATGAGTCTAGGGGATGTGCTGTTGCCACAAGGGGGAAAACAACGGTGCTTGTGCCCGCGGGTGCAAGGACTGTTTACTTTACGCAAAGTTCTTTTAATGCAGTTGTCTGTTGCTTTGAGTTTACACTATGGGTGGGACTCGTAACTTAATACCAGCGAGATGTTCTGGATAGATATCTCAAGGTGGATGATTAGTAGTAGATGCAGATGGATTTCGGTCTACTTACCTCGGCGTACCGCCCATGCTTTGAACCTCAACCTTTCTTGCAATGTAGTCAGCATTGGTTTGCGCACATGGTCCTGTCAATTGCCCAGCTGTAATTCGTTTACCTCACATAGCTGTTTTATCGTCTTTTGGGAGAGAGACATCACTAGTGAACATCATGAGACTCCGGTCCATATTACCATCATCGATCACATCCGCTATTTACTTTCTGCTTTTACTTACTATTGCATTATATCTATCACTACTATCACTTGCGTTTGATCCTTTGTAAACTACAAGGCCGGAGGGATTGACAACCTCTCTGTACTCGTTGGGAGCAAAGTTATTTGTATCTGTGTGCAGGTCCACGTTGATTGCTAATATCTGGCGCCGTTAGCAGTTGACACCTTCTTGTTGAAACTGGGAGTCTCAGGGAAAACGATCCTTGGTATTACCAAGGGAAAACTTCTGCTACACTACATCTCAAACCTTCCACTTGGGGTAACCAACGAGGGGTGAGAAGCCACCTAGCAAAGCAAATTTCTGGCGCCGTTGCCGTGGACTCCACTCTTCAGGATAGGGGAGTTGCACGCTATCTTTTACCTTTGCTTTTAGTCTTGTTAGTTTACCTTTCAGTTTTTGATTTAGTATCTTTTATCAAAAATCACAAAAATAGTTATCTTGCTTGCTTGCTACTATGGGTTCCACCGAGAACACCAAGTTGTGTGACTTCACTAGTCACAACAACGATGACTTTATCAGCACACATATCACTACACCTGCCACTTCAGCACCTTCATATGAAATTAACCCTGCTTTACTGAACTTAGTCATGAAAGATCAATTCTCCGGTGCTGGAGATGATGCTGCTTTACACTTGAACAACTTTGTTGAACTTTGTGATATGCAAAAGTACCGAGAAGTAGACGGTGATATTGTTAAGCTTAAGCTTTTTCCTTTCTCCTTGAGAGGAGGAGCTAAAATTTGGTTTCAGTCTTTGCCTAGAAATAGCATAGATTCATGGGACAAGTGCAAAGATACTTTTATTGGAAAATACTATACACCTGCTAAATTATCCAACTAAGAAGTAACATAATGAATTTTAAACAATTGGATAATGAACACGTTGCCCAAGCTTGGGAACGTATGAAATCTCTTATCAAGAACTGCCCTACTCATGGTTTGACTACTTGGATGGTTATCCAAACTTTTTATGCAGGCTTGAATTTTACCTCGCGGAACTTGTTAGATTCGGCCGCGGGAGGAACCTTTATGTCAACTACACTTGGTGCTGCCACAAAGCTTCTCGATGAGATGATGACCAACTATTCCCAATGGCACACCGAACGCGCTCCAACAAGTAGGAAGGTAAACTCTGTCGAGGAGATTTCCTCCCTTAATGAAAAAGTTGACTTGATCATGTCTCTACTTTCAAAGCAATCCTCTGTTGATCCTCGTGATGTTCCTTTAAATTCTTTGATTGCTCAAGAACAAGTAGACGTGAACTTTATCTCTAGGAACAATTTTAACAACAATGCTTATAGGAGTAACTTTGGTAACAATCCTAGACCGTTCCCCTCTAATTCTTATGGGAACAACAATGCTTATCCTAGCACCAAGAACTCCACTACTGGACTAGAGATTATGCTTAAAGATTCATCACTACCCAAAAAGCTTTTAATAATAGTGTAGAATAAAAACTAAACAAACTAGGTGATCTCTCTTTGAAGGTAGACAATTTAGCCAATGAGGTGGAATTGCTTAAAATTAAAACTTCTCCTCTTGAGGAGAGGAAGGTCACTCCTATCAATTCTATTCAAGTGCAAATTAATGAAAATATTAGGATTATGGCTGAACTTAAAGAGAGATGGGCTAGAGAAAGGGAGGAAGAGGATAGAATTAACAGCCTTCCTACCCACCACATTGTTGCTACTATCCAAGTTGTTGAGGATATCCAAACTCTTAGCACCCAATGCACTCCTGGTCCCATTGGACCTATTAATGGTGATGCTATGACTATAAAAACTACCAAACAAGTGAACCTAAAGGACACCACTACCACTTTACATGATGCTAGTGACCTTGATTTTGATAATTGCACTCTTACCGAAGTTACTGATTTCCTTCACAAGATGTCTAGAGACCCCCGCACTAGCACGCTTAACCTTGCCTTCAAAGAGCATATCACTAATGCTCTCATCAAAGCTAGGGAGGAGAAACTTAGAGTAGAAGCCTCCATACCTATAAAGCTAGAAGATGTTTGGGATCCTATGATAAAAATTAAGTTGAATGACTTCTCTTGCTATGCATTATGTGATGTTGGAGCTAGTACCTCTGTTATGCCCAAAAGAATATATGATATGCTTAAATTGAAACCTTATGATTCTTATTCTTTTGGTGTTCGTCTCGTTGATTCTTCCATAAAGAAACCTTTGGGGAGGATCGACGATGTTCTTATCATTGTCAATGATAATTATGTTCCCGTTGATTTTACTATTATGGATATTGAATGTGATCCTTCTTGTCCAATTATTTTGGGACGTCCCTTTTTGCGCACCGTTGGTGCTATCATTGACATGAAAGAGGGGAATATAAAATTTCAGTTTCCTCTCAAGAAAGGGATGGAACACTTCCCTCGAAATAAGATCAAGTTACCTTTTGAGTCCGTTATACGGGCTAGCTATTCTTTTACTCTTGATAAAACTTGATCTCTATGCATTATGCCTAGCTTAAAGGCATAAAAGAAAGCGCTTTTGGGAGGCAGCCAAATGAATAAATTTATTTTGCTTTTGTTGTGTCTTGATGTTGTTTACTACAGTAGCATCATCATTGTATCTTTGCTTTTCAATTTTGTGCCAAGTATAGCCTCTGATTGCAAGAAAGTTCAAAAGTTGTGAGGTGTTGTACAGGAAACAGATTCTGTCCTTGGATTGAAAAATTCGTATAAAATCACCAGATCATCTTTTTGGTCTGAATTTTTTCGACAGCGTGCTCTATATAATTGTCTTTCGTGCATCTGTTTTGAGTTTTTTTATTAGAGTTGCAGAAGTGCCCCGAACAAATCATTTACTACCTGCTGTTCTGTTTTTCACAGATTCTGTCCTGTTTTGCCTTTCCTTCATTTTGCAAACCTAGAGCTTGCTTTTTCTTTGCAAAAACCTTTTGGCATTCTTGAGAAACAGTAGACCTTCAAGAATATCCTTATTTCCAGCAAGGTATAATTATTTTATTATGGGTACTAACCTCGCTAATCAGATTATGATGAGTTATGTATGAAGGGAGTTTTCAAGTGTGCGAGGGAAGATGATAAAAAGATTCAGGAGTGTCAAACGCTCAAGCTTGGGGATGCCCCCGTGCACCCCCAAGAAATATTCAAGGAGACTCAAGCGTCTAAGCTTGGGGATGCCCCCGTGCATCCCCTTCTCCATCGACATTATCAGTTCGTCTTTCGTTCCACTATATTTTTATCACTTCATGTGTTATGTGCTATGCTTGGAGCGTCTTATTTTTAATTTCCTTTTTAGTTTTTCATAACGAGTCAGAACTCAGCTTTCTTTATGTGGGAGAGAAACATGCTCCACTTTTACCTAGAACATAACATAGAATTCTCATGTCTATCTTTGCTGTGTGTGTTCTTTGTCTTTCAATAGCTACTATCATGTTCTGCTCTTAGTATTCATGCTTATCTTTTAAAGAGCTTTCGTTTAGTTGGTTGCTTGAACTCTCTTTAGTTATCATGCTTATCTTATTAAGAGAGTTTGCTTCCATTGCATTGGTTGATATCTCTATGATAAAGATGCTACGTGCATAATGGCACTTAGTAGTTCATGTTTTCTTATGGTTAGTCTCAAATAGCTGGGGGGTTTCCAATGTGTCATTGGAGTACCAACATGATTTGTTTGCCTATGATGTGGTATGGTTTAGTAATATCTTCCTTCGAGAATTTATTTTGATTGACTTGGCGTATGCTCACACATATTTAAGACTGTAAAGAAAGTCTGTCAAGCCTTGATGATCTTTTGTTTCTGAGTAGCGATATAACTTCCATGCCTGATTCAATGTTGCTTTGTCGCTCTGCATGATTATGACCGTCATAGCTCTCTTAGTTGGTCGCTCCCAGTCTTTTGCTAACCTTTGCCTGTACTAATCGGACTGATTGCTTGTGCATCCACATCCTTTTAATCCAGTTATGCCATATGAGTCCACCATATCTTCCTACATGGTATTTACCTGCCATTCCTAACGGAGACTTGCATGTGCCATCTCGAAATTATTCAAAGAAAAAGGCATTCTTATTTTGTGCCTCTGTTGTAAGTTCATGAGGAAGTAGTGGTTAATTCATGATCTTTTTAAGTTGGACAAGCTTCACCCCGGGATTGCATGTATAATGTGCAAACCCATAATACGAGAAGGAACTGGCATTGAGTGCGCCCGGCTCAAAAAGATAATATAACAAACAAACCCTCCTTCACGCTTTGTTCATGAGAAATCAGAAAACATTGGCAGTGATAAACAAAGGAGATTAAGAGGATGTGATTGTCCTCCTTCGGGAGCCGTTCCTCGAAACTTGTCCATCTCAAAGAATGATTGAGTTGTCTGCTAGCATTCGTTGACGAAACATGCATAATCAAAAATAATAATTATTACCTCTGTTTTTAAAGCCAAGAGCTCTGGTACATGTTTTGTCTTTGTTTCCGATTACGGGTTTTCAACCTTGCCAACAAAAGCCACGGTTCGAGAGTCTCCACCTTCTTTTAAAAGCACCAACTACTGAGAGCATTATTGTCATTCTGAGTGTAATGTGCATTGTCCCAAAGTAGCATTGTCTTTTGCATGATTGTGATATTGTTTATTTTGAAATCATTGTATCTAGTCATCACTTAAACCTTGAAGGTGCCCCTGCATTTATGTTTTGCTTCACTAAAGGGGGCAAGCTAGATATCACTTTATCATATTTGCACACCATGTTCATTACAAATCTATTTGATGTTTCAATATCATATTGTAAAACTTTCAGTTCTTTGTGATTTTCTCATGAGGCAACTTAATTACTATAGATTCATTGTCTCAGTAAGCTTTTGTCATATGACTATGAAAAAGTCCTATATGGTTACTAGCATGTCACCACAGAAATTATTCTTGTTATCATTTACCTACTCGAGGACGAGTAGGAATTAAGCTTGGGGATGTTGATACGTCCAAAACGTATCTATAATTTCTGCTTGCTCCATGCCTCTTTTGGGTGATATTGCTATGTTATTTATACACTTCCATACACTTTTGATCATATTTGGACTAACCTATTAACTCATTGCACCCCAGTGCCAGTTTCTGTTTTCGGCTGTTTTTGTATTTCAGGTTTTCACGTTACGAGAACTGCCAGGAAAAATCCCGAAAAATTATATAAAAAATAAGCGTTCCAGAAACTACCGTGCGCCCGAAGTACAGCCGGGGGGGGGGGCACCAGGGCTCCAGGCGCCCTGGCGGCGCCCCCCCCCCCCTGGGCCGCGCCGGGGGGGCGCCTGGGCCCCCCGAGGCTCCGCTGATGCCCCCCTTTGGCATATATTTAAAGCGTCTCCCGAAACCCTCGAGATGAGAACTCTTTTTCGCGATCTCATCTCTGTTCCGCCGCCGCCGCCGCTTCCAAGATCGGGAGCACCAGGAGAACTCTTCCCGGCACCCTGCCGAAGGGGAGGATCACCACCGGGAGCTTCTCCACCACCATGGACGCCTCCCGGATGAGCTGTGAGTAGTCTCCCTTGGACCATGGGTCCATGACCAGTAGCTATGTGATGTTCTCCTCCCGTTCTTGTGCTTCACTAATTAGTCCTCGTGAGCTTCCCTACATGATCGAGGCACATATGTAATCCTTATGCTGTTGCTATGATGAGTTTGCTGGGATCCGATGGATTATGAGATTATGTTCAGATTGTGCTTGAGTAATATATTTGATCTACCTCTTTTATATTTATGTTCGTAAGTAATTCTTGCATGTTCTCCGTTGTTATTTATTGCTTTGGCCAAGTAATAGGTAGTGACTCCAAGAGGGAACGTTATGCTCGATTGTGGGTTCATGCCCCTCGATGACTAGCTTGAGTGACAGAAACATGAGTCTAGGGGATGTGCTGTTGCCACAAGGGGGAAAACAACGGTGCTTGTGCCCGCGGGTGCAAGGACTGTTTACTTTACGCAAAGTTCTTTTAATGCAGTTGTCTGTTGCTTTGAGTTTACACTATGGGTGGGACTCGCAACTTAATACCAGCAAGATGTTCTGGATAGATATCTCAAGGTGGATGATTAGTAGTAGATGCAGATGGATTTCGGTCTACTTACCTCGGCGTACCGCCCATGCTTTGAACCTCAACCTTTCTTGCAATGTAGTCAGCATTGGTTTGCGCACATGGTCCTGTCAATTGCCCAGCTGTAATTCGTTTACCTCACATAGCTGTTTTATCGTCTTTTGGGAGAGAGACATCACTAGTGAACATCATGAGACTCCGGTCCATATTACCATCATCGATCACATCCGCTATTTACTTTCTTCTTTTACTTACTATTGCATTATATTTATCACTACTATCACTTGCGTTTGATCCTTTGTAAACTACAAGGCCGGAGGGATTGACAACCTCTCTGTACTCGTTGGGAGCAAAGTTATTTGTATCTGTGTGCAGGTCCACGTTGATTGCTAATATCTGGCGCCGTTAGCAGTTGACACCTTCTTGTTGAAACTGGGAGTCTCAGGGAAAACGATCCTTGGTATTACCAAGGGAAAACTTCTGCTACACTGCATCTCAAACCTTCCACTTGGGGTAACCAACGAGGGGTGAGAAGCCACCTAGCAGCTGGCGAGGGATCTGGCGATCGTACTGACGGCCCTAAGGCCGCAAGAGCGCTAGGCGCTACACCGACCGCCGAGCCCTCCGCCACTGCCGCAGCCCCAGGCTCCGAAGAGCCCGAGCAAGCCGCCTACTTGAAGGCCGGCGACGGCGTCTTCATCAAACTCCCCTGGGCCTCAAGCTCCAGGGCACCGGTCGAGGGAGAAGTCTTCGACGGAGAGGTACTTGCCTCCGCCGGGCTGACGCTCGTGGACGCGCCGAGCAGCAGCAACGAGCCCGAGGAGGAGCGGCTGTTGCGGAAGCTGTTGTCTCTCTACCGCGCTCGGCAGGCCAAGCTGGAGTCCCGCGAAGCGCTGGCCGCCAAGGCGGGAGCCGACATTGAGAAGCGCGCGGAGGAGCTCCGGGCCCTCAACCAGGCAGCTCTCCGGTCCTTGGCAGAGGAGCGGGAGCAACTTGCCGAAGAGCAGACGGCCTTCTTCCTCGAGAAGGCCAAAGTCGAAGAGCAGCAGCGGCTTGCCGCTGAGAAGCTGTCCACGCGGGAGGGTGAGCTGGCGCAGCGGAAAGTCAACCTCGACAGCCACGAGGAGGAGCTTGCCGCGCGCGAGCAATCACTTGGCGGAGCCCTCCAGGAAGCAAAGGACGCTGCCGCAGCTGCCGAGACCGCCAAGAAGGAGCTGGAGGCGAGGGTGGCGCAGCTCGAGGCCGATCTCAAGGCGAGAGGTGAAGAGGTCGCCGCGCTCAAGCTCGAGCGGGAGAAGGATGCCCATAGCCACTCGGAGCTGCAGGTCCGCCTCACCGAGAAGGGCAAGGAGCCTGCCGCCGCCAAGAACTCCAACGCCGATCTTGAGTTGAAGCTGACCACTTTGACCAAGACGCCGGATGGCGCCAAGGAGCGGGAGGCAGCCTTGAAGGAGGAGGTCAGGGCCGAGAAGGCGTTGCTAGCGAGTGCTGCTGTCACTCAGAACGTCTTCAGGGAGACTGTGGAGCATTGGACGGAGGGTCTCGTCAATGCTGCCGCAGATATCAACGGGGAGCTGGCGCAGCTGGGGGCGGAGTATCTCGGGTACTCCTCCGACGAGAACCTCCACCCCAGCGCCAAGCTCACCCTATTCTTCAAAGGCATGGCGACGGCCCTCCAGCAACTCCGGGAGAAGATCCCAAAGCAGCTGGCGGACGAGTCGCGCAAGCTCTGTGCGGGAGCCCTTCAAAAGGTGCTGATGAAGGTGGCTTTCCGCAACCCGGGCCTCAACCTCACCAACGTCCTCAAGTCCTTGCCGTCGGATGCTGATCTGGAGGCGCTCAAGGCCCTTGTCGCACCCATTGTGGACAAGGTGAGCGGGATCAAGAGGGTTGAGGGCGGCTGTCACACCCTGCATTTTGTAACATGTTATTTGTATCTTTGAAGCATGAAAATTTGGACCAGCAAAAAATTTTAGCATCATTTGGCTTTTATTTGGAATTGAGTTTTCTTCATTTGCTTTTTCATGTGCTCATTAAAGTCAACTATGGTCTCATGTAGATTTCATCTCCTTACCCAAAACTTCTGCCCAATGATCATGCCAAGTGTTATATAGCAGTATAGTATTTTCTTACAAAATTAATTTGGCCAAAAAGTATTTTATAAATTTAGTTTTTCCAAAAACCCCTGAATTGAGATTTGCACTGCAAGTACTTGATTTAGGGTGAGAAAATTATTTCAAAAGGTTTATTTGAGACCTAGTAGTTATAGGACCCCCAGAAACCACAAAGGTATAATTTTAAAAGTTATTTTCCTATTTTATTTAAAAGCTTTTTCTTAAGGCCAGAAATGGTCTTTAATAGGGAAAAATTATTTAACTGTTTCAAAAATATTTGCCAAAATTCTGAGAGACTCATAGGACATATATTGTCCATATATAAGAGTTTCAACACTTGGTCATGTTCAAAATAATGGGCTAATCCCTCTAAAACCCTTTCTGGATATTTCAAGCTTTTGAAATATTTACAAAGGAAACTTTCTCCAAAAATTCCAGGGAAATTCTATCATGTCATATATGACATATTTGATGATCTTGCCAAGTCCCATGCCTTGGGAAGCAAGAAAACATCCTCAAACCCCTTCATAACCATTCTGTCCATATTTGAAGTTTGAGCAACTTTACTTTGCCAAACTTGTCCAAATGCTCTCAAACTTGGTGCACATGCTAGAATGGCCTAATAAGGCATCTAGACCAAATGGCACAAGATTTGGAATAGAGCAACTTGATCAGATCACCTCAAAACCCTTTCTGTTCAAATGCAAATTTGAACAACTTTACATTACCAACTTTTTATCTGGAGCTTCAAACTTTGTGGGCATGATCAATACCCCAAATGATGATGCTACACCAAGTGGTGCATCAAGGGGAGATGATTAGCTTGACTCAATCAAGATGAAACTGTTTCTGTTGATTTCTAGGGTTCACCAATGTTACATTGGCTAGTTTCTCCAAATGAGCCCAAATTTGGTGAAGCACCCTATTTTCTCATGTCTTTCAACCTTGTCAAGTGCCATGTCAAGTGGAATTCATTTACTTGACCAAACACTGATCAAACACCTTCTGCAGAATTTCTAAAACCTCCAACTTGACCACTTTCACTTTTCTCCATGGCCTCAACTTCTTACCACATGCTCATTGAGTTACCAGCTACCTCCAGTAACTCCCCCAGCACCTCAGCTCCATGATTGAGGGGTGAAACCCCTGTTTTACCTTGCTGTACAGTAGGTTTCCACCATTCTACCAACATTCTCCCTCTCTCTCTGCATCTCCAGGGCATCCAAGGCCTCAGGCCATTTCTTTACTTCCCCCCTGACCTTCTAGACACTGCTGGACACGCTGGTTTTGACCGGAGCGGCAAGGGCACGATGATGCCAGCCATACGCACGCTCTGGGTCACGCTACAGTGCGCCCCCGCACGGTGGCTCCAGCCAATCGCCGATCCCCGACAGCCTCGGGCCTCCCCCTCGCGCTAGTCGAGGTGCCTCGACGTCAGCGACCTCCCCGGCGCTGTCCCCCTCCTCCTGCGCCCTCCAGTGAACGTCATCGCACGCGCACCGGCCGCCAGCTTCGGCCATTCTTCTGCTTCACACGCGCGCGCGCCTCTGATGCTCCCCCGCTCCTCCTCTCACCTCTACTGGACGTGGAGCTCGTCCAGGAACTCCCCAGACCCATTCCCCTGGCCTCCCGTGCGCTGTAGCCTCGAGCCGGAGCTCGCCGGCGCACTGGACCACGGGTCTCCGTCGATCCCCTATAAATAGCCCCTCCCGGGCCTCTCCAGCACCATCCACAGCCTCACTCCTCTCCACTGATCCCCCCAGCAACTCCAGTTCGACCCCAAGAGGTCCCAGTGCTCGGGATAGACCGGAGCGCCGCCGCGTCGGGCCGCCGGTGATCTCGTGGTACGGGCCTCCCCTGCCTCTCCTTCCACCCGTTTCGGAACTGCCGTGCCTCACTGACTCTTTCCACCTCGTTTCCCCTCTCTGTGGCAGTCGGAAACGACCTCGACCACGACCCTCCGACGAGCTTCCGCCGTCCCACCTCGCCACCGGTGAACCAGGACTCCCCGCCGTGCCGCACCACCACCACTGCAACCGCAACACGACGCTGGTCACGTCCCTGGCCTCCGTAGCCGTCGCCGTGGCCGGAATCCTCGCCGGTGAGCTCGCCGCCGCCGTGGCCGTGGGGTTAGAGGTGACAGGCGGGCCCCGCCTGTCATCCCCCCACCTCTCTCCCCCTCCTCTGTGCCGCTGACCCACGGGCCCCGCCCGCCAGGTTTGAAAACCTGACGTGCGCGCGCAGGCTCCCGTGCGGTTGGGCTGGACCGCATGGGCCGTGCACTGTGGACCCCTCTGGCCCAGTGCACAGGACCCTTTTTCATTTTTCTTTTTTGTAAATGTTTTAAACATTTATACAGAAAAAGAATATTGATCCAAATTAAATAATTCCAACTCCTAAAATCTTGTAATATTCCAACCTATTTAATGGTACTACTTTCATTCAAATCCATGAAACTTTGCTGTACTGTTCAAATTTAAATTCAAATTTGAGCAGTATAACTCCTGTTCTAAAATCAATATATTCTATTCTGTAACTCCAAAACTCCAACTAAGATTTTTCCCCATCTTAGAAATTCCTCTAGTATTTTACAAAAATGGGTTGATATTTTTCTGAGCACTTTGATTTTTCTGTTTTATTTGTATTCTTATTTTCCCGTGGTTATATGCGACGTATAGATCCCGTATTTGACGAAGTTGCTGTGGAAGAAGAAGGAGAAGGATTTGAAGACTTTGAAGACCAAGCCAATCCAGGCAAGCAACCCTTTGACCATGATACACTTGTTTCTCGGAACCCGTTTGTTTCCGATGCATGATATTAGGGTTACGATGGTAACCTAGTTGATTCCACCATATGAAGCATACCATGATCTTGATCTTGCTATGTGCTAGATGACTTGCATATGGTTAGTGGCTATGATTAGTGATGCATGTGTGACATGAACCTTCATGGTTGAAGTCTTTGCATAAAACCCCGTCGGGTGCCATTTATGCCCGAGGGAGATGATGATAATGAGTTGGGTGACCACTTGATGACGAAGTGGTGTGCCAAGGCAAGTGTGTATGTTTTTCAAACGGATTGGTTTAAGTTGCGACCGTTATTCCAACCATACATGTGCAACCACACTACCCCTTATGGGACGGGGCTTTATTGATTACTTAGGTCGATACTAGCATGGTGCCCGCATTACTAGTGACGGGAAGACTTGAGGTCTTTCCCGGGATGGGGTCGTGCTTGGATAGGCGGCCATGACTGTTTTCACAGGGCACCGGACACACCGTTGGTCCCTTCGGGTATGCGTGACATTGAAAATTAGGGCAAGTCCCGTGATCTATTGTTTGTACCCGAGGGCCGTGTACCAACGAGTGGACTCTATGTTAGTGTCGTCTAAGGAAAGGTAATGACCGGGTGCTTACCCCGGGTACTTGAGGTACCGCGGGTCGTGGATGACACGGAAGTTCCCCGGATCTTGTGGGTAAAGTGTACAACCTCTGCAGAGTGTCAAACTATTCGAATAGCCGTGTCCACGGTCATGGACAGTTGGGTAACCGCTCTTGGGCTACGTCCAATGTTTGTGAAACCATGCGTGTGTATGTGAGTCAAGGTGGTGACTTGACTCAATGAGATGAATCATATTCATGTTGATATCGGTAACCTGTCTTCGAGGTTACGCGAGTTTATTGATGCATTAACTTGATGGTAGAATATTTGTTCTAGCCTTGCTAGATTGATCATTGTTATTCAAATGCACTGTTACTTTGAACCACATCATGGGTTGCTTGTGAGTACATTCAAAGTACTCATTGGCTTGCCACTGGTTATTTAATTGGCCAGGCATGGAAGAACAGGAATATGAGGAAGAGTTCTTTGGAGACGAACATGCGAACTAGGACGCTATCCCAGTCAGAATGCATGTAGGGTTAAGGCAGATGGCATGGGTTCTACCCGTTTATCGAAGACTTCCGCTATTTGAGTTATTTGCTATTCAGCCCGTGTGGCTCTATCTATGTAATACTTGGCCATAATGGCCTTAATTCGTGTAAGACTATTTGTATGGATGTAAGACTCTTGTTATTTCAGCTTCTGTGTGTTCAGTGAGCATTGATCTCTGGGATCACTGTACACGTGCATTCGGTGATCTCGACTTCTAAGTCGGGGTCCCCACAGAGCTGGTATCAGAGCCATCCTGACTGTAGGAAGCCTTAGTTAGCATGGGCGTTAGTTAGTTGAGACCCCTTTTCAAAAACCTTCTTAACCTCTCTTCTTTTCTAAACCTGAGATTTCATCAGCTTATTAACCCCTCCTATTCCACCTTTGTAGATGGCCGCTGTTCCCGAAGAGCACCTGACCACTGGGTTTCCCTTACTTCTCAAGGATAGCCTCCAGGAGTGTCAGTTCCACCGAGCACCCATCCTCACCTACCTTGAGCATTGGGTGAGCGATACTGAGGTGGAGTACCATGTGAAAGTGATCGTGAAGGCAAACGATCCTCCCACAAGTTGGTTCTTCGAGGGACCCCAGATGGCAACACTACCACTCGCTGCCGAGGCTGCTGCACTCAAGGCACTAACCCGTCTCCGCGAGCTTCTTCCGGAGGTGGCAGCCAAGATGGCAACTCGCTTCTTACCTTACCGGAAGGAAGGTGACGAAGAAAGCAGCGCACTAGCCCCTCCATTGAAGGAAGGACTCTCGCTTCGGTTCCAGACCTACTTCAGTCTATGTGCCGACAGCCTGGCACAAGACTTGGCCTCGGAATCAATGAAGCTCCGAGAAGAACTTTACAAGACCAAGGCACTTCTTCGTCGAGCTCAAGAGAAGGCAAACAGGATCAAGAAGGAAGGAGCACCTTCTGGACAATCCACTATCGCATATCGAGGCGGAAGGCCCTCCGAGGATGTATCTTCCAAGGGTGAAGAACCACCTCGGCGACGCCGGATGACAGCAAGGGAATATCGCAAGATTTTCCCTGCACCACCGTCGAAGCACCGTCGTATCCAACTCCTCCACTCCCCCACTCCCTCAAGTGACAAGGGAGCCCAGACAGATGAAGACAAGGAAGAAGTCCCAGAAGAGCCGGAATACGCGACCGAGCATTCCGCCGCTTAGGCATTATTCGCTACTCGGATATGCCAGTTGTAACCCCTATGGTAGGATAGGTCGTGTAACCCCTATGCGCAGTCGAGTCCTTGTATGGTTCATATGAAACCATCTAGTGTTTGCTTTTGTTGTGTCTGGATGTAAGTCGTAATCTTCCTTCGGGAATGTGTAAACGACTACATCGCCTATTTGGATTTTAATGGATGTGTTTTGGCCTTTCAGCCCTTGCATGATTTGATTTAGTATCACACCCACCCCCTTACTAGGCACCCATCTATCTTGCTTTCCCTCTTCGGGGTCATGAGACCTTTACCGCTCCAACAGGATGCCTGTTGTAACTCGTACTGGTACCTCTACCCAGCAACCCGAAGCCGGAGCATCCTCTCAGCCAGAGGCAGGCCACGACCAAACCAACGACCAAGCTCCACCAACACCTCCTCCAAGCATGGACATGGCTCAGCTTCTCCAAGCTTTCCGAGAGGAACGCCAAGCCAACACTGCAGCTCTCCAGCTGATTGCTCAAGCTGTCACCAACAACCGCCAGCCGGCGGGGAATGGCAATGGACGTTCCACGTTGGCAGAGTTCAAGAAGCATGCACCGCCAACCTTCAACGAGACTGCTGAACCCCTGGATGCAGATGACTGGGTCCGTTCCATTGAGGAAATTCTGGAACTAGTCGGATGCACCGAAGATCGCGAGAAGGTGGCTTATGCAGCCCACTGCCTCGGGGGAACTGCTAGAGCTTGGTGGGATGGATTCAAGGTCATGCATGCTGAACAAGACATCACTTGGGTTAACTTCAAGGCAGAATTCCGCAAGGCCCACATTCCTTCCGGAATCATGGCTATCAAAAAGCGTGAGTTCCGAGCCGTGAAGCAAGGAAGTGGCACTGTCAAGGAGTACATGCAGAAGTTTAGTGTTCTGTCAAGGTATGCCCCTGAAGATGTCAGCACTGATGATGCCAAAAGGGAGCGCTTCATGGAAGGCCTTAATCAGACTCTGCAATACTCGCTTGTCGTGTGCGACTGCCCATCTTTCCCTGACCTGGTGAACAAGGCACTTATGCTTGAAGACAAGCGGCGTGCTTTGGAAGACACTCGCAAGCGCAAGTTGGTCAGTAAGGGAAGTTCCAGCAACCAGAAGCCTCGTCCGTGGCAGTCAGCCCCGGCCAAGCCAACCTATCAGCAACCAAGAGCTCCTGCACCTCGTGCCAATCCTCAGCCTCAGCAGTATGCCAACCCCAAGCCAGCTTTCAACCCCAATACCAGTGGTGGCAACAAGATCAATCCAAACCAAGTCACTTGCTTTGGATGTGGTCAGCCCGGACACATCTCAAGGGTGTGCCCCAACAAGAAGCCTGATGCCCCGCGCCCCAATGCGCAGAACCAGGGACAAGGCCGTGGAATGCCACCAAGGAACCCAGCTCCTCGCAATCCACCAAACTATGGGAAGGGGCGTGTGAATCACGTCACTGCTGAAGAAGCCCAGGAAGACCCGGACGTCGTGTTGGGTACGTTCCTTGTCAACTCAGCACCTGCAACTGTCTTGTTTGATTCTGGAGCAACGCATTCATTTGTCACTCAAAGATTTGCATTAAAAAGTGGCATGACCCCTACACCCCTGAATAACCCTATGGTGGTACAAACCCCCGGAGCCGAGATGAGAGCCAAGATAGGCTGTAAAGGAGTTAGTATTACCATTAACGGTGTAGACTTCCTAGCAGACCTTATCATCCTGAGATCGCAAGGCTTGGATGTGATCTTAGGGATGGACTGGCTCAGTAAGCACCAAGGCTTGTTAGACTGTGCCAATCGGACAGTCACTGTGACCAATGACCAAGGAGTCGAAGTCAAGTTTGCCCCCAACTCCTCTTCCGCTCAAGCCGCTAAAGTCAACTGTCTGTCTGAAGTTGGGCTAGATCAAGTACCGGTGGTATGTGAGTATCCTGATGTCTTTCCGGATGAACTACCGGGAATGCCCCCTGACCGTGACATTGAGTTCATCATCGAGCTCGTGCCCGGAGCAGGACCCATCTATAAGAAGCCTTATAGAATGGGGACGGAAGAATTAGCCGAGTTGAAGAAGCAGCTAGAAGAGCAACTAAGGAAGGGATTTATCCGCCCAAGTGCCTCCCCTTGGGGATCTCCTGTTCTGTTTGTGGCAAAGAGGGACAGTACCATCCGCTTATGCATTGACTATCGTTCCCTCAATGAAGTTACAATCAAGAACAAGTACCCACTTCCCAAGATCGAAGATCTGTTTGATCAACTCAGCGGAGCCAAGGTATTCTCCAAGATCGACCTCAGATCGGGGTATTACCAGCTGAAGATCAGACCCCAAGATATTCCGAAGACGGCATTCGTAACCAGATATGGCCTGTACGAGTGCACGGTCATGTCTTTTGGGTTAACCAATGCCCCGGCCTACTTCATGTATCTCATGAATTAAGTCTTCATGGAATATTTGGACAAGTTTGTTGTTGTCTTCATTGATGACATTCTTGTGTTCTCGAAGTCGGAGGAAGAGCATGAGCAGCATCTAAGGATGGTCCTAGACAAGCTTCGTGAGCACCAACTGTATGCCAAATTCAGCAAGTGTGAGTTCTGGCTGCATAAAGTTGGATTCTTAGGTCATGTCTTGACCGAGGAAGGATTATCTGTTGATCCTGCAAAAATCGAAGCTGTGGCCCAATGGCAATCTCCAACGACCGTCAAGGAAGTCAGAAGCTTCCTCGGATTAGCGGGCTATTACCGCAAGTTCGTGGAAGGATTCTCTAGCATTGCACGACCAATGACTCAGCTCCTCAAGAAGGACAAGAAGTTCGAGTGGACGCCAAAATGCGAAGAGAGCTTCCAAGAGCTCAAGAAGAGATTGACCACCGCCCCAGTTCTGGCAACACCTGATATTCACAAGGAGTTCGTGATATATTGTGATGCCTCTCGAACCGGATTGGGAAGCATTCTGATGCAAGAAGGCCGCGTCATAGCATACCTCTCCAGGCAGCTACGACCCCATGAGGAGAACTACGCTACTCACGATCTTGAGCTAGCGGCAGTAGTTCATGCCTTGAAGACATGGTGGCACTACCTCCTAGGGAAACGGTGTGAGATCTACACAGACCACAAAAGTCTGAAGTACATTTTCACCCAAAAGGAGTTGAACATGAGGCAGCGGAGATGGTTGGAACTCATCAAAGACTATGACCTCAGTGTTCAGTATCACCCTGGGAAGGCTAACGTGGTGGCCGATGCCTTAAGCGGGAAGGCTTGCTCTTTGAATGCCATTATTCAAGAAAGGCAGCCAGCCTTGTTTAAGGAGATCGAACAATTCAGTTTGGAATTGGTCACCCCTGGATTTCTGGATCATTTGGAAGTCAGACCGACCCTGATGGACGACGTCAAGAAGGCACAAGATGGACATGCAAGCATCTAAGGTATCAAGAAGAAGATGAAGCTGGGCAAGGCCCCAGGATTCTCCGAAGACGAGCACGGGATTGTTTGGTACAAAGGTCGCCTCTGCGTACCAAACAACACCTAGTTGAAGACGCTGATTCTGCAAGAAGCCCACGGCACTCCGTATTCCATCCACCCCGGAGGAACCAAGATGTACCAAGACTTGAAGGCACGATTCTGGTGGCACGGTATGAAGAGAGAGATTGCAACCTATGTTGCAAAGTGTGATGTGTGCCAAAGGGTCAAGGCTGAATATCAGCGACCTGCTGGATTGCTTCAACCACTCAAGGTTCCTGAGTGGAAGTGGGATAAAGTCGGAATGGACTTCATCACTGGATTACCAAGGTCGAATAAAGGACATGACTCCATCTGGGTCATAGTCGATCATTTGACCAAGGTGGCTCATTTCATTCCTGTCAAGACTACCTACTCAGGCAACCAGCTGGCAACTCTCTATATCAACCGAATCATAAGTCTGCACGGTGTTCCCAAGGAGATTGTGTCAGATCAAGGCACCCAGTTCACTTCAAGGTTCTGGAAGAGATTCCAAGAAGCCTTGGGAACCAAGTTGTCTTTCAGCACAGCTTTCCACCCACAGACCGGAGGACAGACTGAGCGAGTCAATCAGATTCTCGAAGACATGCTCCGAGCCTCTGTCCTGGCATATGGAGCCAAGTGGGAAGACTGTCTCCCTTTTCCTGAGTTCTCCTATAACAACAGTTACCAGTCAAGCCTTCAGATGGCACCATTTGAGGTGTTGTACGGACGTAGATGCTGCACACCCCTCAATTGGTCAGAGACTGGAGAAGGACTAGTCTTTAGACCGGATATTCTCCGCGCTGCAGAAGAGCAAGTCCAACTAGTCAGAGAGCGATTAAAGGCAGCCAAGTCAAGGCAGAAGAGTTATGCTGACACTCGACGCCGAGACATGAGTTTCCGTGTCGGAGATCATGTGTACTTGCGGGTAACTCCTCTGAAGGGAACCAAGCGTTTCCACGTCAAGGGGAAGCTCGCGCCAAGGTTCATTGGCCCTTTCAAGATCACCGACCGACGAGGAGAAGTGGCTTATCAGTTGGAACTACCACCTGAGCTATCCGATGTGCACAATGTGTTCCATGTGTCACAACTCCGGAAATGTCTCCAAGTTCCAGACAAGCCCAATCTCTACAAGGATGTGGATCACCAAGCCATTGATCTGCAGCCTGATTTGACCTACCGCGAGAAGCCCATTCGCATTCTGGACGAAGCAGAACGACGTACGCGGAGCCGTACCATCAAGTACCTCAAGGTCCAGTGGAGCAACCACACCGAAGCAGAAGCAACCTGGGAGCGAGAAGACTATCTTAGATCCGAGTTTCCCGACCTCTTTTAAGCCCTAGTTTAGGAATCTCGGGGACGAGATTCTTGTAAGGGGGTAGGTCTGTCACACCCTGCATTTTGTAACATGTTATTTGTATCTTTGAAGCATGAAAATTTGGACCAGCAAAAATTTTTAGCATCATTTGGCTTTTATTTGGAATTGAGTTTTCTTCATTTGCTTTTTCATGTGCTCATTAAAGTCAACTATGGTCTCATGTAGATTTCATCTCCTTACCCAAAACTTCTGCCCAATGATCATGCCAAGTGTTATATAGCAGTATAGTATTTTCTTACAAAATTAATTTGGCCAAAAAGTATTTTATAAATTTAGTTTTTCCAAAAACCCCTGAATTGAGATTTGCACTGCAAGTACTTGATTTAGGGTGAGAAAATTATTTCAAAAGGTTTATTTGAGACCTAGTAGTTATAGGACCCCCAGAAACCACAAAGGTATAATTTTAAAAGTTATTTTCCAATTTTATTTAAAAGCTTTTTCTTAAGGCCAGAAATGGTCTTTAATAGGGAAAAATTATTTAACTGTTTCAAAAATATTTGCCAAAATTCAGAGAGACTCATAGGACATATATTGTCCATATATAAGAGTTTCAACACTTGGTCATGTTCAAAATAATGGGCTAATCCCTCTAAAACCCTTTCTGGATATTTCAAGCTTTTGAAATATTTACAAAGGAAACTTTCTCCAAAAATTCCAGGGAAATTCTATCATGTCATATATGACATACTGGATGATCTTGCCAAGTCCCATGCCTTGGGAAGCAAGAAAACATCCTCAAACCCCTTCATAACCATTCTGTCCATATTTGAAGTTTGAGCAACTTTACTTTGCCAAACTTGTCCAAATGCTCTCAAACTTGGTGCACATGCTAGAATGGCCTAATAAGGCATCTAGACCAAATGGCACAAGATTTGGAATAGAGCAACTTGATCAGATCACCTCAAAACCCTTTCTGTTCAAATGCAAATTTGAACAACTTTACATTACCAACTTTTTATCTGGAGCTTCAAACTTTGTGGGCATGATCAATACCCCAAATGATGATGCTACACCAAGTGGTGCATCAAGGGGAGATGATTAGCTTGACTCAATCAAGATGAAACTGTTTCTGTTGATTTCTAGGGTTCACCAAAGTTACATTGGCTAGTTTCTCCAAATGAGCCCAAATTTGGTGAAGCACCCTATTTTCTCATGTCTTTCAACCTTGTCAAGTGCCATGTCAAGTGGAATTCATTTACTTGACCGAACACTGATCGAACACCTTCTGCAGAATTTCTAAAACCTCCAACTTGACCACTTTCACTTTTCTCGATGGCCTCAACTTCTTACCACATGCTCATTGAGTTACCAGCTACCTCCAGTAACTCCCCCAGCACCTCAGCTCCATGATTGAGGGGTGAAACCCCTGTTTTACCTTGCTGTACAGTAGGTTTCCACCATTCTACCAGCACTCTCCCTCTCTCTCTGCATCTCCAGGGCATCCAAGGCCTCAGGCCATTTCTTTACTTCCCCCTGACCTTCTAGACACTGCTGGACACGCTGGTTTTGACCGGAGCGGCAAGGGCACGATGATGCCAGCCATACGCACGCTCTGGGTCACGCTACAGTGCGCCCCCGCACGGTGGCTCCAGCCAATCACCGATCCCCGACAGCCTCGGGCCTCCCCCTCGCGCCAGTCGAGGTGCCTCGACGTCCGCGACCTCCCCGGCGCTGTCCCCCCTCCTCCTGCGCCCTCCAGTGAACGTCGTCGCACGCGCACCGGCCGCCCGCTTCGGCCATTCTTCTGCTTCACACGCGCGCGCGCCTCTGATGCTCCCCCGCTCCTCCTCTCACCTCTACTGGACGTGGAGCTCGTCCAGGAACTCCCCAGACCCATTCCCCTGGCCTCCCGTGCGATGTAGCCTCGAGCCGGAGCTCGCCGGCGCACTGGACCACGGGTCTCCGTCGAGCCCCTATAAACATTTATACAGAAAAAGAATATTGATCCAAATTAAATAATTCCAACTCCTAAAATCTTGTAATATTCCAACCTATTTAATGGTACTACTTTCATTCAAATCCATGAAACTTTGTTGTACTGTTCAAATTTAAATTCAAATTTGAGCAGTATAACTCCTGTTCTAAAATCAATATATTCTATTCTGTAACTCCAAAACTCCAACTAAGATTTTTCCCCATCTTAGAAATTCCTCTAGTATTTTACAAAAATGAGTTGACATTTTTCTGAGCACTTTGATTTTTCTGTTTTATTTCTATTCTTATTTTCCCGTGGTTATATGCGACGTATAGATCCCGTATTTGACGAAGTTGCTATGGAAGAAGAAGGAGAAGGATTTGAAGACTTTGAAGACCAAGCCAATCCAGGCAAGCAGCCCTTTGACCATGATACACTTGTTTCTCGGAACCCGTTTGTTTCCGATGCATGATATTAGGGTTATGATGGTAACCTAGTTGATTCCACCATATGAAGCATACCATGATCTTGATCTTGCTATGTGCTAGATGACTTGCATATGGTTAGTGGCTATGATTAGTGATGCATGTGTGACATGAACCTTCATGGTTGAAGTCTTTGCATAAAACCCCGTCGGGTGCCATTTATGCCCGAGGGAGATGATGATGATGAGTTGGGTGACCACTTGATGACGAAGTGGTGTGCCAAGGCAAGTGTGTATGTTTTTCAAACGGATTGGTTTAAGTTGCGACCGTTATTCCAACCATACATGTGCAACCACACTACCCCTTATGGGACGGGGCTTTATTGATTACTTAGGTCGATACTAGCATGGTGCCCGCATTACTAGTGACGGGAAGACTTGAGGTCTTTCCCGGGACGGGGTCGTGCTTGGATAGGCGGCCATGACTGTTTTCACAGGGCACCGGACACACCGTTGGTCCCTTCGGGTATGCGTGACATTGAAAATTAGGGCAAGTCCCATGATCTATTGTTTGTACCCGAGGGTCGTGTACCAACGAGTGGACTCTATGTTAGTGTCGTCTAAGGAAAGGTAATGACCGGGTGCTTACCCCGGGTACTTGAGGTACCGCGGGTCGTGGATGACATGGAAGTTCCCCGGATCTTGTGGGTAAAGTGTACAACCTCTGCAGAGTGTCAAACTATTCGAATAACCGTGTCCACGGTCATGGACAGTTGGGTAACCGCTCTTGGGCTACGTCCAATGTTTGTGAAACCATACGTGTGTATGTGAGTCAAGGTGGTGACTTGACTCGATGAGATGAATCATATTCATGTTGATATCGGTAACCTGTCTTCGAGGTTACGCGAGTTTATTGATGCATTAACTTGATGGTAGAATATTTGTTCTAGCCTTGCTAGATTGATCATTGTTATTCAAATGCATTGTTACTTTGAACCACATCATGGGTTGCTTGCGAGTACATTCAAAGTACTCATTGGCTTGCCACTGGTTATTTAATTGGCCAGGCATGGAAGAACAGGAATATGAGGAAGAGTTCTTTGGAGACGAACATGCGAACTAGGACGCTATCCCAGTCAGAATGCATGTAGGGTTAAGGCAGATGGCATGGGTTCTACCCGTTTATCGAAGACTTCCGCTATTTGAGTTATTTGCTATTCAGCCCGTGTGGCTCTATCTATGTAAGACTTGGCCATAATGGCCTTAATTCGTGTAAGACTATTTGTATGGATGTAAGACTCTTGTTATTTCAGCTTCTGTGTGTTCAGTGAGCATTGATCTCTGGGATCACTGTACACGTGCATTCGGTGATCTCGACTTCTAAGTCGGGGTCCCCACAGTGGCCGCGTAGATTAGGCTGTCCATTCTCTTCTTTCCTTGTCGCTGCTGATCATGTCATGGGAACAGTCTGTTAGAGCTGCGACAAGCTATCTTGTATTATAACTCTATTTTGGGTAGTGTTTGCAATGTTATTCCCTTTACTTGACTCCCTTCCTTTGTATGTTTTTGCCCTACGCTTTTAGGGAACTTGCCGGTACGGGCACCTTTGCCGCGAGCGCTGAGTGCGGAACGTCAGCAGCCTGCCGGCGGTGTCGCTACCGACAAGAAACCTTGTCGCAACCAATTGCAGCACACTTAAGTTGTTGAGTAGGCTCGAAAACAAAGTAAGGGCGCGACACTAGTCGCAGCACACATAAATCGTTGAGCGGGCTCGAAAACAAAGTAAGGGCGCAACTAGCCACGAGTTGGTTCCTCCGTGCACAGGTTTTCCATACAAAGCACGGTCGTTCAAGGAAGATAACTTAAAAATTTAAAAATCTGATTGCTCAAACTTTGGCAACTTAGCTTTTGTGTTGTTTGCTTCCCGGCAAGGCAAAACTTTCTTGAACGGCGCTTGGTCCATACCACTATCTTCTCCTCCCCCCCGGCAAACTTGTGGGCGAGGGAACCTTCCTTTCCTTGCGAAAAAGAAAGAAGAGAAAATACAGATATGGAGCCTTACGGCTCGTTATGGCTTACCGGGGGTAGGCGCTGCACAAAGTGTCAGATAACACATGCAAAATATGGAAAGCATGAAATTGACAAGATGTGTAGAGCACATGAGCTTTACTGATGCATGGGGTCTATGCCCGGCTTTGTACAAAGGATTACATGCAACAGCGGCAAGACTTGTACAAAAGGTGGTTGCCGAAGTGGGTCGCGGCAACCGCGCCTTACGGGTAAAACTTACGAAGATGCTCGATGTTCCAGGAGTTGCTCACCGGAAGGCCATCTTCGGTCTCAAGGCGGACAGCGCCGGGCCTAGTGACTCATTTCACCCGGTAAGGGCCTTCCCACTTCGGCGTCAACTTGTTGGAATTCTTGGCGGACTGAACACGTCGAAGAACAAGGTCGCCTTCCTCGAGACTTCTAGCGTTAACTTTGCGGCTATGGTAGCGGCGCAAAGCTTGCTGGTAGCGAGCAGCTCGTACAGCAGCCTGAAGACAGTCTTCCTCAAGGAGCAGCGCATCATCTTGTCGCAGCTGCTCTTGCTCGAGCTCGTCATAAGCGAGCACTCGAGGTGACCCGTATACGAGTTCCATGGGGAGAACTGCCTCTGCTCCATAGACTAGAGCAAAAGGTGTCTGTCCAGTGGCTCGATTTGGCGTCGTCCTGATCGACCAAAGAACCACCAACAGCTCCTCGATCCAGTTTCTTCCGCACTTGTGCAGCCTGTCGAAAGTTCTGGTCTTGAGTCCATGCAGCACTTCAGCATTCGCCCTCTCCACTTGACCGTTGCTTCTCGGGTGAGCAACGGAAGCGAAGCAGACCTTGGCGCCAAGATCTTGGACGTACTGCATGAAGGTGCGGCTCGTGAATTGCGTACCGTTGTCGGTGATGATCCTGTGAGGGATTCCGAAACGGCAAACAATCGACCTGAAGAACTTGACTGCTGACTGTGCTGTCACCTTCCTCACTGGCTCCACTTCCGGCCACTTTGTGAACTTGTCGATTGCAACGTACAAGTACTCGAAGCTCCCGGCTGCGCGGGGAAAGGGGCCGAGGATATCGAGCCCCCAGACCAAAAATGGCCAGGATAAAGGGATCGTCTGGAGAGCTTGAGCTGGCTGGTGTATCTGCTTGGAATGGAACTGGCACGCTTCACACTTGGTTACTTGTGCAGTTGCATCCTAGAGGGCTTCTGGACAAAAGAAGCCTTGTCGGAATGCTTTGCCGGCAAGTGCTCTTGCGCCAATGTGGTGACCACATATGCCTCCATGTATCTCTGCCAACAGCTTTTGTCCGTCTTCCCGGGGAATACACTTCAATTTCACACCGTTGAGTCTTCTTCTGTACAGTGTGTTATCAACAAACTGGTACATACTTGACTGTCGGGCTACTCTTTCCGCTTCTTCTTGCTCTTCGGGAAGTTCTCTTGTCTGAAGGAAACGGACAATCTGCTGTGCCCATGCTGGAGCCTGTGGCTCGACAACAAGGACTAAAGGCACATCTGTTGCTGCGGGAACATCCGCTTCTACGGCAAGAACCTGTGATTCAGCCGGAGCTTGATGTTCCCCGGAAAGCTTGCCGGAGCAAAACTTGTCGGGAGCATTTGCTTCAACGGAACAAGCCCTGGGGCTTGCCAGAGCAGACTGCTCCTCAGCACTCTTGGCGTTGATCTTGGGGACCTTCTTGGCGGCGGCTTCGGGAAACTCTGCCGGAAAATAGTCACCAGAAATCAACTTCCTCTTGTTGCTTTGTCCAGTTGATGGCGTTACGGACGGTTGAGTCAGCTTGAGCACAAAGATCCCTGGTTCCACAGGTAACTTAAGTGGGGCGCACTTTGACAGGCCATCTGCAATGTCGTTCTGAGCTCTTGGAACATGCTCCATCTGTAGGCCGTCAAAGTGCTCTTCTAGCTTCCTTACTTCATCAACGTAAGCTTCCATCAACGGACTCTGATAATTCTTGTTTACTTGGTGGACGACAAGCTGCGAGTCACCCCTGACAATCAGTTTCTTAATCCCAAGGTCTGCCGTGATCCTGAGACTGGCAAGCAAACCTTCATCCTCTGTGGTATTGTTTGTTGCTTGCTCCTTGGGAAAGTGCATCTGGACTACGTACTTGAGGTGTTCTCCGGTGGGTGCGACAAGCAGCACGCCAGCACCGGCGCCTTGCAGCGAAAAGGCACCATCAAAGTACATCAACCACTCTTTGCTCGCTTCTTTGACGGGGAGGCTCGTCTCTGGAATTTCTTCATCTGGTGTCGGCGTCCACTCTGCTATGAATTCTGCCAATGCTCTGCTTTGGATAGTTGAAGTGCTTTCAAACTTGAGGCCAAAGCTCAATAGTTCCAGTGCCCACTCAACAATCCTGCCTGTTGCTTCTGGATTATGCAGTATCCTCTTTAGCGGAAAGCGAGTGACAACTATGATCTCATGTGCTTGGAAGTAATGGCGCAGCTTTCTCGAGGCCATGAGAAGGCCGAAAAGCAACTTTTTCACACCAGAGTACCTTGACCTAGCCACCTGCAGAAGGGAGCTGACAAAGTAAACTGGGCGCTGCACCATCTTCTTCGGCATCTCCTCGCACGTCTGCGCAGATCCATCTTTGTCGGGACCAGAGCTTGTCGCGGGAGCCCCCTGCTTGTCGTTGAATGTGCTTGCCGTGGTTGCTGGCTCATCATCTACCTCCCTCTCCGCTACTAACGCAGCACTAACCACTTGATTGGTTGCCGCTAGATACAACAGCAACTTTTCTTGTGGCTTAGGTGCGACAAGTATTGGAGTGGAGGACAGGTACCTCTTCAAGTCTTGCAGCGCAGCCTCCGCTTCCGGAGTCCATTTCATTGGATCGGCCTTTTTCAAAATTTTGAAAAACGGCAGGGCGCGCTCAGCAGACTTAGAGATAAACCTGCTGAGGGCAGACACGCAACCGGCAAGTCTTCGTACATCCTTGACGCGCTTGGATGCTTCAATCTACTCAATGGCCTTGATCTTGTCGGGATTGGCTTCGATCCCCCTCTGAGACACGAAGAACCCGAGAAGCTTGCCAGAAGGGACTCCAAACACGCACTTCTCGGGGTTGAGCTTGAGGTTGATCTTGCGCAGATTTGCAAAGGTCTCGTCTAAATCTTGAATCAGGGTTGCCTTGTCCTTGATCTTGACCACTATGTCATCCATGTAGGCTTCCACATTTCTGTGAATTTGTGGCTCAAAAGCTGTATGGACTACCCTTGCAAATGTAGAACCAGCATTCTTCAAACCGAAAGGCATCCGTATGAAACAGTACATGCCACATGGAGTGATGAATGAGGTCTTCTCCTCATCCTCTTCTGCCATGAAGATCTGATGGTATCCTGAGTATGCGTCAAGAAATGAAAGCAAGTCACATCCGGCCGTGGAGTCAACAATCAGGTCAATGCGCGGCAAGGGAAATGGGTCTTTGGGACAAGCTTTATTCACATCGGTGAAGTCGATACAAAGCCTCCATTTCCCGTTTGCCTTGCGCACGACTACAGGATTGGCCAACCACGTAGGATGGAGCACACCTCTGACAAGGCCTGCTGCTTCCAACTTCTTGATTTCTTCCGCGATGAATTCTTGGCGCTCCACTGCTTGTTTCCTGACTTTCTGCTTGACGGGCCGCGCATGAGGACAAACGGCAAGATGGTGCTCAATTACTTTCCTGGGAACACCGGGGATGTCAGACGGTTGCCATGCAAACACGTCGACGTTTGCCCACAGGAAAGCAACGAGCGCTTTCCTATTTAGGGTCAAGTGTGGCACTGATGGTGAAGGTACCACCAGTGCCGTCCTCCTTGGCGGACACCTTCTTGGTCTCTGGCGGAGCTGCCATCGTCTTCTTACACTTGCCGGTGGAGCTCGATGGTGCGTCCTCGACGATAGCGCGGCACTCCGAAGAGGTGCGCTTGCCGGAGTGGGCATCAGAGCTCTTGCCGGACTTGGTCTTCTTCTTCCCCCCGGGAGCTTCAGCGGCAAGTGTCTTGCGATCTGTTGCGGCTGCTGCCTCCCGGTAGATCTTGTCGGCGCAGATAAGAGCATCCTTCTTGTCGCCAGGGACAGAGATGACGCTTATCGGGCCTGGCATCTTCAGCATGTTGTAGGCGTAGTGAGAGGCTGCCATGAACTTGGCGAGCGCTGGACGGCCAAGTATCCCATTGTAAGGCAATGGAAAGTCGGCAACGTCAAAAGTGACCCTCTCATTCCTGAAGTTCAGCTCGCCGCCAAATGTCACTGGCAATGTGATCTTCCCCTTCGGCTTGCTCCTTCCCGGGTTGATTCCTTGGAATGTGCCGGTCTCTTCGAGCTCGCTGTCGGGGATCTGGAGTTTCTGGAGTACAGCGGAGGAGATCAGGTTCAAGCCGGCCCCGCCGTCAACTAGCATCTTAGTGACCTTGAGGTTGCGGATAGTTGGTGAAACCAACATCGGCAAGCACCCGACCGCAGTTGTGCAATCAGGGTGATCCTCAATATCAAAGATGATAGGCGTGCTGGACCATTTCGGAAGTTTGCGTGATTCGACAGGTGGTTCTGCCGCATTGACTTCCCGCACCCACTGCTTGAGTTGGCGGTGTGAAGTATGCAGAGAAGCACCGCCGTCAACACACAAGACTTCTGTGGCTTTCTGGAACTCCTGCTCACTGGTCTCAACATCATCCATGTCTTCGTTGTCGTCGTCATCTTCATCCTTGTCGCGGCCGCGGGGAGGTCTATCTCCTTGCCGCTGCTTGGCCTTGCCGCGGCGTCCTCCCCGGCCGTTGAATGACCGCTTCTTGCCCGATCCTCCATCACCTCCTTGGGCCTTCTCCTTGTCGCGTCGTTCGTACTCAGCCTTCTGCTGCTCGACGAGCTGTTCGACCCTCTTGCAGTTCTGGAGATCATGGCCCTTGGTGCGGTGGATCTTGTAGTACTGCTTGTCGGTGCCGTCCTGCTTGTCGGCGGCCGCCACAGCCTGGCAGTTGGTGCATGCGGTAGTCTCCTTGCCAGAGCTACCAACTTTGGCTTTTTCGGCGCCACCTTTGTTGCCGGACTGCTCAATGACTAGCACCTCTTTGTTTTTCTTCTTCCTGTTGTTGCGCCGCCGGTTTTTCTTTGCTGGGGCAGCATCCTCACTGTCAGATCCTCCCGCTCCTGTATCCTCTCCGGGGAGTTTCCTCCCCTCTTCAGCACGTGGACACTTGTCGGCCAGGGCATATAGCTTCTGATCTTGGACATCGCCATCTCCTCCCTCATCCTGCGGTTACGCACATTCTGATGGAACGCGTTGATAACCGCGGTAGGGTGGACGTCTGGGATGTTGTGCTGTACACGGCTGAACCTTTGGATATACTTGCGCAGGGGCTCTCCTTCCTTCTGGGCGAGCAGGTGAAGGTCACTCTCTTGGCCATGAGGTTTGTGGCCGCCCGTAAAGGCGCCGACAAACTGATGACACAAGTCTGCCCAGGAGGATATGGAGTTGTCCGGCAAGTGCATGAGCCAGGACCTGACGTTGGGCTTGAGTACCAGCGGGAAGTAGTTGGCAAGGATCTTGTCGTCTCGCCCCCCGGCAGCTTGCACCGCAATGGTGTAGATGCAGAGGAACTCCGACGGATGCGTCTTGCCGTCGTACTTCTCTGGTACATCTGGCTTGAAACTCTTCATGCTGGGCCACTGGACTTGCCGCAGCTCACGAGTAAACGCAGGACAACCTACCGCGTACGGCAAGTCTCCTGGTCCCCCGGGCGCATGCATGTCGACAGCGGGCCCAGCGCGCTGGTCAGATTAACGCCGCGCTTCTCTTCGGCGCTCGATGCGAGTACGAGCGTCTTCTTGCTGTCGATCTTGAAGAACTTGGCGCTGATCGCGACGAGCTCGTGGATCCGACGACGCGGTGGAGTCGCTGTCGAGGTTGATCCAGCGAGTCGGCAATTTTGGCCTTCGGGGCGGAGAGTGCGCGGTGGTTGCACCCCCACCGGTCTTGTCACCATCGGCTCGCGCCTGGCTGACTTGCCGCGGCTGTGACGTGCTTGGCTGCCGCGGAGTGTCGCCGTTGGCGAAGGCGATGAGACTCTGAATGGTGGCCCTCCAGTCGTCGGCCTTATCTACCGCTGAAGGGAAGTCTAGGAGAAGTTGAGCTCATGCCGGAGCTTCTGCTGGAATGGTGGGTAGCGGTGGCGAACGGTGCGAGGAGCGGGATATGCTCGGACTTCTAACTATGTTAGAAGGAGCAGTATCCCATCCAGGCGACCATGCCTTGCTCGTGCCGGCATGCTGGCGTGCATGCTGGTCTTGAGCGTCCCACGATCCACCAGGTCGATCTTGGTTCAGCAAACGTATGGTACCGTGAGTACCATGACGCTGCCGGTCCCGCGCCTCCTGAGATGGGCGCGGTGCATGTACGGACGCCGAGGTCTTGGAGTGCGCCCGGTCGTTGTGGGAGTCGTCTACGCCGCCGACGGGCAGCGCAGCCTTGTCCTTGGACTTGGCGGCACCGTGAGCTCCCTCGTCGACGCCCGTTCTTCCGCCGGCGTCTACCCCACCAGCCGTTGGCTCCGGCGGTGGTGGGATCGACGCGGACGGACCAGCTGCCTCCGAAGCGTTCTTCTTCGGCGGCATGTTGATGAAGATGATGAAGATCTAGCTCGTGTGGACGCCGGATCAGGTTCACACAACCTCGACGCACCCCTACCCGGCGCGCCAAAGATGTCGGGAAAACTGATCCACCCACGAACACCTATGGGGACGGAGCCCCTTTCGGTACGGCAGGGGGCGGAGATCGCGCGAAGAGCAGATCGAGGCGAGGCACACGAGCAGTTTACCCAGGTTCGGTGTGGGGACCCCGACTTAGAACTCGAGATCACCGAATGCACGTGTACAGTGATCCCAGAGATCAATGCTCACTGAACACACAGAAGCTGAATAACAAGAGTCTTACATCCATACAAATAGTCTTACACGAATTAAGGCCATTATGGCCAAGTCTTACATAGATAGAGCCTCACGGGCTGAATAGCAAATAACTCAAATAGCGGAAGTCTTCGATAACGGGTAGAACCCATGCCATCTGCCTTAACCCTACAGGCATTCTGACTGGGATAGCGTCCTAGTTCGCATGATCGTCTCCAAAGAACTCTTCCTCATATTCCTGTTCTTCCATGCCTGGCCAATTAAATAACCCGTGGCAAGCCAATGAGTACTTTGAATGTACTCGCAAGCAACCCATGATGTGGTTCAAAGTAACAATGCAACTGAACGGTAATGAACGATCTAGCAAAAAGGCTAGAATAAATATTCTATCATCAAGTTAATGCATCAATAACTCGCGCAACCTCGAAGACAGGTTACCGATGTCACATGAATATGATTCAACTCATCGAGCCAAGTCACCACCTTGACTCACATACACACGCATGGTTTCACAAACATTGGACGTAGCCCAAGAGCGGTTACCCAACTGTCCATGACCGTGGACACGGCTATTCAAATAGTTTGACACTCTGCAGAGGTTGTACACTTTACCCACAAGATCCGGGGAACTTCCGTGTCATCCATGACCCGCGGTACCTCAAGTACCCGGGGTAAGCACCCGGTCATTATCTTTCCTTAGACGACACTAACATAGAGTCCACTCGTTGGTACACGGTCCTCGGGTACAAACAATAGATCACGGGACTTGCCCTAATTTCAATGTCACGCGTACCCGAAGGGACCAACGGTGTGTCCGGTGCCCTGTAAAAACAGTCATGGCCGTCTATCCAAGCACGACCCCGTCCCGGGAAAGACCTCAAGTCTTCCCGTCACTTGTAATGCGGGCACCATGCTAGTATCGACCTAAGTAATCAATAAAGCCCCGTCCCATAAGGGGTAGTGTGGTTGCACATGTATGGTTGGAATAACGGTCGCAACTTAAACCAATCCGTTTGAAAAACACACATACTTGCCTCGGTACACCACTTCGTCATCAAGTGGTCACCCAACTCATCATCATCTCCCTCGGGCATGAATGGCACCCGACGGGGTTTTATGTAAAGACTTCAACCATGAAGGTTCATGTCACACATGCATCACTATTCATTACTACTAACCATATGCATGTCATCTAGCATATAGCAGGATCAAGATCATGGCATGCATCATATGGTGAAATCAACTAGGTCACTATCGTAACCCTAACATCATGCATTGGAAACAAACGGGTTCCGAAGAACAAGTGTGTCAGGTCAAAGGGTTGCTTGCCTGGATTGGCTTGGTCTTCAAAGTCTTCAAATCCTTCTCCTTCTTCTTCCACAGCAACTTCGTCAAATACGGGATCTATACGTCGCATAATAATAACGGAAAAATAAGACCACAAATAAAACAGAAAAATCAAAGTGCTCAGAAAAATGTCAACTTATTTTTGTTAAATACTAGAGGAATTTCTAAGATGGGGAAAAATCTTTGTTGGAGTTTTGGAGCAACAGAATGGATTCTATTGATTTTAGAACAGGGGTTTTACTGCTCAAATTTGAATTTAAATTTGAACAGAACAGAAAAGTTTCATGGATTTGAGTGAAAGTGGTACCATTAAATAGGTTGGAATATTACAAGATTTTAGGAGTTGGAATTATTTTATTTGGGACATTATTCTTTTCTGTAGAAATGTTTAAAACAATCGTAGAAAAGAAAAAGGAAAATGTGTCCTGTGCACTGGGCCAGAGAAGGCCACAGTGCACGGCCCAGGCGGACCGGCCCAGCCGCACGGGTGCCTGCGCGCGCACGTCAGGTTTTTGAACCTGACGGGCGGGGCCCGTGGGTCAGTGGCAGAGAGGAGGGGGAGAGAGGTGTGGGGATGACAGGCGGGGCCCGCCTGTCATCTCCATCCTTGCGGCCACGGTGATGGCGAGCTCACCGGCGAGGCTTCCGGCCATGGCGACAGCAATGATGGGTGGGAATGGGCTCAGCGTCCAGTGGCGGTTGTGGTGGTGGTGGTGCGGCACGCCGGGGAGGTCAGGTTCGCCGGCGGCGAGGTGGGGCGGCGGAAGCTCGTCGGTAGGTTGATGCTCCGGTCGTTTCCGACTGCAAACGGAGGGGGAAACAGGGGGAAAGGGTCAGTGGAGCACGGCGGTTTCAGATCGGGCGAAAGGAAGGGCAGGGGAGGCTCGTACTGCAGGATCACCGGTGGCCCAACGCGGCGGAGCTCCGGTCGATCCCGAGCACTGGGACGACCTGGGGAGGAGTGGATGGTGCTGGGGGACTCAGTGGAGTGAGGTGAGCTTGCTGATGCTGCTGGAGAGGCTCGGGAGGGGCTTATATAGCCGCGCCCACGGTCCACCGTGGACCCGTGCGCCGGCGAGGTTGCAAGCGAGGCTAGGAGAGGTTCTGGAGCCTGGGATCAAGCCGGGGAGGCCCATGGACTTCCTCCACGTCTAGCCGAGGGGAAAAGAGGAGCGGGGAACCTTCTAGTCGACGCGCGCGTGCGAGGCAGAGGAGTGGCCGTTGCGGGCGGCCAGCGCGCGTGCGACGACGGCCACTGGAGGGCGCAGGAGGAGGGGGGACAGCGCCGGGGAGGTTGCGGACGTCGAGAGGCCTCGACTGGCGCGAAGGAGGAGCCCGAGGCTGTCGGGGGAGGCTGATTGGCTGGAGCTACAGTGCGTGTCTGCACTGTTGCGTGCTCCAGAGCGCGCGTTTGGCTGGCATCATCGCGCTCTCGCCGTCCTGGTCAAAACCAACGTGCCACAGAGTGTCTAGAAGGTTGAGGGAGGAGTAAAGAAATGGCCTGCGGCCTTGGATGCCCTGGAGATGCTGAGAGAGAGGGAGGATGCTGGTGACTTGGTGAAAACTTGCTGTCCAGCAAGGTAAAATAGGGTTCTTACCCCTCAATCATGGAGCTGGGGTGCTGGGGAAGTTACTGGGGGTAGCAAGTAACTCAATGATCATGTGGTAAAAAGTACAGGCCATGGAGAAGAGAAAAAGTGATCAAGATGGAGGTTTCAGTAAATCTGCAGAAGGTGTTTGATCAGTGTTTGGTCAAGCAAATGACCTCCACTTGACATGGCACTTAACAGGATTAAACAACATGTGAAAATAGGGTGCTTCACCAAATTTGGGCTTATTTGAGGAAACTAGCCAATGTAACTTTGGTGAACCCTAGAAATCAACAGAAACAGTTTCATCTTGTTTGAGTCAAGCTAATCATCTCCCCTTGATGCACCACTTGGTGTAGCATCATCATTTGGGGTATTGATCATGCCCACAAAGTTTGAAGCTCCAGATAAAAAGTTGGTGATGTAAAGTTGTTCAAATTTGCATTTGAACAGAAAGGGTTTTGAGGTGATCTGATCAAGTTGCTCTATTCCAAATCTTGTGCCATTTGGTCTAGATGCCTTATTAGGTCATTCTAGCATGTGCACCAAGTTTGAGAGCAGTTGGACAAGTTTGGCAATGTAAAGTTGCTCAAACTTCAAATATGGACAGAATGGTTATGAAAGGGTTTGAGGATGTTTTCTTGCTTCCCAAGGCATGGGACTTGGCAAGATCATCAAATATGTCATATATGACATGATAGAATTTCCCTGGAATTTTTGGAGAAAATTTCCTTTGAAAATATTTCAAAAGCTTGAAATATTCAGAAAGGGTTTTAGAGGGTTTAACCCATTATTTTGAACATGACCAAGTGTTGAAACTCTTATATATGGACAATATATGTCCTCTGAGTCTCTCTGAATTTTGGCAAATATTTTTGAAATATTTAAATAATTTTTCCCTATTAAAGACCATTTCTGGCCTTAAGAAAAAGCTTTTAAATAAAATAGTAAAATAACTTTTAAAATTATACTTTTGTGGTTTCTGGAAGTCCTATGACTACTAGGTCTCAATTAAACCTTTTGAAATAATTTTCTCACCCTAAATCAAGTACTTGAAGTGCAAATCTCAATTCAGGGGTTTTTGGAAAACTAAATTTATAAAATACCTTTTGGCCAAATTAATTTTGTAAGAAAATACTATACTGTTATATAACACTTGGCATGACCATTGGGCAGAAGTTTTGGGTATGGAGATGAATTCTACAAGAGGTCATAGTTGACTTTAATGAGCACAAGAAAAAGCACATGAAGAAAACTCAATTTCAAATAAAAGCCAAATGATGCTAAAAAAATTTGCTGGTCCAAATTTTCATGCTTCAAAGATACAAATAACATGTTACAAAATGCAGGGTGTGACAGACCTACCCCCCTTACAAGAATCTCGTCCCCGAGATTCCTAAACTAGGTCTTAAAAGAGGTCGGGAAACTCGGAGCTAAGATAGTCTTCTCGTTCCCAGGTTGCTTCTGCTTCGGTGTGGTTGCTCCACTGGACCTTGAAATACTTGATGGTACGGCTTCGCGTCCGTCGTTCTGCTTCGTCCAGAATGCGAATGGGCTTCTCGCGGTAGGTTAAATCAGGCTGCAGATCAATGGCTTGGTGATCCACATCCTTGTAGAGATTGGGCTTGTCCGGAACTTGGAGACATTTCCGGAGTTGTGACACATGGAATACATTGTGCACATCGGATAGCTCAGGTGGTAGTTCCAACTGGTAAGCCACTTCTCCTCGTCGGTCGGTGATCTTGAAAGGGCCAATGAACCTTGGCGCAAGTTTCCCCTTAACGTGGAAACGCTTGGTTCCCTTCAGAGGTGTTACCCGCAGGTACACATGATCTCCGACACGAAAACTCATGTCTCGGCGTCGAGTGTCAGCATAACTCTTCTGCCTTGACTTGGCTGCCTTTAATCGCTCTCTGACTAGTTGGACTTGCTCTTCTGTTGCGCGGAGAATATCCGGTCCAAAGACAAGTCCTTCTCCAGTCTCCGACCAATTGAGGGGTGTGCGGCATCTGCGTCCGTACAACACCTCAAATGGTGCCATCTGAAGGCTTGACTGGTAACTGTTGTTATAGGAGAACTCGGCAAACGGGAGACAATCTTCCCACTTGGCTCCATATGCCAGGACACAGGCTCGGAGCATATCTTCGAGAATCTGATTGACTCGCTCTGTTTGACCTCCGGTCTGTGGGTGGAAAGCTGTGCTGAAAGACAACTTGGTTCCCAAGGCTTCTTGGAATCTTCCCCAGAACCTTGAAGTGAACTGGGTGCCTCGATCTGACACAATCTCCTTGGGAACACCGTGAAGACTTACGATTCGGTTGATGTAGAGAGTTGCCAGCTGGTTGCCTGAGTAGGTAGTCTTGACAGGAATGAAATGGGCCACCTTAGTCAAATGATCGACTATGACCCAGATAGAGTCATGTCCTTTATTCGACCTTGGTAATCCAGTGATGAAGTCCATTCCGACTTTATCCCACTTCCACTCAGGAACCTTGAGTGGTTGAAGCAATCAAGCAGGTCGCTGATATTCAGCCTTGACCCTTTGGCACACATCACACTTTGCAACATAGGTTGCAATCTCTCTCTTCATACCGTGCCACCAGAATCGTGCCTTCAAGTCTTGGTACATCTTGGTTCCTTCAGGGTGGATGGAATACGGAGTGTCGTGGGCTTCTTGCAGAATCAGCGCCTTCAGCTCGGTGTTGTTTGGTACGCAGATGCGACCTTTGTACCAAACAATCCCGTGCTCGTCTTCAGAGAATCCTGGGGCCTTGCCCAGCTTCATCTTCTTCTTGATGCCTTCGATACTTGCGTGTCCATCTTGTGCCTTCTTGACGTCGTCCATCAGGGTCGGTCTGACTTCCAAATGATCCAGAAATCCAGGGGTGACCAATTCCAAACTGAATTGTTCGATCTCCTTAAACAAGGCTGGCTGCCTTTCTTGAATAACGGCATTCAAAGAGCAAGCCTTCCTGCTTAAGGCATCGGCCACCACGTTAGCCTTCCCAGGGTGATACTGAACACTGAGGTCATAGTCTTTGATGAGTTCCAACCATCTCCGCTGCCTCATGTTCAATTCCTTTTGGGTGAAAATGTATTTCAGACTTTTGTGGTCTGTGTAGATCTCACACCGTTTCCCAAGGAGGTAATGCCGCCATGTCTTCAAGGCATGAACTACTGCCGCTAGCTCAAGATCGTGAGTATCGTAGTTCTCCTCATGGGGTCGTAGCTGCCTGGAGAGGTATGCTATGACGCGGCCTTCTTGCATCAGAACGCTTCCCAATCCGGTTCGAGAGGCATCACAATATATCACGAACTCCTTGTGAATATCAGGTGTTGCCAGAACTGGGGCGGTGGTCAATCTCTTCTTGAGCTCTTGGAAGCATTCTTCGCATTTTGGCGTCCACTCGAACTTCTTGTCCTTTTTGAGGAGCTGAGTCATTGGTCGTGCAATGCTAGATAATCCTTCCACGAACTTGCGGTAATAGCCCGCTAGTCCGAGGAAGCTTCTGACTTCCTTGACGGTCGTTGGAGATTGCCATTGGGTCACAGCTTCGATCTTTGCAGGATCAACAGATAATCCTTCCTCGGTCAAGACATGACCTAAGAATCCAACTTTATGCAGCCAGAACTCACACTTGCTGAATTTGGCATACAGTTGGTGCTCACGAAGCTTGTCTAGGACCATCCTCAAATGCTGCTCGTGCTCTTCCTCCGACTTCGAGAACACAAGAATGTCATCAATGAAGACAACAACAAACTTGTCCAAATATTCCATGAAGACTTTATTCATGAGATACATGAAGTAAGCTGGGGCATTGGTTAACCCAAAAGACATGACCGTGCACTCGTACATGCCATATCTGGTTACGAATGCCGTCTTCGGAATATCTTGGGGTCTGATCTTCAGCTGGTAGTACCCAGATCTGAGGTCGATCTTGGATAACACCTTGGCTCCGCTGAGCTGATCAAACAGATCTTCGATCTTGAGAAGTGGATACTTGTTCTTGATTGTAACTTCATTGAGGGAACGATAGTCAATGCATAAGCGGATGGTACCGTCCCTTTTTGCCACAAACAGAACAGGAGATCCCCAAGGGGAGGCACTTGGGCGGATAAATCCCTTCCTTAGCTGCTCTTCCAGCTGCTTCTTCAACTCGGCTAATTCTTCCGTCCCCATTCTATAAGGCTTCTTATAGATGGGTCCTGCTCCGGGCACGAGCTCGATGATGAACTCAATGTCACGGTCAGGGGGTATTCCCGGTAGTTCATTCGGAAAGACATCAGGATACTCACATACCACCGGTACTTGATCTAGCCCAACTTCAGACAGACAGTTGACTTTAGCGGCTTGAGCGAAAGAGGAGTTGGAAGCAAACTTGACTTCGACTCCTTGGTCATTGGTCACAGTGACTGTCCGATTGGCACAGTCTAACAAGCCTTGGTGCTTGCTGAGCCAATTCATGCCTAGGATCACATCCAAGCCTTGCGATCTCAGGACGATAAGGTCTGCTAGGAAGTCTACACCGTTAATGGTAATACCGACTCCTTTACAGCCTATCTTGGCTCTCATCTCGGCTCCGGGGGTTTGTACCACCATAGGGTTATTCAGGGGTGTAGGGGTCATGCCACTTTTTAATGCAAATCTTTGAGTGACAAATGAATGCGTTGCTCCAGAATCAAACAAGATAGTTGCAGGTGCTGAGTTGACAAGGAACGTACCCAGCACGACGTCCGGGTCTTCCTGGGCTTCTTCAGCAGTGACGTGATTCACACGCCCCTTCCCATGGTTCGGTGGGTTGCGAGGAGCTGGGTTCCTTGGTGTCATTCCACGACCTTGTCCCTGGTTCTGCGCATTGGGGCGCGGGGCATCAGGCTTCTTGTTGGGGCACACCCTTGAGATGTGTCCGGACTGACCACATCCAAAGCAAGTGACTTGGTTTGGATTGATCTTGTTGCCACCACCGGCATTGGGGTTGAAAGCTTGCCTGGGGTTGGCATACTGCTGAGGCTGAGGGTTGGCACGAGGTGCAGGAGCTCTTGGCTGCTGATAGGTTGGCTTGGCCGGGGCTGACTGCCACGGACGAGGCTTCTGGTTGCTGGAACTTCCCTTACTGACCAACTTGCGCTTGCGAGTGTCTTCCAAAGCACGCCGCTTGTCTTCAAGCATAAGTGCCTTGTTCACCAGGTCAGGGAAAGACGGGCAGTCGCACACGACAAGCGAGTATTGCAGAGTCTGATTGAGGCCTTCCATGAAGCGCTCCCTTTTGGCAGCATCAGTGCTGACATCTTTAGGGGCATACCTTGACAGAACACTGAACTTCTGCATGTACTCCTTGACAGTGCCACTTCCTTGCTTCAGGGCTCGGAACTCACGCTTTTTGATAGCCATGATTCCGGAAGGAATGTGGGCCTTGCGGAATTCTGCCTTGAAGTTAACCCAAGTGATGTCTTGTTCAGCATGCATGACCTTGAATCCATCCCACCAAGCTCTAGCAGTCCCCCCGAGGCAGTGGGCTGCATAAGCCACCTTCTCGCGGTCTTCGGTGCATCCGACTAGTTCCAGTATCTCCTCGATGGAACGGACCCAGTCGTCTGCATCCAGGGGTTCAGCAGTCTCGATGAAGGTTGGCGGTGCATGCTTCTTGAACTCTGCCAACGTGGAACGTCCATTGCCATTCCCCGCCGGCTGGCGGTTGTTGGTGACAGCTTGAGCAATCAGCTGAAGAGCTGCAGTGTTGGCTTGGCGTTCCTCTCGGAAAGCTTGGAGAAGCTGAGCCATGTCCATGCTTGGAGGAGGTGGTGGTGGAGCTGGGTCGCAGGTTTGGTCGTGGCCTGCCTCCGACTGAGCGGATGCTCCGGCTTCGGGCTGCTGGGTAGAGGTACCAGTACGAGTTACAACAGGCATCCTGTTGGAGCGGTAAAAGGTCTCATGACTCGGAAGAGGGAAAGCAAGATAGATGGGTGCCTAGTAAGGGGGTGGGTGTGACACTAAATCAAATCATGCAGGGGCCGAAAGGCCAAAACACATTCATTAAAATGCAAATGGGTGATGTAGTCATTTACACATTCCCGAAGGAAGAATACGACATACATCCAGACACAACAAAAGCAAACACTAGATGGTTTCATATGAACCATACAAGGACTCGACTGCGCATAGGGGTTACACGACCTATCCTACCGTAGAGGTTACAACTGGCATATCCGAGTAGCGAATAATGCCTAAGCGGCGGAATGCTCGGTCGCATATTCCGGCTCTTCTGGGTCTTCCTCCTTGTCTTCGTCTGTCTGGGCCCCCTTGTCACTTGAGGGTGTGGGGGAGTGGAGGAGTTGGATACGACGGTGCTTTGTCGGTGGTGCAGGGAAAAGCTTGCGATATTCCCTTGCTGTCATCCGGCGTCGCCGAGGTGGTTCTTCATTCTTGGAAGATACATCCTCGGAGGGCCTTCCGCCTCGATATGCGATAGCGGATTGTCTAGAAGGTGCTCCTTCCTTCTTGATCCTATTTGCCTTCTCTTGAGCTCGACGAAGAAGTGCCTTGGTCTTGTGAAGTTCTTCTCGAAGCTTCATTGATTCCAAGGCCAAGTCTTGTGCTAAGCTGTCGGCACATAGACTGAAGTAGGTCTGGAACCGAAGCGAGAGTCCTTCCTTCAGCGGAGGGGCTAGTGCGCTGCTTTCTTCTTCACCTTCCTTCCGGTAAGGTAAGAAGCGAGTTGTCATCTTGGCTGCCATCTCCGGAAGAAGCTCGCGGAGACGGGTTAGTGCCTTGAGTGCAGCAGCCTCGACAGTGAGTGGTAGTGTTGCCATCTGGGGTCCCTCGAAGAACCAACTTGTGGGAGGATCGTTTGCCTTCACGATCACTTCCACATGGTACTCCACCTCAGTATCGCTCACCCAATGCTCAAGGTAGGTGAGTATGGGTGCTCGGTGGAACTGACACTCCTGGAGGCTATCCTCGAGAAGTAAGGGAAACCCAGTGGTCAGGTGCTCTTCGGGTACAGCGGCCATCTACAAAGGTGGAATAGGAGGGGTTAATAAGCTGATGAAATCTCAGGTTTAGAAAAGAAGAGAGATTCAGAAGGTTTTTGAAAAAGGGGTCTCATCTAACTAACGCCCATGCTAACTAAGGCTTCCTACAGTCAGGATGGCTCTGATACCAGCTCAGTGGAGACCCCGACTTAGAAGTCGAGATCACCGAATGCACGTGTACAGTGATCCCAGAGATCAATGCTCACTGAACACACAGAAGCTGAATAACAAGAGTCTTACATCCATACAAATAGTCTTACACGAATTAAGGCCATTATGGCCAAGTCTTACATAGATAGAGCCTCACGGGCTGAATAGCAAATAACTCAAATAGCAGAAGTCTTCGATAACGGGTTGAACCCATGCCATCTGCCTTAACCCTACAGGCATTCTGACTGGGATAGCGTCCTAGTTCGCATGATCGTCTCCAAAGAACTCTTCCTCATATTCCTGTTCTTCCATGCCTGGCCAATTAAATAACCAGTGGCAAGCCAATGAGTACTTTGAATGTACTCGCAAGCAACCCATGATGTGGTTCAAAGTAACAATGCAACTGAACGGTAATGAACGATCTAGCAAAAAGGCTAGAATAAATATTCTATCATCAAGCTAATGCATCAATAACTCGCGTAACCTCGAAGACAGGTTACCGATGTAACATGAATATGATTCAACTCATCGAGCCAAGTCACCACCTTGACTCACATACACATGCATGGTTTCACAAACATTGGACGTAGCCCAAGAGCGGTTACCCAACTGTCCATGACCGTGGACACGGCTATTCGAATAGTTTGACACTCTGCAGAGGTTGTACACTTTACCCACAAGATCCGGGGAACTTCCGTGTCATCCACGACCCGCGGTACCTCAAGTACCCGGGGTAAGCACCCGGTCATTATCTTTCCTTAGACGACACTAACATAGAGTCCACTCGTTGGTACACGGCCCTCGGGTACAAACAATAGATCACGGGACTTGCCCTAATTTCAATGTCACGCGTACCCGAAGGGACCAATGGTGTGTCCGGTGCCCTGTAAAAACAGTCATGGCCGTCTATCCAAGCACGACCCCGTCCCGGGAAAGACCTCAAGTCTTCCCGTCACTTGTAATGCGGGCACCATGCTAGTATCGACCTAAGTAATCAATAAAGCCCCGTCCCATAAGGGGTAGTGTGGTTGCACATGTATGGTTGGAATAACGGTCGCAACTTAAACCAATCCGTTTGAAAAACACACATACTTGCCTCGGTACACCACTTCGTCATCAAGTGGTCACCCAACTCATCATCATCTCCCTCGGGCATGAATGGCACCCGACGGGGTTTTATGTAAAGACTTCAACCACGAAGGTTCATGTCACACATGCATCACTATTCATTACTACTAACCATATGCATGTCATCTAGCATATAGCAGGATCAAGATCATGGCATGCATCATATGGTGAAATCAACTAGGTCACTATCGTAACCCTAACATCATGCATTGGAAACAAACGGGTTCCGAAGAACAAGTGTGTCATGGTCAAAGGGCTGCTTGCCTGGATTGGCTTGGTCTTCAAAGTCTTCAAATCCTTCTCCTTCTTCTTGCACAGCAACTTCGTCAAATACGGGATCTATACGCCGCATAATAATAACGGAAAAATAAGACCACAAATAAAACAGAAAAATCAAAGTGCTCAGAAAAATGTCAAATTATTTTTGTTAAATATTAGAGGAATTTCTAAGATGGGGAAAAATCTTAGTTGGAGTTTTGGAGTAACAGAATGGATTCTATTGATTTTAGAACAGGGGTTTTACTGCTCAAATTTGAATTTAAATTTGAACAGAACAGAAAAGTTTCATGGATTTGAGTGAAAGTGGTACCATTAAATAGGTTGGAATATTACAAGATTTTAGGAGTTGGAATTATTTTATTTGGACCATTATTCTTTTCTGTAGAAATGTTTAAAACAATCACAGAAAAGAAAAAGGAAAATGTGTCCTGTGCACTGGGCCAGAGAAGGCCACAGTGCACGGCCCAGGCGGACCGGCCCAGCCGCACGGGTGCCTGCGCGCGCACGTCAGGTTTTTGAACCTGACGGGCGGGGCCCGTGGGTCAGTGGCAGAGAGGAGGGGGAGAGAGGTGTGGGGATGACAGGCGGGGCCCGCCTGTCATCTCCATCCTTGCGGCCACGACGACGGCGAGCTCACCGGTGAGGCTTCCGGCCACGGCGACGGCAACGGAGGGTGGGAATGGGCTCAGCGTCGAGTGGCGGTTGCAGTGGTGGTGGTGCGGCACGCCGGGGAGGTCAGGTTCGCCGGCGGCGAGGTGGGACGGCGGAAGCTCGTCGGGAGGTTGATGCTCCGGTCGTTTCCGACTGCAAACGGATGGGGAAACAGGGGGGTAAGGGTCAGTGGAGCACGGCGGTTTCAGATCGGGCGAAAGGAAGGGTGTAATGCCCCGGATGTAATACTTTCCCTTTTGGGTATATAATATATCTCCGGCTTCATCTATTTCCATTTCGGGTTCTTGTCTTTCGGGTTTTCGTCGTTTTGTTGTGTGAGTGTGTGGCATTCATTCATATCATGTAGACATGTGCATCGCATTGCATTTGTGTTGTCGGTTGCATCCGGTTCCGCGTGTTTCTTCCCGTTGTCCATTTCGCGTTCCGGAGCTCCCTCACGTGTCCGTGACGTCCCGTAGGCCTACTTTGTTGTTCGGGCGTTTTACGTCACCGGTGTGCCGCGAGGTTGTTGTGTGTGTTGTTGTTTTATTGTGTGCAACCCGCCTCTCAAATCTCGTCTCGTTTGGACTCCGTTGACTATCCCATCCGTTGTTCGTGTGGGTCCGAAGTGCCTTCACTTCGTGTCCCAGAAACACCCCTGCTGCATTCTTTTATCTCCGTCTAGGCCTTTTAAATCTATCCCCGCGATCGGATCCGCCGGATCGCGATCAGAGGGCTCCTAGCGCCCCTAAACTCCCTCCTAACCCTAAAAACTGCTATATTTAGACCCCCCCCTAGGTCTAATTTGGGCATCCCCTTCTTCTTCCCCTTCTCCACTATTTTTTCCCCTTTTCTTTCAGATCTACCAGATCCCTAAAAATCCTCCCGCAGCATCGAGGCAGCAGCCGCCGACCGGGACGAGGGCGCCGATCCCCTCGCCCAATCGAGCGGTCAACGGCCGCTACTCACCGCTCCAGGGGCCCCTCGTCGCACCCATCGCTCGTTCGAGCCAGGCCGAGGGGACCGCTTCGCCACCGTCGTCCCGCATCGCCGCATCGGGCCCGGCCCGTACGCCGCCGGCTTGGTCCCCAGTTCCCCGCAGCGCCTCGGGCCCAGTTCGCCGGCCGGCCCATCGCCCTTCCTTCCGCACCGCGCAGCCAGGCAGGCCGCTCCTCCGGGCGACACGAGCCGGGCCGCCGCATCCTTCCGCAGCCGGGCCGCCGCCCCTCCCTCAGCTGCGGGCCGCCGCGCCGCAGGTCGGCCCGACCGCACCACCTCCTCCCGTGGGCCGATCTCCCGGGCCCGCACCGCCAACCTCCACCGCGCCGCCTCTGCCTCGGCCGAGTGGGCCAGATCCGCGCCGCCGGCCCGTCTCAGTTTTTCCCAGATCTGAATCTGACTAAGGTTGTTTTCCCCACTCCTAAGTCCCTGAGATCTAATCTGAGATGCAATGTTTGACTGTGCATAACTTTTACTGTGATGCTCCGTTTTGCGCGTGTGATATGTCCAGACGTTCGTGGAGATGTGCTCTACGTTTTACTTGTTGTTGTCATGCATGTTAGAGATCATCTAGGTGCTTGTTTTGCTGTTGCAAGAGTGCATCATGATATAAACTGCTGTTGTGTGTTATTTTCATGCCACCTTTGCCATGTGATATCTTCTAGCTCGTTTGTCCGAATGATGCAAATGACATGTCCACGTGTTCGTCTTGCCAGGAACTACGTGTTGCTTGTGATAGGTTGCATGGTAGATTTATTATTTCCTTGTTATCTTCGTTGCAAAGTGCCATGTTCATATGAGGTGTTTTCACTTGTTATGAAATGCCATCTTGTTGAGCTCGTTGCAATCGTTGTGTTCACCCCTATGATGCATGCTTGTGTGTTTCGGGATCACCTTCATATGCACTTTGATGAGGTGCTTACCCTTTGCCATGTTTAATTTCGAGGTTACTTAAACATGCTCCTTTTGATGCTATGATGATATTGCTGTTTTAGGACTTAGTGATTTTTCACTAAGTCTGAAATCTGTAACGTTCCGATGCCATGTTCGTGTGATGTTCTAGGACAAAGCATGATAGTTTTGGAGTGGATTTTGATTGTTCCTTGTAGTATATATTGTTGTCTTTCCATCCATGTCCTCACATGTCCATTTAAGTGGCTGTAGCATGTTTATCTTTTGCTCTAAAGTTTCAATAAAATTCTGCTGCCAGAATTTTATTGTAAAGTTCAATATGTCCAAGATCATTGCTATTGATCCGTGACTCCGTTGGGGGTGCACTTTGGACTTAGTTGCTGTACTATTTGTCTAGTTTGTGTTCAAGTCCTTTGCCATGCTTTTTGGGTGCTGTAGCTTAATTATTTTGAGCTCCGAAGATGCTATGTTGCTGTAATTTTCAGCTTTCGCTCAAATCTTGTTTCGGGCATAACTTTTAGCCCGTAACTCCGATGTCAGCGAATCTTATATCAAACTTGATTGATTTTCTGTGTAGATTAATAATATAAGATTGTTATCATGTTTTGAGGTGTTTTGCTTGAGTGATGTTTTACGTGCTCCATGTGCATCCTTAGTGCATCCATCATGCATTCATCTTTTCCGAGTGCGCATTGCATCTTGTTGATTGGTGCTTGGTGTGATTGTTTTGTTTAGAGCCGGAAGCTGAGACTGAGTACGAAGTTGAGCACGAGGTTTCCAACGAGGTTGAGCACGAGGACCCTTCTTACGATCCGAACGACTTCTCTTCAGGCAAGATGACCGAACCCCGATAACATTACTATCTTTGCCTATTGCTAGTAGTCTCGATCTATAGTTTTGCCTCGATGCCCGTGATCTTCTTGTCAGCCTCCTACTTGTAGCCAATTGCCATGTTTAACCAACCTACCTATGCAAACCGTTGCTTGGCTAAGTACGCTTCGCTCAGCCCTTCTTATAGCATTGTTAGTTGCAGGTGAAGATCGAAGATGCTTTGCTTCATGTTGAAGTTTGGTTGGGTTATATCACACTATATAAATGCTTAAAATTGAAATCATCTATATATTGGCAAGGGTGGAAGGCTAAGCCTTTTGCTTGGTGATTTGTTCCACTCATGCCGTTAGGATCCGTATAAGCCGGTTTTATGTTCCTTGATTATGCGTTCCTAACACGGTTGGGGTGTATGGGACCCCCTCGATAAACCGCTAAGTGCTAAGTCTTTTCCAGCAAGTCCCAACCTTGGTACTATTTGCCTAAACAACTAAAACTTTCCGAGGGAGTAATTAACCCGAGGCTTAATTAATTCAACCCCCCTGGGCCAGTGCTCGACTTGAGTGTTGGTCCAAACTAGAGCCACTTGCGGATACCACCCGGTTCGCTGGGATCTTCGGTATCTGTACGTACTGCTCATCCGGACGTGTCCTGAGACCTAGATACGCGTGGCTACTATCAGAGTGTCGACACGCCGGGAGGATTTGCTGGATTAGCCTTACCTTACCTCGGTATATCTTGAGCACGGGATTCCGAGGCTACTCGGGTCTTCCCACTTTGGAGTTGCGACTCCGCGTATCGTGGGCTTGTAATGGGTCAAGTTGGAACACCCCTGCAGGGTTTGAACTTTCGAAAGCCGTGCCCGCGGTTATGTGGCAGATGGGAGCTTGTTAATTCCGGTTGTAGATAACTTGACACAATGTTTCTAATACACTACTAGTGTGTGTTCCGTGACTGTCAATTTCCGAATGGGGATTCGGGAGTTGAACACGGAGGGGTTATGCTTGTTGAGCTTGTAGCTAGGATCACTTCGTGATCACTTCTCGCCGAGGCCTTCTCTTCTCGCTCTCACTTGCGTAAGCTAGATGCTAGTTGCTGCTGCAGACTTATTCTTTTCTTCAGCCTTTTCCTCACCCAAAGGCTTTGATAGTCTTGTTACCCGGGAACGGGATTGCTGAGTCCTCTGTGGCTCACAGTTACTTCACACACCAGATGCAGGTCCAGCTGTGAGCTATCCAGGTGATGGCACCGAGCTGGATTGGGAGTACGACGAGGAGCGTAGTCGGTACTATGTGCACTACCCGGACGATCAGTAGTGGAGTCTCTTACTAGGATTCGATCCGCCTGTGGTTTATTTACATAAGTTTGGTACTTTGACATTTGGCTTTTGCCCTTAGAGGGTTGTGATGTTCTTAATGTATGATGTTTGAGACTTGTACTGTAATTCTGTGACGTGGCGAGTGTAAGCCAACTATTTTCAGTTTACTATCCCTCTTTTACATGAGTTGTGCAAAGATTACCAAACTTGAGATCATTCTAGGATGGATTTATGCCTTTAAGTCGTGCCTCGACACGTAGGAGGTATAACTCCATCCTGGGCATTGCAAGTTGGTATCAGAGCCTTCTCCGACCTAGGAGCCCCCACTGTTTGATCGAATCGTTGACGGTCGAGTCTAGGCACACACTGAAAACTTTTTGAGTCCTATATTATATCGGAGAGTAGGATTTCTTGCTTCTCATCCCCTTTCTCTCTGGTGAGGACTCCTGACGACTACTCTTGTCTCTCCTATCTTCAAAATTTGCACAAATTTTTTTTTTAGGAATCCCGCGAGTATTCTGGGATTGTTTCGATGTTCTTGTGACAAGGATATTGTTCCCGATGCCTCCTGTTACCGAGGAGTTGAGCTTCGGGGTATCATTGACACAAGCATATCGCGGCAGTACTAAATACTTAAGACGGCCGACATCGAAAATCTCCCCTATACAGCCAGTGGCAAGATAACCCCGACATCACCCAGTACTGGGGAGGTAGTTCGGGAGTATTGCCATAGCTTGTTATAGTGGATGATTTTCGAAGGTCCGAGGTACACAGTTTCCGAGAAAGACTGGTTATGTGTTGAAGGATGGATACACCTGGATGTAGGTTAGAGTTGATTGCGCGGTGCTTCCCGTGTATCCCCAACACCTGATTGCATAACTGGAATCTTTCGGAAAACTATAGGTGGGTTTTATCCAGTAGATCGTAGGCATTCTTCCAACGAATGCTGGTTAGTGAGTTCGGGGTTCGACATTGAGTGAAGGGGTTATATGACCGATGTTACTATCAGGAGTTGCATCTTAAAGGGTCCTTGGCTATGCTGATCCAGGGATTGCAAAACCTTTTCGTAACGCGTTCATATGCTTTCAGCACAAAGATGTTAGAACGAAACTCCTCTCTTGTGTTTGTTCCTGTCTGTACCTTGTTGTTTTTCTTATTTTCATTTTGATCCCTATGTGGCTTCTCGTGAAGACTGATGTTATCAATTAACTGAGAAATTCATTCGTTCCTCTTGTTCGGATGTTTTCATTCGTTCTATTGTTCGAATGATTATTGTGAAGACTTGTTGCAATTCATTCCATTGATTCAGCTTATTCCTTTTGTCAATCAATTGCTGATTCGTGGTCATCTCTTACAGGATGGCTCCGAAAAGGGTTCCAAATGCTAACCCAGAGGGTGAAGAGGTTCCAGAACGTCCTCCTTCCCCTCCTCCTCCGCCTGAGGCTTGGAGAGCAATTATGCAGACTACTGCTCAGAACACTCAGTTGATGATGCAGATGATGCAGCAAATGCAAGCTATGCAAGCTAATCAAGCTAATCAGGGTGTTCCAGTGAACCAAGGCAACTTCTTCCGGCAGCACCATGCTACCCTCAACCACTTCTTGGCCAACAATCCTAAAGCTTTCAGTTACTGTGTCGACCCTCTTGATGCTGAAGATTGGCTAACCGACATAAAGAAGCATTTTGAGTGCAGTAACGTGAAAGAAGATGACTATGTGAAGTTTGCAGCCTTCCAACTGAAAGATCAAGCAGCTGACTGGTGGCAGCAGTACAAAGACTCCAGGCCGGGTCAAGTGATCTCTTGGGAGAATTTCTGCAAGGATTTCCGCTCGCACCACATTCCTACAAGTGTCATCGAGGGTATGCGTGAGCAATTCCGCAACCTCAAGCAGGGCTCCATGTCAGTCTATCAGTATAATGTCAAGTTCCAAAACCTCGCTCGCTATGCAAAGCAAGACATTCCTGATGCCAAGAGTAAAATCTATCAGTTCCGTGGAGGTCTCAAAGATGAACTTCAGCTTGCTCTCACTTTGTTCGAGCCCGATGAATTCGACAAGTTCTATAACATGGCTTTGAAACAAGAAGCAGCTCAGCTTAAGATGGAGGCTTCTAAGAAGAGAATTCGAGATGCTGTTCACTCTTCCTCATCGTCTCAGTTGGCTGCGAAACAACAGAAATTCTGGCTTCCTCCTCCTCCAGTGATTCGAGCTCCATACAACAACTCCAACAACTTCAACAACTCCAACAACAAGAACTCTAGTGGTCGTGGTTTCTCCCACCCACCCAACCCAAGCAACCAGTCGAAGAAGCAGTTTCAGTCTCAAGGCTCCAAGTCCAGTGGCTCTCATTTCCGTCCTCTCTCTGAAGTGGTGTGCAACAAGTGTGGCCAGAAGGGTCATTATGCCAACAGATGTCCGAATCCGAAGCGCCTTCCTCCTCCTCCGCCTGTCAGTACAACTATTGTCAAGCATGATCCAAAGTCTGCAAGGGTCAATCTGATGAGTGCAGCTGAAGCGGAGAACTCTGCTGATGTCATTTTGGGTAACCTTCCAGTGAACTCTTTTCCAGCTAAAGTATTGTTTGATTCGGGTGCATCTTTGTCCTTCATCTCAAGACCTTTTGTTGCTAAGCATGAATTTGTCACTCAAGTGATGCCGAAGCCGTTGAGCATTATTTCTCCTGGTTTGCAAATGACCTCTTGGGTGCATGTTCCGGATGTGTCTATTCGCATGGGTGATTATCGATTTTTGGCTTCTCCGGTGGTTCTTGGTAATTCTGATATTGACCTCATTCTCGGAATGGATTGGCTTTCTCAGCATGATGCTCACATTGATTGTGCTCAAAAAGAAGTCAAGTTGACTCATTCTGATGAAGATGTGATTACCTTCGCCTCCAGGGATAATACTATTCGGCTTTTCTCTCTTAATGATAAGGGCGAAATTAATGCCATAGATCAAATTCCAGTGGTGAACGAATATCAAGACGTCTTTCCAGAAGAACTTCCAGGCATGCCTCCACACCGTCAGGTGGAGTTTTTCATTGAACTCGAGCCGGGCACTGAACCTGCGTGCCGGCGTCCATACAAGCTCTCTCCGGATGAATTGAAGGAATTGAAGAAGCAGCTTGATAAGCAGGAGAGTATGGGTCTCATCAGACCGAGTACATCTCCGTGGGGCTGTGGCGTCTTATTTGTCAAGAAGAAAGATGGCACGGAGCGTCTCTGTGTTGACTACCGGCCATTGAACAAGAAGAAGATTAAGAACAAGTATCCGCTCCCCAACATCAACGAACTCTTTGAGCAGCTCAAAGGAGCTAAAGTGTTCTCTAAGCTTGACCTCCGAATGGGCTATCATCAAATTCGCATTCGCGAGGAAGACATTCCCAAGACGGCCTTCAGAACGAGCTACGGTTCATACGAGTATACCTTCATGTCCTTCGGTCTCGCCAATGCTCCTCCTACCTTTTCAAGGATGATGCATTACATCTTCAACCCCTATACGGGCGAGTTCGTGCTTGTGTATCTGGATGATATTCTGGTGTTTTCCAAGAATGAAGAAGATCACGAAAAGCACTTGCGTCTGGTTCTTGATCGACTCCGAGAGCATAAATTCTATGCCAAGTTCTCCAAGTGCGAGTTTTGGTTCGATAAGGTTTTGTACCTGGGCCACATTATCTCAGCTGACGGTATTGCGGTTAATCCCGAGAAAGTTGAAGCAATTGTCAACTGGGAAGCTCCTCAGAACGTCAAGCAGCTCCGCAGTTTTCTGGGTCTTGCCAGCTATTGCAAAAGGTTTGTGGAGAACTTCTCCAAGATTGCCAAGCCTCTTTCCAACCTGCTTCAGAAGAATGTCAAATACTTTTGGTCTCCAGAGTGTGAATTGGCATTCAAAACCCTCAAAGAGAAGCTTGTCTCTGCTCCAGTTCTGACTCCTCCGGATGAAACCAAGCCCTATGAAGTATTCTGTGATGCTTCTCTTCAAGGTCTTGGTGGTGTGCTTATGCAAGATAAGAGAATTGTGGCATATACTTCTCGGCAGCTCAAGCCAAGTGAGAAGAACTATCCCACACATGATCTCGAGCTAGCAGCTGTGGTACATGCTCTGATTACGTGGAGACATCTGTTGTTGGGCAGAAAGGTCGACATCTTCACTGATCACAAGAGCTTGAAGTACATCTTCACATAGCCGCATCTGAACCACCGCCAGACTTGTTGGGTTGAAATGATCCAAGAGTACAACCCCAGCATTGAATACACTCCAGGCAAGGCGAATGTGATTGCAGATGCTTTGAGCAGAAAGGCATATTGCAACAGCCTTCTTATCAAGCCATACCAGCCTGAGCTTTGTGAAGCATTCAGGAAACTCAACCTCCAGGTTGTTCCGCAGGGTTTTCTTGCAAATCTCCAAATTGCTCCTACCTTGGAAGATCAAGTCCGTGAGGCCCAGCTCAGTGATACCATGGTGAAGAAGGTGAAACATGGGATTGCAAAGGGCACTCCAAAATACAAGTGCTTCCGTGTTGATGAGAGAGATACCTTGTTCTTCGAGGACAGACTCGTTGTTCCCAAAGGTGATCTCAGGAAGCTCATAATGGAAGAAGCTCATGATTCTCTCCTTTCCATTCATCCTGGCAGTTTCAAAATGTACCAAGATCTCAAGCAGTCTTACTGGTGGACACGCATGAAAAGGGAAATTGCCCAATTCGTGAACGAATGTGATGTATGCAGAAGAGTGAAAGCAGAACATCAACGTCCAGCCGGTCTTCTCCAACCTCTTCCTATTCCTGAGTGGAAGTTCGACCACATTGAAATGGACTTCGTCACTGGCTTTCCTAAATCCAAGCGAGGCAATGATGCTATCTTTGTGGTGATTGACAAGCTTACCAAAGTCGCTCACTTTCTTCCAGTCAAAGAATCAATCAATGCAGCTCAACTTGCAGAGCTATACACTTCCAGAATTGTGTCCCTACATGGCATTCCTCAAGTGATATCCTCAGACCGTGGCAGCTTGTTCACATCAAGGTTCTGGGACTCCTTTCAGTCCGCCATGGGCACTAAGATCAGGTTCAGCACCGCTTTTCACCCTCAGACTAGTGGTCAAGTCGAGCGTGTGAATCGGATCCTAGAAGATATGCTCAGAGCCTGTGTCATCTCCTTCGGCATGAAATGGGAAGACTGCCTTCCATTCGCCGAGTTCTCTTACAACAACAGCTTTCAAGCAAGTGCAGGCAAAGCACCATTTGAAATTCTCTATGGCAGAAAGTGCCGTACCCCTCTCAACTGGTCTGAAACAGGCGAACGCCAACTTCTTGGCAATGACTTGATCTCAGAAGCCGAAGAAATGTGATCACGTCTATCTCCGAGTTTCTCCGATGAAAGGAACCCAAAGATTCGGTATCAAAGGAAAACTTGCTCCTAGATACGTCGGGCCTTTCAAGATTCTGGGCAAAAGAGGCGATCTAGCCTATCAGCTCGAGCTCCCTTCCAACTTTGCAAATGTTCATGATGTCTTCCATGTGTCTCAACTTCGCAAATGCTTCAAGGCACCTGAGCGCATGATTCCGTTTGAGGAGATTGATCTTCAACAAGACATGTCCTACCGAGAGCATCCAGTTGCAATTCTCGAAGAAACCGAACGCAAGACTCGCAACAAGTCCATCAAATTTCTGAAAGTCAAGTGGTCACATCACACCGACCGAGAAGCTACCTGGGAACGAGAAGATCATCTTCGTTCCGAGTACCCTTCCTTTTTCCATTCCTAGATCTCGGGACGAGATCTTTTTGTACTAGAGGAGAGTTTGTAATGCCCCGGATGTAAAACTTTCCCTTTTGGGTATATAATATATCTCCGGCTTCATCTATTTCCATTTCGGGTTCTTGTCTTTTGGGTTTTCGTCGTTTTGTTGTGTGAGTGTGTGGCATTCATTCATATCATGTAGACATGTGCATCGCATTGCATTTGTGTTGTCGGTTGCATCCGGTTCCGCGTGTTTCTTCCCGTTGTCCGTTTCGCGTTCCGGAGCTCCCTCACGTGTTCGTGACGTCCCGTAGGCCTACTTTGTTGTTCGGGCGTTTTACGTCACCGGTGTGCTGCGAGGTTGTTGTGTGTGTTGTTGTTTTGTTGTGTGCAACCCGCCTCTCAAATCTCGTCTCGTTTGGACTCCGTTGACTATCCCATCCGTTGTTCGTGTGGGTCCGAAGTGCCTTCACTTCGTGTCCCAGAAACACCCCTGCTGCATTCTTTTATCTCCGTCTAGGCCTTTTAAATCTATCCCCGCGATCGGATCCGTCGGATCGCGATCGGAGGGCTCCTAGCGCCCCTAAACTCCCTCCTAACCCTAAAAACTGCTATATTTAGACCCCCCCTAGGTCTAATTTGGGCATCCCCTTCTTCTTCCCCTTCTCCACTATTTTTTCCCCTTTTCTTTCAGATCTACCAGATCCCTAAAAATCCTCCCGCAGCATCGAGGCAGCAGTCGCCGACCGGGACGAGGGCGCCGATCCCCTCGCCCGATCGAGCGGTCAACGGCCGCTACTCACCGCTCCAGGGGCCCCTCGTCGCACCCATCGCTCGTTCGAGCCAGGCCGAGGGGACCGCTTCGCCACCGTCGTCCCGCATCGCCGCATCGGGCCCGGCCCGTACGCCGCCGGCTTGGTCCCTAGTTCCCCGCAGCGCCTCGGGCCCAGTTCGCCGGCCGGCCCATCGCCCTTCCTTCCGCACCGCGCAGCCAGGCAGGCCGCTCCTTCGGGCGACCCGAGCCGGGCCGCCGCATCCTTCCACAGCCGGGCCGCCGCCCCTCCCTCAGCTGCGGGCCGCCGCGCCGCAGGTCGGCCCGACCGCACCACCTCCTCCCGTGGGCCGATCTCCCGGGCCCGCACCGCCAACCTCCACCGCGCCGCCTCTGCCTCGGCCGAGTGGGCCAGATCCGCGCCGCCGGCCCGTCTCAGTTTTTCCCAGATCTGAATCTGACTAAGGTTGTTTTCCCCACTCCTAAGTCCCTGAGATCTAATCTGAGATGCAATGTTTGACTGTGCATAACTTTTACTGTGATGCTCCGTTTTGCGCGTGTGATATGTCCAGACGTTCGTGGAGATGTGCTCTACGTTTTACTTGTTGTTGTCATGCATGTTAGAGATCATCTAGGTGCTTGTTTTGCTGTTGCAAGAGTGCATCATGATATAAACTGCTGTTGTGTGTTATTTTCATGCCACCTTTGCCATGTGATATCTTCTAGCTCGTTTGTCCGAATGATGCAAATGACATGTCCACGTGTTCGTCTTGCCACGAACTACGTGTTGCTTGTGATAGGTTGCATGGTAGATTTATTATTTCCTTGTTATCTTCGTTGCAAAGTGCCATGTTCATATGAGGTGTTTTCACTTGTTATGAAATGCCATCTTGTTGAGCTCGTTGCAATCGTTGTGTTCACCTCTATGATGCATGCTTGTGTGTTTCGGGATCACCTTCATATGCACTTTGATGAGGTGCTTACCCTTTGCCATGTTTAGTTTCGAGGTGACTTAAACATGCTCCTTTTGATGCTATGATGATATTGCTGTTTTAGGACTTAGTGATTTTTCACTAAGTCTGAAATCTGTAACGTTCCGATGCCATGTTCGTGTGATGTTCTAGGACAAAGCAGGATAGTTTTGGAGTGGATTTTGATTGTTCCTTGTAGTATATATTATTTTCTTTCCATCCATGTCCTCACATGTCCATTTAAGTGGCTGTAGCATGTTTATCTTTTGCTCTAAAGTTTCAATAAAATTCTGCTGCCAGAATTTTATTGTAAAGTTCAATATGTCCAAGATCATTGCTATTGATCCGTGACTCCGTTGGGGGTGCACTTTGGACTTAGTTGCTGTACTATTTGTCTAGTTTGTGTTCAAGTCCTTTGACATGCTTTTTGGGTGCTGTAGCTTAATTATTTTGAGCTCCGAAGATGCTATGTTGCTGTAATTTTCAGCTTTCGCTCAAATCTTGTTTCGGGCATAACTTTTAGCCCGTAACTCCGATTTCAGCGAATCTTATATCAAACTTGATTGATTTTCTGTGTATATTAATAATATCAGATTGTTATCATGTTTTGAGGTGTTTTGCTTGAGTGATGTTTTACGTGCTCCATGTGCATCCTTAGTGCATCCATCATGCATTCATCTTTTCCGAGTGCGCATTGCATCTTGTTGATTGGTGCTTGGTGTGATTGTTTTGTTTAGAGCCGGAAGCTGAGACTGAGTACGAAGTTGAGCACGAGGTTTCCAACGAGGTTGAGCACGAGGACCCTTCTTACGATCCGAACGACTTCTCTTCAGGCAAGATGACCGAACCCCGATAACATTACTATCTTTGCCTATTGCTAGTAGTCTCGATCTATAGTTTTGCCTTGACGCCCATGATCTTCTTGTCAGCCTCCTACTTGTAGCCAATTGCCATGTTTAACCAACCTACCTATGCAAACCGTTGCTTGGCTAAGTACGCTTCGCTCAGCCCTTCTTATAGCATTGTTAGTTGCAGGTGAAGATCGAAGATGCTTTGCTTCATGTTGAAGTTTGGTTGGGTTATATCACACTATATAAATGCTTAAAATTGAAATCATCTATATATTGGCAAGGGTGGAAGGCTAAGCCTTTTGCTTGGTGATTTGTTCCACTCATGCCGTTAGGATCCGTATAAGCCGGTTTTATGTTCCTTGATTATGCGTTCCTAACACGGTTGGGGTGTATGGGACCCCCTCGATAAACCGCTAAGTGCTAAGTCTTTTCCAGCAAGTCCCAACCTTGGTACTATTTGCCTAAACAACTAAAACTTTCCGAGGGAGTAATTAACCCGAGGCTTAATTAATTCAACCCCCCTGGGCCAGTGCTCGACTTGAGTGTTGGTCCAAACTAGAGCCACTTGCGGATACCACCCGGTTCGCTGGGATCTTCGGTATCTGTACGTACTGCTCATCCGGACGTGTCCTGAGACCTAGATACGCGCGGCTACTATCAGGGTGTCGACACGCCGGGAGGATTTGCTGGATTAGCCTTACCTTAGCTCGGTATATCTTGAGCACGGGATTCCGAGGCTACTCGGGTCTTCCCACTTTGGAGTTGCGACTCCGCGGATCGTGGGCTTGTAATGGGTCAAGTTGGAACACCCATGCAGGGTTTGAACTTTCGAAAGCCGTGCCCGCGGTTATGTGGCAGATGGGAGCTTGTTAATTCCGGTTGTAGATAACTTGACACAATGTTTCTAATACACTACCAGTGTGTGTTCCGTGACTGTCAATTTCCGAATGGGGATTCGGGAGTTGAACACGGAGGGGTTATGCTTGTTGAGCTTGTAGCTAGGATCACTTCGTGATCACTTCTCGCCGAGGCCTTCTCTTCTCGCTCTCACTTGCGTAAGCTAGATGCTAGTTGCTGCTGCAGACTTATTCTTTTCTTCAGCCTTTTCCTCACCCAAAGGCTTTGATAGTCTTGTTACCCGGGAACGGGATTGCTGAGTCCTCTGTGGCTCACAGTTACTTCACACACCAGATGCAGGTCCAGCTGTGAGCTATCCAGGTGATGGCACCGAGCTGGATTGGGAGTACGACGAGGAGCGTAGTCGGTACTATGTGCGCTACCCGGACGATCAGTAGTGGAGTCTCTTACTAGGATTCGATCCGCCTGTGGTTTATTTATCTAAGTTTGGTACTTTGACATTTGGCTTTTGCCCTTAGATGGTTGTGATGTTCTTAATGTATGATGTTTGAGACTTGTACTGTAATTCTGTGACGTGGCGAGTGTAAGCCAACTATTTTCAGTTTACTATCCCTCTTTTACATGAGTTGTGCAAAGATTACCAAACTTGAGATCATTCTAGGATGGATTTATGCCTTTAAGTCGTGCCTCGACACGTAGGAGGTATAACTCCATCCTGGGCATTACAAAGGGCAGGGGAGGCTCGTACTGCAGGATCACCGGCGGCCCGACCCGGCGGAGCTCCGGTCGATCCCGAGCACTGGGACGACCTGGGGAGGAGTGGATGGTGCTGGGGGACTCAGTGGAGTGAGGTGAGGTTGCTGATGCTGGTGGAGAGGCTCGGGAGGGGCTTATATAGCCGCGCCCACAGTCCACCGTGGACCCGTGCGCCGGCGAGGTTGCAGGCGAGGCTAGGAGAGGTTCTGGAGCCTGGGATCAAGCCGGGGAGGCCCGTGGACTTGCTCCACGTCTAGCTGAGGGGAAAAGAGGAGCGGGGAACCTTCCAGTCGACGCGCGCGTGCGAGGCAGAGGAGTGGCCGTTGCGGGCGGCCAGCGCGCGTGCGACGACGGCCACTAGAGGGCGCAGGAGGAGGGGGGACAGCGCCGGGGAGGTTGCGGACGTCGAGAGGCCTCGACTGGCGCGAAGGAGGAGCCCGAGGCTGTCGGGGGAGGCTGATTGGCTGGAGCTACAATGCGTGTCTGCACTGTTGCGTGCTCCAGAGCGCGCGTTTGGCTGGCATCATCGCGCTCTCGCCGTCCTGGTCAAAACCAACGTGCCACAGAGTGTCTAGAAGGTTGAGGGAGGAGTAAAGAAATGGCCTGCGGCCTTGGATGCCCTGGAGATGCTGAGAGAGAGGGAGGATGCTGGTGACTTGGTGAAAACTTGCTGTCCAGCAAGGTAAAATAGGGTTCTTACCCCTCAATCATGGAGCTAGGGTGCTGGGGAAGTTACTGGGGGTAGCTAGTAACTCAATGATCATGTGGTAAAAAGTATAGGCCATGGAGAAGAGAAAAAGTGATCAAGATGGAGGTTTCAGTAAATCTGCAGAAGGTGTTTGATCAGTGTTTGGTCAAGCAAATGACCTCCACTTGACATGGCACTTAACAGTATTGAATAACATGTGAAAATAGGGTGCTTCACCAAATTTGGGCTTATTTGAAGAAACTAGCCAATGTAACTTTGGTGAACCCTAGAAATCAACAGAAACAGTTTCATCTTGTTTGAGTCAAGCTAATCATCTCCCCTTGATGCACCACTTGGTGTAGCATCATCATTTGGGGTATTGATCATGCCCACAAAGTTTGAAGCTCCAGATAAAAAGTTGGTGATGTAAAGTTGTTCAAATTTGCATTTGAACAGAAAGGGTTTTGAGGTGATCTGATCAAGTTGCTCTATTCCAAATCTTGTGCCATTTGGTCTAGATGCCTTATTAGGTCATTCTAGCATGTGCACCAAGTTTGAGAGCAGTTGGACAAGTTTGGCAATGTAAAGTTGCTCAAACTTCAAATATGGACAGAATGGTTATGAAAGGGTTTGAGGATGTTTTCTTGCTTCCCAAGGCATGGGACTTGGCAAGATCATCAAATATGTCATATATGACATGATAGAATTTCCCTGGAATTTTTGGAGAAAAATTCCTTTGAAAATATTTCAAAAGCTTGAAATATTCAGAAAGGGTTTTAGAGGGTTTAGCCCATTATTTTGAACATGACCAAGTGTTGAAACTCTTATATATGGACAATATATGTCCTCTGAGTCTCTCTGAATTTTGGCAAATATTTTTGAAATACTTAAATAATTTTTCCCTATTAAAGACCATTTCTGGCCTTAAGAAAAAGCTTTTAAATAAAATAGTAAAATAACTTTTAAAATTATACTTTTGTGGTTTCTGGAAGTCCTATGACTACTAGGTCTCTATTAAACCTTTTGAAATAATTTTCTCACCCTAAATCAAGTACTTGAAGTGCAAATCTCAATTCAGGGGTTTTTGGAAAACTAAATTTATAAAATACCTTTTGGCCAAATTAATTTTGTAAGAAAATACTATACTGTTATATAACACTTGGCATGATCATTGGGCAGAAGTTTTGGGTATGGAGATGAATTCTATAAGAGGTCATAGTTGACTTTAATGAGCACAAGAAAAAGCACATGAAGAAAACTCAATTTCAAATAAAAGCCAAATGATGCTAAAAAAATTTGCTGGTCCAAATTTTCATGCTTCAAAGATACAAATAACATGTTACAAAATGCAGGGTGTGACATTCGGGCCGCACGGATGCGTAAAACCCTACTCCTGCTTTGTGGTTTGTTATTGAGTTCTTGCTCGGGAGCGCTGAGTGCTACAGTACACACAAGCGGCTAGCGAGACCGAGCGTGAATGAGTCCCTCCCTCTCTACGTTGCGCATGGGCCTCCTTTTATATGCTCAAGGGGTCACCAACAGGTGGCAACGCAGTTGAGGGTAAAAAGGGAAAAGTATTGCGGTTGGTACAGCTACCTGTACAGTGTTCCATACCTAACCCTGACGGCAGGGGACAAGGGCATTAAATGCCCATCGATGTCGCCCAAACAGTGCAAAAAGGGGCCGTCAGGGGCGCCACCGTTCGCCACGATGGCAACCTTGTCAGCGCCGCTTGCCACCGCGTACCCCTGGCTGCACAGCCTCCCGCCACGTACGCCTGGAAGGGCCCCAGAGCGACACGTGGGTGGATGTGCTGGAGCGCGGGTACTGAGTGGAAGCTTGCCGCGGCAAGCGCCTTGCCGCGGTCGCTATCTTGTCGCTTCCGGGAGCTTGTCGCCCACCGGGCCTTGCCGGGACGCGTGGCGCGTCGCGGCAAGTTTCTTGAGATGCCTTGATTGGCCTTCCCGGCAAGCTCCTCTTGCCAGGGTCTTGCACCTTGAGTGGTCTTGTGCCTTGAGTGGCCTTCCCGGAAAGCTCCTCTTGCCGGGGCCTTGCCTCCTTGGCTTGGATACTTTGTTCTTGAATGGCTCCAAAGGGACCATGGAGGACCTTGGCGATCATCCGGCAAGCCTTGCTGCGGGACGCTGCGACTGCCCGTGCACAAGTTCGGGATACTAAGGGTACCCCTACTTTAGTACACCGACAGGGTTGAAAGGATTTTTGAATTTCATCCTCGAAATCTTTTCAATTCAGAAACTTTAAGCGACTCAATGATTTTCCAGAGAGAAGATAAAATGACTTCTTCAAATTATAGGAAATATGAGTTGGAAGTCTTCTGAAATTTTCTGGAACTCAATTTGAAATATTGAGTTATTTGATTTTTATTCAAATTATTTTCTCCAAAAATAAATTACATGGAAAATAGGGTAACATGATTCCCTACAGCAGAAAATTGGAGATAAATGAATTTGAATTCTTTTTGGTATTTTAAAAATGATTTTACTGGATTTTTATTGCATCAGTAGGACCTTTTGATTTATTAGATTTTGTGGACATTTTATTTGACAGTAGTAAAATTTTCATGTTGTAGGGCTTATTTTTCTGCAAATTTTGATATATAATATGCCTATAGGGTATTTTTCTTTATTTTGCTTTTATTCGTTTTCTGTCTGTTAAAAAAATGTTTATAAAAAAAAAGTCTTCCTCCGAACCTGGGCCGGCCCAGCTCGCTCCCTGCCGCCTCCCTCGTCCCCGACGGGATTCCTCCGCCGGCACGACACCGCCGACCGCCGCCGTGTCCGATCTGGACACTCCTCCCCTACCCCCTCCCGCAAGAAGCTCCCTCCCCTCCATATAAGGCCGCCGCCGCCGCCCTCTCTTCTCTCCCCCTCCTCTCGCATCGCTCGCGCCGCCGCCGCGATTTCGCCGCCGCCGCCGCGTACTGCTGCTGCCGCCGCGCTGCTTTGCCGCTGCTGCCTCCCCTCGCCTCCCGCAGCCACGCCCGCACGCCAGCGCCGCGCCCCGCCGCAACGCCCATGCCGCCGCCGCAGCCTCGCCGGCCGGAGCTCACCGCCGGCTGGAGTCCGATCTGTTCGGTCCATTTTTTTTGGATCCGCCCGAACCACCGGTTTTCCTCGAACCGGACAAAAGGTAATAAACCGTTCGGTTTTATTTAGGTTTCTGTTAAAAAAACCTAGGTTTAGATTTGTTTGGATAGTTATTTAGATATCGTTCGTTGTTTAGGGTTCAGTAGTGAACGTTCGTTCTGTAGTTTTTTTTCTTTTCTTTTCTTTTCTGTTTAGTTTTTTTAACTCCGCCTATGTTGTCTCAACATAGCCGGTCCCAAGCCCGGGTAAAGGAGGAGGGTTGTGTTAGGCTTGGCGAGCCAACGTGAAAACTCAGCTACTCTTATGGAGATGAAACCCAAAAGATTTTCGTTGGGGCGTAACCCTCTCAGCGACGCGCCACATCGGAACCCGGGTGTGGTGTCAAATGGGCAAGGGCCGGGACGTCACCCCCTTGGTGGCGCGCCGTATCTTGATCTGGATACGGTGGCAAGTGAGCGAGGATCGGGTCGTCGCATCCTTAGTGGCGCGCTACATCGGCGCCCGGATGTAGTGGAAAATGAGCAAGGGTCTTCGCATTTGACTCGACGAGTGCGAAGGGTAAGGAAGCTAGCCGAGCCTAGGAGGATCCGCTTAGGTAGCTGGAATGTAGGGTCCCTGACAGGGAAGCTTCGGGAGCTAGTCGATGCAGCGGTGAGGAGAAGTGTTGATATCCTTTGCGTCCAAGAAACCAAGTGGAGGGGACAGAAGGCAAAGGAGGTGGAGGGTACCGGCTTCAAGCTGTGGTACACCGGGTTGGCTGCAAACAGGAATGGCGTAGGCATCTTGATCAACAAGAGCCTCAAGTATGGAGTGGTAGACGTCACGAGATGTGGGGACCGGATTATCCTGGTCAAGCTGGTAGTTGGGGACTTAGTTCTCAATGTTATCAGCGCGTATGCCCCGCAAGTAGGCCACACTGAGAACACCAAGAGGGAGTTCGGGGAAGGTCTGGAAGACATGGTTAGGAGTGTACCGATTGGTGAGAAGCTCTTCATAGGAGGAGACCTCAATGGCCACGTGGGTACATCTAACACATGTTTTGAATGGGTGCATGGGGGCTTTGGCTATGGCACCAGGAATCAGGAAGGAGAAGATGTCTTAAGCTTTGCTCTAGCCTACGACATGATTGTAGCTAACACCCTCTTTAGAAAGAGAGAATCACATCTGGTGACTTTTAGTAGTGGCCAACACTCTAGCCAGATTGATTTCATCCTCTTGAGAAGAGAAGATAGGCGTGCGTGCCTAGATTGTAAGGTGATACCTGGAGAGAGTGTTGTACCTCAACATAAGCTCGTGGTTGCTGACTTCCGCTTTCGGACTCGTGTCCAGCGGGATAGGCGTGCCAAAGTCGCTAGAACGAAGTGGTGGAAGCTCAAGGGGGAGTTAGCTCAGGCGTTCAAGGAGAGGGTCATTAAGGAGGGCCCTTGGGAGGAAGGAGGGGATGCGGACAATGTGTGGATGAAGATGGCGACTTGCATTCGTAAGGTGGCCTCGGAGGAGTTTGGAGTGTCCAGGGGAAGGAGAAGCGAAGATAAGGATACCTGGTGGTGGAATGATGCCGTCCAGAAGGCGATTAAAGAGAAGAAAGAGTGCTTCAGATGCCTGTACTTGGATAGGAGTGCAGACAACATAGAGAAGTACAAGATGGCGAAGAAGGCCGCAAAGCGAGCTGTTGGTGAAGCAAGGGGTAGGGCGTATGAGGGCCTCTACCAACGGTTAGGCACGAAGGAAGGGGAAAGGGACATCTATAAGATGGCCAAGATCCGAGAGAGGAAGACGAGGGATATTGGCCAAGTCAAATGCATCCAGGACGGAGCAGACCAACTCCTCGTGAAGGATGAGGAGATTAAGCATAGGTGGCGGGAGTACTTTGACAAGCTATTCAATGGGGAGAATGAGAGTTCTACCATTGAACTTGATGACTCCTTTGATGAGACCAGCATGTGTTTTGTGCGGCGAATCCAGGAGTCTGAGGTCAAGGAGGCTCTAAAAAGGATGAAAGGAGGCAAGGCGATGGGCCCTGATTGTATCCCCATTGAGGTGTGGAAAGGCCTCGGGGACATAGCGATAGTATGGCTAACCAAGCTTTTCAAACTCATTTTTCGGGCAAACAAGATGCCAGAAGAATGGAGACGGAGTATATTAGTACCAATCTTCAAGAACAAGGGGGATGTTCAGAGTTGTACTAATTACCGTGGAATTAAGCTGATGAGCCATACGATGAAGCTATGGGAGAGAGTCATTGAGCACCGCTTGAGAAGAATGACAAACGTGACCAAAAATCAGTTTGGTTTCATGCCTGGGAGGTCGACGATGGAAGCCATTTTCTTGGTTCGACAACTTATGGAGAGATACAGGGAGCAAAAGAAGGACTTGCATATGGTGTTCATTGACTTGGAGAAGGCCTATGATAAGATACCACGGAATGTCATGTGGTGGGCCTTGGAGAAATACAAAGTCCCAGCAAAGTACATTACTCTCATCAAGGACATGTACGATAATGTTGTGACAAGTGTTCGAACAAGTGATGTCGACACTGATGACTTCCCGATTAAGATAGGACTGCATCAAGGGTCAGCTTTGAGCCCTTATCTTTTTGCCTTGGTGATGGATGAGGTCACAAGGGATATACAAGGAGATATCCCATGGTGTATGCTCTTTGCGGACGATGTGGTGCTAGTTGACGATAGTCGGACGGGGGTAAATAGGAAGTTAGAGTTATGGAGACAAACCTTGGAATCGAAAGGGTTTAAGCTTAGTAGAACTAAAACTGAGTACATGATGTGCGGTTTCAGTACTACTAGGTGTGAGGAGGAGGAGGTTAGCCTTGATGGACAGGTGGTGCCTCAGAAGAACACCTTTCGATATTTGGGGTCAATGCTGCAGGAGGATGGGGGTATTGATGAAGATGTGAATCATCGAATCAAAGCCGGATGGATGAAGTGGCGCCAAGCTTCTGGCATTCTCTGTGACAAGAGAGTGCCACAAAAGCTAAAAGGCAAGTTCTACAGGACGGCGGTTCGACCCGCAATGCTGTATGGCGCCGAGTGTTGGCCGACTAAAAGGCGACATGTTCAACAGTTAGGTGTGGCGGAGATGCGTATGTTGAGATGGATGTGTGGCCACACGAGGAAGGATCGAGTCCGGAATGATGATATACGAGATAGAGTTGGGGTAGCACCTATTGAAGAGAAGCTTGTCCAACATCGTCTGAGATGGTTTGGGCATATTCAGCGCAGGCCTCCAGAAGCCCCAGTGCATAGCGGACGGCTAAAGCGTGCGGAGAATGTCAAGAGAGGTCGGGGTAGACCGAATTTGACATGGGAGGAGTCCGTTAAGAGAGACCTGAAGGATTGGAGTATCACCAGAGAACTAGCTATGGACAGGGGTGCGTGGAAGCTTGCTATCCATGTGCCGGAGCCATGAGTTGGTCACGAGATCTTATGGGTTTCACCTCTAGCCTACCCCAACTTGTTTGGGACTAAAGGCTTTGTTGTTGTTGTTGTTCTTTTCTGTTTAGTTTTCGGCCAGGGACTTGTCTGTAATTACTATTTTTACAGATTAGCCCCTAAACTTCAAACGGCCCTAACTTTTTACTCGTTGGTCCAAATCCAACGAAACCAACGCCCACGTCTTCGTTACGAAGCCCTCTTTCCAGTAATACAACTCAAACATGTTTTTGAAAAGTTTAAAATTTGAATTCAACTAGTTTTAGATTCAAACTTCATTTGATCATAACTTGAGTTTCGTAGCTCCGTTTGAGTTGATTCTTTTTGCAAATCGAAGCTCTTGACCTAAACTTTCCGATAAGGCCAAATTCACATAATTTTGGTACTGTTGGAAAATTTTTTGTGTTTCAAGATTCATTCGTGTGTTTTCGAAGTTTTCCGAAGTGTTTATTCGTTCTGTCCGATCTTTCTGAGTGATTGCTTATGTGTGGTTACCATTGCTTGCTTACGATAGATTGACCGGAGTGTGACGAGTAGATCTATCCAGAGTTTTGAGTGTGAATCATCTTCATCAATATTGCAGGCAAGTAACACTTTGATCATGCTTTCCAATTACCCAGTTTTCATTGCATTAGTCAAACCCCTCACACATTGCATGAGTAGGATCAATTAACTTGTGGGATTGGGAAGTAGTTTGAGGTATTACCTATTACCTGCATTACATTCAAACCCTTGGGAGTTACTTCTACGTTTGCTGTTAGGACATGCTATGCTCGTAGACGTGGTTTGGGTTTGAGTGAAATCCATGACAGATGTGAGTTTGTTAATTAATGGTTCAACTTAAGGTGGCAATTTTAATACACATCTGGGTGGATTGAGGCATCTGGGTATTCCAGGATTGCCTGTTTTTCTTTTGGACCGCCACCCAGGCTCAAAGGGATCATGAGATTTTTCATGCTAGAAACTTCCATGTGCAGCCACATGCCAATATGGGCTCTGGCATAGTTGAGTAAGTTGTGGGAAACCTTTCCATGATGGGCTAGCAGATGTAGTTGGGTTTTGTAGGTGTACCGACCTATCTATCTGGTTAAGGGGACCTCTTCGGAAAGACTGTGTCTCGGTCATCCGTTTCTCAAACACCATGCAGTGCGAGAAACCAAACAGAGGCGATCGAGTCTTGTGGGGAAAGTGCACAAACCTCTGCAGAGTGTACAAACTGATCATGATTAGCCGTGTCCCCGGTTATGGACATCTTGAGTATCTGGTACTTGGATTATCATGTGCATCTCATCATGTTACTCTAATTTAATATTGTTGGGTTTAATGATTACTTTTAATTGGGGTTGAGAGGATGTCTATCTTCTCAACAAATTTTCAACTACCATGATAGTTAATTAAAATGCATTCCTTTGAAGTAGGGAAAAATTGGCTTTATGCAAAAACCATTACCTTACAGCCTCCACCAGCCAAATATGCATGTAGTTGTAGGACTTGTTCATTATTATTACAGTGTGAATTTGCCAGCATATTCCATGTGCTGACCCGTTTTCGGGCTGCAACGTTTTATGTTGCAGGATTATCTTACGACGAGTAAGTGATACGTTAGGGGTTATGATTTCTACACTCAACTTTGCCATTGGTGTTGATGGGAATCCACGACCTTTGTTGCTTCCGCTATGATCGATTTGAGGTAATAGTATTTACGTTACTTAATACATGTGATTTACCTCTGTTATAAATCTTGTTTGTACTGTGTGTGTCAGCATACCGATCCAGGGATGACACTTAAGCACAGAGACTTGATCCATTTGGGTCGGGTCGCTACATCTCCGCAAGGAGAAGTGGTTTAAATATCATCCACCTATTAAAGAAAAATTTGAGGAACCAGTTATAGTTAAAGATGCAACTATAATTTATAATGTTGACATAGTTGTGCGTATCGCTTATATTGAAAACCACTTTTCCCTGTTAGGATAAAGGAACATGATAAAGTCTCAACCATGGTTAACAAAAGTAATATTAGAGCACCTAGACCCCCTGAAAAAATCAAAGTAGAACCTAGTATTGCTATGGTTAAAGATCTCTTGGTCGATAATATTGATACGCATGCTATTTATTTCTGTGATGAAGCTGCTAGAATTGCCAAACCAGATACTAAAGATAAGAATAATCTCGTCGTTAGCATGCATGTTGTCTCAGTCAAATAGAAGATCATTGCTATCATGATTTATGTGATACGGGTGCTAGCGCGAGTGCTATCCCTTTTACTTTATATCAAGAAATTATGCATGAGATTGCAATTGCTGAAACAGAAGACATTGATGTTACTATTAAACATGCAAACAGAGACACCATCACACCACTTGCGGTCGTTAAAGATGTAGAAGTCTTGTGCTGAAAAATAAAATACCCTATTGATCTTCTAGTTCTTGGTTCTCCACAAGATGATTTTCGCCCCATAATATTTGGTACACCTTTCTTGAACATTGTCAATGCTATGATAGATTGCAATAAAGAAACCGCCAGTGTCAATTTTTGTGATGTGTCTCATGAGTTTAATTTCTCTAATTTTCATAGGCAACCTCATAATAAAGAATTTCCTAGTAAAGATGAAATAATTGGTCTTGCTTCTATTGCCATTCCACCTACTGATCCATTAGAGCAATAGTTGCTAGACCACGAAAATGATATGCACTTGCATGAAAGAAATGAAATAGATAAGATGTTCTTTGAACAACAACCTATTCTTAAGCATAACATCCCATTGAAAACTCTAGGAGGTCCTCCTCCACCTAAGGGTGATCCTGTGTTTGAATTAAAACAATTACCTCACACTTTGAAATATGCTTATCTTGATGAGAAGAAGATATATCATGTTATTATCAGTGCTAACCTTACAGAACATGAAGAAAAGAGACTGTTAAAAACTTTGAGGAAGCACCGTGCCGCTATTGGATATAATCCTGATGATCTTAAGGGCATTACTCCCACTCTCTGTCACCACAAGATTAATATGGAACCAGCTGCTAAACCTGTTGTTGATCATCAGCGATGGCTAAATCCCAAAATGAAAGAAGTGGTAAGAAATAAAATATTAAAGCTTCTGGAAGTAGGTATAATTTATCCTATAGATGATAGTAGATGGTTAAGTCCCGTTCATTGTGTTGCTAAGAAAGGTGGAATTACTGTTGTTCCTAATGATAAAAATGAACTCATCCCACAAAGAATTGTGATTGATTATATAATGGTGATTGATTTTAGAAAATTAAATAAAGCAAGTAGGAAAGAGCATTATCCTTTGCATTTTATTGACCAAATGCTAAAAACATTGTCAAAGCACACACACTTTTGCTTTCTTCATGGATATTCCGGTTTCTCTCAAATACCTGTTTCACAACCTTATCAAGAGGAAACCTCCTTTACTTGCCGTTTGAAACCTATGCTTATAGACATATCCTTTTGGTTTATGCAATGCACCTGCTACCTTTCAAAGATGTATGACTGCTATATTCTCTGAATTTTGTGAAAAGATTGTTGAGGTTTTCATGGATGATTTTTCTGTTTATGGAACTAATTTTGATGATTTCTTAAGCAACCTTGATAGAGTTTTGCAGAGATGTGACCAAACTAATCTTGTCTTGGATTGGGAGAAATGCCACTTTATGGTGAATGAAGGTATTTTCTTGGGGCATAAAATTTATGAACGAGGTATTGAGGTGGATAAAGCTAAAGTTGATGCAATTGAGAAAATGCCATGTCCTAAAGATATTAAAGGTATTCTTAGTTTCCTTGGTCATGTTGGTTTCTATAGGACGTTTATTAAAGACTTCTCTAAAATTTCTAGGCCTCTTACCAATTTATTGCAGAAGGATGTTCCTTTTGCTTTTGATGAGGATTGTGTAATAGACTTTGAAACACTTAAGAAAGCCTTAACCACCGCATCTATTTTTCAACCACCTGATTGGAACTTGACTTTTGAAATTATGTGTGATGCTAGTGACTATGTTGTAGGTGATGTTTTAGGACAAAGAATTGATAAGAAATTAAATGTTATCCATTATGCTAGTAAAACTCTAGACAGTGCCCAGAGAAATTATAGTACTAATGAGAGAAAGAATTTTTTGCAGTTGTGTTTGATTGTGGTAAATTCAGATCTTACATTGTCCATTCTAATGTAATTGTTCACAGCGATCATGCCGCTATTAAATATCTTATGGAGAAGAAGGATGCTAAACCTAGGCTTATTAGGTGGGTTCTTTTGTTGCAAGAATTTGACTTGCATATCACTGATAGGAAGAGAGCTGAGAACCCCGTAGTTGATAACTTGTCTAGGTTAGAAAATGTTCTTGATGACCCACTACCTATTGATGATAGCTTCCCCGATGAACAACTTGTTGTCATTAAGGCTTCTCATAACACTCCTTGGTATGCTGACTATCCTAATTACATTGTGGTTAAATTTATATGGCCTAGTTTCACCTACCAACAAAAGACAAAAATTATTCTTTGATTTAAGACATTACTTTTGGGATGACCCACATCTTTATAAAGAAGAAGTAGATGGTATTATTAGATGTTATATACCTCAACATGAACAGGAACAAATCCTATGGAAGTGTCACTCCGAGGCTTATGGAGGACAATATGCAGGAGATAGAACTGCATACAAGGTATTAGAGTCTGGATTTTATTAGCGTACTCTTTTCAAAGATGCTCGTAAGTTTGTCCTATTTTGTGATAAATATCAAAGAATTGGCAATATTGGTAGACGTCAAGAAATGCCTATGAATTATTCACTTGTTATTGAACCATTTGATGTTTGGGGATTTTATTATATGGGACCTTTTCCTTCCTCTAATGGGTACACACACATCTTGTTTGCTATTGATTATGTCACTAACTGAGTAGAAGCTATTCCAACCAGTAGTGCTAATCATAACAGTTCCATTAAGATGCTCAAAGAGGTTATCTTCCCGAGGTTTGGAGTCCCTAGATATTTAATGATTGATGGTAGTTGACATTTTATTCATGGTGTTCTTCATAAATTGCTTGCTAAGTATGATGTCAATCATAGAATTTCATCTCCTTATCACCCCATTATAGTGGTCAAGTTGAATTAAGCAATAGAAAAATAAAGTTAATTTTGTAAAAGATTGTTAATAGGTTCAAAAGAATTGGTCTAAGAAATTAGATGATGTACTTTGGGCCTACAGAATAGCTTATAAAAATCATATGGGTATGTCTCCATATAAAATGGTTTATGGAACTCAACTATGATTACAAACTTGTCGGTTAAAAGAGGTTATTTGATATTAGCTCACTAGATGAATGGAGAACCCAAGCTTATGAAAATGCCAAATTATTTAAAAAAAATAGTTAAAAGATGGCACGACAAAAAAAATCCCAAAGCGGGAATTCAAAGTGGGTGAGTATGTTTTATTGTAAAATTCTCGTTTTAGATTTCTTGCGAGAAAACTTCTCTCCAAATGCGAAGGACCATATATCATTGAAGAAGTATATAAATGCGAGGAGGACCACTACGGTCCATTGGACAAGGTTGCACCAGAGCCCCCAACTTTGGAATGGTTTTGGGGCCAGTACAATCTTTGTCTGTGGAAGTCGTTGCCGTCGGCTAAGAAAGCCAGGCAAGTGGCTTTCTAGCAGGAGATGGCGGACAAGGAAGCCGGGTACCAGGTGGCATGTGAAGCCCATGTGGCCGCCTGGAAAAAGGAGGTGGTGGAGCTTTGGGGGCGGGTGCATCGTCGTGCGGAGGAGGTGTACGAAGACAGGTATTTCGCGAGGAAGGTCAAAGGTGTTAGGTGCCTCAACACTGCATGGAGGTGGGCCGATAAGCTCCAACGTGCCACCGATGAGGAGCTCTGGTAGTCGCCCAACCAAATGGCAAGATCATCCGCGCTCGTCCGCCAGCAAGAGTCAGATCGGTACATCAAGCGTTGCAAGGCGGAGGAGGTGGAGTACTGCCTCTGCGCTGGGAAGATGCCGCGCACCAGGGAGCTGCTAGCGAGGGGCTACCGGAATACTGCCCCCTATAGGGATTATTAGTTTCAGTATTGTTCGTTTTCAGTTTTATGCATTGTACATAGTAGTTAAGTATCGTCACGTATAAGTGATGATATTATATATATTATGTGATGAACTAATGAATAATTAATATATATTATGAATTCCATTTTTTCTATCTATTTTCGTGTACGAATTTGTATCTAATTGTTATCATCCATATATACATAATGGAAAGCATATATATATACACATTGAAACAGAACATATATGAATGGAAAACAGAGTACACACATTGAAATAGAGCAATAAACAAAGAAATATTAGGATTGTGGTGAATATATAGTGATCCACGTCCAAACGACTCAACAAAATAAAACGCGTCCACGACCAGTAGCCCTTGCCTTCGGCGGCTCTTGGCTCTGCCCGAACTCGTGCAGGCGTCCGTCCAAGCGGTGGACACGCTCGCGGTACATCTGGAGCGCAGTCTCGAGATCCAAGTTGGCTATTTCATCGGAGATCACCAGCTCGAGGATGTGACGGCCATGTTTCTATACTATACCTAGGTGGACACCTGGCCAAGGAGACGGCCGAGCCTAGCGACCAGCGTATTGGCATCTAGCGGGCCACAGACAAGGCGAGCGGCGTGACCCATGCGAACGATGCGGCGGGCATCCGTTGCAAGTAAGGCACGGCCGGCCTCTGGTGCAAGTATGGCACAGATGGCCTCTGCCCACTCTTGGCGAGGAGTGGGGGTAGTGACGGGACGTGTACCCAGCTGTGACGCCATGTCGACAGCATGCAAGCGCCGATGGATCCACTCATGTTGACGGTGTGTTGCGCCTCTCGCTCTGCGGTGCTCCAATGGTCTTGTTGTGCGGCGAGCCGCAGCTTATCGGCGCGAATGCAGGTAGCTTGCTCTGCGGTGCACCATTGATCATGTTGTGCTGCGACCTGCAGCCGCTCACCGCTAACATGCCTATCTTGATTCGTGGCGTTGAAGCGTCATGCGCCAAGGGTATGCTCAACCCTGGCAATGACGCGCAGCACGGCGTCGTCCATCGCTTTGCCGAGGAGCGCCTCAGCCATGATGGGTCGTGGCGCCTTCTCGTTTTCCTCGTCGAGGATATTGATGGTAGAGGCAGCGCTTTGGTGGGTTTTCATGCTTGGAATAGGTGGATGTGCTACATGTTGTGCTTGTTGCCTTGGTGTGTCGCGCGCCACCTAGATTTATGCGCAATATCGTTGGGTGGCGGTTGGCAATCGGTGAGGAAATGGCGAGAAACGATAGTGTGTTCATAAAACGCCATCAATCAATGGAAACTTAGCATAGACGGAACATCGAGCAAGCACGACGCGTGCAGGCACATTGCTTGCCCAAGGCTATGATCTATATACTTGTGTGCCCAACAGAGCACACTGTTCACAGTAAAGAATGTTGTTCCATTTATCCTAGTAGAACAATGGCAGCAAGTGTCACAAGAAGAAGTAGATGATGATCAGATGATGGTTTATCCTAGTTAATTATGCATGTAATAGTTTACTTTGGTGTGTGTAAATGTCATGTGTGTACTAGGCACCTATGTAATTGGATGTTTGATTTGGTTGTGCAATCATGTCCTTATTAGTATATATGTTAATGTTATGTATGCAATCACATCGCACACGTACCACACACATGGCGTTAAGTTCAACCATTTGTATTCTCTTGGCACAGCGCAAACAGTTCATTCGAGTGAACTGTATGCTGTATATCGCACACACCTTGATCTTGCTGATCGTTTCTGTTGTGTTGCCTAATCACAAACAATTCATCTGAGTGAATTGTATGCCATATATCGCACACACATTCATATGGCTGCCCATTTCTGTTGTTATGCCTCATCACAAACATTTCATCGGAGTGAACGGTATGCTACGCATCGGACACACACACCTATAGTATGAACCATGTTTGATGTATCCGCCAACGCAAACGGTTTGCATCTTTTCTCACGGTTTATTTACATCACCGTTTGCAATATCGCACACAGTTTCATCGAAGGGTCTCTGATTGTAGTGTTGTGTTAGCAGCATCCTGCAGTAGTGTAGGGACTTTCTTGCTTGTAAGGATAGATATGATAATAAGAAACTTCTATGCAAGTTGAAAGAAAAATGTTTGAATGGAATGAAATATGATCCTAAGTTTGCTACTGCACCTATCTTTGTTACTGATAAGGACTATGAATTTTCTGTTGACACAGAGTTAATTACTTTGGTTGAATCTGATCCTTTCCATGGCTATGAAAATGAAACTGTTGTGGCACATCTTATTAAATTAAATGATATAGCCACCCTATTAGCTCATGATGAAAAAAATCGCTACTACTATATTCTCAAGTTATTTTTGTTCCCATTAAAGGGTGATGCTAAGATATGGTACAATACTCTTGGTCCTAGTTGTGTGTGTAGTCCCCAGGATATGATTTATTACTTCCCTGAAAAATATTTTATGGCTCATAAGAAACAAGCTACCTTATAGGAAATATGTAACTTTGTGCAAATTGAAGAAGAGAGTCTCCCACAAGCTTGGGGGAGGCCTCTCCAATTACTTAATGCTTTGTCTGATCATCCTCTTAAGAAAAATGAAATACTTGATATTTTCTATAATGGACTAACTGATGCTTCTAGGGACTCCTAGATAGTTGTGTTGGTTGTGTTTTCATGGAACAAACTGTTGAACAAGTTGAGGAACTATTGGAAAAATATATTGGATAATTATGATGAATGGACACTTCCTGAACCGCTGCCTAAACCCACTCCAAAGAATAGGGGTATTTTATTTCTCAGTCCTGAAGATATGCAAGAGGCAAAGGTATGCATGAAAGAAAAAGGTATTAAAGCTGAAGATGTTAAGAATTTACCACCTATTGAAGAAAGACATGGTCTTGACACACCATTACATAATCCGAGTCGGAATAGCCAACAAGATCAAAAGATGAACTCTTAGGTACAAAATGCCTAAATTTGGTGTATGAATCAAATATCTCACTATCCTTTTCATGGCCTTAAGATGCCATTCTTTAGGAGCGGCTTGATATCGTGCACACATGCACACACTTAGCATGATAACGGGACGGGTGGCACAAATATATAATAATGAACCAATCATAGATGGGTAAACCTTTTGGTCAACCGGGTTCCCATCCTTCGTCAAGTCAAGATGTCCACTAGTAGGCATGGGTGTTTTCATACCTTTACTTTCTTGCATGTTGAACTTCTTGAAAAGATCCTTGGTATACTTTGTTTGTGAGACAAAGGTACCTTCATTTGTTTGCTCGATTTGCAAACCAAGGAAAAAATTGAGTTGACTCATCATAGACATCTCAAACTTCTCCGACATTAATCTTCCAAACTTTTCACTAAAATGAGGGTTAGTAGAACCAAATATGATATCATACACATAAATTTGGCACACAAATAATTCTCCATTAACCCTTTTAGTAAAAAGAGTAGAATCAATTTTCCCAATTTCAAAGCCTTTTTCAATGAGAAACTTAGTCAAGCATTTATACCAAGCTCTACATGCTTGTCTAAGACCATAAAGAGCTTTTTCAAGTTTGTAGATATGATTAGGTTTCTTTGCATTAATAAAACGAGGAGGTTATTTAACATAAACTTCCTCCTCAATCTCACCATTGAGAAAAGCACTTTTAGTGTCCATTTGGTATAAGGTGATATCATGGTGATTGTCCATCCTCATCTTGCTTGTTCTGAAACACCCACTTTGTTCCAATGACATTTTGATCACCTTTGGGCTTCTCAACCAATCTCCACACTTGCTTTCGCTCAAAGTTGTGTAGCTCTTCTTTAATAGCGTTTATCCAATTCAGATCATCAAGGGCTTCTTCTACCTTCATAGGTTCAATACTAGAAATGAATGAGTAATGTTCACAAAAGGTAGCCAACCGAGTTTTAGAGCAAGTGATTCTCTCGATTGTGATGTCATTAAAGATTTGTTCAACGGGATGATCTCTTGAGAATCTTGCTCGAACTCGTGAAAGCTTTTGCTTGGGTTGTTGTGGAACATCCTCACCATCTTCTTCTTCATTGTTATTGGTGTCATCGTTCCCTTGTGGGGATTGACAAGGAGGTTGAGGTGGATCATCTTGGTGTACTTCCTCATTCCCTTTGTCTTGGTGTGTCCCACTTGTGGATGCCTCCATGTCACCTTGTGGTTCACCTTGATGTGAGGTTGGGGCTTCCACTTGAATGGACGAAGTACTCTCCTTCACCTCCGTTGGACGGATCTTCCCAATAGATAAATCTTGAATTGCTTCTGAGGGGTCTTTGTCTCCTACATCAATTTGTAGTTGCTATACTTTTGAACCGTTAGATTCATCAAACTTCACATCTACAGTCTCTTCAACCTTTCAGGGGAAATTGTTGTAGACACAGTAAGTGTGAGAGTTTGAGCCATAACCAAGTAGAAAACCTTCATGGGATTTAGGTGCAAATTTCGAATGATGATTCTTACCAAGAATGTAACACTTTGAGCCAAATACTCAAAAGTATCCAACTTGGGGTTTGTTACCGGTGAGCAGCTCGTATGCCATTTTGCCGAGAAGCTTGTGAAGATATAGTCGATTTGTAGCATGACAAGCTGTCTCAAATGCTTCCACCCAAAAGTGTCTTGGCGTCTTGTATTCATTAAGCATCGTTCTTGCCATCTTGATAAGTGACTCGTTCTTCCTCTCAACAACTCCATGTTGTTGAGGTGTGTATGTAGCCGTGAACTCATGTGATATCCCTTCTTCGTCAAGAAAGGTGTCCACATTGGCGTTCTTGAACTCCGTTCCGCTATCACTCTGAACCTTCTTCAGCTTCACTTCAATTCATTTTGGGCCTTCCTAGTGAAGTTCTTGAAGATCTTTTGGACCTGTGATTTATCATCAAGAAAGAACGCCCACGTAAATAAAAAAATCATCAACAATGACCAAACTGAAAAAGTTACCACCAAGGCTCTTATAAGCATTCGGACCGAAGAGGTCCATGTGAAGCAGCTCAAGTGGTCTTCTCGTGGTCGTGATGTTCTTCACGGGATGACTTCCCCCGACTTGTTTTCCTGCTTGGCAAGCACTACAAAGTCTATCCTTGTCAAATATAACATCTTTAACACCAAGGATATGATCACCTTTAATAAGTTTATCAAGATTTCTCATGCCAACATGACCTATCCTTCTATGACATAACCAACCTTTAGAAGATTTAGCAATCAAACAAGCAAGAGGTTGGGATTTCTTAGTGAAATCGACAATGTATAGATCACCTCTATGGATGCCGGTAAAGACCATGTTATGATTATCTCGACGAAACACTTGGCAATTTATTCGGTAAATAAAACATTGAGACCAAAGTCAGCTAGTCTAGATACGGAAAGAAGATTGTAACCAAGAGATTCAACGAGCATTACATTTTGAATAGAGCTATCATTGGATATGGCCACCTTACCAAGGCGAAGTACCTTACCCTTGGAGTTATCTCCAAAAGTTACAAACTTGCATGGACCATCATTTCTGACAAGCTATCAAACATGTCTTTATCTCCGGTCATGTGATCGTACATCCACTATCAAGAACCCATTCCTTTCCTCCGGATGTATAATTGCGAAGATTTGCCATGAGACTAAGATACCTCATAGTCTTCTCAAATTCGATGTCACTTTCTTCATCTTCATCATGCATATGATCATCACCTAGGTCAAGTGATTCATTAGCATTTTGATCATAACTGATGGAAATATTCCCTAGAGGAAATAATAAAGTTGTTGTTATTTTATATTTCCATATTCATGATAAAGATTTATTATTCATGCTAGAATTGTATTGACCGGAAACTTAAATACATGTGTGAATACATAAACAAATAATGTGTCCCTAGTAAGCCTCTACTAGACTAGCTCATTGATCGAAGATGGTTAAGGTTTCTGTAGGATCTTGGGTTCCGGCAAAACCCTTGTGGTTCGAACACTGGGGTGTGCACGAAGTTCTCTTCTTCTGCCCTAGCTCGTCTACTCGCTGATTCCTAAGCCTAGCTTGTCGAACTCAAGAACAAGAGACACAAGGGTTTATACTGGTTCGGGCCACCGTTGTGGTGTAATACCCTAATCCAGTGCGGTGTGGTGGATTGCCTTATAGGCCGAGGAAGAACTAGTACAAGGGAAGAACAGCCTCCTGAGGAGAGGTGTTCTTGCGCTCGGATGAGCTTACTAGTGTCGGTGTCAAAACCGGCGGATCTCGGGTAGGGGGTCCCAAACTATGCGTCTGAGGATCAATGGAAATAGGAGGTTGGGGACACGATGTTTACCCAGGTTCAGGCCCTCTTGATCGAGGTAAAACCCTACTTCCTGCTATATTAATATAGATGAATATGATTACAAGAGTTGATCTACATCGAGATCGAATTGACTAAACCCTAAAGTCTAGCCTATAAGGATTTGAGATTCTCCGTTAGCCTCTACGGACTAAACACTCCGGTTTATATACACACCGGAGGGGCCTAGGGTTTGTACATACCATCTTGAAGTGGAAGGAAAGATTACACCGGGACCTAAATCTTGCCATTAAATGAATACAGGAGTCCTAGCCGGATACGAGAGATGATCTTCAACTATGATCTTCACGGCCCACCAGTCCGGCCCACCAAGAGTTATAAGGCCTCCCGAGGACCCCTCTATCCAGGACTCCCTCAGTAGCCCCTGAACCTGACTTCAATGACGATGAGTTCGGCTTCCGTATTGTCTTCAGCGTTGCAAGGCGGGTTCCTTCTTCTGAATATATCTTCTACAAAAAGTGTATTGTGTTCGGCTCTGCAAAGTTAGTACAACCCTTAGCCTCGAAGGCAAGGCTCTTAAAGGAAAATGAATAGTGTGTCTCTACTGACAACTTTTGAGTGAAGCGTCGCATCAAATCCACTAACATATCGAACCGTTTTATTTGGTCCTAGTTCCGCATTTCGAGGTATATCCTCATTGACACGTCCCATCAGAATAGAGATCATGCCCGCTTATTGTGGGATCCTTATCAATATGACGTGAGCACCCACGCCACGCATTACGCACGACCGCTTTGGGAACCGGCGAGGTTTATGACTAAAGTGGGGGGGACGCTCTGTATTCACATTGTTATAGAAGGACATTTATCCCTTTCATCAGTCCCACGCCTTCCTCAAGCTCGAGCTCTCCTATCTCCCTAGCCCCAGCTTTCCCATCTCCTACGCCCACCGCTCTGCGTTCCTCAACCACCGTCTCCAATCCCAGCAATGGTTGGTTCCGGCGCCAGGGGCAAGTGGGAGGCCTCCATGGTCACTGAAAAAACCGTGGCGGATCTTAGGAGCGTGGGCTATCTCGTCGCTGATATCGCGCACCGAGTCCCTGCCAAGGGTCAGGTGATTCCTGTCCCTGAGGCGAGTGAGAGGGTAATGTTTACATATCACTTTGTTAGGGGGCTAGGGTTTCCACTCCACCCGTTTGTTTGGGGTCTTTTGTTCTTCTACGGGCTAGATTTCCATGATCTAGCCCCGAACTCAATCCTTCACATATCCGCTTTTATAGTGGTGTGTGAAGCTTTCCTCCGCATCCCTCCACACTTCGGCTTATGGCTCGAAACCTTCAATGTGAAGCCTAAGGTGGTGGACGGACAGCACGCGGAGTGCGGGGGCACTATGATTAGCAAGCTCTCGAATGCAACTTGGCCCAAGGGCTCATTCGTAGAGACGAATAAGGTCTGGAAGCAGGAGTGGTTCTACATCACCGAACCCCACGACGCCAAATGGGCGGCGGAGCCTGCTTTCAGATCCTGACCCCCAGAGAGGCTAACCTCTTGGACCAACAAGGGTCTAGACTGGGGGTCTACCACTGAAGTGATGACTCTTGTGAGCCGTGTGTCCGGCATGATCTCCAAGGGACACATGCTCTCCTCCGTGGTCCAGGTGATGCCGACCCGGCTTGTTCTCCCTTGCCAAAGCCGGGACTCCTCCCTATGGGATTTCGATCCGGCGGGAGACAAGCCGCAGAAGCATCTCTTCGGCTTTACGCACAAGGAGATCGGGAAGCATCTCTTCAAGAGACAGAAGGAGTGGCCGGCGGAAATCGAAGACGCGGGCTTTAGCACCGCGCTCTCTGCCCCAGAGGTAATAGAAAACTTTGCCGAACATATGTTTATTCCCTTATTTAATGGTAATAGGAATTGGAGCTTCTGCGCAATATGCAGGGTTGGACGAAGAAGGCAACCCGGATTAAGAGTCCGGCGCCTCTGCCCGAGGATCCAGAATTGCCTCTACTAACGGCAATGTTGATCCCGGCGCCGTACAAGGCGCCGACCAAGAAGCCCAAGAAGTCGAAGGGCAAGGGGGGCGGAGATAGCCCCCGTCCCGCAGACAAGAAGTCCGAGGAACTCAACATCCTCTCCTCCGACGACGTGGAAGAAGAAGAAGAAGAAGAAGAAGAAGAAGAAGAAGAAGAAGAAGAAGAAGAAGAAGAAGAAGAAGAAGAAGAAGAAGAAGAAGAAGAAGAAGAAGAAGAAGAAGAAGAAGAAGAAGAAGAAGAAGAAGAAGAAGAAGAAGAAGAAGAAGAAGAAGAAGAAGAAGAAGAAGAAGAAGAAGAAGAAGAAGAAGAAGAAGAAGAAGAAGAAGAAGAAGAAGAAGAAGAAGAAGAAGAAGAAGAAGAAGAAGAAGAAGAGCCCCTGCGCAAGGTAGGGGGAAGAATAGGGGGGCCGTCGCTGACGCAGGTAAGGCCGCGCCCTGGAGGAAACTGAACCTCGGGGATAGTTCGGATTCATCCGAACATAGCTTTGTGGTGAAGCCCAGGGTGAAACCCCTGCCCGAATCGTAAGTTTGTCTGGACTGGCTGTTGCACCTTTGCTTTGTTTTAGCATTTACTTAGTATTTCTCCCCTGCTGACCTACATCCCTCCTGGTGGACACCCTGATGCGGAGGGGAACTCTCTTGCGCCTGGAGAGACGGAGAGTGACCCGCCGGTCCGAGCTCCATCGCCCATGATCGGCGGGGACATTGAAGTGTCCTCCCAGCGGGTGTCCTCCGCCCAAGGAGACGAGGGCGGGGCAGGTGATGGGGCGGCCGGAGGTAATACCTCGGCCGCCGCTGACCATGGGGAAACAACCCCCATGGAGACCGAAGACATGGGGCCCAAACAATCCGAGGCCCCACCGAATACTGTCCCGGAGCCTAGTGCGCCTCCAGGGTCCAAAGACCCAACTCCTCAAGCGGAGGAGGATACGGCGGCGCCCGGAGTTAATCCGGAAGCGCCGGACTCTATGGAGGGAGCACTGCAGAGTGCTCTCATCATTGAATAACACCGCACCGTGATGGGTGTGGTGATGAAGAAGATTTAGTCCGTCAAGGGCGGACTGAATGAAGCCTTCAACAGCCTATTAACAGGCTTTGAGGTAAGCAATGTAATGTTTTTATAGAACTATATTATTTTTAATGCACATCCATAGCCAGTAGCCCCTGATGCTTTGTGTGATTCTGAAAAGAATCGGACGAAGTATCCGTAATATAGCATACTTACAGAGCTGAACTGTTGTGCAGGCTTCACTAGTTACGGCAACTGCGCGAGATGCAGAGGTTGCCGAACTAAACTGGAAGCTCGAGTTGGCCAACGCAGACCTCGACCGCGTCAACCGGCGTTTAGATGAAACGCAAGGTATGCAGACTTTTAAAATGTCAATAAGACTTAATTAATTGAGTATGTTTATAAACTCTAATATTGTATTCTGTATTACACAGTTGGCGCCATTGAGCTCGAGGCCCTCAAGGGCGAGGTTGCCGAGGCCAAGAAGGAGGCCGAGGCGAACAAGGTAGCTGCTGACAAGGCAGATGACTATTTGAAGGCCGAAAATGTTGAGTGCGAGAAGCACCGAGCTCGGGTGTCCGAAGTCGAGGTCGAGCTCAAAGATGCCATCCTTAAATGTGAGGCATTGGAGAAGAAGACTTTGGAACAAGCGACCGAGCTATCTGCGGCAGTGAAGACTACCCAGGATGCGCGAGGTGAGTCCCGCAGCGCCCGTCAGGAAATCGAGCAGGCACGGAAGATAGCTTCTGGTAAGACATTTCTCTTACAGAGCATCTTCGGAGGGCAGAATTACATTGGGCTGACACGGTTATGGGGTTCTCCAGTCGTGTTTGCTGATCTTCCGAGGAGCAGTGTTGACGCCGCCCTGTACCTCCGAGCCTTGGAGGGGAACAACACGGAGAAGCTATTTTGGTCGCAGTTCTATGCGCCAAAACATCAGGCGCCCCTCAGCGACCAGATGAAGAAGTTGGTCGAGCTGCACAACATGGCAGGCTCGGCCATGAAGGACTTAATAGTCCGGCTATGGCCCGCTGAGCCAATCCCAAGTAGCACTTCGGATTGGTGGAGCGGCACGTCGAGGCGAGTCCGCGGGTCGACGCACTGACGCATTCGTCCTGCATAGAAGGTGCTCGGACGGCCTTCACTCGTGTGAAAAGTGCACTGGACTAAGATGAACGCAAGGCATATAGCCACTGCTAGCCCACCCGCAGGCAAGGAGCACCGCAAGCCGGAGAAGTACTTCGAGGATGTCATCGAGGGCGCCCGCCTTGTAGAAGGCCGGCATTCGAAGGATCTTATCACCGAGTGATTGTATTCGGATGTAAAGACTATGCTTATGAATCCGATGTATATAACTTTTGCGCTATTTATAATATCAGCGTCTTCTTCCTCCTGTGTGATTTTTTATCTAAATTTGAAAGTTTCCAGTCGTCGGCTTCAGCCCCCACGTACATAATACTGGGGTGTTCGGTCAGATGCATATACTGTCTTTATCCAACGTCTTGGTCCGTTTAGGAGGTGTATGCGGAGTGAACCAGGCAATCAGACTATGCGGCGTTATTGCTTTCACTTAGTCGTAGGAGCTTGACATGTGGGGCTAGGTACTAGCCCCTGGTGCGGATATGATATTCCTTTACTTAAGGCATCCAACTGCACCTGGTTGGGCAAAAACCAACCCTTCATATAACACGGGGTAGATCTCTATCGATCGTAGTATAAAACTAAGTAACCGGATTGCGGACCAGGTTCTCGCCTATCATGACGGTCAGTTTTCGGCTTTCTCTACTGAGGTACTTGACCGGACGAGCGAGAAGTACAATCGTAGTAGTTCTCCCTTTACACCATAGCCGAACAATCGGGAACATAGGGGTAAGCATAGGAGCCGGGCAACCCAACTATTGACCCAAGACATGATTCAAAACTGATGCATATAAAGCAAACATCCAGGATGTCGAATACTCCCTATAGGTGTTCGGTCTTTTCAACACATACCGGGCTGAATACAGCCCCGAGTATTTAGACCCTTATTGACAAGGCACTATGGCAATCTGATGTGGGAAGAGAACATTTATGATGAGTGAATAAAACTCTGAACATAATGTGAATCAAGCTGCTCTTATTAATATCCCTTTATGGTACGGCGAGCCGCAAACTTACAGACAATGCCGAAAACCTTTTTGGACATTTTACATGCCAAAAAGGTATATAACAAGAAAGAGAAAAAAGGTTTACACAGGGTCTTAATCTAAAAAGAAACCTTAGTGCGGGTCCCTGCTGCACGTCTGCGTTGTTTCCTCCTCTGTAATGTGTCCTTGAAGGCGTGAGAGTATGATGGCCGCCTGTAAAAAAAGAAGAAAAACCTGGAAAAGAAAAAGAAATCCAGTGTGGCGATAACAAGTCTGGTTCGTTTAATGAACCTAAAGAAAATAAGTTTAGAGTCTGAATAGGGTATAGCCGAACTATGGACAATATGTAGGTGCCCCCAGTCGTCGCCCAAGGAATTTTTGAGACAAAATTATGTACTCGAGGCACATATGCTATCACCTTATGGGGTAGTCGACGGGGGCGTAGCTATCAATCTTGCTCAGGTTCATCTGAGCTGCCGCGTTGAGGCGTGTGCTGGACACGTTTAGTTATGTCCGCTATTGATAGGTTATCCGGATTGAATAGGACGTTTTGGACTTCGGCTGCTAAGGCCGCAGTGTCCTCCTCCGTACGGAGAGAGCGCTCCATATTTCCATTGACCGTGATGACGCCACATGGTCCAGGCATTTTGAGCTTTAAATAGGCATAATGCGGGACTGCATTAAAGCGGGCGAAGGCCGTTTTTCCGAGTAGTGCATGATAGACACTTCGGAGTGGAGCTATGTCGAAGATCAACTCTTCGATTCGAAAGTTATCAGGAGAGCCGAATACGACCTCCAATGTTATAGAGCCCGTGTAGCGGGCTTCTACGCCCGGTATCACTCCTTTAAAGGTTGTGCTGCTTGGCTTGATTCTTGATGGGTCAATCCCCATCTTGCGGACAGTGTCCTGATATATCAGATTGAGACTGTTGCCGCCGTCCATAAGGACTCGGGTTAGATGGTATCCATCGATTATTGGGTCGAGCACTAGGGCAGCCGAAAACCCATGACAAATACTAGTCGGATGATCCCTGCGATCGAAAATGATCGGACAGGCCGACCATGGGTTGAATTTGGGGGCGACAAGCTCGATGGCGTAGACATCTCGAAGTGCGTGTTTGCGCTCCTTCTTTGGGATATGAGTGGCATATATCATGTTCACTATTTTAACCTCCGGTGGAAATTTCTTCTGTCCCCCTATATTCGTCTGGCGAGGTTCATCCTCGTCTTTGCTCTGAGGCTCCTTCCCCTTGTGTTCGGCATTGAGCTTGCCGGCCTACTTGAAGACCCAACAGTTACGGTTGGTATGGTTGGCGGGTTTTCCTAGGGTGCCATGGATTTGGCAAGGCCTATCTAATATTTTGTCTAGATTGGACGGGCCCTCTCTATTCTCTTTAAATGGCTTCTTCCGTTGACCGGGTCTGGAGCCACTGAATCTGGCATTTACCGCTGTATCATCTGGCTTTCAGAATTGTTTCGATGTTTGTTTTTGTTATGTCATGGCTTTCCATTGCCATCCCTGACTTCAGATGTTCTAGGGTCGTTGGTACTGCTACGAGCTAACCAGCTATCCTCACCCGCGCAAAAGCGAGTCATGAGTGTAGTTAGGGCTGCCATTGTCCTCGGTTTTTCCTATCCAAGGTGTCTGGGTAGCCATTCGTCCCGGATACTATGCTTGAATGCCGCTAAGGCTTCAGCGTCCGGACAGTCAATGATTTGGTTCTTCTTAGTGAGAAACCAATTCCAAAGCTTGCGGGCTCACTCCCCGGGTTGTTGGATGATGTGACTTAGATTGTTAGTGTCCGGGGGTCGGACATAAGTCCCTTGAAAATTGGCCCGAAAAGCATCCTCAAGCTCTTCCCAACTCCCAATGGAGTTCTTTGGGAGGTTGTTTAGCCAGTGCCGAGCTAGTTGTGACGCCCGAGACCGACGTCCCAGAAGATTCCAGAAGATTCCAGATGTTCCGGGTTGCCCGTGTGTTCTTTTGCTTGGTGTTATTTATTTTTGCTTGCATCATGTCATCATGCCATCATGTTATTTTATTTTTTTGCATCTCAAACTTAATAAATCGTGTGGCCCTTCGGTCCATTTAAATCGAGGGAAGGTGACTTCTCTTTATAACATATCCTCCAAATATTATGGAGCTATTATAAATAAATATTCCATTGCTTCGGAATTACCCGCAACACACTTGCATTTTTTCCCCATGTCTTTTTCACTTCAAGTTCACCTTCAAAACCTTGCCAATAATTCTTTTCCGTTGTTTTTCGAGGCTCCTCTAAATCTAGACTCCTTTTAAACTCCTTTAAGACAAGCTATTTAATTTAGTTTGCACTTCCCTTTTTGTTGGAACTATTTTTGTGAGGTTGGAATTATCCCGTAAAGCCTTATAAAAATGTTCCATATTTTATTTTTCTGTTCCTGGCCTCTTTTCCTTAATTTTTGGATCCCTCTCTATTTTATTTCTGCTAAGAAATAAAATTAGTAGAGCCCAGGCCTCCTCCTTTCCCTCTCTCAAGCTCAGCAGCCTCCTGGCCGTTTTCTCCTTCCCCTTGGGCCTCCCAGGCCGCGGCCCATCTTCCCAGCCCGCACCCCACCTAACCCTAAGCCCCAAATCGCTCCTCTCCCTCTCCCCCTGTGCGCCGCCGCCACACGCATCGCTCTCTCTCTCTGGCGCCCGAAACCCTCGACCCACTCCTCTCTTTTCCCTCGCTCGCCCCTCTTCCCGATTCCCCGAGGCCTCGTCCTCCTTTCCTCGCGCCAGGTCCTCCTTCTCCAGGCCGCAACACCGCCGCCGTCCTCTTCTCCGTTTCAGCGCCACGCCGGCCAGGCCCGAGGCCTCCCCCTCGTTCTCCTCGACCAGGGCAGCGACCCCGCCGCGCCGGCCCTCTCCCTCCGGCCAGCCCGCGCCATGGCGCCCGTTCGCCAGCAACCAGAGGCCCGCGACCACGGCTCCTCCTCTGCCCGCGCCGTGGCGCCCTCCGGCCTCCTTCTTCGCCATGGATGCCCTGCGCCGCGGCCCTCCTCTTCGGTCTCCAGCGGCCAGGAGCCAAGGCCAGCTAGGCGCCTCGAGCCCCTCTCCTCCCTTCGCCAGCTCCGTCCAGAGCGCCCGAGCCGCGCGCCCGCGTCCCGTCCTCCCCGACGCCATCCTCCCTCCGTTCCAGCTCCGCAGCGCCTCCGCGCCGGGCCGCAGCGGCCGGATCCCGCAGCGCCGATGCGCCCCGACGCCCCGTGCTGCTCCCTCCTCCGTCTCCAGCAAGACCGCGAAGGCCCCGTCCTTTTTCCAGATCGTCGTCCCGAGCAGCCTTTTTCCTTTTTTTGCTGTTTTGTTGCTGTTAATGTTAATCTCAAGTAACCATGGAGCGGTAAGTGTATCTGTTTTTGGACCCGTACAACTACCGTCGCCGTGTACCCCTACCGTCGACGAGACAAGTACCGCTACGCAAGAACCGTGTACGACTACGAGGAGAAATGCAAGTTCCACGACCAAGTACCACTACCGTCGCCGAGACCCCCCCAAGTACCACGACGACCGAACGGCTACGGTGACGAGTACATCTACGATACAAAAACGCCGACACAAGACGATGACAAGTACCCCTTCGGAGAAGTACATCTACGAACTCGACGCCCGAACATCTACTTCCTCTCCGACCGCGAGTACCACTTCTTCCTCTACGTCTCGAACCGCTCCGATAACGCACGCTTCAAAGGTATAACCCCGAGACGTGACCCGTGTGATGCTTGTGTTGTATGAAATGTCTCCCGTGTGTGCTTCGTGCCCGTTCCGATCTTTTGTCATGTTCCTCGGTTGCCTCGTCACCGACCCGTGGGAACCCGGTAACGGGATCGCCCCACCTTTCATCTCGTTTGACTCGCTCACGTCGATTCTTCTTTTGCACCGGTCTCTCAACGAGTTACCGGTACCGATATGATGCCGTTGCATCATTTTCGGATCGTTGCCGTGGCACCCTTTCTTTCCACCACGGTGACAAATGCTTCTTATCTCTTTTAAGTCAACCTTTTAATAAATTGCATAAAACTTGGTCATATCATCCGCATCATGTTAACAACCCTGAATGTTTAATTGTTGTTTGCTTATAATTATTAAACATGCTTATGGGGATTTTCCGGACTTGTTGTTGTTATTTCCGGCCTCATTTAAATTGCCTAGTTAGTATAGTTTCTTTATGTTTCACCTCTTGCCATGTTAAAAAACATTTAATCTTGTCTTGTAAATAATGTGAGTCAACTAAATAATTAAATGTGGTGTTTCGTCAATATGCAACTCGTTGCATATTGATCTCCACTTAACTTGTAGTGTTGTTTGTGCACTTTGCCATGCCTTGCATATTTAAACCGGACATGCATCATACTTGGATGTGCATCGTATGCCATGTTTAAGCTTGTGTGTTTACCGTGTTGTTTCTTCTTTCCGGTTTGCTTCTCTTGATAGCTTCGGTTTCGTTCCGGAGTTGTGAGGATTCGCTCGTCTGTGTTGCTCCGTCTTCGTGGATCCGTTCTTCTCCCTTGTGGAATCCCAGGCAAGATGACCGAACCCAGATACCTTTACTATCTTTGCCTATTGCTAGAGTATCGCTCTATAGTTTTTCCTCGATGCCCATGTCTTTCTTGTCAGCCTCCTACTTGTAACCATGAACCTGTTTAACCACCCTACCTATGCAAACCGTTGCTTGGCTAAGTACGCTTCGCTCAGCCCTTCTTATAGCATTGTTAGTTGCAGGTGAAGATTGAAGATGCTTGCTTCATGTTGAAGTTTGGTTGGGTTATATCACACTATATAAATGCTTAAAAATGAAATCATCTATATATTGGCAAGGGTGGAAGGCTAAGCCTTTTGCTTGGTGATTTGTTCCACTCATGCCGTTAGGAACCGTATAAACCGGTGTTATGTTCCTTGATTTTGCGTTCCTAACACGGTTGGGGTGTATGGGACCCCCTTGATAAACCGCTAAGTGCTAAGTCTTTTCCAGCAAGTCCCAACATTGGTACTATTTGCCTAATAACAAACTAATAAAACTTGAATGGGACTAGCTACCCCTTTCATCTTAATTCAACCCCCCTGGGCTAGTGCTCGATTTGAGTGTTGGTCCAAACTAGAGTCGTGTGCGGGGCCCCCCTTGGCAACTTGGGTATTTCGGCCACTGTACGCTGTGCTCATCCGGTCGTGGCCTGAGACGAGATACGCGCGGCTACTATCAGGGTGTCGGCACGCCGGGAGGATTTGCTGGATTAGCCTTACCTTAGTTCGGTTTAACTCGAGCACGGGATTCCGAGAATACTCGGGTCTTCCCACCTATGGAGTTGCGACTTCGCGGATCGTGGGCTTGTGATGGGCCAAGTTGGAACACCCCTGCAGGGTTTGAACTTTCGAAAGCCGTGCCCGCGGTTATGTGGCAGATGGGAGCTTGTTAATTCCGGTTGTAGATAACTTGACACAATGTTTCAATACACTACCAGCGTGTGTACCGTGACTGTCAATTTCCGAATAGGGATTCGGGAGTTGAATACGGTGGGGTTATGTTTGACCGGCTTTAGTTAGGATCACTTCATGATCATCTTTCGACCGATGCTCTTCTCTTCTCGCTCTCTATTACGTAAGTTAGTGCTAGTTCCTGCTGCAGACTCTTGTTGTTCCTTCACCTCTCGTTCTTTCTTCAGCCTTGTCCTCACCCAAGGCTTAAATAGTCTTGTTACCCGGGAACGGGATTGCTGAGTCCTCTGTGGCTCATAGTTACTTCACCACACCAGATGCAGGTTCAGCCGAGTTTGATGCAGAAGTTGGATCAGTTCTTCACCCGGGAGTCCGATGAAGATCGTGGCCGTTTGCTTGTGACGTTTCGATGTTCAGTAGTGGTTTCTACTAGGATTCGATCCTGACCTGTGGCTTTATGTTGTTTTGGTATCTTTCTTTTGGATCTTCACCCGTAGTCGGGTTGTGATGTTTTGAATGATGTTTTGCTTATGTAATGTATTGTGTGAAGTGGCGAGTGTAAGCCAACTATCTCCTTTTGCAATTTAATCCCTCTTTTACATGAGTTGTGCAAAGATACCAAACTTGAGATCATTCTAGGATGGGCTTATACCTTTAAGTCGTGCCTCGACACGTAGGAGGTATAGTCCCATCCTGGGCATTACAAGTTGGTATTCAGAGCCTTCTCCGACCTAGAAGCCCCCACTGATTGATCGAATCGTTGACGGTTGAGTCTAGGCACACACTGAAAACTTTTTGAGTCCTATATTATATCGGAGAGTAGGATTTCTTTGCTTCTCATCCCCTTTCTCTCTGGTGAGGACTCCTGACGATTACTCTTATCTCTTCTACTTTCAAAAATTGCACAAAATTTTTTTTAGGATCCCGCGAGTATTCTGGGATTGTTCAGATGTTCTTGTGACAAGGATATTGTTCTCGATGCCTCCTGTTACCGAGGAGTTGAGCTTCGGGGTATCATTGACACAAGCATATCGCGGCAGTACTAAATACTTAAGACGGCCGACATCGAAAATCTCTCCTATACGGCCAGTGGCAAGATAACCCCGACATCACCCAGTACTGGGGAGGTAGTTCGAGAGTATTGCCATAGCTTGTTATAGTGGATGCTTTTCGAAGGTCCGAGGTAAACAGTTTCCGAGAAAGACTGGTTATGTGTTGAAGGATGGATACACCTGGATGTAGGTTTAGAGTTGATTGCGCGGTGCTTCCCGTGTATCCCCAACACCTGATTGCATAACTGGAAACTTTCGGAAATCTATAGGTGGGTTCATCAAGTAGTTCTAGGCATTCTTCCAACGGATGCTCGATATGAAGTTTGGGGTTCTACATTGAGTGAAGTGGTTTTATGGACTTGTTCTGATCGGGAGTTGCATCTTAAAGGGTCCTTGGCTATGCTGATCCGGGGATGACAAAACCCTTTTGTAACACGTTCCATGAGCTTTCAGCACAAACATGTCGAACGAAGCTTCTATCTTGTATTTGTTCTATCTGATCCTTGTTCCTTTTTATTTACCTTTTGTTCTTCCAAGTGGCTTCTCATCAAGTGATGTACCTGCGGAATTCATTCGTTCAATTCTCTGTTCGAATGATATTGTGAAGATGATGCTGCGACTTATCTACCCTTTGTTTTTGTTTTGATTCTGGTATTCGAGTTGCTTCGATGTCAAATGTGGATTCCATACCTTTTTCCTAATCGGTGTTCTCATATTTCTATGGGAGTGCTAATTCTTCTTGATCATCAAGATGGTCATGTTAAATTCTTTGCAACCGGTGTCCATTTTGTTCGTCTCAAGTTGTCTTTGTTTTCCCCACCCTCCCACCCTTCTTCTTCTTGGAGCCAGAGATTCTCAAATGAAATATCCATTTTATCCATGTGATATTTCTTCATTCTTTTCCTTCAATGTTCTTATCCGGTGATTTATCGTGAAGATGCTCAAGAGCTTCTAGTTCATCATTCTTTTGTTCTCGAATTCCGTGGTGGATGTAATTCAAGATTTTGGTGTTGATCTTATCCTTTTCCTCTTTTCACAATGCTTTCTTATTCCGGTGGACCAATTAATCATTATCCTCTTGCTATTCATATCCGGAGTGCTGAAGATTCATAATTCCATTCTTAATCCGTTCAAGCTATTTTGAGATTCTTATCTTATTCAAGCCATTTAATTCAACCGGTGCAAATATCTCTTAAGCAATCTTTTCCAACGGCGATTTCTTTGAGTGGGCCCTAACCCACAGGTCTTTTCCCAGGATCTTACCTGACTCTTCTTCTCCGGAGAATTCTTTTAAGTGTGACGTAAGAATGATTTCCATCAGTCACATGCCTTCCCCAAGATCGCTTTCAAATTCTTGTTCATCATTGGTTCAACCTTTTAATTCTTCATTCCGAAGTGCTCAACAATTCTTATGGCATTTCTCGTCTTCATTCTCAACAATTGGAGACTGGAGAAGTGTTTCTCTTAAATTTTGACCCGTTCTTTCAAGAGTTGTGGTTCTAGCTTCATGCCATCCTCATAATTGTTTTCGATGTGGGAATTGTTTTCATGCCCCTTCAGAGCAATTCTTGAATTCTTTTCTTTGTGATCCTCCGAAGGCCATCATTTCAGAAGATTCTTCGTTCTCAGTTTTCAACTTCGTCCTCCCAATATTCTTCATTGATGTCTCTTCGTTCGTCTCCATATTCTTACGGTGGTTCTTTCAAGTTTACTCTTCCTTGTTTTCATATTGTTCATTTGTTCTTTCATAATCCTGCCGGTGGTTCGTTGAAGATTTATCCAAGCTTGTGCTAGATCCCTCTTTAATTCTTTCCAACGAGAATAAGTAGTATGCCAAATCCTTGGTTGTCATCAATTTAATTGGTGAAGGAGATGCATGAAATAATTCTTATTCTTATTCCTTTAAGGTGATTTAATCACTTCCTTCGGAGCTTGTTCATCATATCATATTCTCAGTTCTAAGTTGTTCATCTTGTTTTTCCGGAGCTCCAAGTTATTTCAATTATATCATTTCAAGCTCAATCTATTCATCACAGGCCGTGAATCTTATTCTTTTCTTTTTTCACTTCTCATGCTTTCATTACCGGAGTTCTCATGGTGGTTCATCATGTTTTAATTCATCCTCGAAGTCTTCATCAAGATTCTTGTTGGAGCTCAAGCATTCTTCATCATGCTTTCCAATTGCAATTCTTTATCCCTTATCTTTTGAGATGGTGTTATGTCATTCTTGACAATTCCTTCATGTTTTATGATTCACGAGTTATCAAGAATGAGTTAATTAAAACCATCATTTTCCTTGTTCAGGAGATCTTTTCAACCCTTCTATCTATTCACTGGAGTTATCTCGGGTTGTATTTCACCTAAAGCTTTCCCTAAGGATTGTTGCTAATTATGGTGCTTATAAATGACCCAAGTAATTCATTTATCATTCCGGTGGAATAAGTTTATCGTCTCCTTGTTGTTTTCAATCCAATCAATTGTTTAAGTTAGTGGTTGGTTATCACCTCTTAATTTTGAGATGTTTTTCATAAGCCCACATCAAGCTTATTCTTTTCGTTGTTGAATTTCCAACAACTCCGTTCAACCCTTCTTAGTAAGGATGCTCTTTCAAATTTAATTTTGAGAGAAGTTGTCATTTTCTTCTCCGTTCTTTCTTCCCAACGATCTATATTCTATTCTTTCATTCCGGAGGCTTTGTGATGTTGCTCTCTTTGCACCATCATCTCGTTTTTTTTATCAAGATCATGTTCTTTCCCTTGCTTATCATTTAACCGGAGTGTTGTATTCTTCATTATAGTTCCGTCATCCTTTCATGTTTGCCTCTCTTTTCAACCGGAGTGCTGTCTGAATCTTTCTTACCTCTTGTGCCACTCTTTTAATTGTTTCGGAGGCAATATGTTGTTGTTTTCATCAAGTATCATTCCATCTTCTCTAGTTCTTGTTAATTCCTTCCATTTTCAGACGGAGTGCTGTCCAAATTTTGTCATTCTTATTCCTTGGCTATACAGTTGCAGTTTCATATTCTTTTGACCTGTGAGCTCTTGTTTCATGTCCTTCAACCTACAAGGTTCCCGTATGTTCCTTGTTCCTCATCTTACCGGAGTGCTCTTAACTTCGTTCATCTCCATTGCTTTCTTTCATTCAACTTGTTTAAACCTCTCATGGTTCCTGGTTTCACTCGTCTGTCAAAGAAGCAACTTTGTTTTACCTCTTCCTCTTCGTTTTAACCCGGTGATATCTCTAGGATCTCGGGTCGAGATCCTCTGTTAGTGTGTGAGAGTTGTGACGCCCGAGACCGACGTCCCAGAAGATTCCAGAAGATTCCAGATGTTCCGGGTTGCCCGTGTGTTCTTTTGCTTGGTGTTATTTATTTTTGCTTGCATCATGTCATCATGCCATCATGTTATTTTATTTTTTTGCATCTCAAACTTAATAAATCGTGTGGACCTTCGGTCCATTTAAATCGAGGGAAGGTGACTTCTCTTTATAACATATCCTCCAAATATTATGGAGCTATTATAAATAAATATTCCATTGCTTCGGAATTACCCGCAACACACTTGCATTTTTTCCCCATGTCTTTTTCACTTCAAGTTCACCTTCAAAACCTTGCCAATAATTCTTTTCCGTTGTTTTCGAGGCTCCTCTAAATCTAGACTCCTTTTAAACTCCTTTAAGACAAGCTATTTAATTTAGTTTGCACTTCCCTTTTTGTTGGAACTATTTTTGTGAGGTTGGAATTATCCCGTAAAGCCTTATAAAAATGTTCCATATTTTATTTTTCTGTTCCTGGCCTCTTTTCCTTAATTTTTGGATCCCTCTCTATTTTATTTCTGCTAAGAAATAAAATTAGTAGAGCCCAGGCCTCCTCCTTTCCCTCTCTCAAGCTCAGCAGCCTCCTGGCCGTTTTCTCCTTCCCCTTGGGCCTCCCAGGCCGCGGCCCATCTTCCCAGCCCGCACCCCACCTAACCCTAAGCCCCAAATCGCTCCTCTCCCTCTCCCCCTGTGCGCCGCCGCCACACGCATCGCTCTCTCTCTCTGGCGCCCGAAACCCTCGACCCGCTCCTCTCTTTTCCCTCGCTCGCCCCTCTTCCCGATTCCCCGAGGCCTCGTCCTCCTTTCCTCGCGCCAGGTCCTCCTTCTCCAGGCCGCAACACCGCCGCCGACCTCTTCTCCGTTTCAGCGCCGCGCCGGCCAGGCCCGAGGCCTCCCCCTCGTTCTCCTCGACCAGGGCAGCGACCCCGCCGCGCCGGCCCTCTCCCTCCGGCCAGCCCGCGCCATGGCGCCCGTTCGCCAGCAACCAGAGGCCCGCGACCGCGGCTCCTCCTCTGCCCGCGCCATGGCGCCCTCCGGCCTCCTTCTTCGCCATGGATGCCCTGCGCCGCGGCCCTCCTCTTCGGTCTCCAGCGGCCAGGAGCCAAGGCCAGCTAGGCGCCTCGAGCCCCTCTCCTCCCTTCGCCAGCTCCGTCCAGAGCGCCCGAGCCGCGCGCCCGCGTCCCGTCCTCCCCGACGCCATCCTCCCTCCGTTCCAGCTCCGCAGCGCCTCCGCGCCGGGCTGCAGCGGCCGGATCCCGCAGCGCCGATGCGCCCCGACGCCCCGTGCTGCTCCCTCCTCCGTCTCCAGCAAGACCGCGAAGGCCCCGTCCTTTTTCCAGATCGTCGTCCCGAGCAGCCTTTTTCCTTTTTTTTTTTGCTGTTTTGTTGCTGTTAATGTTAATCT
>LR738709.1:323463475-323521967 GCA_902687465.1 Secale cereale
CCATGGAGCAGTAAGTGTATCTGTTTTTGGACCCGTACAACTACCGTCGCCGTGTACCCCTACCGTCGACGAGACAAGTACCGCTACGCAAGAACCGTGTACGACTACGAGGAGAAACGCAAGTTCCACGACCAAGTACCACTACCGTCGCCGAGACCCCCCCAAGTACCACGACGACCGAACGGCTACGGTGACGAGTACATCTACGATACAAAAACGCCGACACAAGACGATGACAAGTACCCCTTCGGAGAAGTACATCTACAAACTCGACGCCCGAACATCTACTTCCTCTCCGACCGCGAGTACCACTTCTTCCTCTACGTCTCGAACCGCTCCGATAACGCACGCTTCAAAGGTATAACCCCGAGACGTGACCCGTGTGATGCTTGTGTTGTATGAAATGTCTCCCGTGTGTGCTTCGTGCCCGTTCCGATCTTTTGTCATGTTCCTCGGTTGCCTCGTCACCGACCCGTGGGAAGCCGGTAACGGGATCGCCCCACCTTTCATCTCGTTTGACTCGCTCACGTCGATTCTTCTTTTGCACCGGTCTCTCAACGAGTTACCGGTACCAATATGATGCCGTTGCATCATTTTCGGATCGTTGCCGTGGCACCCTTTCTTTCCACCACGGTGACAAATGCTTCTTATCTCTTTTAAGTCAACCTTTTAATAAATTGCATAAAACTTGGTCATATCATCCGCATCATGTTAACAACCCTGAATGTTTAATTGTTGTTTGCTTATAATTATTAAACATGCTTATGGGGATTTTCCGGACTTGTTGTTGTTATTTCCGGCCTCATTTAAATTGCCTAGTTAGTATAGTTTCTTTATGTTTCACCTCTTGCCATGTTAAAAAACATTTAATCTTGTCTTGTAAATAATGTGAGTCAACTAAATAATTAAATGTGGTGTTTCGTCAATATGCAACTCGTTGCATATTGATCTCCACTTAACTTGTAGTGTTGTTTGTGCACTTTGCCATGCCTTGCATATTTAAACCGGACATGCATCATACTTGGATGTGCATCGTATGCCATGTTTAAGCTTGTGTGTTTACCGTGTTGTTTCTTCTTTCCGGTTTGCTTCTCTTGATAGCTTCGGTTTCGTTCCGGAGTTGTGAGGATTCGCTCGTCTGTGTTGCTCCATCTTCGTGGATCCGTTCTTCTCCCTTGTGGAATCCCAGGCAAGATGACCGAACCCAGATACCTTTACTATCTTTGCCTATTGCTAGAGTATCGCTCTATAGTTTTTCCTCGATGCCCATGTCTTTCTTGTCAGCCTCCTACTTGTAACCATGAACCTGTTTAACCACCCTACCTATGCAAACCGTTGCTTGGCTAAGTACGCTTCGCTCAGCCCTTCTTATAGCATTGTTAGTTGCAGGTGAAGATTGAAGATGCTTGCTTCATGTTGAAGTTTGGTTGGGTTATATCACACTATATAAATGCTTAAAAATGAAATCATCTATATATTGGCAAGGGTGGAAGGCTAAGCCTTTTGCTTGGTGATTTGTTCCACTCATGCCGTGAGGAACCGTATAAACCGGTGTTATGTTCCTTGATTTTGCGTTCCTAACACGGTTGGGGTGTATGGGACCCCCTTGATAAACCGCTAAGTGCTAAGTCTTTTCCAGCAAGTCCCAACATTGGTACTATTTGCCTAATAACAAACTAATAAAACTTGAATGGGACTAGCTACCCCTTTCATCTTAATTCAACCCCCCTGGGCCAGTGCTCGATTTGAGTGTTGGTCCAAACTAGAGTCGTGTGCGGGGCCCCCCTTGGCAACTTGGGTATTTCGGCCACTGTACGCTGTGCTCATCCGGTCGTGGCCTGAGACGAGATACGCGCAGCTACTATCAGGGTGTCGGCACGCCGGGAGGATTTGCTGGATTAGCCTTACCTTAGTTCGGTTTAACTCGAGCACGGGATTCCGAGAATACTCGGGTCTTCCCACCTATGGAGTTGCGACTTCGCGGATCGTGGGCTTGTGATGGGCCAAGTTGGAACACCCCTGCAGGGTTTGAACTTTCGAAAGCCGTGCCTGCGGTTATGTGGCAGATGGGAGCTTGTTAATTCCGGTTGTAGATAACTTGACACAATGTTTCAATACACTACCAGCGTGTGTACCGTGACTGTCAATTTCCGAATAGGGATTCGGGAGTTGAACACGGTGGGGTTATGTTTGACCGGCTTTAGTTAGGATCACTTCGTGATCATCTTTCGACCGATGCTCTTCTCTTCTCGCTCTCTATTACGTAAGTTAGTGCTAGTTGCTGCTGCAGACTCTTGTTGTTCCTTCACCTCTCGTTCTTTCTTCAGCCTTGTCCTCACCCAAGGCTTAAATAGTCTTGTTACCCGGGAACGGGATTGCTGAGTCCTCTGTGGCTCACAGTTACTTCACCACACCAGATGCAGGTTCAGCCGAGTTTGATGCAGAAGTTGGATCAGTTCTTCACCCGGGAGTCCGATGAAGATCGTGGCCGTTTGCTTGTGACGTTTCGATGTTCAGTAGTGGTTTCTACTAGGATTCGATCCTGACCTGTGGCTTTATGTTGTTTTGGTATCTTTCTTTTGGATCTTCACCCGTAGTCGGGTTGTGATGTTTTGAATGATGTTTTGCTTATGTAATGTATTGTGTGAAGTGGCGAGTGTAAGCCAACTATCTCCTTTTGCAATTTAATCCCTCTTTTACATGAGTTGTGCAAAGATACCAAACTTGAGATCATTCTAGGATGGGCTTATACCTTTAAGTCGTGCCTCGACACGTAGGAGGTATAGTCCCATCCTGGGCATTACAAGCCTTTCATCTTGAGGGGTAAATATTTAATGGCGTGGAGATCATCTCCTCGAGCCATGTGGATGTGAAGAATAAATTCTTCTATCCAGACGGCAGGATCCATCGTTCCATCGTACGCTTCGATATTCACGGGTTAAACCCTTCTGGAAAGTCATGATCCAGCACCTCATCGGTGAAGCACAAAGGGTGTGCAGCTCCTCTGTATTTTGCTATATCGTGGCGTATGTCCGATGGTTGTGATTTTTGGTGTTGACCCCGAACTGGTATATCACCGGCATGATTGGCCTGATAGCCGCCGTCCCGTGCAGGAGCCCGATCCCTAGGTCCGTATATACACCTGGTCTTGCTAGCTTTTTTGTTCAGGTCCTCACGCAGATCGTGTTTTCGGACTTCAGCCACACCCTCTTTTCCTTTACAGGGTGGTGGTGCGGGCTTGTGTACGCCATTGCTAGCAACTATGTCCCGTCTGCGAGGTGGTCGGTCCGGCTTGTCGGCGGTGTTATTCTTTGGCAGGACGGGTGCAGCAGCCTCGTCGTCGAATTGAGGAAGCAGTTTACGCTTGGGGTAGCCTTTGGTTTGGCCTTTATAGCCATGTTTCTGTTCGGCGTCTAGCACCTCGTTCCATCTATCATTGAGTGTGTCATGTGCAGCTCGAAGCTGTCTCTGCTGCTTTTTTAGGCTCCGTGTGGTGGCAATAAGCCACCGATGGAAGAGCTTTTGTTTAGAGGGTTCTTCTGGGATGGTATATTCGTTGTCATCCAGGCTAGCCTCTTCTTCGGAGACCAGTTCGTAGTCACCGTCTTCGGCATCTCTGTCATCGGACAGCGGCTTCGGACTCTGTTTGCCGTCCTCTCGCTCTTCCCGCTCTATCGCTGGGTCTGCGGGGTCTTCGGCTTGTTCTGGAGTGTCACCGTCATTAGTGATAGTGTTGCTATTTCTTCCTTTATGGGATTTAGTTCGGCGCTTTGGACGCCGATGTTTGGGAGGTTCTTTGACAGGCTTGTCCTCTATGGGATTGTTTTCGCCATCACCCTCTGCCTCCTTAGGTGTATCCACCATGTACACGTCGTATGAAGACGTAGCCATCCACTGCCCGGTGACGGGCCGGTTTTGATCTAGATTCACTTCGGTTTCGAGGTCTATCCCTTCGAAGTCTTCGGAAGCATAGTCAAGTAGATCGGTTAGATCTTCAACCGTGGCTACCAAGTGGGTGGTGGGTGGGGAGCAAAATTCTCCATCAGCCTCCAGTTCAAACCGGATACAATGCGGCTGTGTGTCCCCATCTAAGGAGAGGGATCTTAACGACCTCAGCATGTCGCCAAAGGGTGAGTGCTGAAAGATATTCGCAGCACTGAATTCGGCGATTGACGCTCAATCTGGCTTGAAGGACGCAGATGCGTGTGATTCGGAATCCGAGGCCGGAGTTAGGTCCGGGGTTCCGATAACACAGACCTCGTCCAGAGTTGGGTCTGTGTGCGACTCCAGCACCGTGGAGTCCGCGACTTTCATGGCGGGGTTGAGCTTCTCGTCCTCGGGCGGCGCGGTCTGTTCCGGATCTAGGGCCAGAACTGTTGTAGGTGCTATTTCCTGATTCGATGATAGAGCTAGGTCATGTTCATCATGAAGGCAGAGAGAGGTTGATGCTGGTTCAAATCCGGCGAAGATCAAGTCTCCGCGGATATAAGCCATGCAGTTTAGACTTCCGAATCTGACCTGATGGCCAGGGGTGTAGCTCTCAATCTGCTCAAGATGGCCTTCGGTGTTGGCGCGTAGTGCGAAGCAACCAAACACGAAGAGTTGTCCAGGAGGGAAGATTCCCTCGGTGTTGCCATCATTGTTGATGACACGATCCATCAGTCCTTCCGTCGACGACGCCAATGTCAGTGTCAAAACCGGCGGACCTTGGGTAGGGGGTCCTGAACTATGCGTCTGAGGACCGATGGTAACAGGAGGCTGGGGACACGATGTTTACCCAGGTTCGGGCCCTCTCGATCGAGGTAAAACCCTACTTCCTGCTATATTAATATGGATGAATATGATTACAAGAGTTGATCTACCTTGAGATCGAATTGGCTAAACCCCAAAGTCTAGCCTATGAGGATTTGAGATTCTCCGTTAGCCTCTACGGACTAAACCCTCCAGTTTATATACACACCGGAGGGGCCTAGGGTTTGTACATACCATCTTGCAGAGGAAGGAAAGATTACACCCGAACCTAAATATTGCCATTACATGAATACAGTAGTCCTATCCGGATACGAGAGATGATCTTTGACTATGATCTTCACGGCCCACCAGTCCGGCCCACCAAGAGTTATATGGCGTCCCGAGGACCCCTCTATCCAGGACTCCATCAGCTGGTGTGTGTCTTGTTGGCTCTGGATCAGATGCCCCATATGGTGGTGGCTAGTCCTATTTACAGAGGCCCGGGTCCTCTTCCCAAATATTGAGCGGGAAGGGATCCCACAACGGCCAAATTTAAAGGGGGACAACTAGTACAAGCTATCCTGGCAAAAGGTGGTCTTCGCCTGCCAAAGGCTCTGGTGGTGATGCCGCCGTGGGCTCCGCAATGACCTCTGCTCTGCCGTCCTGCTGGTCTTGGTCTTGTTGCACCGATATGGAAACCTTTGTCCGATGTCTCGGGACTCCTCATCTGTGCATGCCCCTTTAGCACCAAAGAGGAAACTGGCATCCTGCGCCCGCTGATGCTCGCCTTGCCTTGGTCGTCACGGCTCAAGTCACGAGGACCTCGCGAGGTTCCCCTTGCCTTGATATCTCCGCTCCTTGGGAGCTAGCCTAGTGAAGATGCCCCAGGGGAGGTCTTGTGTCATCCGCCTCCGAGGCTCGGCCCCTCGCAAGGGTCTTGAGTGGTTGCTGACGAGGTTGGGCCGTACCAGGCTGCAGGCAGGCAAGTCTGGGTACCCCCGTTCCCAGAACGCCGACAGTAGCCCCCGGGCCCAAGGCGCGCTCAGGCTTGGCTTCGCGGCGAAGCCAAGGGTCAAGTGCGTAGCGCCGCGGGCCCCAAAATCCTACGGCGTTGATTGATGTGTGGCGATTGACGGGATGTGGGCATCTCCACTTCCCCACGCAGCCTTGATTTTCGCCCGTCCGGACGGCCACTGCTGCCTACACAACTCCTCCTGCTGCGTCGGTAACGCGCACGGCGGCTTCATCGTCTTCTTGGCCCTTCCCCCTTGTCCGATTCGACACCAACTCCCCTCGCCACCATGGTCTCCAGTCGCATGAGGGAAGGGAGGGAGGAGTCTCATACTTCGGCCCCTTCGCCGCCGGCCTTCGGTCCCTCCATCGAGCGATCGGTGGTGATCAACGACGAGATGATGGACAAGGTGCGCCCTCATAACCCACAAGTGTAGGGGATCGCAACAGTTTTCGAGGGTAAAGTATTCAACCCAAATTTATTGATTCAACACAAGGGGAGCCAAAGAATACTCTTAAGTATTAGCAGCTGAGTTGTCAATTCAACCACACCTGGAAACTTAGTATCTGCAGCAAGGTAGTTTAGTAGCAAAGTAATATGATAGTAGCGGTAGCAGCAATAAAAGTAACGGTAGTGTTTTTGTAGTTTTTGTAATAGTAGCAGCGGAAAAGTAAATAAGCAACAAGCAATATGTGAAAAGCTCGTAGGCATTGGATCGGTGATGGGGAATTATGTCGGATGCAAATCATCATGTAGAAGTTATAACCTAGGGTGACACAGAACTAGCTCCACTTCATCAATGTAATGTAGGCATGTATTCCGAATATAGTCATACGTGCTTATGGAAAAGAACTTGCATGGCATCTTTTGTCCTACCCTCTCGTGGTAGCGGGGTCCTATTGGAAACTAAGGGATATTAAGGCTCCTTTTAATAGAGTACCGGACCAAAGGACTAACACATAGTGAATACATTAACTCCTCAAACTAAGGTCATCACCGGGAGTGGTCCCGATTATTGTCACTTCGGGGTTGCCGGATCATAACACATAGTAGGTGACTATTGACTTGCAAGATAGGATCAAGAACACACATATATTCATGAAAACATAATAGGTTCAGATCTGAAATCATGCCACTCGGGCCCTAGTGACAAGCATTAATCATAGCAAAGTCATAGCAACATCAATCTCAGACCATAGTGGATACTAGGGATCAAACCCTAACAAAACTAACTCGATTACATGATAGATCCCATCCAACCCATCAACGTCCAGCAAGCCTACGATGGAATTCCTCACACACGGCGGTGAGCATCATGGAATTGGTGATGGAGGAAGGTTGATGATGACGATGGCGATGATCTCCACTCTCCGGAGCCCCGAACGGACTCCAGATCAGCCCTCCCGAGAGAGATTAAGGCTTGGCGGCGGCTCCGTATCGTAAAACGCGATAATTCTTCCTCTCTGATTTTTTTCTCCCCAAAAGTGAATATATAGGATCTTGGGATACGTCGGTGGAGCACTAGGGGGCCCACGAGGCAGGGGGGCACGCCATAAGGGAGGGGCACGCCCCCCACCCTCGTGGACAGGGTGTGGCCCTCCTGGTCTGGATCTTCTCACATGTATTTTTTATATTTTCTATCGGGGTTTTGGGACGACATATGCCAACGGATGGCTTATCATGCATGGGGTCAAAAGAACGTCGCAGGGCTCGGGAAGCGGGATAAAGCGAAACTTAGGACGCCTACGGATCTTACCCAGGTTCGGGGCTCTCCGAGGAGATAACACCCCTAGTCCTGCTCTGCGGGGGCTCCGCGTCATGACTGATAGCACTAAAGTAGCTACAATATTGCTCCTTGAGCTGTGTGGTTCAGAGGAAGAGGATGAACAAGGCTAGCTCACCTCATCTCTCTATCTAGGGTTTAACCTTGTGATCTTCCAACCCCTCCTCATGGAGGACCCTGGGGGGGTTTATATAGGCCTACCCCCCAGGGATACAATGGTAAACTCAACGGTGTGGCCCCGACCGTTAGTGTCTTCTGGCGCCGGCTTTGCCGCATGTCTGCTGGGGCCCGCCGCCCGCGGGCCCCTCATGATTGTCTTTCACCGTGGGGATGCCTCTGCTGACGACAGCCTCATCGAGAGGGAAATGGCTACAGTACCATCGCCTCCCGCCGTACGCTGCCACCCCGCATAGTCATGTCGTCTTGATGAGGCTCGGACTTCTAGGCTATGGTTTGCCGTCTGTTACCAGGCGGCCGTCTCCCCTGGCCATCTGCTAGGGGCGGCTTGTTCATGAGCTACCCGCTGACCGATGGGGCCAGCCGCCTGCTGGTCCCGCCATTCGCGGGTAGTGGGATCGTGGCCTCCTCTGACCGATGCTTGGTCACGAGCTGCGTGGCCACAGTGATCCGCCGCTTAGGAGATATTCGCAAGGTACATGGTCACTATAGCCACGTCCTTATAGATATTCTAAGGACATGTTCCCCTGTAGCCACGCCTCCGTGCGCAGGGGTCCCCCTTGCATGCTTCCTGGGGAAGGAGTGTGGGGCCGTCTGCTGGCTGGTGGTGTTGATGTCGCCGCCTGCTGGGTCTCTGCCGCCTGCTGGCAGCCGGCTCTTAGGGCAGGCTACCCTAGGAGGCGGCTCGAGGAGCAGACGGCCGCAGCGGACCAAGCGGCTGTCATTTGTCTTAAAATACCAAGGGTAGGCGCCCAGGGTACCCATGGTCAATATCTCCGACAGTAGTCCTCGAAGCTGGTGGAACTCCGAGGCGGGTGCTAGAGGTGCCGAGGGGTTCCAGCAGCTTCCCCTCCTAGGAAGGCCCATCGTCCTTCACTTGTCTGCTAAAGATTTCCGTCTGCTGACAGCCGGCTCTACGTCGCTGGAGTCGGCTCCTGACAGCCGAAACGTTGTCTGAGAGTCTTCGGCGAGAAGGCACCGCCTGGTCAGCGGGCAGTCGAACAGGCCCGCAGACCGTTGGCAGCGCCCACGCGTCACCGTCCTGTCGCATCGGCCTGCCAGCCCACGTGCGTGACAGGACGTAACAGTGGGCCGGGGCCCGCCACTAAGGGCCTCGGGCCTCGCGCGGATCCACAGTGGCAGAGGTAATCGATTGCCCTCCCACGCGCATTAAATGTGCGCGGATTAGGCGCGAGGAAATCGGGGGTCGTGCGGGACGTGGAGCGGTTAATCCCACGCCCGCCCCCTCGCCTTCGACGCCCGGGCCTATATATAGGCCGGGGGAGAGGGCCGGCGCCATTCTCGCGCCCACTCTCCCCCATCCTTCATCTTCTTCCTCGGCTTCCTCGTCGCCGTCACAGCGAAGCGCCGCCCGAGCCATGTCCGGTCCGGCGCCTCCCCGACACCACGGCCAATGGGATGGTAGCGATGTCTTGCAAGAGCACGTGGACGTCCTCCGACAGTCGCGGAAGCTGCCGCCGGCCGACAAGGTCGCCGTGCGCCTGGCGCCGGTGGTAGAGATCAGGACGGCCCCGCAGCAAGGCGAGCGGGTCATCTTCCGCTCGCACTTTCCGTGCGGGTTCGGCCTGCCGGCGAGCGGCTTCTTCCGCTCCTTCCTCGACTTCTTCCACATCCAATGTCATCACCTCGCGCTAAACATGGTGACGACCATTTCTTCCTTTGTCATTCTCCACGAGGCTTACCTCAGCATCCTCCCCACCATTGAGCTCTGGACGGAGCTCTTCTAAGTGAAGCTCGGCACCGCCATCCAGAGCGTGGCCGCTCAGTGTGGGGGTGCATTGCGGTGAAGCGCACCGGGGCAAAGAACTTCTTCCCGGCGCCGAAACTCGTTGGATCGGTGAAGCAATGGCAGAAGAAGTACTTCTACGTCTCCAACGTCGACCCCGAGCAAGACTTCGTCTGCCTGCCGGAGTGGGTGCCTGGGCTGCCTGCTGAACCTCGGGACTCCTGGAGGACCCGGCCCGTCGCCCTCACTGAAGGCGCCTCCGTCGCCCTGCGCCGTCTCCGGGAGCTGAGAGACGACGAGGGCCTGGACTTCGCAGATCTGCTGCTGACGTTTGCTGAGCGTCGGGTGCTGCCGCTGCAGCGCCGTCCCCACCTCATCTACGACATGAGCGGGCACCGGGACCCCAGCCGGACTTGCACCAAGCCCCTGTCCTATGGGGAGGTGGCCCGGTTGGTGAACCATATCTCCAGCTGCCAGGTCTCCGACTCCAGCTGGGCCTTCGGCAAGGCGCCATACAGCCGCAGCAACCAGCCGCCCGCAGTAAGTTTTTCATCCTTCTTCTTTCTTTCTTCTTTATCGGGCTGATGTAGCCGTCTGGTGCTAATACTTTGTTCAGATCTTCCCAGGCCAGCCGGCGCGAGGGTCCAACCAACTAGGCCGCCCCCTAGAGCCGGATCGCTCCCAGAGCGATACGAGCGACCCCGATCTTGGGGCCGCTGCCGCCATGGAGGAGGAAGAGGTGACGGGCAGCGGGGACCAGCCATCGGGCGCCCTGCCAGAAGGCGGCCTCGAGAGCTGGCCGGATGATGACGAGGGGATGGAGGAGACACCCATCCGCGCCAGCCAGCAGGCGGGGCCGTCTGGCACAGCCGGTGGTGGGAAGCGGCGGTCCTCGTCAGGGCCGACTGGTGCCCCACCCAAGAAGCTCCGGCTGTCAACCGCCGCCACGAGGCGTCGGGAGGCGGCCGCCAGGGCGAACGTGCCAAAGAAGCCCAAGGCCAGGCTGGTTGTGTCTGGGTAAGTATCCTTCATCCTTTCTTTGCGTGTTATTCTTTTTTTGCAGCCGATCCCTTCTTGGCTGACCCTCCATTCCCTGTGGACATCCGCGCAGCGCACCGCTTTCCCTCTCGCGAGTGCCAGCGGGCTCTGTAGTGGGAGGCTCGGATGCCCCTCCTGCGCCCCCTCGCGTGGATCCTGCCGCCGCACTCCGGGAGGCGACAGAGAGGAACGCCCGCGAGGCGCGCGCGGAGCGCGAGGCCGCGGAGCGTGAGCGAGCGGCGGCCGATGCCGCCGCCCAGGCGAAGGCCGAAGCCGCCAAGAAGGCCGAGGTAGACGCCGCCCGCGGCCGAGAGCGGGGAAAGGGCCCCCAGCAGCCAGCGGGCCACGTCGTCCGCCCGGCGTCAGGGTCTCAGGAGCCATCCGCCCAGGTGCCGGCTGCTGAGGAGCAGCCGGCTCCAAGCGATGGGGGAGATGAATGTGTCATCTTGGAGACGCTGCCACCACCCCCCGCGCCGCCTGCTGGGGAGCAGGGCAGCCGGCTTGTGGGGACGAAGGAGCCGCCAGTTGGGGGCGTGTTGGTGACTGGCCCGCAACCGGCCCCCGGAGGCCCAGCCCGCCGGCGCCTTGCGAGGGCGACTTCTATGCCCCAGCAGGTGGAGGTCGGCGGGGCCAGCTCGTCCGCACCGGAGAACAAGGCGACCAGCGCGGCGCCATCGAACTGGAGGTCCGGAAGAGGCGGCGCGTGTATCGTCGCATCGCGGGACGTCCTGGACCACATGAACTCCTTGGGCAACATCGTGTAGACGGTGATGCAGGAGTTCATCACCACGCGGTCCTCCGTTCGGGTAAGTGTGCTTCATTTTCTTCTGTTTTTATTCCTTCAATTTCTTCCGTGGGGGCGCGTCAGCGCACCCACTGGGTGTAGTCCCCGAGTTCCGAGCCGGCTGCTGAGCAGGCGGCTTGGAACTCCAAAGTGTACATCCAGATCTGATCTTGCTTCTTGTTGCAGGAGTACCACAACCTCCGCGTGGCCTCCTACAACGCTCATCGCCAGGAGCTGGCGCAGCTGCAGGCTGCCTTGGCAGACAGCCGAGGTGAGTGCCTTCTTTTCTCCTTGCGGGGGCGCGTCAGCGCACCCGCTGGGTGTAGTCCCCGAGTTCCGAGCCGGCTGCTGAGCAGGCGGCTTGGAACTCCAAGGTTATATTTTTTGCTGCTGACCTTCGTTCTTTTTCTTTCTCCCTTGCCAGCAGTCGCAGCCGGCCTCCGCAACCAGCTGGGCGAGGTCCAGACGGAGCTGGCCGCTAAGGAGCGAGAGCGTGGTCTCGTCGCTCAGGACCGTGACCGCCTGGCCAAGGAGCTGGCGGACCAAGCGGCGGCTCACAAGACCGAGCTCAGCAAGATGTCTGACGCTGAGTCCCTTCTGCGGGCCGAGTTCGAGACTGAGCGCTCGAATTGGGCCGAGAAGGAGGCGGCTCTCCAAGACGGCTATGTAGCCATTGGAGACATGGTCGACGGTGAGACGTCTACCCTTTTATTTTGTTTTCGCCGTTTGCAGCAGCCGTCTTTCTTTTCTTCTGATCCTTTTCTAGTCTTGGCAGAGTTCTTCTCGGGCTACTCTGTGGCCGCCACCCAGGCCATCGAGGCCGAGTGTGCTGAAAGGCGCCAGGCGGGCCGGGCAATCCCCCCCAACGCGCCCAGGAGCCCGGCCGAGGAGCTTCTTGCCATTCGGGTGCGTCTTCTGCCAGTCCGCCGTCTTCTTCACCGGCTGCAGCGTGCCAGCGCTCAAGTCCTGGCCTCCCTCTAGCCAGGTGTGCCAATGCTCCGCAGCCCCAGCCGGATGGCCGCCTGGCTGGAGGCCGCCGGCCAGCGTTTCGAGGCCTGGAAGGGCTCCGCAGCAAGGGCTGGCGCGCGGACCGCCCTGGAGTTCGCCAAGAGCTGGTATCCTGGCATGAGCCTTGAACAGCTGGAGACCTTCCGCGCGGAGGCCCAGCCGGAGCTGGCTGCTGAGCAGAAGGAGCTCGTCCAACATGCTGCCGCCCTCGCTGAATATGCCGACACCTCCATCTTCATCCCGGAGTTGGATGACAGGGGCCATGTGGTGCCGCCTGGTAACTTCGGGCTGGACTTGGCGGCGTCAGAGGAGCCGGACGAGGAGGTCGCCTCTAGCGAAGGTGATGAGGAGGAGGGAGGCAGCGACGAGGAGACCAGCTCCCAGGAGGCGGACCCAGCGGCCAGTCGCTAGCCTGACCAGTCCTCAACAAGCGGACCAGGAGTGATGGCACCGCCTGCTGCAGGAGACGGCCAGACCGAGACCCACCAAGCGGCCTCCCCGGAAGTCGGCTCCATCGTGCCACCTACCCAGCCTGCTGCTCCTTATGTTTTTTGTTTGCATCTTCTGCTTCTCTGTAAGACTTGTAGGGTTAATCCGAACAATTCCACCCGCTGGGTGTATTAGTAAGTTAATACTGCAAGGTGACTTTTGATGCCTTTTGGATGTAAATATTCTTTTTAATGTTGCAACGTTTTTATGCAATTATGCCGAGTCCTAGGATTAGCCTTGTCCAAGTTTCCTTGTGGCGATTTTCTCCTTGCCGACTCCTTGAACTGTCGTCCTGCCAGCCAGACAGCCACTCTGTGGTTCTGTGGCTGGGTCAGGGACTTGGCTGTTTTTGAAGGAAATATGCCCTAGAGGCAATGATAAAGTTGTTATTTATATTTCCTTATATCATGATAAATGTTTATAATTCATGCTAGAATTGTATTAACCGGAAACTTAGTACATGTGTGAATACATAGACAAAACAGAGTGTCCCTAGTATGCCTCTACTAGACTAGCTCATTGATCAAAGATGGTTATGTTTCCTAGCCATAGACATGAGTTGTCATTTGATCAACGGGATCACATCATTAGGAGAATGATATGATGGACAAGACCCATCCGTTAGCATAGCACTATGATCGTTTAGTTTTTCTGCTATTGCTTTCTTCATGACTTATACATGTTCCTATGACTATGAGATTATGCAACTCCCGAATACCGTAGGAACACCTTGTGTGCTATCAAACATCACAACGTAACTGGGTGATCATAAAGATGCTCTACAGGTGTCTTCAAAAGTATTCGTGGTGTTGGCATAGATCAAGATTAGGATTTGTCACTCCGAGTGTTGGAGAGGTATCTCTGGGCCCTCTCGGTAACACACATCACAATAAGCCTTGCAAGCAAAAGACTAATGAGTTAGTCACGAGATGATGTGTTACGGAACGAGTAAAGAGACTTGCCGGTAACGAGATTGAACTAGGTATAGAGATACCGACGATCGAATCTCAGGCAAGTAACATACCGTTTGACAAAAGGAACAACGTATGTAGTTATGCGGTTCTGACCGATAAAAGATCTTCGTAGAATATGTAGGAGCCAATATGAATATCCAGGTTCCGCTATTGGTTATTGACTGGAGATGAGTCTCGGTCATGTCTACATAGTTCTCGAACCCGTAGGGTCCGCACGCTTAACGTTTAATGACGATCGGTATTATGAGTTTATGAGTATTGATGTACCGAAGGTAGTTCGGAGTCCCGGATGAGATCACGGACATGACGAGGAGTCTCGGAATGTCCGAGACATAAAGATTGATATATTGGACGACTATATTCGGACACCGTAAGTGTTCTGGGAAAGTTTCGGATTTATCGGGATTGCCGGAGGGGGTTACCGGAACCCCCTACGAGAGGGGATGGTCCATAGTGGGCCTAAAGAGAAAGAGAGAGGCAGCCCATAGGGCTGGCCGGCGCCCCACCTAGGGTTCCTAGTTGGACTAGGATTGGGGGGGCGCCACCTCTCCTATTCCTTTCCCCCTTCTTCCTTTCGGTGAATCCTACTAGGAATAGGATTGCAATCCTATTCCTAGTAGGACTCCTTCCCTAGCCGCACCAGGAAGGGCCAGCCGGCCTCCCTCCCCTGCTCCTTTATATACGGGGGCAGGGGGGCACCCAAAGACACACAAGTTGAATTGTTTTAGCCGTGTGCGGTGCCCCCCTCCATAGAATCACACCTCGGTCGTACCGTCGCGGAGCTTAGGCGAAGCCCTGCGCTGGTGAACACATCATATCCGTCACCACGCCGTCGTGCTGACGAAACTCTCCCATGAAGCTCAACTGGATCAAGAGCTCGTGGGACGTCATCAAGCTGAACGTGTGCTGAACGCGGAGGTGCCGTACGTTCGGTGCTTGATCGGTTGGATCGCGAAGAAGTTCGACAACATCAACCGCGTCACTTGACGCTTCCGCTCCCCGTCTACGAGGGTACGTAGACACACTCTCCCCTCTTGTTGCTATGCATCTGGTAGATAGATCTTGCGTGATCGTAGGAAAATTTTAAAATACTACGTTCTCCAACAGTGGCATCATGAGCCAGGTCTATGCGTAGATGATATGCACGAGTAGAACACAATGAGATTGTGGACGATACTAGTCATACTGCTTACCAGCATGTCATACTTTGCTTCGGCGGTATTGTGAGATGAAGCGGCCCGGACCGACATTACGCGTACGCTTACGCGAGACTGGTTTCACCGTTATGAGCACTCGTTGCTTAAAGGTGACTGGCGGGTGTCTGTCTCTCTCACTTTAGCTGAATCAAGTGTGGCTACGCCCGGTCCTTGTGAAGGTTAAAACAGCACATACTTGACGAAACATCGTTGTGGTTTTGTATGCGTAGGTAAGAACGGTTCTTGCTAAAGCCCGTAGCAGCCACGTAAAACTTGCAACAACAAAGTAGAGGACGTCTAACTTGTTTTTGCAGGGCATGTTGTGATGTGATATGGTCAAGACATGATGAGTTATAAGGTTTTGTATGAGATGATCATGTTTTGTAAAGTTATCGGCAACTGGCAGGAGCCATATGGTTGTCGCTTTATTGTATGAAATGCAATCGCCATGTAATTGCTTTACTTTATCACTAAGCGGTAGCGATAGTCGTAGAAGCAATAGTTGGCGAGACGACAACGATGCTACGATGGAGATCAAGGTGTCGCGCCGGTGACGAAGGTGATCATGACGGTGCTTTGGAGATTTTGATTGCATGTGATGTTTATCTTATTATGCTTCTTATTTTGCTTAGAACGATGGTAGCATTATAAGATGATCCCTTACTAAATTTCAAGGTATAAGTGTTCTCCCTGAGTATGCACCGTTGCGAAAGTTCGTCGTGCCGAGACACCACGTGATGATCGGGTGTGATAAGCTCTACGTTCAAATACAACGGGTGTAAGCCAGTTTTGCACACGCAGAATACTCGGGTTAAACTTGACGAGCCTAGCATATACAGATATGGCCTCGGAACACTGGAGACCGAAAGGTCGAGCGTGAATCATATAGTAGATATGATCAACATAAGATGTTCACCATTGAAACTACTCCATCTCACGTGATGATCGGACATGGTTTAGTTGATTTGGATCACGTGATCATTTAGATGACCAGAGGGATGTCTATCTAAGTGGGAGTTCTTTAAATTAATATGATTAAATTGAACTTTAATTTATCATGAAGTTAGTCCTGGTAGTATTAGCATATCTATGTTGTAGATCAATAGCTCGCGATGTTGCTCCCCGTTTATTTTTCATATGTTCCTAGAGAAAACCAAGATTGAAAGATGTTAGTAGCAATGATGCGGAATTGTTCCGTAATCTGAGGATTATCCTCATTGCTGCACAGAAGAATTATGTCCTTGATGCACCGCTAGGTGACAGACCTATTGCAGGAGCAGATGTAGACGTTATGAACATTTTGACAAAAGCTCGATATGATGACTACTTGATAGTTTAAGTGCACCATGCTTTACGGCTTAGAACCGGGACTTCAAAAAACGTTTTGAACGCCATGGAGCATATAAGATGTTCCAAGAGTTGAAATTAGTATTTCATACTCATGCCCGTGTCGAGAGGTATAAGACCTCTGACAGTACTTTGCCTACAAGATGGAGGAGAATAGCTCAACCAGTGAGCATGTGCTCAGATTGTCTGGGTACTACAATTGCTTTAATCAAGTGGGAGTTAATCTTCCAGATGAGATAGTAATTGACAAAGTTCTCTAGACACTATCACCAAGTTAGTAGAACTTCGTGATGAACTATAATATGCAAGGGATGACGAGTGTAATTCCCGAGCTCTTCACGATGCTGAAATCGGCGAAGGTAGAAATCATGAAAAAGCATCAAGTGTTGATGGTTAACAAGACCACTTGTTTCAAGTAAAGGGCAAAGGGATAGAAGGGGAACTTCAAGAAGAATGACAAGCAAGTTGTCACTCCCGTGAAGAAACCCAAAGCTAAACTCAAGCCTGAAACAAGTGCTTATACTGCAAAGGAAATGGTCACTAAAAGTGGAACTGCCCTAGATACTTGGCGGATAAGGAGGATGGCAAAGTGAACAAAGGTATATTTGATATACAGATTATTAATGTGTATTTTACTAGTGTTCATAGCAACCCCTCGGTATTTGATATTGGCTCAGTTGCTAAAGAGTAGTAACTCGAAGTGGGAGTTGCATAATGAACATAAACTAGTTAAAGGATGAAGTGACGATGTGTATTGGAAGCAGTTCCAAGATTGATATGATCATCATCGCACACTCCCTATACTTTCGGGATTAGTGTTGAACCTAAATAACTGTTATTTGGTGTTTGTGTTGAGCATGAATGTGATTTGATCATGTTTATTGCAATACGGTTATTCATGTAAGTTAGAGTATAATTGTTGTTCTGTTTACATGAATAAAACCTTCTATGGTCATACACCCAATGAAAATAGTTTGTTGGATCTCGATCGTGTGATACACATATTCATAATATTGAAGCCAAAAGATGCAAGGTTAATAATGATAGTGCAACTTATTTGTGGCACTGCCGTTTAAGTCATATTGGTGTAAAACGCATGAAGAAACTCCATAATGATGGAATTTTGGAATCACTTGATTATGAATCACTTGGTGCTTGCGAACCATGCCTCATGGGCAAGATGACTAAAAACTCCGTTCTCCGGAACTATGGAGCGAGCAACATATTTGTTGGAAATCATACATACTGATGTATGCGGACCAATGAGTGTTGATGCTCGCGGCGGGTATCGTTATTTTCTGACCTTCACTGATGATTTGAGCAGATATGGGTATATCTACTTAATGAAACACAAGTCTGAAACATTTGAAAAGTTCAAAGAATTTCAGAGTGACGTAGAGAATCATCGTAACAAGAAAATAAAGTTTCTACGATCTGATCGTGGAGGAGAATATTTGAGTTACGAGTTTGGTCTTCATTTGAAACAATATGGAATAGTTTCACAGCTCACGCCACCCGGAACACCACAGCATAATGGTGTGTCCGAACGTCGTAACCGTACTTTATTGGATATGGTGCGATCTATGATGTCTCTTACCGATTTACCACTATCGTTTTGGGTCATGCATTAGAGACAGCTGCATTCACGTTAAATAAGAGCCTCATCTGAATTCGTTGAGACAACGCCTTAAGAACTGTGGTTTGGCAAGAAACCAAAGTTGTTGTTTCTTAAAGTTTGGGACTGCGATGCTTATGTGAAAAAGTTTCAACATGATAAACTCGAACCCAAACCAGAGAAGTAAATCTTCATAGGATACCCAAAAGAGCCTGTTGGGTACACCTTCTATCACAGATCCGAAGGCAAGATATTCGTTGCTAAAATGGATCCTTTCTAGAGAAGGAGTTTCTCTCGAAAGAAGTGAGTGGGAGGAAAGTAGAACTTGATGAGGTAATTGTACCTCCTCCCGGATTGGAAAGTAGTACATCACAGGAAATTGTTCCAGTGATTCCTACACCAATTAGTGAGGAAGTTAATGATAATGATCATGAAACTTCGGATCAAGTTTCTACTGAACGTCGTAGATCAACCAGAGTACGTTCCGCACCAGAGTGGTACGGCAACCCAGTTCTGGAAATCATGTTACTAGACCATGATGAACCTACGAACTATGAGGAAGCGATGATGAGCCCAGATTCCGCAAAATGGCTTGAAGCCATGAAATCTGAGATGGGATCCATGTATGAGAACAAAGTGTGGACTTTGGTTGACTTGCCCGATGATCGGCAAGCCATCGAAAATAAATGGATCTTCAAGAGGAAGACCGACGCAGACGGTAATATTACTATTTACAAAGCTCGACTTGTTGCGAAAGGTTTTCGACAAGTTCAAAGAGTTGACTACGATGAGACTTTCTCACCTGTAGCGATGCTTAAGTCTGTCCGAATCATGTTAGCAATTGCCGCATTTTATGAAATCTGGCAAATGGATAACAAAACTGCATTCTTTAATGGATTCATTAAAGAAGACTTGTATATGATGCAACCAGAAGGTTTTGTCAATCCTAAAGGTGCTAACAAAATGTGCAAGCTCCAGCAATCCATCTATGGACTGGTGCAAGCATCTCGGAGTTGGAATATACGCTTGATAAGTTGATCAAAGCATATAGATTTATACAGACTTGCTGTGAAGCCTGTATTTACAAAAAGTGAGTGGTAGCACTACAACCTTTCTGATAAGTATATGTGAATGACATATTGTCGATCGGAAATGATGTAGAATTTTCTGGAAAGCATAAAAGAGTGTTTGAAAGGAGTTTTTCAAAGAAAGACCTCAGTGAAGCTGCTTACATATTGAGCATCAAGAATCTATATAGATAGATCAAGACGCTTGATAAGACTTTCGATGAGTACATACCTTGATAAGATTTTGAAGTAGTTCAAAATGGATCAGTCAAAGAAGAAGTTCTTGCCTGATTTGTAAGGTGTGAAGTTGAGTAAGACTCAAAGCCAGACCACGGCAGAAAAATATAGAGAGAATGAAAGTCATTCCCTATGCCTCAGCCATAGGTTCTATAAAGTATGCCATGCTGTGTACAAAACACGTTGTGTACCTTGCCAAGAGTTTGACAGGGAGGTACAATAGTGATCCAGGAGTAGATCACTGTACAGCGGTCAAAATTATCCTTAGTAATTGGATGACTAAGGAAATATTTCTCGATTATGGAGGTGATAAAGAGTTCGTCGTAAAGGGTTACGCCGATGCAAGCTTTGACACTAAATCCAGATGACTCTAAGTATCAATCTGGATGCATATTGAAAGTGGGAGCAATTAGCTAGAGTAGCTCCATGCAGAGCATTGTAGACATAGAAATTTGTGAAATACATAGGGATCTGTATATGACAGACCCATTGACTAAAACTTCTCTCACAAGCAAAACATGATCACACCTTATTACTCTTGGGTATTAATCACATATCGATGTGAACTAGATTATTGACTCTAGTAAACCCTTTGGGTGTTGGTCACATGGTGATGTGAACTATAGGTGTTATTCACATAACGATGTGAACTATCGGTATTAAATCACATGGCGATGTGAGCTAGATTATTGACTCTAGTGCAAGTGGGAGACTGAAGGAAATATGCCCTAGAGGCAATAATAAAGTTGTTATTTATATTTCCTTATATCATGATAAATGTTTATAATTCATGCTAGAATTGTATTAACCGGAAACTTAGTACATGTGTGAATACATAGACAAAACAGAGTGTCCCTAGTATGCCTCTACTAGACTAGCTCATTGATCAAAGATGGTTATGTTTCCTAGCCATAGACATGAGTTGTCATTTGATCAACGGGATCACATCATTAGGAGAATGATGTGATGGACAAGACCCATCCGTTAGCATAGCACTATGATCGTTTAGTTTTTCTGCTATTGCTTTCTTCATGACTTATACATGTTCCTATGACTATGAGATTATGCAACTCCCGAATACCGTAGGAACACCTTGTGTGCTATCAAACGTCACAACGTAACTGGGTGATCATAAAGATGCTCTACAGGTGTCTTCGAAAGTATTCGTGGTGTTGGCATAGATCAAGATTAGGATTTGTCACTCCGAGTGTCGGAGAGGTATCTCTGGGCCCTCTCGGTAACACACATCACAATAAGCCTTGCAAGCAAAAGACTAATGAGTTAGTCACGAGATGATGTGTTACGGAACGAGTAAAGAGACTTGCTGGTAACGAGATTGAACTAGGTATAGAGATACCGACGATCGAATCTCGGGCAAGTAACATACCGTTTGACAAAAGGAACAACGTATGTAGTTATGCGGTTCTGACCGATAAAAGATCTTCGTAGAATATGTAGGAGCCAATATGAATATCCAGGTTCCGCTATTGGTTATTGACCGGAGATGAGTCTCGGTCATGTCTACATAGTTCTCGAACCCGTAGGGTCCGCACGCTTAACGTTTAATGACGATCGGTATTATGAGTTTATGAGTATTGATGTACCGAAGGTAGTTCGGAGTCCCGGATGAGATCACGGACATGACGAGGAATCTCGGAATGTCCGAGACATAAAGATTGATATATTGGACGACTATATTCGGACACCGGAAGTGTTCCGGGAAAGTTTCGGATTTATCGGGATTGCCGGAGGGGGTTACCGGAACCCCCTACGAGAGGGGATGGTCCATAGTGGGCCTAAAGAGAAAGAGAGAGGCAGCCCATAGGGCTGGACGGCGCCCCACCTAGGGTTCCTAGTTGGACTAGGATTGGGGGGGGCGCCACCTCTCCTATTCCTTTCCCCCTTCTTCCTTTCGGTGAATCCTACTAGGAATAGGATTGCAATCCTATTCCTAGTAGGACTCCTTCCCTAGCCGCACCAGGAAGGGCCGGCCGGCCTCCCTCCCCTGCTCCTTTATATACGGGGGCAGGGGGGCACCCAAAGACACACAAGTTGAATTGTTTTAGCCGTGTGCGGTGCCCCCCTCCACAGAATCACACCTCGGTCGTACCGTCGCGGAGCTTAGGCGAAGCCCTGCGCCGGTGAACACATCATATCCGTCACCACGCCGTCGTGCTGACGAAACTCTCCCATGAAGCTCAACTGGATCAAGAGCTCGTGGGACGTCATCAAGCTGAACGTGTGCTGAACGCGGACGTGCCGTACGTTCGGTGCTTGATCGGTTGGATCGCGAAGAAGTTCGACAACATCAACCGCGTCACTTGACGCTTCCGCTCCCCGTCTACGAGGGTACGTAGACACACTCTCCCCTCTCGTTGCTATGCATCTGGTAGATAGATCTTGCGTGATCGTAGGAAAATTTTAAAATACTACGTTCTCCAACAGTTTTCGGGGTGGGCAAGTATCTCTCCTTCTGGAAGACGGTCTGGCCAAGCCTAGAACTGGCTGGCCGGCTGCTTGGCAGCCGGCTGTTAGTGTGAAGGGCCGGCTGGCCCTATGTCTCTTTTCCTTAGCCATTTTTCATGTGGGCACCATTTCTTGCCTTTGGCTCCTGCCAGCCGGACAGCCGCATTCTGCGAGTCTGTGACTGGATGCGGGAGAGGGCTTGGATGCCATCACATTACTTGTCTGATTTTTTAAGGAGAATTCCCTAGACATAGGGCTAGGCGGCAAGACCCCGGGCCGTCTCCTAGGCTCTGGTGCCGGAAAAAGGAGTGAACAACAATCATTCACAGGCATAATTCTTATCATATAGATAAAGGTTTGGGCAGGCCCCGAGAACTCCTCGGGGTTCCCACTGATTCTCAAAATAACTTTAGATAGCGCGGCACATACTGTCTTTCAGCTATAAAAGCGATGAAGAAGGTTTGCGTTCCATGGGCGCTCCGACTCCTTGCCTGAGTCGTCTCTCTTGCGCGCTCTTGGCTTCTGGGCGTCGATGAGGTAGTAGGCATCGTTGCCCAGTACCTTGCTGACGATGAACGGTCCTTCCCAAGGAGCCAAGAGCTTGTGCTGGCCGGCTGTTCGCTGGATCAGCCGGAGCACAAGGTCTCCCTCGTAGGAGCGTGGCTTCACTCGTCGGCTGTGATAGCGGTAGAGACCCTCCTGGTAGATGGCGGAGCGGCTGAGTGCTACCAGTCGGGCCTCCTCCAGCAAGTCCATGCCGTCTTCGCGTGCTTCTTTGGCTTCAGCTTCCATATACATGGTGACGCGAGGCAAGTCAAACTCAATGTCCGTTGGGATGACGGCCTCGGCCCCATAGACGAGGAAGAAAGGAGTGAAGCCGGTGGATTTGTTCGGAGAGGTTCTGAGGCTCCACAAGACAGACGGCAGTTCTTCGATCCAGCAACCGGCCGATTGCTCCAAAGGTTCTACCAACCGGGGCTTGATGCCGGATAGGATGAGGCCATTGGCGCGCTCAACTTGGCCGTTAGACTGTGGGTGGGCAACAGACGCTAGGTCCAGTCGGATGCCCTAAGTTGCACAGAAACGGGCAAGTGCGCCTTTGGCAAAATTTGTGCCGTTGTCGGTGATGATGCTGTGCGGTATACCATACCGGACTGTGATGTCTGCAATGAATGTCACAGCAGTTGGGCCATTGAGTTTCTTGATTGGCTTGGCTTCGATCCACTTGGTGAATTTATCTATTGCCACGAGCAAGTGTGGCAGGCCTCCTCTGGCAGTCTTGAAAGGTCCTACCATATCCAGACCCCAGACGACAAATGGCCAAGTGATCGGAATAGTCTTGAGTGCAGAAGCCGGCAAGTGTTGCTTGGAGCTGAAGCGTTGGTAGCCGTTGCACTTTCTTACCAAATCTTTGGCATCGTCCAAAGCAGTCGGCCAGAAAAAAACCGTGGCGGAAAGCTTTGGCTACGAGAGATCTTGAGGCCGCGTGGTGGTCGCATTCCCCTTGGTGAATGTGCTTCAGGATGGCCAGCCCTTTTGTTGCTTCTACACAGCGCTGGAAGACGCCCGTCGCACTCCTTCTGACGAGCTCTTTGTTGACAATGGTGTAAGCTGAGGCTCGGTGTTGAACTTGTCGTGCCGAAGTTTCTTCTGCTGGCAGCTCTCCTTTGAGCAGGAATGTGAGGATTGGCTGTGCCCAAGACGACGCTGAGACTCCAGTTGCTTCGGCCAAAGAGACCAGGGTGGTTGGGCTGGGAGGTGGAGGGCTGGGCTGAGCCGCCTGCTGTGCATCCGAAGTCCCCAAGTCGTCTGCTGGAGCCGGCGCCTCCTGGCCGTCTGCTGGAGCAGTCCCCGGGCCAGGAGTTGGCGCGGCTGTAGGTGGTCCGTCTGTTGGAGTTGGAGTGTCGTGGCCGCCTGCTGGGGCAGTCTCTGGGCCAGCAGCTGAAACCGCGAGGCCGCCTGCCCCGGGGTCGGCTGGTATGAAGATTGACTCCGACTCTTGTGAAGGCTTGATAGATGGTTTGCGTAGGCATTGGAGAGATACGCCGGCTGGTATTGCTTGGCGGGTGGAGCCAATTCGTGCCAAGGTGTCCGCTTGCATGTTATCAGCTCGTGGCACATGGAGGAACTCACAGCCATCAAAGTGTCCACTAATCTGCTGGACAAGGAAGCGATAGCTTGCCATGTTTGCGTCCTTGTCGTCCCAGTCCCCAGACGACTGCTGGACAACCAAATCTGAGTCACCATAGCACAGCGCTCGGCGGATGCCAATCTCCTTGGCCATCCGGAGCCCGTGGATAAGTGCCTCATATTCGGCCATGTTGTTGGAGGCGGCGAAGTGGATCTGTAGGGTGTACTTGAGCTTGTCGCCTTTGGGGGAGGTGAGGACGACGCCGGCTCCCAGGCCGGTGCACATCTTTGACCCGTCAAAGTGCATCCGCCAATGGGTTGAGTCTAGCACAGGCGGCAGGTACTGGGTTTCGGCCCAATCGACGAGGAAGTCAGCCAATGCTTGCGACTTGATGGTGGTGCGCGGCTGGTAGAAGATGGTGAAGGGGGCCAGCTCGATGGCCCACTTGGCCACTCTTCCTGAGGCATCTCTGTTCCCCATGATTTCAGCAAGCGGGGCCGTGCAGACGACCGTGACAGAATGCTCTTGGAAGTACTGCTTGAGTTTCTTGGCGGTTAAGTACACGCCGTAGCACATCTTTTGATAATGGGGGTAGTTCTGCTTGGATGGTGACAGCACTTCGCTAAAGTAGTAGACGAGCCTCTGGACGGGCAAGGCTCTGCCGTCTTCTGGGCGCTTGACCACAATGACAGTGCTGACCATCTGGCTGGTGGCGGCTATGTAAAGGAACATGGGTTCCTTGTCTGCTGGCGCCGCCAGGACAGGCGGGGTGGACAGCAGTCGCTTGAGCTGCTGGAAAGCTTCGTCTGCCTGATCGTTCCACTCGAAGCACGTGGTCTTCTTCATCTGTTGGTACAGGGGGAGTGCCTTTTCTCCCAGCCGGCTGATGAAACGGCTGAGTGATGCCAGGCATCCCGTGAATCTCTGGACATCTTGCACACGGGTTGGTCGTTCCATCCTCTCAATGGCTTTGATCTTTGCGGGGTTGCACTCAATGCCGCGTTCGGATACCAGGAAGCCAAGGAGCTGGCCTGCTGGTACCCCGAAGACGCATTTCTCCGGGTTTAGCTTAATCCGAAAGCGGTGCAGGTTCTCAAATGTTTCCTAGAGATCCTCCGGAAGGGTTCCTCTCTTCTCCGTCTTCACCACAATATCGTCCATGTAAACGTGGGCGTTCCTGCCAAGCTGCTTGAGGAGACACTTCTGCATGCAACGCTGAAAGGTGGCGCCGGCATTTCTCAAGCCGAACGTCATGGTCAGGTAGCAGAAGGCCCCAAACGGCGTGAGGAAGGCGGTCTTCATACGGTCAGCTGGATCAAGCTTGATTTGATGGTACCCTGAATAAGCATCAAGGAAAGACAGTAGCTCACATCCGGCTGTTGAGTCAATCACTTGGTCTATTCGTGGCAGAGCAAACGGGTCTTTAGGACAAGCTTTGTTTAGGCTGGTGTAATCGATGCACATGCGCCATTTGTTGTTCTTCTTCAGCACTAGGACTGGATTTGCTAGCCACTCGGGATAAAAGACTTCCATGATGAAGCCGGCTGCTAGCAGGCGGGCGACTTCTTCCCCAACGACTCTTCGCTTCTCTTCTGACAGGCGGCGCAGCGGCTGCCTGACAGGCTTTGCATCTTCTCTCACGTGTAACTTGTGCTCGGCGAAATCCGTCGGGACACCAGGCATGTCCTTGGGGGACCATGCAAAGATGTCCCGATTCTCACGGAGGAAATCGACGAGCTCGCTTTCCTATTTGCTGTCTAGGCTTGACCCTATGACAGCAAATTGCTCCGGGCGAGACGGGTCCAAGGCAATCTTCTTTGTGTCCTTGGTTGGCTGGAACGAGCCTTGCGGCTCCGCCTCCCTGGGATCGGCTGGTATGGCCGGCTTCTCGCCAGCCATTGCCACCAGCCGCTCCAGATGGCGCTTTTCCTCAGCCACAACAAGGGTTTCTGCTAGGCGACTGCTGGCCTTTGCGCATGCAATGGACTTCTCGTAGTCCCCGGCTATGGTGATTATTCCCTTGGGACCAGGCATCTTCATCTTGAGGTAGGCATAATGGGGGACTGCCATGAATTTTTCAAGAGCTGGCCGGCCCAAGATCACGTGATAGGGGCTTTCCAGGTTCACCACTTCAAACCAGACCGGCTCTCTCTGGAAATGCGTCTTGTCACCAAACAGGACATCGACCCTGGCCTTGCCGATTGGTGAGCAAGAGAGGCCTGGCACAATGCCATGGAACACAGTCCTGGTAGGTTGAAGCTGCTTCTCTTTGATGCCAACTTCTCCATGGTGTCCCGGTACATGATGTTGATGCTGCTGTCGCCATCTACCAGTGCTCGGGAGAAACGACAGGCCCGCCTGTCAGTGGAGAGAGTGGCGTCCAGGACCAAGGCATAGGCTCCTGGAGATGGCATGACAGTCGGGTGATCCTCTCGGCTCCAGCTGACAGGCCTTTCGGACCAGTGCATGAATTATGGGTTCTTGACGGCAATAGTGTTGACTTCTCTGCGCTGCTGGCGCCGGCTGTGCCTATCGTCCGTCTGGCTGGTGCAGACAACATAGGCCCCATTTTCTTCTGGGAATTCGTCCTGGACCTGGCCCCCAGGACGGGCCGCCGGCGGATTAGGAGGCGGGGCCGGCTGTCCAGCAGGCGGCGGAGGCAGAGCTTCTCCCCTCGCAATTATTGTGAGCCAGTGACACTTTCGTGTGGTGTGGTTGGAAGGCTTCGCGCCGCTGTGGAACTTGCAGGGGGCGTCCAAGGCTTGATCAAAGGAAAAGGCCGGTTGCCACACCGGTTCGCCGCCCTTCTGGCGCTTGGGTCCTGCTTGAGCTTCTGGCTGCTGCCCGTCGACCGCTGCCACCAGCCGGCTGTTGGCAGCTGGTGCATGGGCCTTGCGTTTCTGGTCGCTGGTCTGCTGGCGCCGGCTGGATTCTCCTGCCGGCGTCTTGGAAGTTGGAGGGGTCATCTTGCCAAAAGCATCCACTTGCAGCTCGGTCTTCATGGAGGAGTCAGCGGTGGCGTACTTGTCTGCTATGCTCAGCAGTTCATCCAACGTGGCCGGCTCGTCGCATAGGAGCTGGTGTTTGAGTAAGGTGCCTTCTCTGCACCCGGCCGTGAAATACTCGATGGCTTGTACCTCGTGCACTCCTTCACAAGAGTTTCGCAGCTCTACCTAGCGCGTCAGATAGTCACGGGCCGACTAGTCTGGGCCTTGGACACACAGGGAGAGCTGACGCGGCTTGGGAGGACGCTTGTAAGTGCTGGTGAAGTTGTGAGTGAAGGCGTCGGTGAAGTCTAGCCAGCCGTTGATGCTGTTGGGCTTGAGGCTGTTCAGCCACGTCCGAGCCGTGCCCTGGAGCATGAGGGGCACGTACTTCACCGCGACACGCCTGTTGCCGGTGGCTATGCTGACAGCCATGGAGTAATCCACCAGCCAGTCCTCTGGTTTCACCAATCCATTGTACTTGGGGGTGTCTTTGGGGAGCGAGAAGCCCTTGGGGAAAGGCTCGTTTCGGATGCGAGGGCCGAAGCAGGCCGGACCGAGGTCATCTTCTTCTTCAACCGCCTGGGAACGAGCCAGACGGTCCAGGCGGTGGCGGGCGTCGTTCTCCCCAACCCCCTCGCGGCGGCCCAGGCGGCCTGCCAGAGAGGGGTGGTCAACAGGCGGAGGAGACACGCGCCTCTCCTGCCTGGGAGGAGGCGGATGCTCCCCTTGTCGTTCTACGGCCCTTGGGCGGCCGTCTTCGTCGCGCTCGATGGTGATGCGAGTCTGCCGGCTGCGGCTGGCAGCGGGCTCTGAGTCTCGCCGGTTGGTGGCGCCGACTGTTGGAGAGTGGGGTTGTGGCTCCTTGCTCCCGCCGAAAAGGGCGGTTGTCGGTGTGCGTGCCCGTCTCTGATACCCGGCGACGGGCCTCTTGCTGTGTAGCAGCAGCGTCGAGGAACTGGCGAGCACGTTGGGTCATGCAATGGAGCTCGTCTCCCTCTAAGTGGCCCATCTCATCGACTGCCGCTTGGGCAGCCCTCAGGTTCTTCGACGGAGTGGGGTACACAGGCCGCGGGGCCCCCAGCATGTCTGCTAGCAGCCCGCCGAGATCGCGGACAGCTCCGGCTCGGCTAGGCTCGCCAGCAGCCGGCGTGCCACAAATGGCGCGGTCCATTTCACGGCGGTAAGCTTCAGTGAGGCGTCGGGAGGCAGCCAATTTGTTGGCGCTGTAGAGGAGCGAAACGCGGAGTGCCTCCAACACCGCGCCGTCTGCTCCCGCTGTCACAGGGGCGGCGAGGTGCTGTAGAGTGGCCTCGAGCGGGTCTGGGCTCGTTCTACATGATGGTTCGCCGTGGTCGGTGACGAGCACCTCTGTGACGATGGTGATGGTGCTGCAGATCGGAAGAACGGGAAGAGGGTCGTTGACAATCTCCACGTGCTCGGGGAAGGAGTCGACCGGCCCCGTGTCGAGGTCGACGATCATGTCTACCGGTGGGTCAGAAGAGCCCACTGACTCCACGTCAGAGGCGCGCTCGTCGACGAGGTGGAGCTTGTCGAGGAGCTCGACGAGGAAGCTCTCCGGCGCCACTGGCTCGGCCACCGGAGAGGGTTCGTCGTGGATGCGGGCGGCGCCGAGCAGATCGGCGAGCCCGCTCACGGCGCATGCAGCCTCAGCGCTACGAAGCATCCCGGTCTCCACGCCAGCAGGCGTGCCAGGCTGGCTGCTCTCGCCAAGAAGGAACAAGGTTCCCGTCCAGAACATGTCTCCGGACGACGGTGCACCTAGCCCCACGGTGGGCGCCAAATGTCGGGGTTTTGGGACGACATATGCCAACGGATGGCTTATCATGCATGGGGTCAAAAGAACGTCGCCGGGCTCGGGAAGCGGGATAAAGCGAAACTTAGGACGCCTACGGATCTTACCCAGGTTCGGGGCTCTCCGAGGAGATAACACCCCTAGTCCTGCTCTGCGGGGGCTCCGCGTCATGACTGATAGCACTAAAGTAGCTACAAGATTGCTCCTTGAGCTGTGTGGTTCAGAGGAAGAGGATGAACAAGTCTATCTCACCTCCTCTCTATATCTAGGGCTTAACCTTGTGATCTTCCAACCCCTCCTCATGGAGGACCCTGGGGGGTTTATATAGGCCTACCCCCCAGGGGTACAATGGTAAACTCGACGGTGTGGCCCCCGGCCGTCAGTGTCTTCTAGCGCCGGCTTTGCCGCCTGTCTGCTGGGGCCCGCCGCCCACGGGCCCCTCATGATTGTCTTTCACTGTGGGGATGCCTCTGCTGACGATAGCCTCATCGAGAGGGAAATGGCTACAGTACCATCGCCTCCCGCCGTACGCTGTCGCCCCGCCCAGTCCTGTCGTCTTGATGAGGCTCGGACTTCTAGGCTGTGGTTTGCCGTCTGTTACCAAGCGGCCGTCTCCCCTGGCCGTCTGTTAGGGGCGGCTTGTTCAAGAGCTACCCGCTGACCGATGGGGCCAGCCGCCTGCTGGTCCTGCCATTCGTGGGTAGTGGGATCGTGGCCTCCTCTGACCGATGCTTGGTCACGAGCTGCGTGGCCATAGTTATCCGCCGCTTAGGAGATATTCCCAAGGTACATGGTCACTATAGCCACGTCCTTATAGATCTTCTAAGGACATGTTCCCCTATAGCCACGCCTCCATGCGCAGGGGTCCCCCTTGCGTGCTTCCTGGGGAAGGAGTGCGGGGCCGTCTGCTGGCTGGTGGTGTTGATGTCGCCGTCTGCTGGCAGCCGGCTCCTAGGGCAGGCTACCCTAGGAGGCGGCTCGAGGAGCAGACGGCCGCAGTGGACCAAGCGGCTATCATTTGTCTTAAAATACCAAGGGTAGGCGCCGAGGGTACCCATGGTCAATATCTCCAACATTTTCCAAAATAATTCTCCGTAAATGTTCAGGTCATTCCGAGAACTTTTTATTTCTGTACAAAAACAACACCATGGCAATTCTGCTGAAAACAGTGTCAGTCTGGGTTAGTTCCATTCAAATTATGCAAAATACAGTACAAAACAAGGGCAAAAGTGTTTGGAAAAGTAGATACGTTGGAGACGTATCAACTCCCCAAGCTTAAACCTTTGCTTGTCCTCAAGCAATTCAGTTGATAAACTGAAAGTGATAAAGAAAAACTTTGACAAACTCTGTTTGCTCTTGTTGTTGTAAATATGTAAGCAAGCATTCAGATTTTCAGCAAGATCATGAACTAACCATATTCACAATAACTTTCAGGTCTCATGTCTACTCACATAAATGGCATAATCAACTAGCGAGCAATAATAATAAACCTCGAATGACAACACTTTCTCAAAACAATCATGATATGATATAACAAGATGGTATCTCGCTAGCCCTTTCTGAGACCACAAAACATAAATGCAGAGCACCTTTAAAGATCAAGGCCTGACTAGACATTGTAATTCATGGTAAAAGAGATCCAGTCATGATCATAATCAATGCAAATTAATAGTAATACATGCAAATGACAGAGGTGCTCTCCTACTGGTGCTCTTTTATAAGAAGATAATGACTCTGCATCAAAGTAAATAGATAGGCCCTTCACAGAGGGAAGCAGGGATTTGTAGAGGTGCCAGAGCTCGATTTTTAAATAGAGATGAATAACATTTTGAGCGGTATACTTTCATTGTCAACATAACAACCAAGAATCTCGATATCTCCCATGCTACGCACATTATAGGCGGTTCCCAAACAGAATGGTAAAGTTTATACTCCCCCAACCACCAACAAGCACACTCCACGACCATCTGAATCCACGGGGTACCGTCCAAACAAGCAACAGCCCTGGGGGAGTTTTGTTTAATTATTATGATTTTGAGCATGGGAGTGGGCATCCCGGTTACCAGCCATTTTCTCATGAATGATGAGCGGAGTCCACTCATCATGAGAATAACCCACCTAGCATGGAAGATATAGACATCCCTAGTTGATACATGATCTGTTCGAGCATACAAAACAGAATTTCATTTGAAGGTTTAGAGTTTGGCACATACAAATTTACTTGGAACGGCAGGTAAATACCGCATATAGGAAGGTATGGTGGACTCATTGGAATAACTTTGGGGTTTATGGAAGTGGATGCACAAGCAATATTCCCGCTTAGTGCAGGTGAAGGCTAGAAAGAGACTGGGAAGCGACCAGCTAGAGAGCAACAACGGTCATGAACATGCATTAAAATTAATCAACAATGAATGCAAGCATGAGTAGGATATAAATCACCATGAACATAAATATCGTGGAGGCTATGTTGATTTTGTTTCAACTACATGCGTGAACATGTGCCAAGTCAGAACACTTGAATCATTCAAAGGAGGATACCACCCCATCATACTACATCACAACCATTTTAATATCATGTTGGCATGCAAGATAGACCATTATAAAGTCTCAGCTAATTAAGCATGACATAAGCAGCTATGATCTCTAATTGTCATTGCAAGCATGTTTCATTGATAACAAGCCGAATCAGGAACGATGAACTATCATATTTACAAAAACAAGAGAGGTCGAGTTCATACCAGCTTTGCTCATCTCAATTAGTTCATCATATATCATCCTTATTGCCTTTCACTCGCACGACCAAACGGTGTGGATAATAATAATAGTGCACGTGCATTGGACTAAGCTGGAATCTGTGAGTATTTAATACAAGAGAGAAGACAAGGTAATATGGCTCAAGGTTAAATCAACAATAAAGCATGAGGGAGCCACTAAGCATTTTAACCATGGTCTTCTACTCTTAACCCCCAATGAAAAGAAAAGAAACTATTTACACGGGAAAGCTCCCAACAAGCAAAAGAAGAACGATAAATCTTTTTGCGTTCTCTTTTAATTACTTCTACAAGGAAAGTAAACTAGCTAGAAGCTACAATTAATATATTTTTTGTTTTTCTTAAGGTTTTTCTAGCACACGAGAAAAAGACTAAGAAAATGAATTGAAACTAAGCATGGATGGTACAATGAAAGAGTGTGAGCACCGACAACTAGAATAAGTGTGTGAACATGAATGTAAAGTCGGTGAGAAACACGTACTCCCCCAAGCTTAGGCTTTTGGCCTAAGTTGGCCTATGGCCAGTATTGGCCTGACGGATATCCAAAGTCATAGTTGGGATTGTACTGAGATGCATCAGCTACTGCCTGCTGAGCTGCAGCTCAAAGGCGGGCTGCTTCCGTCATCCTATTGTACTCATTTGCCTCCTCCATGGCCTTTTGCCTGAAAGTCAAACAAAGTAGGGGCAGGAAGAACAATAGGGATGGCATGACACCTGTTAAAGATTAGTCGATATTTGAGGGATTGATCATCCCTCTCTATAAACCGGTGACTAGTCATAGCATGGCAATCCAAATGAGCCGGCGGTAAAGGTTCATCATTCTCATGCACAGGCACACCAAGACGGCGGGCTGTGCGAGTGGCATAAATCCCACCAAATAAATCTCCATGCAAACCATTATGGTGTAGCCTACGTGCAACAATGGATCCGAAATTATATTGTCTATCACCAAGTATAGCGCTCTTGAGAACACTAAGATCAGGGACACACATGTGGCAAGCCTCATCTTTACGGTTTATGCATCTACCAATAAAGAGAGCAAAGTAATGAATAGCAAGAAAATGAATGCTCCCTATGGTAGCCTGTGTTATTTCTCTAGATTCCCCCACTGTGATACTAGCAAGGAATCTCTATATTCAGATTTGCGAGGATCACCCATACTGCCCCACTGCGGGAGCTTAAAAGCATCGTTAAAATCCTCTAAGTACATGGTGTAAGATTTATCATACAGGTCAAACATGACAGTGTGAGAATTACGTGAAGATGAAAATTTAAACCTTCTCACAAAGGTATCAGTTAAGCCACGGTATTGAGGGCACTTATCTTGTATGAAGCCCTCGAGGTCAGCATTGCGCACATATGCATAAAATTCGTCCTTGATGCCAACCTGATCCATAAAGTCATCTGACGGCTATTCACAAGGCCGCACGTCAGCATCCCTCGGTAATTCATCGTGCGGCTCACGAAACGCGAGCATCGGTTCTTGCTTCCTTGCAAAACCACCTTGGAAGTTTTTCCTATGCATTTTTCTGAAATTTTCTGAATTTTTTAGTAACTCAAAATAAAAGTTAACCAAACTCAACAAGATTGATAGCAACAACTCCTACAATTGCCTAGAGACTATATCATGCATTAGAACTACTTGGGACCAAGGAAATTTGACATGCAAACTCAAGAACAAGGTCACCACAGCAGCAAAAATTTGCAATAAATAAAGCACTAGAACAAAAACTAATTGGACCAATGGAGGAGTCACGTACCAAGGAACAATCTTCCCAAACAGTTTGGTGAATGGTGCTTTGAGCTAGGAGATCTAAAATGGAATCAAGATGAGCTAGAACTCGTGCTTGAGCTGGTTCGTCATTTTTTTGGGAGGAAGAAGAAGAGTATGGGTGCAGGAATAAGTGGAGGGGGCCACGTGGGGCCCACGAGGCAGGGGGCGCACCCTGTGAGGGGGGGCGCGCCCTGGACCCTCGTGGCCAGGTGTTGGCTCCCCTCGCTGTGTGTTATGTGCCATATATTCTCAAATATTCTAGAAAAACTCATATTTAATTTTCAGGGCATTTGGAGAACTTTTATTTTCGGGGTATTTTTTATTGCGCGGATAAGTCTGGAAACAGACAGAAAATACTATTTTTGTTTTATTTATCCTAATTAACAAAAAGTAAAAGGAGGGTACATAAGGTTGTGCTATCTAGATTCACCTATCCCATGCTCATCAAAAGGAATCCATTAACAAGGTTGATCAGGTCTTGTTAATAAACTCTTTTCGAATAACATGAAACCGGAGAATTTTCTAATAACACTAGGTTACCTCAATGGGGATATGTATGTCCCCAACAATAAGAATGTCATATGTCTTCTTGATAGTAGGAAGAGTAAATTCAAAACCTCCAATAGTAATAGTTGAAATTTTTCCAATATAATTGATACTGTGGACCCGAGGTTGTTTCCTTGGAAAGTGTACCGTATGCTCATTACCAGTGACATGAAAAGTGACATTGCCTTTGTTGCAATCAATAACAGCCCCTGCAGTATTAAAAAATGGTCTACCAAGGATAATAGACATATTATCGTCCTCGGGAATATCAAGTATAACAAAGTCCGTTAGAATAGTAACATTTGCAACCACAACAGGCACATCCTCACAAATACCGACAGGTATAGCAGTTGATTTAACAGCCATTTGCAAAGATATTTCAGTAGGTGTCAACTTACTCAAGTCAAGTCTACGATATAAAGAGAGAGGCATAACACTAACACCGGCTCCAAGATCACATAAAGCAGTTTTAAAATAGTTTCTTTTAATGGAGCAAGGTATATTAGGTACTCCTGGATCTCCTAGTTTCTTAGGTAATCCACCCTTGAAAGTGTAATTGGCAAGCATGGTGGAAATTTCTACTTCAGGTATCTTTCTTTTATTGGTAATAATATCCTTCATATACTTAGCATAAGGATTTGTTTTAAGCACATCAGTCAAACGCATGCGCAAAAAGATAGGTCTAATCATTTCAGCAAAGCGCTCAAAATCCTCATCATCCTTTTTCTTGGATGGTTTAGGAGGAAAAGGCATGGGTTTTTTAACCCATGGTTCTCTTTCCCTACCGTGCTTCCTAGCAACAAAGTCTCTCTTATCATAATGTTGATTCTTTGATTGTGGGTTATCAAGATCAACAGCAGGTTCAATCTCTACATCATTATCATTGATAGGTTTAGCATCATCATGAACATCATCATTAATATTATCACTAGGTTCATGTTCATTACCAGATTGTGTCTCAGCATCAAAAACAGATATATCATTGGGATTCTCAGGTGTGTCAGCTACAGGTTCACTAGAAGCATGCAAGGTTCTATCATTTTTCTTCTTCTTAGAAGAAGAACTAGGTGCATCTAAATTATCTCTTTGAGAATCTTGCTCAATTCTCTTAGGGTGGCCTTCAGGATACAGAGGTTCCCGAGTCATCTTACCACCTCTAGTCACAACTCTAATGGCATTATCATTATTATTACTATTTAATTCATTGAGCAAATCATTCTGAGCCTTAAGTACTTGTTCTACTTGAGTGGTAACCATAGAAACATGTATACTAATAAGTTTCAGTTCACCTTTAACTCTAGAAAGATAATCACTCAAGCGTTCAATCATATAAGCATTGTGTTGCAATTGTCTACCAACATAAGCATTGAAGTTTTCTTGTTTCACAATAAAATTGTCAAACTCATCTAAGCATTGGCTAGCAGACTTATAATGAGGTATATCACCTTCATCAAACCTATAAAGAGAATTTACCTTTACTACCTGTGTCGGGTTATCAAGACCATGTATTTCTTCAATAGGTGGTAAATTCTTAACATCTTCAGCTTTAATACCTTTTTTCTTTCATAGATTTCTTTGCCTCTTGCATATCTTCAGGACTGAGAAATAGAACACCTCTTTTCTTCGGAGTTGGCTTAGGGGCTGGTTCAGGAAGTGTCCAATTATTTTCATTAGCCAGCATATTATTCAATAGTAATTCAGCTTGATCAACTGTTCTTTCCCTGAAAACAACCAGCACAACTATCCAGGTGGTCTCTGGAAGCATCGGTTAGTACATTCTAAAAGACATCAAGTATATCGTTCCTCTCAAGAGGATGATCAGGCAAAGCATTTAGTAATTGGAGAAGCCTCCCCCAAGCTTGTGGGAGACTCTCTTCTTCAATTTGCACAAAGTTATATATTTCCCATAAGGCAGCTTGTTTCTTATGAGTGGGAAAATATTTAGCAGAGAAGTAATACATCATATCTTGGGGACTATGCACACAACCAGGATCAAGAGAATTAAACCAAGTCTTAGCATCACCTTTTAATGAGAAAGTAAACAACTTAAGGATATAGTAGTAACGAATCTTTTCATCATTGGTGAAAAGGGTGGCTATGTCATTCAACTTAGTAAGATGTGCCACAACAGTTTCAGACTCGTGGCCATGTAAAGGATCAGATTCAACCAAAGTAATTAACTTAGGATCAACAGAGAATTCATAATCCTTATCAGTAATAAAGATAGGTGAAGTAGCGAAAGCAGGGTCATGTTTCGTTCTAGCATTCAAGGTCTTTTCTTTCAGCTTAGCTAATAATTTCTTAAGATCATATCTATCGTTGCAAGCAAGAAAGTCTCTAGCAGTTTCTTCATCCATAACATAACCCTCAGGAACAACAGGCAATTCATATCTATTGGGAGAAGCTTCATCATCACTTTCATAAATATCATCAGTTTCAATATTTGCATTCTCCCTAACTCTAGCAATTTGTTCATCTAGAAATTCACCTAGTGGCACAGTATTATCAGGTCTAGAAGTAGTTTCATCATACATAGCAGAAGTGGCATCATCAAGAACATACGACATATCAGATTCAATAGTAGGAGTAGGTGTCGTAAATTTACCCATAATAGATGGTGAATCAAGTGCAGAGCTAGATGGCAGTTCCTTACCTCCCCTCATAGTTGAGGGTAAGATCTTGGTTTTTGAGTCCTTCAAATTCTTCATAGTGATCAACAGATATAAATCCCAAGTGACTTAAAGAATAGAGCTATGTTCCCCGGCAACAGCGCCAGATAATAGTCTTGATAACCCACAAGTGTAGGGGATCGCAACCGTTTTCGAGGGTAAAGTATTCAACCCAAATTTATTGATTCGACACAAGGAGGCGCCAAAGAATACTCTTAAGTATTAGCAGCTGAGTTGTCAATTCAACCACACCTGGAAACTTAGTATCTGCAGCAAGGTAGTTTAGTAGCAAAGTAATATGATAGTAGCGGTAGCAGCAATAAAAGTAACGGTAGTGTTTTTGTAGTTTTTGTAATAGTAGCAGCGGAAAAGTAAATAAGCAACAAGCAATATGTGAAAAGCTCGTAGGCATTGGATCGGTGATGGGGAATTATGTCGGATGCAATTCATCATGTAGAAGTTATAACCTAGGGTGACATGGAACTAGCTCCAGTTCATCAATGTAATGTAGGCATGTATTCTGAATATAGTCATGCGTGCTTATGGAAAAGAACTTGCATGGCATATTTTGTCCTACCCTCCCGTGGCAGCGGGGTCGTATTGGAAACTAAGGGATATTAAGGCCTCCTTTTAATAGATTACCGGACCAAAGCATTAACACATAGTGAATACATGAACTCCTCAAACTAAGGTCATCACCGGGAGTGGTCCAGATTATTGTCACTTTGGGGTTGCCGGATCATAACACATAGTAGGTGACTATTGACTTGCAAGATAGGATCAAGAACACACATATATTCATGAAAACATAATAGGTTCAGATATGAAAATCATGCCCCTAGGGCCCTAGTGACAAGCATTAAGCATAGCAAAGTCATAGCAACATCAATCTCAGAACATAGTGGATACTAGGGATGAAACCCTAATAAAACTAACTCGATTACATGATAGATCCCATCCAACCCATCACCGTCCAGCAAGCCTACGATGGAATTACTCACGTAGGGCGGTGAGCATCATGGAATTGGTGATGGAGGAAGGTTGATGATGACGATGGCGACGATCTCCACTCTCCGGAGCCCCGAATGGACTACAGATCAGCCCTCCCGAGAGAGATTAGGGCTTGGCGGCGGCTCCGTATCGTAAAACGCGATAATTCTTCCTCTCTGATTTTTTCTCCCCGTAAGCGAATATATAGGATCTCGGGACGCGTCGGTGGAGCACCAGGGGGCCCACGAGGCAGGGGGCGCGTCCTAGGGGAGGGGCCATGCCCCCCACCCTCGTGGACAGGGTGTGAGCCCCCTGGTCTGGATCTTCTCGCAGGTATTTTTTATATTTTCCAAAATAATTCTCAGTAAATTTTCAGGTCATTCCGAGAACTTTTTGTTTCTGCACAAAAACAACACCATGGCAATTCTGCTGAAAACAACCTCAGTCCGGGTTAGTTCCATTCAAATCATGCAAGTTAGAGTCCAAAACAAGGGCAAAAGTGTTTGGAAAAGTAGATACGTTGGAGACGTATCACGCCCGGCGCTCGCCGCCGATTTCAATGAGTGGGGGCGATGGTGGCTTGGCCTGCTTCCCGCACCGAAATCGATAGGACGGCCACCGAGGTCCCCCTCCATCTCCACGCCCTCTGGGCGGGCTTGATTCCTCCCTTTTCCGATTTCTTCAATGTGGCGCTCTCTTATTACCAGATCAGCACGTTGCACCTTGATCCTCAATCTATCGTCCTCCTCGCTGTTTTCGCCTTTGTCTGCGAAGCTATGGTGGGCACCGCCCCTTCCATGGCCTTATTCCGCCACTTCTTCTCGCTGCATCTGACGGATGCACTCCAGTGCTCTGGGTGTGTGTCCTTACAGGCCATTGCGGCAATGGCCGGCTCGGGGATCGACTTTGATCTTTCGACGGTCGGCCGCGCTTCAACAGGCGGTGGGTGTTCGTCGATGTCGGGGTGCGCAGCCCCCTGTTGCTTCCTCCATGGATTCCGGCTGCCCCGAGCTCCGGCTGGAAAAATGAGAAGCTTGTCGACCGGAAGCTAGCTCCCGTTTGGCTCCGGCTGACCAGGCTACAGAAGCTTGGGGTGACGACGCCCATGGTGGTGTAGGAGTACATCAAGTGCCGCATCGCCCCACTCCAGTGCCACTCTCGGCCGATGTGGACCTTCTCCGGTTATGGGGACCGCATGAGGCTCCAAGTGCCTGCCCTTTCTCGCGAGGTACAATGCACGGTGCTTGAGCTCCTGACGGGCGACCCATCACCGGTCCGCTTGCCAGAGGAAGGTTGTCTTCTGTACTACTTTTAAAACAAGGTGGAGTTCATGAAGCAGATGCCCTCCTTCGACGAATGGGGGCTTCGTCCACGTGGTCTTGTCGGGTCTCACGAGAACCCCGTCTGCGTGGTTCCCATGTCCACTGCTATCGCGGCGATCGCCCCAGGAGAGGGTGTGGGGGAGCGATCACTGCTGAGCGCTGGTTGCTCGGCTGCTTCGACGTCGATGTCTCCTGGAGCCCCTAAGGCGCTGTCCCCTGGGGCTCGGAAGAGCCACCCAGAGGAGATGGCTGAGGAGCAGGTGCTTCCTGACGATCCTGAGGCCAAGGCTCCCCAAGTCCCCCCGCGTTGCTCTGAGGCAAGGGCAGGGGGGCCCCGCATGTCCTAGCGCTTTTGGGGGCGTTTCACCTGGAGCTGCTCTGGTCGCGCCTGGCGATGCCGACCGTATCTCGGGCTTCGGTCGGCTTCATCTGAACTTCGAAGCTCTCCGCAAGAGGAATGGATCCCCAGATCACAGTGGTGTTGCCTTCCGGCCATTGAAGCAGAGGAAGTACATTGCCATAGACGAGTGAGTAGCTTATCTTCATAACTCCTTGAGTGTTGCCTGCCCTCCTGACTGTGATTCCTCAGGCCCGTCCTGCCAAGGCAACGGAACCTCCTGAGAAGCAGCCCCCTGCTGCCCCGAGCTCCTCGCCAATCCTGGGTGCCCTCAGTCGATGCGTCGCCTCTGGCGCGAGGCCATCCACGAGGACGGACGCGCCGGGCTGGCGCCTTGACCCCGTGTTCTTACCGCTCCTCCTTCGCGGCTCCGCCAGGGGAACGGGAGGCGTGTCGAGGGCTCCCCCCATGGTCGTCGAGTGCAGTCGGGCCACTTTGGCACTGGTGTCTTCGAGTGGCGAGTCCCAGCCCCATCGGGCCCCAGCCGAGGCCCGAGAGACGACTGGGGTGGAAGAGACCTCGGGCTCGCCCCCGAGGGGAACGAACCTCCTCGGGCTTCTTCAACGGCTCTTGGTGCCGAGGAGGGTCCTGGTCACGCGCTCGAGTCTGCGCGCAGGCGGGGCGCCGCCCACCGTGAGCTTCTTCAGGAGGCGATGAGTGCGCTAAATCGACTCGGGAGAGAGCACGAGGAAGTTGATGTCTGTCTCGAGGTTGAGGGCATCCAGCTGATGGACGAGTGGCGTCGACTGAGGGTGGCCATTAACCGTGGGCGCCTCCAGCACGAGCGCGCCAACACGGAGGCTGAGGCATCCCTCGCAGCCTCGCGAGAGGCCTGCACACGAGCCCTGGAGGAGGCTAGGGAGGCTGACCGCCGCTGCGAGGCTGCAGAAAATCGCAGGCTGGAGCTCCAGACCCTAAACACCAACCTGGAAAAACGAGCTAAAGCGCGCAGGGCTGCCTTGGCGTTGATGAAGGGAACGCCTTCCGAAGATGTGGAGATCTTGCAGCGTGTGGAGGCTTTGATGTTGGAAGCCGCGGAGCGCAACCTTGAGCTCGAGCGGCTGGAGGTGAGGGAGCGCCACGTGACCTTGGCCGAGGATGCTATCTCTGCTCGCGAGGCCAGAGTTGATACGTCCAAAACGTATCTATAATTTCTGCTTGCTCCATGCCTTTTTTGTGTGATATTGCTATGATATTTATGCACTTCCATACACTTTTGATCATATTTGGACTAACCTACTAATGGTTGAAAAAATGCACAATGTTCTTGTTTTACACTTTATTGTGTAGGAATTACTTGGAAATTGACAAAAACGCAAAAGGAGTCGTATTGGAGTAGGACTCTGACTTTCCTGAAATCTGGCTGAGAACGATTTTTAAAGGTGGTCACGTTCCGACACGAAGACGACGTCAAACGGAAAAAGTCTAGTTGCGAAAGTTGTGGGGAATTTCGAGGCGATGCTTCTGGATATAAAATTCATCCAAATCGGAGTCCGGACGGCCGACTAAAGCCCGTTTTACTGAGGCCCAAAATCTGATGACGGGAATCCGAGAGTCTAAAAGAGAGGAAACCTAGGTTCCTCCTCCCGAGCCGCCGTCTTGGAGGGGAGGACCAGCACCATTGCAGCACCATCCACAAGGAAGAAGGGGGGCCAAGGAGCCGCTGCCCCCTAGGTCCGCCGCCGCCCCCTAGGGCCGCCGCCGCCGCCACGCCCCCAAGGGCCGCCGCCGCCTCCGTGGCTGCCGCCGGCCGTCTCCTCCTCGCGGGGCTGCACCTCTCCATCAACACCATCATCAACCTCCTCCTCACCATGTCCATGTGTGAGTAGTCTTCTCCGAGGCCGAGGGCTCGTACGTGTAGCTATGTGGTTATCTCTCTCTCTCTCTCTCATGATGTGATCTTCGTTGTGATCATAGGCTATGTTAATCTAGGGTGATCCCATGATATTTCCCATTCCTCTATGTATTGGACTGATGTACTCACTTGTCTTTATCTAGTATAATCCACGATACCAAGGTGACAGCGGTCTATTGGACATGGATTAGAAAAATATTTTCATAAGTGATTTCCTCTCTTGTGTGTTGATTGAAGATTGAGAGTCTCTTGGTGCTTGTCTTTGACTATCCTTTAGATATGTTGTGGTGATTGTGGGACTCTCTTTGGATGGCCGCGGTGACATTGGGAAATCCTTAGATTGAGAACTACGAACTTTGAGGTGTGCTTTTGTAGCCCTACATAATTCTCGTCCTCTCTTGACCACGAAGGAATGACCTCCGGGTGCGTCTCCATTGCATGTTTTATGGGAAATATCATGTGATTCGATTATGTTAATTTTGTTGGGAGTTGCCACTAGTGAAAGTATGATCCCTAGGCCTTGTTTCCACCATTGCAATACCATTTGTGCTCACGTTTACTACCTGTTTGCTTGCTGCACTTTTTATTACAGATTTATATTACTTTGCTTTGCCACTCCTATCATCCATATTTTACCATCTTTTCGCCGAACTAGTGCACATATACAACTCCTAGTTGTATTAGGTGTGTTGGGGGCACAAGAGACTTCTTGTATCTTAGTTGCAGGGTTGCTTGAGAGAGACCATCTTCAACCTCTACTTCCCTGAGTTCGATAAACCTTAGGTCATCCACTTGAGGGAAATTGCTGTTGTCCTACAAACCTCTGCGCTTGTAGGCCCAACATAGTCTACAAGAGTAGAAGCGTGTGTAGACATCAAGCTATTTCTGGCGCCGTTGCCGGGGAGGTGAGTGCTTGAATGTATATCTTTAGATCTTGCAATTAAATCTTTTTGTTTCTTGTTTTTATTTCACTAGTTATGTTTATGGAAAACCGCATTCTTAGTTCGTTGCTTGTGGGAAGACGCCCCACACCTGTGGTGGTTGCTCCTCCTCCTACTGAAATTGTGCCTTATAAAATACCGGCTGGTATTATCGATTATGTTTTGGCTAATCGTTATGCAGGAGACAGACATCCCGGTGAACACTTGCTATATCTATCACAATTATGTTCATTATTTAAGCTTGCAGGTGTATCAAGGGAGTTTGTCATGAGGAAATTTTTCGCCGTATCACTTATAGATAAAGCTTCAGATTGGTATAAGCTTCTAGATGACTCTCACCTGCTGGATTGGGAAGAGATCCAGTCTCTCTTTTACTCCAAGTTTTATCCTCTTCATGAAGTCCATGAGAATAGGAATTATGTTTATATTTTTTATCCTCATGACGGAGAGAGCATAGCTCAAGCTTGGGGGAGACTGAAAACGTTAATGCTAAAATGTCCTAACCATGGGCTCCCCAAAGATATGATTATTACTAATTTCTATGTGAGGCTCTCTCGACAGGATAAAGATTTGCTCGATGCTTCCTCTATGGGTTCTTTCACAAACGAAAAGATTGATGCTAAATGGGAACTCCTTGAAAGAATCCAACGCAACACTGAAGATTGGGAGATTGACAAAGGTAAAGAGTCAGGTATAATTTATGAGTATGATTGCATTAAGTCCTTTGTTGAAACTACAAGTTTTAATAAGTTTAGTGCTAAGTTTGGGCTTGATTCTCAACTCCTTGTTGATTTCCTTTAATATTTTGCTTCACATCTTAATATGCCTAAGGAGGATTGGATCAAGCATCATAAACCTTTTAAAGAGATTTGCAAAGAAAATGAAATTGTTCATGATGATTGCAACATGCATGATCTAATTCCTAAAAATGAAGTTTTATATAAGCATGTCAATTTTTGTGGAGTGGATAGACCTTGTGAAAGGCCTATGATTGAAGAAGAGAAGTATTGTAAGCAACATAAGCATGAAAGAACAATCACTTGGGTCAGAGATTTGAATGAAATTGCTAGAGAATTGTGTGACCTTTATCCTTTTACTTGTGAACTTTGCCGTATAGAGGGTCACTTTAATTTTCAATTCATGCACTTCCAAAACATAACTGTTACCCAGTTGTGTGATAACATGATCACCCTTGATCTTTTTGATGAGCTTATGTTATTTTTGATGTGTGAGGAGTTATCAGAAAAGACTTCTTGGCTAGATGTTAATGCCATAGGAATAAAAAACACTTTGCAAAATTGCCATCTCTATTGTGTTGTTAATTGCCATGAAAATGATTACATAAGTAAGATTAGAAAGGAGGGAACTTTACCAAAGTATAAAAATGTCTCTTATATTTCTGCTAATAAAAAGGAGAGTTTCTCCCAAGTTTTCCCTATTGTTTCTAATGATAAACCATGATATGTGGAGAAGCTTCATCTTCGACCACCCCCTCCTAAGGTGAAGAAGAAGAAAAAGAAGAGGAGGAGGAAGAGGAGCAAGAAGGAAGAAGAATGGGTATCAACCTGGCCTGAGCATATTCCTCCCATCAACTTTTATCCTAACGGTTGTAAGCTTAAAGAAGAAGGTGAAGTTTATTGCCTTAATTATCATCTTGATGATACGTCCATAGGTACTATTGAAGATGATTTTGATTATGATATGCATGTTACTTATTGTGATTGGGAAAATGATGATAATGCCACTTATGATCTTGAAAATCTTTTTGGTACCAACTCTGAAAGTGATGATATGGAAAGCTCTAAGCTTGGGGATGATAGGATTGCAAATCCTTTACCCACTAGTGATGTGATAATTGATAATTCTTTTGCTAGTAAGAATGAAGACAACATGTTTACAAATATAGTTGCTAGCAATGATAATGCTCTTCTCTACTATGATGATGTTATAGCTCCAATCTATAGTGATTATAAAGGTACCTATGACATAAGGAGAAATTATCCTTATGAAACTTTTCATAATCATGGAGGGAATTACTCCCTTGTTGAACACCAACTTCCTAATACACAATTAATCTATAGTGTTCAAGTTGTTTATGATAGTCCTACTCCCACTATTACCAATGAGAAAGATTATGCTTATGTGGAGAGTAAGAGTACCTTTTTGCATGTGGATCATGGTAACAATGCTTTATGTGATGCTTATATTGTTGAGTTTATTCGTGATCCCACTGAAAATTATTATGAGAAGGGAACATATGCTTATAGATATATCAATAATATTAAGTTCCCTCTCTTTATGTTGAAGGTTTTGAAGCTGCACCTGTTTTGTCTTCCTATGCTTATTGCTTTGTGCTTCAATGAATTATTCTATTGCAAATATTCCTATGCATAGGAAGCATGTTAGGCTTAAATGTATTTGGTATTTGCTTCTTGATGCTCTCTTTTGTTCTTCAACTCTTATTCCTACGAGAGCATCATTAAAGTCTCATGCCTAGCTTAAAGGAATAAAAGAAAGCGCTTTTGGGAGGCAGCCCACAATGAATAAAGTTTTATTTTGCTTTTGTTGTGTCTTGATGTTTGTTACTACAGTAGCATCATCATTGTATCTTTACTTTTCAGCTTTGTGCCAAGTGTAGCCTCTGATTGCAAGAAAGTTCAAAAGTTGTGACGTGCTGTCCAGAAAACAGATTCTGTCCTTGGACAGAAAAATTCGTATAAAATCACCAGTTCATCTTTTTGGTCTGAATTTTTTCGACAATGTGCTCTATACAATTGGCTTTCGGGCGTCTGTTCTGAGTTTTTTGATTTGAGTTGCAGAAGTGCCCCGAAAAAATTATTTACTACCTGCTGGTCTGTTTTTCACAGATTCTGTCCTGTTTTGCCTTTCCTTCGTTTTGCAAACCTTGAGCTTGCTTTTTCTTTGCAAAAACCTTTTGGCAATCTTGAGAAACAGTAGACCTTCAAGAATATCCTTATTTCCAGCAAGGAAAAATTACTTTATTAAGGGTACTAACCTCACTAATCAGATTATGATGAGTTATGTATGAAGGGAGTTTTCAAGTGTGCGAGGGAAGATGATAAAAGAAGATTCAGGAGTGTCAAACGCTCAAGCTTGGGGATGCCCCCATGCATCCCCAAGAAATATTCAAGAAGACTCAAGCGTCTAAGCTTGGGGATGCCCCCGTGCATCCCCTTCTCCATCAACAATTATTAGTTCGTCTTTCGTTCCACTATATTTTTATCACTTCATGTGTTATGTGCTATGCTTGGAGCGTCTTGCTTTTAGTTTCCTTTTTAGTTTCTTTAGCTTTGCTTGCTGTCATAATGAGTTGGAACCCATCTTTCTTTGTGTGGGAGAGAAACACGCTCCACTTCAACCTAGAACATGACATAGAATTTTCATGTCTATCCTTGCTGTGTGTGTTCTTTGTCTTTCAATAGCTACTATCATGTTCATCTCTTAGTTTTCATGCTTTACTTTTTGAAGAGCTTTTGTTTAGTTGGTCGCTGGAACTCTCTTTAGTTATCATGCTTATCTTGTTGAGAGAGTTGGCTTCTGTTGCACTGGTTGATATGTCTATGATAAAAATGTTATGTGCATAATGGTGCTTAGTAGTTCATGTTTTCTTATGGTTAGTCTCAAATAGCTGGGGGGTTCTCAATGTGTTATTGGAGTACCAACATGATTTGGTTGCCTATGATGTGGTATGGTTTAGTGGTATCTTCCCCCAAGAATTTATTTTGATTGACTTGGCGTATGCTCACGCATATTTAAGACTGTAAAGAAAGTATATCAAGCCTTGATGATCTTTAATTTCTGAGTAGCGATATAACTTCCATGCCCAATTCAATGTTGCTTTGTCGCTCTGCATGATTAAGACCGTCATTGCTCTCTTAGTTGGTCGCTCCCAGTCTTTTGCTAACCTTCACCTGTACTAAGCGGACTGACTGCTTGTGCATCCAAAATCCTTTAAACCAGTTATGCCATATGAGTCCACCATACCTTCCTATACATGGTATTTACCTGCCATTCCTAACGAAGACTTTCATGTGCCATCTCGAAATTATTCAAAAAAGCATTTCTCTTTTGTGCCTCTGTTTTAGCTCATGAGGAAGTAGTAGTTAATTCAAGATCTTTTTAAGTTGGACAAGCTTCACCCCGGGATTGCATGTCTAATGTGCAAACCCATAATACGAGAAGGAACTGGCATAGAGTGCGCCCGGCTCATTAAAAAATTATACAACAAACAAACCCTCCTTCACGCTTTGTTCATGAGAAATCAGAAAACTTTGGCAGTGATAAACAAAGGAGATTAAGAGGATGTGATCGTCCTCATTCGGGAGCCGTTCCTCGAAACTTGTCCAGCTCGAGAAGTAATTGAGTTATCTACTAGCATTCGTTGACGAAATATGCATCTCTAAAAAATAATTATTACCTCTGTTTTTAAAACCAAGAGCTCTGGTACATGTTTTGTCTTTGTTTCCGACCACGAGTTTTCAACCTTGCCAACAAAAGCCACGGTTCGAGAGTCTCCACCTTCTTTAAAGCACCAACTATTTAGAGCATGATTGTCATTCTGAGTGTAATGTGCATTGTCCCGAAGTACCATTGTCTTTTGCATGATTACGATATCGTTTATTCTGAAATCATTGTATCTAGTCGTCACTTAAACCTTGGAGGTGCCCCTGCATTTATGTTTTGCTTCACTAAAGGGGGCAAGCGAGATATCACTTTGTCATATTTGCACACCATGCTCACTACAAATCTATTGAGTGTTTCAGTATCATATTGTAAAACTTTCAGTTCTTTGTGATTTTCTCATGAGGCAACTTAATTACTACAGATTCATTGTCTCAGTAAGCACTTGTCATGTGACTGTGAAAAGTTCTTATATGGTTAATAGCATGTCACCACAGAAATTATGCTTGTTATCATTTACCTACTCGAGGACGAGCAGGAATTAAGCTTGGGGATGTTGATACGTCCAAAACGTATCTATAATTTCTGCTTGCTCCATGCCTTTTTTGTGTGATATTGCTATGATATTTATGCACTTCCATACACTTTTGATCATATTTGGACTAACCTACTAATGGTTGCAAAAGTGCACAATGTTCTTGTTTTACACTTTATTGTGTAGGAATTACTTGGAAATTGACAAAAACGCAAAAGGAGTCGTATTGGAGTAGGACTCTGACTTTCCTGAAATCTGGCTGAGAACGTTTTTTAAAGATGGTCACGTTCGCTCGAAGACGACGTCAAACGGAAAAAGTCTAGTTGCGAAAGTTGTGGAGAATTTCGAGGCGATGCTTCTGGATATAAAATTCGTCCAAATCGGAGTCCGGACGGCCGAGTAAAGCCCGTTTTACTGAGGCCCAAAATCTGATGACGGGAATCTGAGAGTCTATATAAAGAGAGGAAACTTAGGTCACCAAGGGCCACGAATTTTCCTCCTCCTGAGCCGCCGTCTTGGAGGGGAGGACCAGCACCATTACAGCACCATCCACAAGGAAGAAGGGGGGCCAAGGAGCCGCTGCCCCCTAGGGCCGCCGCCGCCCCGAGGGCCGCCGCCGCCCCCTAGGGCCGCCGCCGCCGCCTCTGTGGCTGCCGCCGGCCGTCTCCTCCTCGCGGGGCTGCACCTCTCCATCAACACCATCATCAACCTCCTCCTCACCATGTCCATGTGTGAGTAGTCTTCTCCGGGGCCGAGGGCTCGTACGTGTAGCTATGTGGTTATCTCTCTCTCCCATGATGTGATCTTCGTTGTGATCATAGGCTATGTTAATCTAGGGTGATCCCATGATATTTCCCCTTCCTCTATGTATTGGATTGATGTACTCACTTGTCTTTATCTAGTATAATCCCCGAGACCAAGGTGACAGCGGTCTATTGGACATGGATTAGAAAAATATTTTCATGAGTGATTTCCTCTCTTGTGTGTTGATTGAAGATTGAGAGTCTCTTGGTGCTTGTCATTGACTATCCTTTAGATATGTTGTGGTGATTGTGGGACTCTCTTTGGATGGCCGCGGTGACATTGGGAAATCCTTAGATTGAGAACTACGAACTTTGAGGTGTGCTTTTGTAGCCCTACATAATTCTCGTCCTCTCTTGACCACGAAGGAATGACCTCCGGGTGCGTCTCCATTGCATGTTTTATGGGAAATATCATGTGATTCGATTATGTTAATGTTGTTGGGAGTTGCCACTAGTGAAAGTATGATCCCTAGGCCTTGTTTCCACCATTGCAATACCATTTGTGCTCATGTTTACTACTTGTTTGCTTGCTGCACTTTTGATTACAGATTTATATTACTTTGCTTTGCCACTCCTATCATCCATATTTTACCATCTTTTCGCCGAACTAGTGCACCTATACAACTCCTAGTTGTATTAGGTGTGTTGGGGACACAAGAGACTTCTTGTATCTTAGTTGCAGGGTTGCTTGAGAGAGACCATCTTCAACCTCTACTTCCCTGAGTTCGATAAACCTTAGGTCATCCACTTGAGGGAAATTGCTGTTGTCCTACAAACCTCTGCGCTTGGAGGCTCAACATAGTCTACAAGAGTAGAAGCGTGTGTAGACATCAAGAGTTCAGGAGGAAATCTACCAGGGGGTGGTGAAGGCCAGCGCAGACCTTGCCATGGAATATGGCCAGAAGTTGGAGCTTCAGTGGGCGGAAGCTGATGGGAGAACTGTTGCCCTCAGGATGCAGCTGGAGGAGGTAGAGCAGCGTGAGAGGGTCGCCACAGCAGCCTAGTCTTCAGCTCAGGCCCAGCTAGAATCTGTGCAGGCGATTTGGCCTCGCTCCAGCGACGGGTTGATGGTGTCGCGGCTCTCGTGCAGTGGAGCAAAGACGAGGCCGGCCGTCGGCTGGTGCTCCAGCACGAGCATGCCCCTATGCTCCAGGCTCTCCAGGTGAGAGCCAACCGGGCATTAGGGGCCATCTGCGAGGGGAGCGTCCCTCATCCCCTCGTGGAGGATTACGCAGGCCATCTCGTCTTCTTCACCGAGGTCATGACGTGCCTGGAGAGCCGATCCACGAGGGCCCACCAGCTTGTTGATGAAAGGAGTCGAAACCTCCTTGGACGCGCATTCTCCCGAGTCTTCATCCACCTTCAGAACATCGTCCCCCACTTCGATTTCGACGCCGCCATCGCCCAAGTGCCTGGGGCCATCCGAGACAACCTGGCGAACTGGGTGGACGACAACATGGATGCTCTAGTCAGGGCCTTTCCCACTGATGATGACGAGCCCGTGCTCGCGGCAGATGAAGGCGGCACGGTTGACGACGGTGGAGACGAGGCCAGCGACAGCGCCGGTAGTGTGCATGAGAGCGACTCGGATGGCGCGGCAAGTGATGTGTCCAACTGAGCTTGTGCCCCTTCGCCTCGACCCTGCACGCAATGACTTGCACACGACCCCATAGGGCATGAGAGCATTTTGATGGCAGAGCCCCCTATGTGTGTAAACTGATATTCCATTCTCCTTCTTTTTTGCTGCTTAAATCCAAACCTGGGACGTGTGTCCTCGAGTTTTCTGAGCTGAGTTGTCATTGAAACTCACCTGAGTCTCACCTGGCCTCGTGCGGGTTACGAGGTCGTTGACACACCCCTCTTCTGAGGTAAACCGCTTGGGATCTGTGGCCCAAAGCTTCCTGAGCAACACGTGGCCCTGCTCCAGGGAGCGGGGCCAGGGGTGTCCTGATGGCCGCAGTAGGATGCCTACACGGCAATTTTGCGGTGCATAGGCTTTTGCCCCGAGGGGGTCCTGCCGAGGTTACAAAGGTCCGCCAGGCGGGATCGGCCTTCTGGTCCCCGAGCCGGAGAGCTCGAGGTAACATCTTCAAAAATAGCCAGAAGGCGACAAAATCCAGCTGAAATCAGCAAAAACTCCCCCCATTTTTGGCAACGAGCAAGACTTCAAATTCAATTAAAAAAGGCGGCGAATCCGGTTACAAAGAAAGGAGAGGAAAGCAAATAGCCGCGTCCAGCACCTATCTAGTCTTCAGGTCTTCCACCAACGCGGAGCTAAGTGCTACCACTAGGACGTGGGAGGGAGCCCCCGAGGCCCGAGGGCGGCACTCCAGAGACTACGGGGCGTGTACAGCCCCACTCATTATTATGTGAGAGTTTCATGGGCGGAAACCTTCATAGGCATGAGCCTTACTTCATATCGCCAGACGAGGGCCCCGCCTTGCGCCGCCCCAACCACCGTTGGGGCAACCGGAAACCAGGACGGGACCAAGGGGCAAGGGGGACGCCAGCAGCGCCCTCGGCGACCACGGGCCCTAAGCCAAGGGGTAGGGCTCATTGACGCTCCCCTGGCAGAGGACCTACCTCCGCATGCTGCTTTGCTCCATGCGGCGTGGGGAAGACTGCGGCTCCAGGCCCTCCACGCGCAACCCCCGACGCTCTGCCCCAGTCGAGGGCGGAACCGCCGCCCTCGAGCATCCGACCATTGACGTGGTCTGGTTCACCTGCAGCCCATTGTTAGTGCACGCCTGCTGCTGCAATACCTGTTGTGCCCTATCATCATCGCTGAAGGGGTCGATGGAGCCCCCAGGCGACTCGTGGTAATCTTATGCTTTGAGCGTCCCGCCATTCCATCTCGGCCCGAGGAAAGCATCGGGGCCTTCTCCGAACGCGTACGCCAGGTCCACCATGCGGGGCACGTAGGCTTCGTCGGCTGCCCTACCAAGGACACCACTCAAGTGCCCTGTGCCTTGAACTTCCGGCTGCGGCACCTGGCCTTGGCCCCCGCCCGTGACGAAGTTTTCGCGGTCGGACGGATGGCGCCAGCGTCCATTTTGGTGTCAACGGGCCCCTCCATGGCCAGCGGGGGCGTGCAAGTTAGTCGGGACCTCGCGTGCACCTCACCTGCGACCTGGGACACGGGTGAGGAGCAGAACGGCGGCGCGCCCTTGCAGGTGCAGTCCAGCAGTTCGGCAACGCGTTCAAGCAGCTCGTCACGGCCGCCCTCGGCCAGCCTACATCGTAACAGCTCTCACGCCACGATGAGCGCAACCCTCATGTTCGCCTGCTCCCGTCGGGTGTGTGGTGCTGTTGCTGCGGCGTAGTTTGAGGATCGCAGAGCGAAGCGTGCGCGCCGCGCCGGAGGTTGCAGGTCTGCGCCACCTGCGACAGGTGGTGTTAGGCGGTGTGGGGCCGCCTGAAGTGCGGAGTTGAGGCCTTCATGGGCGGACGGCGCCGTCCGCGCAGGCCAGGCTGCCCAGCGGTTGGCTTAAACCCCCCGATCGTCGGCCATCGGGACTATTGAGCGATAATGAACCGAACCGCGGAAGAGGAGATCTGGCGCACCCCCTACCTGGCGCGCCAAATGTTGGATCTTGGGTTCCATCAAAACCCTTGTGGTTCGAACACTGGCGTGCGCACGAAGATCTCTCCTTCCGCCCTAGCTCGTCTACTCGCTGATTCCTAAGCCTAGCTCGTCGAACTCAAGAACAAGAGACACAAGGGTTTATACTGGTTCGGGCCACCATTGTGGTGTAATACCCTAATCTAGTGTGGTGTGGTGCATTGCCTTATAGGCTGAGGAAGAACTAGTACAAGGGGAGAACAACCTCCTAAGGAGAGGTGTTCTTGCGCTCGGATGAGCTTGCTGTTGTGTGTCTTGTTGGCTCTGGATCAGATGCCCCATATGGTGGTGGCTAGTCCTATTTATAGAGGCCCGGGTCCGCTTCCCAAATATTGAGCGGGAAGGGATCCCACAACGGCCAAATTAAAGGGTGATAACTAGTACAAGCTATCCTGACAAAAGGTGGTCTTCGCCTGCCAAAGGCTCTGGTGGTGACGCCGTCGTGGGCTCCGCAATGACCTCCGCTCTGCCGTCCTGCTGGTCTTGGTCTTGTTGCATCGATACGGAAACCTTTGCTTGATGCCTTGGGACTCCTCATCTGCGCCTACCCCTTTAGCACCAAAGAGGAAACTGGCATACTGCGCCCGCTGACGCCCGACTGGCCTTGGTCGTCACGGCTCACGTCACGAGGACCTCGTGAGGTGCCCCCTGCCTTGATATCTCTGCTCCTCAGGAGCTAGCCTAGTGAGGCCGTCCCAAGGGAGGTCTTGTGTCGCCCGCCTCGCGAGGCTCGGCCCCTCGCGAGGATCTTGAGTGGTTGCTGACGAGGTTGGTCCATACCAGGCCGCTGGATGAGCCACGCCCTGGGCCGTAGGCAGGCAAGTTCGGGTACCCCCTTTCCCAAAACGCCTACAGTTTCCTAACCATAGACATGAGTTGTCATTTTATAACGGGATCACATCATTAGGAGAATGATGTGATTGACAAGACCCATTCGTTAGCTTAGCATTTGATTGTTCAGTTTATTGCTATAGCTTTCTTAATGTCAAATACATGTTCCTTCGACTATGAGATCATGCAACTCCCGGATACTGGAGGAATGTCGTGTGTCCTATCAAAGGTTACAACATAACTGGGTGATCTTAAAGATGCTCTACAGGTATCTTCGAAGGTGTCTGTTGAGTTGGCATGGATCGATATTAGGATTTGTCATTCCATGTATCGGAGAGGTATCTCTGGGCCCTCTCGGTAATACACATCACAAGAAGCTTGCAAGCAAAATGACTAAGGAGTTAGTTATGAGAAGATGTATTACAGAACGAGTAAAGAGACTTGTCGTTAACGAGATTGAACTAGGTATGGAGATACCGACGATCGAATCTCGTGCAAGTAACATACCGACAACAAAGTGAAATATGTATGGTGTCATAACGGTTTGACCGATAAAGATCTTCGTACAATATGTAGGAACCAATATGGGCATCCAGATTCCACTATTGGTTATTGACCGGAGAAGTGTCTCGGTCATGTCTATATAGTTCTCGAACCCGTAGGGTCCGCATGCTTAACGTTTGTTGACGATATAGTGTTATATGAGTTATGTGATTTGGTGACCGGATGTAGTTCGGAGTCCAGGATGAGATCATGAACATGAAGGGGAGCTCCGGAATGGTCCGGAGGTAAAGATTGATATATAGGACAATACTATTTGGACACTGGAAGAGTTTCGGAGGTACCGGATAGTCATCGGGGCACCGAAAGGGGTTCCGGGAAGCCCCGGGAAGTATGTCCGCCTTATGGGCCAAGTGAGGGGAGCACACCAGCGCACAAGGAGCTGGTGCACCCCTCTATAGTAGCCGGCCCTAGAGGAGGGAAGCAAAGAGGGGAGTTGGCCTCCCTCTGCCTTCCTCTCCTCCCCTTTCCTTCCCCCTCTTGGGGATTATGGCAGGGGGTGCAGGCGAGGGCAGGAGCCCTAGGGGCCGGCCAGCCACCTTGTGGCGCGCCTGGCTGCCTCCCCTCTCCCCCCACGTATATATACATGAGGAGGGGGCACCACACAACCCACGACATTATCCTAGCCATGTGCGGCGCCCCTCTCCACAGTTTTGTCCCTCGGTCATATTTTTGGAGTGCTTAGGCGAAGCCCTGTGGAGATAGCATCACCATCACCGTCACCACGCCGTCGTGCTGCTGGAACTCATCTACTACTTCTCCCATCTTGTTGGATCAAGAAGGCGAGGACACCACCGAGTTGAACGTGTGCTGAACACGGAAGTAACGTACATTCGGTACTTGATTGGTTGGATCGCGAAGAAGTTCAACTACATCAACTGTGTTAATCAACGCTTCCGCTTACAGTCTACGAGGGTACGTAGACACACTCTCCCCTCTCGTTTCTATGCATCTTCATGGATAGATCTTGCATGTGCATAGATTTTGTTTTGTTTTCCATGCAACATTCCAAAACAATGACAATGTTCAAGTTTATGAATTCTAATAATTTCCGCAATAATGCTACTAATGGTTCCAACATTACCCTTAGCACGCATAAGATCATGGAGCTCAAATAGACATTCATCAAACCTGGGATCACTAGGGTCCATCTCATGAAAAGCAATGGTCTTTTGAAGAATCACATCAATATTTTTCAAAGCATGATTAGGATAGCGCATCTCAAGATTTTTCCTTAAAGTGTAAGAACAGTCAAAGTTTTGCACTTGTCTAAGCACAATGTTTGGAAATCCTTTAATGATAAGATTGACGGTTCTAAGGTTACTAAGCATGTCAATTTTCCGTCATGAGTAGGAAGCAAGGGATCAATAAGAGGCACATAAGTAGTATGAACATACTTGCTCAAGTTAAATCTATCATAGGTATCAACCATTTCATCTCTCCAAAAGTTATAGTATTCTCCATTGAGAATGTGCACTCTACAACCAAGACTCCCCAAAATAGACTCACCCATCTCCCTCCAAATGTGATTAAACCTAAGCAATGGAGAGCAATGCTTTGATACCAATTAAAAGGATCGAGAAGTATGTCTAGAGGGGGTGATTAGACTACTTGACCAAATAAAAATCTTTCCTTTTCCCAATTTTAGTTGTTGGCTGATTTTGACAATTAGCACAAGTCAAGCAATTCTAAGAGTGTAGCAGCGGAAAGTAAACCATTGCATATGAAGGTAAAGGGAAAGGTTTGGAGAAAGCAAACGCAATGGAGACACAGATATTTTTGGCGTGGTTCTGATAGGTGGTGCTATCGTACATCCACATTGACGGAGACTTCAAGGGTAACAAATGCGCGAATCCATGGAGGGCTCCACCCACAAAGGGTCCACGAAGAAGCAACCTTGTCTATCCCACCATGGCCATCACACACGAAGGACTTCCCTCACTCAGGTAGATCTTCACGAAGTAGGCGATCTCCTTGCCCTTACAAACTTCTTGGTTCAACTCCACATCACGAGGGAGGCTCCCAAGCAACACCTAACCAATCTAGGAGACACCACTCTCCAAAACGTAATATACTATGTGTTGATGATGAACTCCTTGCTCTTGTGCTTCAAATGATAGTCTCCCCAACACTCAACTCTCTCACACAGATTTAGCTATTGTGGAAGAGGATTTTGAGTGTAAACCAACTTGGGGAAGGCTAGAAATCAAGGTTCAAATGGTAGGAATGGAATCTCTTGATCTCAACACATGTGTAGGTGGTTCTCTTTCAGAAAATGAATGGTGGAAGTGTAGGCACGTTCTGATGGCTTTGCTCTATGAGGAAGAAGGGGTGGAGGGGTATATATAGCCTCCACACAAAATCCAACCGTTACACACATTTGACCAATTTCGGTGGGATCGAATAGTTAAACTCGGTGGCACTCTCGGTGGGACCGGCTGGAACAAATCGGTGGGACCGATGTGCTAGGGCTTAGGGCAAACTTCATCTCGGTGGCGCCGATTGCATCAACTCGGTGAGACCAAAGTGAAGCAATAAGCAATAGAGAATCTGTCAAGCCAACTCGGTGGAACCCATTGCAAAAACTCAGTGAGACCAAAACATTTGCAACAAGTCACAGAGCGCTGGCAAGGCCATCTCGGTGGGACCGAGATCCGTATAGGTCGGACCGATTTGTTAGGGTTTAGGCAGTGGCTATGTCAAATGAACTTGGTGGCGCCGGGTAGGAAATATCGGTGGGGCTGGGTTTGGAAATTAGGATTTGAACATATTTTGAAGGAGAAAGTTGTTGAGGGTTTTGGAGCAATATCACTAAGCACTTGAGCAACCAGATCATTAAGCAACACCTCATCCCCTTTTAATAGTATTGGCTTTCCTATGGACTCAATGTGATCCTGGATCACTAAAACGGAAATGAAGAGTCTTGAGCTTTTGCCAACCTTCTTTCCTTAGCAATTATAATGGGTTCCACATCCTCCTGTCCTTGCCACACCACTGTTGAACTTTCCTAAAATTTACTAGATAAAACTATTAGTCCAACAAGAGATATGTTGACATTAATTACCTAAATCACCAACGAAGCACTTGTGCTTTCAAGGCTCTTTTATGTACCCAAATTATGCAATGACATGGATGACTGATACATCCATTTTGCATCATGTTTTCATGTTGATATTTTTTGCATTATGGACAATTAATTCACTTTATAATACAATTCGTATGCCTTTCTCTCTTATTTTGCAAGTTTCACATGAAGAGGGAGATTGCCGGCAGCTGGAATTCTGGATCGGAAAGGGCTATATCAGAGACACCAATTCTGCACAACTCCAAATGAGCTAAAAATTGACAGAGAATTATTTTGGAATATATTAAAATTATAGGCGAAAGAAATACCAGAGGGGGCCCACCAGGCAACCACAAGCCTGGGGTGCGCGCCCTACCCCACTAGGCGCGCCCCTCGAGTTGTGGTGGCCCTGGCAGGCCTTCGGGGTCCATCTTCTCATATATGATGCCATTTGAGGGAGTCCTGTATTCAGAGGTCCTCAGGCGTCCGGGTCGATGAAGCTAGGCCGTATTGATGGGCCACAAAAGAAGAAGCAGAAGACTCTCCCCCGTATTCGGTCAGGGCTCCTATGTATGTAGAAAGGTAAGCGTAGAGTCCGGATATATCTATTACTTCCTCCCCAAGTCACCCTTGTAACCCTAGGCCCTCTCTGGCGTGTATATAAGCCAGGAGGTTTGGTCTGTAGAGAGGATCATCGACATCACAATATCCTCATAGGCTAGACTTTAGGGTTTAGCCATTATGATCTCGAGGTAGATAAACTCTTGTACTCGTATTCATTCATTTTAATATAGCGGGAAGTAGGGTATTACCTCGACCGAAAGGGCCTGGACCTGGGTAAACATCGTGTCCCAGCCTCCTATTACCATCGATCCTCTAAACGCATAGCTTGGGCCCCCTACCCGAGATCTGCCGGTTTTGACACCGACAATGGTCTTTCATTGAGAGCTCTGATGTGTGCTCGTGGTGAGCGATCGATGGCTCGTCTCGTCATCAGCGACGGGATCACCCACGGAAACAACTTGGCCATTGGCCAGGTTCTCCAGCTCGGCGGGTTCGCTGTATGCGCCCGCATGGCCTCAGGGCCGGCCGCACTCCCAGCAATCATCGAGCACCACCCTTATGTTGACTGATATGTCTCCAACGTATCTATAATTTTTTATTGTTCCATGCTATTATTTATGAAGTCTTGGATGTTTAATGGGCTTTATCATTCACTTTTATATCATTTTTGGGACTAACCTACTAACCCAAAGGCCTAGTCTAGATTGTTGTTTTCCCTATTTCAGGGTTTTGCGGAAAAAGAATATCAAACGGAGTCCAAACGGAATGAAACCTTCGCGAGAGATATTTTTGGAGAAAATCACGCACGCGGAGCTTGAGGACCAAGTCAGGGGACAAGGAGGTGGCCCTCGAGGGTGGGGCGCGTCCCCCTTCCCAGGGCGCCCCCCTGCCTCGAGGCCCCCTCAAGTGGCCCCCGGTGCCCTTCTTCGTCCTATATAAGTCCACGTACCCCAGAAACTCCGTGAACAGAGAGAAAACCCTAATTCCACCACCGTAGCTTCTGTTCCCGTGGACATCCCATCTTGGAGCCTGTTCCGGAGCTCCACCGGAGGGGGATCCATCACGGAGGCCTTCATCATCATCATCATCGCCCTCACCATGAGTTGTGATTAGTTTACCACAGACCTTCGGGTCCATAGCTAGTATCTAGATGGCTTCTTCTCTCTCTCTGGATCTCAATACAAAGTTCTCCTCGGTCTTCGAGGAGATCTATTTGATGTAATCTCTTTTTGTCCGATGAATTGTGAGTTTATGATCAAGGTTATCTATGAAGATATTTGGTTCTTCTCTGAACTTTCTATGTGTGCTCATAATATCCTTGCAAGTCTCTTCGAGTTATTGGTTTGGTTTGGCCCACTAGATCTATAGTTCTTCCAATGGGAGAAGTGCTTGGCTTTGGGTTCAATCTTGCGGTGTCCTTTCCTAGTGACAGTAGGGGCAGCAAGGCACGTATTGTATTGTTGCCATCGAGGATAAAAAGATGGGGTTTATATCATATTGCTTGAGTTTATCCCTCTACATCATGTCATCTTGCTTAAGGTGTTACTCTGTTTGTATGAACTCAATACACTAGATGCATGCTGGATAGCGGTCGATGTGTGGAGTAATAGTAGTAGATGCAGGCAGGAGTCGGTCTACTTGTCTCGGACGTGATGCCTATATACAATGATCATGCCTAGATAGTCTCATAATAATTCGCTTTTCTATCAATTGCTCGACAGTAATTTGTTTACCCGCCGTAGAATATCGCTATCATGAGAGAAGCCACTAGAGAAAACTATGGCCCCCAGGTCTATTCTCAACATATAAATCTACATCTACTTTACTTTTACCGCTTTGATTTGCTGTTTTATTAAACCAAGAATACAAAAAATGTCAACTATCATCTCTATCAGATCTCACTTTTGTAAGTGGCCGTAAAGGGATTGACAACCCCTTATCGCGTTGGCTGCGAAGTTCTTATTTGTTCATGCAGGTGCGAGGGACTGGCGCGTGGTCTCCTACTAGATTGATACCTTGGTTCTCAAAAACTGAGGGAAATACTTACGCTACTGTGCTGCATCTCCCTTTCCTCTTCGAGGGAATGCAACGCAAGCTCAAGAGGTAGCAAGAAGAATTTCTGGCACCGTTGCCAGGGAGGCTTACGTAAAATTCATATACCAAGTACCTATCACAAACCCTTATTCTTCGCATTACATTTTTGCCTCTCATTTTTCTCCCCCC
>LR738709.1:323521997-323581454 GCA_902687465.1 Secale cereale
CACCCTTGCCGTTTTATTCGCCCTTCTTCCGCCGTGTGTTTATCGTCCGCTTGCTTCTTGTTTGCTTGTGTGCTGCTTGCTTGCTTGTCACTATTGCCCCCCCTACTAGTGTTAGACATTTTCTGACTGTACAATTTGAGCATAATGACTTCTTCATAAGTGAGCTTAAAGAATAGAAAAAGGTTATGGAGTATATGAATAAAGACCTTGATGATATGTCTAAAGAATTTTATGGCTTGAAATCTCAATTTTCTCATCTTGAGAACTTAATTGCCCAAATTTCGGATAAACAGTCCACCTTGATTAATAAGATGGCTGCTAAACCGGAAGATCATGAAAATAAAGATGAAGATCTGAAAGTTATTGATGTGTCTCCTATTAGATCCTTGTTTTCTAGCATTAATCTTGATGAAGATAGGATTGGAGATGATTCTGCTTTTAGGTGTCCCAATGATTCGGAGTTTTTAGATCTTGATGCTAAATTTGCTAAAAGTGGGAGTGAAGAGATTAAAACTTTGCATAGTGATGAACCCACTACTTTGGATTTCAAGGGATTCAATTATGATAATTTCTCTTTGATTGATTGTATTTCCTTGTTGCAATCTTTGCTAAATTCTCCGCATGCTTATAGCCAAAATAAAGCTTCCACTAAACATATAGTTGATGCTTTGATGCAATCTTATGAAGAAAAACTTGAGTTGGAAGCTTCTATACCTAGAAAGCTTTATGATGAGTGGGAACCTACTATCAAAATAAAAATAAAAGATCATGAATGCTATGCTTTGTGTGATTTGGGTGCTATTGTCGCCACTGTCCCAAAAACTTTGTGTGATTTGCTAGGGTTCCATGAGCTTGATGATTGTTCTTTAAATTTGCATCTTGCGGATTCCAGTATTAAGAAACCTATGGGAATAATTAATGATGTTCTTATTGTTGCCAATAGGAATTATGTGCCCGTAGATTTCATTGTTCTTGATATAGATTGCAATCCTTCATGTCCTATTATTCTTGGTAGACCTTTCCTTAGAACGATTGGTACAATTATTGATATGAAGGAAGGAAATATTAGATTCCAATTTCCGTTAAGGAAAGGCATGGAACACTTTCCTAGAAATAAAATCAAATTACCATATGAATCTATCATGAGAGCCACTTATGGATTGCCTTCCAAGGATGGCAATACCTAGATCTATCTTGTATCGTGACTAGCTAGGGGCGTAAAACGATAGCGCTTGTTGGGAGGCAACCCATTTTTTTGTTTTTTTTGTTTTTGTTGTTGTTAGGGAATAAATATTTCATCTAGCCTCTGATTAGATGTGGTTTCATGTTTTGTTTAGTGTTTGTGCCAAGTAGAACCTTTGGGAAGACTTGTGTGAAGCGTATATGATCTTGCTGTGAAAAACAGAATCGTTAGCGCTCGCTAAACTAGTCGTGGGATTTTACTGGAGCGTGCTTTGGTAGACAAATTCCACAAATTTACCAATTTAGTTTGAATTTTTTGGAGTTCCTGAAGTAGGCGAACCCTGCAGATTACTACAGACCAAGGTTGTCAGAATCGCGATTTTGAATCGGATCGAAGCCCTGATGGTAGGATCGCAAATCATGAAATCTTCACTATCAGGATCGTAGAAACGTAGATTCTATGAACTAAAGTCGTAGAATCAGAGGGGTTAGTGTGGATCGTAAAGTCGTGGAATCATACAACAGAATCGCGATTATGACAACCTTGCTACAGACTGTTCTGTCTTTGACATATTCTATTTTTCGTGTGTTGTTTGCTTATTCCGATGCATCTATAAGTAGTATTGGAGGATATGAACCATAGAGAAGTTGGAGTACAGTAGGTTTAATACCAATATAAACAAAGAATGAATTCATTGATGTACCTTTGAGTAGTGGTTTGCTTTCTTATACTAATGGAGCTCACGAGAATTTCTGTCTAAGTTTTGTGTTGTGAAGTTTTCAAGTTTTGAGTATTGCTTTGATGGACTATGGAACAAGGAGTAGCAAAGGCCTAAGCTTGGGGATGCCCATGGCACCCCAAGTAAATTCAAGATAATCAAAAGCCTAAGCTTGGGGATGCCCCGGGAAGGCATTCCCTCTTTCGTCTTCATCCATCGGTAACTATACTTGGAGCTATATTTTTATTCGCAACATGATATGTGTTTTGCTTGGAGCGTCTTGTATAATTTGAGTCTTTGCTTGTTAGTTTGCCACAATCATCCTTGCTGGACACACCTATTTGAGAGAGTTAAATATGGCCTAGAAATTGTTAGAACACTCTATGTGCTTCACTTATATCTTTTGAATTGAATAGTTTTTGCTTTAGCGCTTCACTTATATCTTTTAGAGCACGGTGGTGATAATATTTTGTAGAAATTGTTGAACTCTCATGCTTCACTTATATCTATTTGAGAGTCTATTAAAACAGCATGGTAATGTGTTTAGGCTAAAAGAACTAGTCTTCACATGATAGACATCCAATGTCAATGTAGTAAAAAAAAATCATACCAAGTGCATTGAATAGAATGAGATGTTGGATGCTTGATAATTGTTTTGAAACATGAGGATAGTGATATTAGAGTCATGCTAGTGGAGTTATTATGAAATTGAGAAATACTTGTGTTAAGGTTGGTGATTCCCGTATCATGCACGTATGGTGAACTGCTATGTGACGAAGTTAGAGCATGAGGTATTTGTAGAGTGCCAACCTTTGTGAGGAGGTCAAGGGCGCGCGATGGTTAACTCCTACCAACCTCCCCCCTAGGAGCATGTGTTGATTGCTATGTTTTGATGACTCGTAGATTTTTGAAATAAGTATATGAGTTCTTATGACTAATGTTGAGTCCATGGATTATGCGCACTCTCACCCTTCCACCATTGCTAGCCTCTCTTGTACCGCGCAACTTTCGCCGATGCCATAAACCCACTATATATCCTTCTTCAAAATAGCCACCATATTGTTCCTCAAAACAGCCACCATACCTACCTATTATGGCATTTCCATAGCCATTCCTAGATATATTGCCATGCAACTTTACACCGTTCCGTTTATATGACATGCATCATATTGTCATATTGCCATGCATGATCATGTAGTTGACATCGTAGTTGTGGCAAAGCCACCATGCATAATTTTTCATATATGTCACTCTTGATTCATTGCATATCACGGTACACCGCCGGAGGCATTCATATAGAGTCATACTTGTTGTAGTATCGAGTTGTAATATCGAGTTGTAATAAAAAGTGCGATGATCATCATTATTAGAGCATTGTCCCATGTGAGGAAAGGCCAATAAAAAAAGAGATGGCCCAAAAAAAATAGAGAGGGGCTAATAAAAAAAGAAAGCTCCTCCAAAAAATGAGAGAAAAGAGAGAAGGGACAATTGCTACTATCTTTTTTCCACACTTGTGCTTCAGAATAGCACCATGTTCTTCATTGTAGAGAATCTCATGTTTAGTCACTTTCATATACTAGTGGGAATTTTCATTATAGAACTTGGCTTGTATATTCCAACGATGGGCTTCCTCAAATGCCCTAGGTCTTCGTGAGCAAGCAAGTTGGATGCACACCCACTAGTTTCTTTTGTTGAGCTTTCATTCATATTTAGCTGCATCCGTTGCATGGCAATCCCTACTCACTCACATTGATATCTATTGATGGGCATCTCCATAGCCCGTTGATACGCCTAGTCGATGTGAGACTATCTCCCACCTTTTTGTCTTCTCCACAACCACCTCTATTCCACCCATAGTGCTATATCCATGGCTCACGCTCATGTATTGCGTGAACGTTGAAAGGTTTGAAAAGATAGAGTATGAGAACAAATGCTTGGCTGAAATCGGGGTTGTGCGTGATATTAATATTTTGTGTGATGAAGAGGGAGCATAGCCAGACTATATGATTTTATAGGGATAACTTTCTTTAGCCATAGTATTTTGAGAAGACATGATTGCTTTGTTAGTATTGCTTGAAGTATTGTTATTTCTTATGTCAATATAGACTTCTATCTTGAATCTTTCAGATCTGAACATTCATGCCACAATTAAGAGAATTACATTGAAAAACTATATTGGTTAGCATTCCACATCAAAAATTCTTTCTTTATCATTTACCTACTCGAGGACGAGCATGAATTAAGCTTGGGGATGCTTGATACGTCTCCAACGTATCTATAATTTTTTATTGTTCCATGCTATTATTTATGAAGTCTTGGATGTTTAATGGGCTTTATCATTCACTTTTATATCATTTTTGGGACTAACCTACTAACCCAAAGGCCCAGTCCAGATTGCTGTTTTTTCCCTATTTCAGGGTTTTGCAGAAAAAGAATATCAAACGGAGTCCAAACGGAATGAAACCTTCGCGAGAGATATTTGTGGAGAAAATCACGCACGCGGAGCTTGAGGACCAAGTCAGGGGACAGAGAGGTGGCCCTCGAAGGTGGGGGGCGCGCCCCCCTTCCCAGGGTGTGCCCCCTGCCTCGAGGCCCCCTCAAGTGGCCCACGGTGCCCTCCTTCTTCCTATATAAGTCCACGTACCCCAGAAACTCCGTGAACAGAGAGAAAACCCTAATTCCACCGTCGTAGCTTCTGTTCCCGTGGAGATCCCATCTTGGAGCCTGTTCCGGAGCTCCACCGGAGGGGGATCCATCACGCAGGCCTTCATCATCATCATCATCATCACCCTCACCATGAGTTGTGAGTAGTTTACCACAGACCTTCGGGTCCATAGCTAGTATCTAGATGGCTTATTCTCTCTCTCTCTGGATCTCAATACAAAGTTCTCCTCGGTTGTCGGTGTACTAAAGTAGGGGTACCTTTAGTATCCCGAACTTGTGCACGGGCAGTCGCAGCGCCCCGCGGCAGGGCTTGCCGGGTGACCGCCAAGGTCCTCCGTGGTTCCTTTGGATCCATTCAAGAACAAAGTATTCAAGCCTAGGAGACAAGGCCCCGGCAAGAGGAGCTTGCCGGGAAGGCCAACTAAGGCATCTCAAGGAACTTGCCGCGACGCGCCACGCGTCCCGGCAAGGCCCGGTGAGCGGCAAGCTCCCGGACGCGACAAGACAGCGACCGCGGCAAGGCACTTGCCGCGGCAAGCTTCCACTCCGTATCCACGCTCCAGCGCATCCACCAATGTGTCGCTCTGGGACCCTTCCAGGCGTACATGGCGGGAGGCTGTGCAGCCAGCGGTACGCAGTGGCAAGCGGCGCTGACAAGATCGCCATCATGGCGAACGGTGGCGTCCCTGACGGCCCCTTTTTGCACTGTTTGGGCGACACAGACGGGCATTTAATGCCCTTGTCCCCTGCCGTCAGGGTTAGGTATGATACACTGTACGAGTAGGTGTACCAACTACAACACCTTTCCATTTTTACCCTCATCTGCGTTGCCACCTGTCGGTGACCCCTTGAGCATATAAAAGGAGGCCCATGCGCAACGTAGAGGGGGACGGACTCATTCACGCTCGGTCTCGCTAGCTGCTGGTGTGTACTGTAGCACTCAGCGCTCCCGAGCAAGAACTCAATACAATCCACAAAGGAGGAGTAGGGTTTTACGCATCCGTGCGGCCCGAACCTGGGTAAACTGCTCGTGTGCTTCGCCTCGATATGCTCTTCGCGCGATCTCCGCCCCCGCCGTACCGGAAGGGGTTCGGTCCGCCGGTCCCCATAGGTGTGCGAGGATCAGTTTCCCCGACATCTTTGGCGTGCCAGGTAGGGGTGCGTCGAGGTTGTGTGAACCTGATCCGGCGTTCACACGAGCTAGATCTTCATCATCTTCATCAACATGCCGTCGAAGAAGAAGGCTTCGGAGGCAGCTGCTCCGTCCGCGTCAATCCCACCACCGCCAGAGCCAACGGCTGGTGGGGTAGACGCCGGCGGAAGAACGGGCGTTGACAAGGGAGCTCGCGGTGCCGCCAAGTCCAAGGACAAGGTTGCGCTGCCCATCGGCGGCGTAGACGACTCCCACAACGACCGGGCGCACTCCAAGACCTCGGCGTCCGTACATGCACCGCGCCCATCTCAGGAGGCGCGGGACCGGCAGCGTCATGGTACTCACGGTACCATACGTTTGCTGGGCCAAGATCGAGCTGGTGGATCTCGGGATGCTCAAGACCAGCATGCACGCCAACATGCCGGCACGAGCAAGGCACGGTCGCCTGGACGGGATACTGCTCCTTCTAACTTGGTTAGAAGTCCGAGCATATCCCGCTCCTCACACCGTTCGCCACCGCTACCCACCACTCCAGCAGAAGCTTTGGCACGAGCTCAACTGCTCCTAGACTTCCCTCCAACGGCAGACAAGGTCGACGATTGGAGGGCCACCATTCAGAGTCTCATCGCTTTCGCCAACGGCGACACTCCACGGCAGCCGAGCACATCGCAGCCGCGGCAAGTCAGCCAGGCACGAGCCGATGGCGACAAGACTGGTGGGGATGCAACCACCGTGCACTCTCCGCCCCGAAGGCCAAGATCGCCTACTCGTCGGATCAACCTCGACAGCGACTCCACCGCGTCATCAGATCCACGAGCTCGTCGCGATCAGCGCCAAGTGCTCCACGAACGTCAGCAAGAGGACGCTCATACTCGCTTCGAGCGCCGAAGAGAAGCGCGGCATCAATCAGACCAGCGCGCTGGGCCCGCTGTCGACATGCATGCGCCAGGGGGACCAGGCGACTTGCCGTACGCGGTAGGTTGTCCTGCGTTCACTCGTGAGCTGCGGCAAGTCCAGTGGCCCAGCATGAAGAACTTCAAGCCAGACGTACCGGAGAAGTACGACGGCGCATCCGTCGGAGTTCCTCAGCATCTACACCATCGCGGTGCAAGCTGTTGGGGGGCAGGACGACAAGATCCTTGCCAACTACTTCCCGCTGGTACTCAAGCCCAACGTCAAATCCTGGCTCATGCACGTGCCGGACAACTCCATATCCTCCTGGGCAGATCTATGCCATCAGTTTGTGGGCGCCTTTATAGGCGGCCACAAACCTCATGGCCAGGAGAGTGACCTTCATTTGCTCGCCCAGAAGGAAGGAGAGGCCCTACGCAAGTATATCCAGAGATTCAGCCGTGTACAGCACAACATCCCAGATGTCCACCCTGTCGCGGTCATCAGCGCGTTCCATCAGAACGTGCGTAACCGCAGGATGCGGGAGGAGATGGCGATGTGCAAGATCAGGGACGTCAGCGAGCTGTATGCCCTGGCCGACAAGTGTGCACGTGCTGAGGAAGGGAGGAAACTCCCCGGAGAGGATGCAGGAACAGGAGGATCTGACAGCGAAGATGCTGCCCCGGCAAAGAAGAATCGGCGGCGGAACAACAGAAAGAAGAAAGGTAAAGAGGTGCTAGTCGTTGAGCAGTCCGGCAACGAAGGTGGCGCCAAGAAAGCCAAAGTTGGTAGCTCCGGCAAGGAGATTGCCGCATGTACCAACTGTCAGGCTGTGGCGGCCGCCGACAAGCAGGACAGCACCGACAAGCAGTACTGCAAGATCCACCGCACCAAGGGCCATGACCTCCAGAACTGCAAGAGGGTCGAGCAGCTTGTTGATCAGCATAAGGCTGAATATGAGCGGCGCGACAAGGAGAAGGCCCAAGGAGGTGGTGGAGGATCTGGCACAAAGCGTCCGGGCCGGGGAGGGCGCCGCGGCAAGGCCAAGCAGCGGCAAGGAGACAGACCTCCCCGCGGCCGCGACAAGGATGAAGATGACGACGACGACGAAGACATGGATGATGTTGAGACCAGTGAGCAGGAGTTCCAGAAAGCCACAAAGGTCTTGTGCGTTGACGGCGGTGCTTCTCTGCACACTTCACACCGCCAACTCAAGCAGTGGGTGCGGGAAGTCAATGCGGCAAAACCACCTGTCGAATCCCGCAAGCTTCTGAAATGGTCCAGCACGCCTATCATCTTTGATATTGAGGACCACCCTGATCACACAACTGCGGTCGGGTGCTTGCCGATGTTGGTTTCACCAACTATCCGCAACCTCAAGGTCACTAAGATGTTAGTTGACGGCGGGGCCGGCTTGAACCTGATCTCCTCCGCCGTACTCCAGAAACTCCAGATCCCTGACAGCGAGCTCGAAGAGACCGGCACATTCCAAGGAATCAACCGGGAAGGAGCAAGCCGAAGGGGAAGATCACGTTGCCAGTGACATTTGGCGGCAAGCTGAACTTCAGGACTGAGAGGGTCACTTTTGACGTTGCCGATTTTCCATTGCCTCACAATGGGATACTCGGCCGTCTAGCACTCGCCAAGTTCATGGCAGCCTCTCACTACGCATACAACATACTGAAGATGCCAGGCCCGATAAGCGTCATCTCTGTCCTTGGCGACAAGAAGGATGCTCTTATCTGCGCCGACAAGATCTACCGGGAAGCAGCAGCCGCAACAGATCGCAAGTCACTTGCCGCTGAAGCTCCCGGAGGGAAGAAGACCAAGTCCGGCAAGAGCTCTGATGCCCACTCCGGCAAGCGCACCTCTTCGGAGTGCTGCGCTACCGTCGAGGACGCACCATCTGTTGGGGAACGTAGTATTTTAAAATTTTCCTACGCTCACGCAAGATCTATCTACCAGATGCATAGCAACGAGAGGGGAGAGTGTGTCTACGTACCCTCGTAGACCGCGAGCGGAAGCGTCAAGTGACGCGGTTGATGTTGTCGAACTTCTTCGCGATCCAACCGATCAAGCACTGAACGTACGGCACCTCTGCGTTCAGCACACGTTCAGCTTGATGACGTCCCACGAGCTCTTGATCCAGTTGAGCTTCACGGGAGAGTTTCGTCAGCACGACGGCGTGGTGACGGATATGATGTGTTCACCGGCGCAGGGCTTCGCCTAAGCTCCGCGACGGTACGACCGAGGTGTGATTCTGTGGAGGGGGGCACCGCACACGGCTAAAACAATTCAACTTGTGTGTCTTTGGGTGCCCCCCTGCCCCCGTATATAAAGGAGCAAGGGAGGAGGGGCCGGCCAACTCCTATGGTGCGGCTAGGGAGGGGACTCCTACTAGGAATAGGATTGCAATCCTATTCCTAGTAGGATTCACCGAAAGGAAGAAGGGGGAAAGGATTAGGAGAGGTGGCGCCCCCCCAATCCTAGTCCAACTAGGATTCCTAGGTGGGGGCGCCGGCCAGCCCTATGGGCTGCCTCTCTCTTACCCTTTAGGCCCACTATGGACCATCCCCTCTCGTAGGGGGTTCCGGTAACCCCCTCCGGCATTCCCGATAAATCCGAAACTTTTCCGGTATACTTTCGGTGTCCGAATATAGCCGTCCAATATATCAATCTTTATGTCTCGGACATTCCGAGACTCCTCTTCATGTCCGTGATCTCATCCGGGACTCCGAACTACCTTCGGTACATCAATACTCAAAAACTCATAATACCGATCGTCATCAAACGTTAAGCGTGCGGACCCTACGGGTTCGAGAACTATGTAGACATGACCGAGACTCATCTCTGGTCAATAACCAATAGCGGAACCTGGATGTTCATATTGGCTCCTACATATTCTACGAAGATCTTTTATCGGTCAGAACCGCATAACAACATATGTTGTTCCTTTTGTCAAACGGTATGTTACTTGCCCGAGATTCGATCGTCGGTATCTTTATACCTAGTTCAATCTCGTTTACCGGCAAGTCTCTTTACTCGTTCCGTAACACATCATCTCGTGACTAACTCATTAGTCCTTTGCTTGCAAGGCTTATTATGATGTGTGTTACCGAGAGGGCCCAGAGATACCTCTCCGACACTCGGAGTGACAAATCCTAATCTTGATCTATGCCAACACCACGAATACTTTCGGAGACACCTGTAGAGCATCTTTATGATCACCCAGTTACGTTGTGATGTTTGATAGCACACAAGGTGTTCCTACGGTATTCGGGAGTTGCATAATCTCATAGTCATAGGAACATGTATAAGTCATGAAGAAAGCAATAGCAGTTAAACTAAACGATCATAGTGCTATGCTAACGGATGGGTCTTGTCCATCACATCATTCTCCTAATGATGTGATCCCGTTGATCAAATGACAACTCATGTCTATGGCTAGGAAACATAACCATCTTTGATCAATGAGCTAGTCTAGTAGAGGCATACTAGGGACATACTGTTTTGTCTATGTATCCACACATGTACTAAGTTTCCGGTTAATACAATTCTAGCATGAATCAAAGACATTTATCATGATATAAGGAAATACAAATAACATCTTTATTATTGCCTCTAGGGCATATTTCCTTCAGTCTCCCACTTGAACTAGAGTCAATAATCTAGATTACAAAGTGATGATACTCACACCCATGGAGTCTTGGTGCTGATCATGTTTTGCCCGTGGAAGAGGCTTAGTCAACGGGTCTGCAACATTCAGATCCGTATGTATTTTGCAAATCTCTATGTCTCCCTCCTTGACTAGATCGCGGATGGAATTGAAGCGTCTTTTGATGTGCTTTGTTCTCTTGTGAAACCCGATGCACTAGGTACTACACATAGATCGGATATGAACTCCTTCATCCAGACTCCTTCATTTGCTGCTTCTGAAGCAGCTATGTATTCCGCTTCACACGTAGATCCCGCCACGACGCTCTGCTTGGAACTGCACCAGCTGACAGCTCCACCGTTCAATAAAAATACATATCCGGTTTGTGACTTTGAGTCATCCGGATCAGTGTCAAAGCTAGAATCGACGTAACCGTTTACGACGAGCTCTTTGTCACCTCCATATACGAGAAACATATCCTTTGTTCTTTTCAGATACTTTAGGATGTTTTTGACCGCTGTCCAGTGATCCACTCCTGGATTACTTTGGTACCTCCCTGCTAGACTTATAGCAAGGCACACATCAGGTCTGGTACACAGCATTGCATACATGATAGATCCTATGGCTGAGGCATAGGGAATGACTTTCATTTTCTCTCTATCTTCTGCAGTGGTCGGGCATTGAGTCTTACTCAACTTCATACCTTGTAAAACAGGCAAGAATCCTTTCTTTGACTGATCCATTTTGAACTTTTTCAAAATCTTATCAAGGTATGTGCTTTGTGAAAGTCCAATTAAGCGTTTTGATCTATCTCTATAGATCTTGATGCCTAATATGTAAGCAGCTTCTCCGAGGTCTTTCATTGAAAAACTTTTATTCAAGTATCCTTTTATGCTATCCAGAAATTCTATATCATTTCCAATTAACAATATGTCATCTACATATAATATTAGAAATGCTACAGAGCTCCCACTCACTTTCGTATATTCCAACTCCGAGATGCTTGCACCAGTCCATAGATGGATCGCTGGAGTTTGCATACTTTGTTAGCACCTTTTGGATCGACAAAACCTTCTGGTTGCATCATATACAACTCTTCTTTGAGATATCCATTTAGGAATGCAGTTTTGACATCCATTTGCCAGATTTCATAATCATAAAATGCGGCAATTGCTAACATGATTCGGACAGACTTAAGCATCGCTACAGGTGAGAAAGTCTCATCGTAGTCAACTCCTTGAACTTGTCGAAAACCTTTCGCAACAAGTCGGGCTTTGTAAACAGTAATATTACCGTCTGCGTCGGTCTTCCTCTTGAAGATCCATTTATTTTTGATGGCCTGCCGATCATCGGGCAAGTCAACCAAAGTCCACACTTTGTTCTCATACATGGATCCCATCTCAGATTTCATGGCTTCAAGCCATTTTGCGGAATCTGGGCTCATCATCGCTTCCTCATAGTTCGTAGGTTCATCATGGTCTAGTAACATGATTTCCAGAACTGGGTTGCCGTACCACTCTGGTGCGGAACGTACTCTGGTTGATCTACGACGTTCAGCAGAAACTTGATCCGAAGTTTCATGATCATTATCATCAACTTCCTCACTAATTGGTGTAGGAATCACTGGAACAATTTCCTGTGATGTACTACTTTCCAATATGGGAGAAGGTACAATTACCTCATCAAGTTCTACTTTCCTCCCACTCACTTCTTTCGAGAGAAACTCTTTTTCTAGAAAGGATCCGTTTTTAGCAACGAATATTTTGCCTTCGGATCTGTGATAGAAGGTGTACCCAACAGTCTCTTTTGGGTATCCTATGAAGACACATTTTTTCGACTTGGGATCGAGCTTATCAGGTTGAAGTGTTTTCACATAAGCATCGCAGCCCCAAATTCTAAGAAACGACAACTTTGGTTTCTTGCCAAACCATAGTTCATAAGGTGTCGTATCAACGGATTTAGATGGTGCCCTATTTAACGTGAATGCAGCTGTCTCCAAAGCATAACCCCAAAACGATAGTGGTAAATCGGTAAGAGACATCATAGATCGCACCATATCCAATAAAGTACGGTTACGACGTTCGGACACACCATTACGCTGTGGTGTTCCAGGTGGCGTGAGTTGTGAAACTATTCCACATTGTTTCAAATGAAGACCAAACTCGTAACTCAAATATTCTCCTCCACGATCAGATCGTAGGAACTTTATTTTCTTGTTACGATGATTCTCTACTTCACTCTGAAATTCTTTGAACTTTTCAAATGTTTCAGACTTGTGTTTCATTAAGTAGATATACCCATATCTGCTCAAATCATCAGTGAAGGTCAGAAAATAACGATACCCGCCGCGAGCATCAACACTCATTGGTCCACATACATCAGTATGTATGATTTCTAACAAATCTGTTGCTCGCTCCATAGTTCCGGAGAACGGAGTTTTAGTCATCTTGCCCATGAGGCATGGTTCGCAAGCACCAAGTGATTCATAATCAAGTGATTCCAAAAGTCCATCTTTATGGAGTTTCTTCATGCGTTTTACACCAATATGACCTAAACGGCAGTGCCACAAATAAGTTGCACTATCATTATTAACCTTGCATCTTTTGGTTTCAATATTATGAATATGTGTATCACTACAATCAAGATCAAGTAAGAATAGACCACTCTTTAAGGGTGCATGACCATAAAAGATATTATTCATCAAAATGGAACAACCATTATTCTCTGATTTAAATGAATAACCGTCTCGCAATAAACGAGATCCAGATGTAATGTTCATGCTCAACGCTGGCACCAAATAACAATTATTTAGGTCTAAAACTAATCCCGAAGGTAGATGTAGAGGTAGCGTGCCGACGGCGATCACATCGACTTTGGAACCGTTTCCCACGCGCATCGTCACCTCGTCCTTAGCTAATCTTCGTTTAATCCGTAGTCCCTGTTTCGAGTTACAAATATTAGCAACCGAACCGGTATCAAATACCCAGGTACTACTACGAGCATTAGTAAGGTACACATCAATAACATGTATATCACATATACCTTTGTTCATCTTGCCATCCTTCTTATCCGCCAAATACTTGGGGCAGTTCCGCTTCCAGTGTCCAGTCCCCTCGCAGTAGAAGCACTTAGTTTCAGGCTTGGTTCCATAATTGAGGCTTTCTGCGAGAACAGCAACAATCTTGCTATTCTCCTTGAAAATCCCTTCCTTGCCCTTTTTCTTGAAACTAGTGGTATTGTTAACCATGAACTTTTGATGCTCCTTTTTGATTTCTACCTCCGCAGCTGTGAGCATAGCGAAGAGCTCGGGAATTGTCTTTTGTATCCCTTGCATATTATAGTTCATCATGAAGCCATTATAGCTTGGTGGTAGCGATTGAAGAATTCTATCAATAACACTATTCTCATCAACTTGGCAACCAAGTTGAGTCATATGATTGTAGTGCCCATACATTGTGAGCAAGTGTTCACTGATAGAACTATTCTCCTCCATCTTACAGCTGTAGAACTTATTGGAAATCTTATATTTCTCAATCCGGGCATTTGCTTGAAATATTAACTTCAACTCCTGGAACATCTCATATGCTCCATGACGTTCAAAACGTCGTTGAAGTCCCGGTTCTAAGCCGTAAAGCATGGCACACTGAACTATCGTGTAGTCATCAGACCGTGACTGCCAGACGTTCAAAGCGTCTGCATCAGCGGAAGGGGGCTTGTCACCTAGCGGTGCTTCAAGGACATAATTCTTCTGTGCAGCAATGAGGATAATCCTCAGGTTACGGACCCAGTCCGTGTAATTGCTACCATCATCTTTCAACTTAGCTTTCTCTAGGAATGCATTAAAATTCAAAGGAACGGTAGCACGGGCCATTGATCTACAACGACATAGATATGCAAAAACTATCAGGACTAAGTTCATGATAAATTAAAGTTCAGTTTAATCATATTAATTTAAAGAACTCCCACTTAGATAGACATCCCTCTGGTCATCTAAATGATCACGTGATCCAAATCAACTAAACCATGTCCGATCATCACGTGAGATGGAGTAGTTTTGAATGGTGAACATCTTATGTTGATCATATCTACTATATGATTCACGCTCGACCTTTCGGTCTCCAGTGTTCCGAGGCCATATCTGTATATGCTAGGCTCGTCAAGTTTAACCCGAGTATTCTGCGTGTGCAAAACTGGCTTACACCCGTTGTATTTGAACGTAGAGCTTATCACACCCGATCATCACGTGGTGTCTCGGCACGACGAACTTTCGCAACGGTGCATACTCAGGGAGAACACTTATACCTTGAAATTTAGTAAGGGATCATCTTATAATGCTACCGTCGTTCTAAGCAAAATAAGAAGCATAATAAGATAAACATCACATGCAATCAAAATATGTGACATGATATGGCCATCATCATCTTGTGCTTTTGTTCTCCATCTCCAAAGCACCGTCATGATCACCTTCGTCACCGGCTTGACACCTTGATCTTCATCGTAGCATCGTTGTCGTCTCGCCAACTATTGCTTCCACGACTATCGCTACCGCTTAGTGATAAAGTAAAGCAATTACATGGCGATTGCATTTCATACAATAAAGCGACAACCATATGGCTCCTGCCAGTTGCCGATAACTTTACAAAACATGATCATCTCATACAAAATCGTATAACTCATGTCTTGACCATATCACATCACAACATGCCCTGCAAAAACAAGTTAGACGTCCTCTACTTTGTTTGTTGCAAGTTTTACGTGGCTGCTACGGGCTTAGCAAGAACCGTTCTTACCTACGCATACAAAACCACAACGATGTTTCGTCAAGTATGTGTTGTTTTAACCTTCACAAGGACCGGGCGTAGCCACACTTGATTCAGCTAAAGTGAGAGAGACAGACACCCGCCAGTCACCTTTCAGCAACGAGTGCTCGTAACGGTGAAACCAGTCTCGCGTAAGCGTACGCGTAATGTCGGTCCGGGCCGCTTCATCTCACAATACCGCCGAAGCAAAGTATGACATGCTGGTAAGCAGTATGACTAGTACCGTCCACAATCTCATTGTGTTCTACTCGTGCATATCATCTACGCATAGACCTGGCTCATGATGCCACTGTTGGGGAACGTAGTATTTTAAAATTTTCCTACGATCACGCAAGATCTATCTACCAGATGCATAGCAATGAGAGGGGAGAGTGTGTCTACGTACCCTCGTAGACCGGGAGCGGAAGCGTCAAGTGACGCGGTTGATGTTGTCGAACTTCTTCGCGATCCAACCGATCAAGCACCGAACGTACGGCACCTCCGCGTTCAGCACACGTTCAGCTTGATGACGTCCCACGAGCTCTTGATCCAGTTGAGCTTCACGGGAGAGTTTCGTCAGCACGACGGCATGGTGACGGATATGATGTGTTCACCGGCGCAGGGCTTCGCCTAAGCTCCGCGACGGTACGACCGAGGTGTGATTCTGTGGAGGGGGGCACCGCACACGGCTAAAACAATTCAACTTGTGTGTCTTTGGGTGCCCCCCTGCCCCCGTATATAAAGGAGCAAGGGAGGAGGGGCCGGCCAACCTCTATGGTGCGGCTAGGGAGGGGACTCCTACTAGGAATAGGATTGCAATCCTATTCCTAGTAGGATTCACCGAAAAGGAAGAAGGGGGAAAGGAATAGGAGAGGTGGCGCCCCCCCAATCCTAGTCCAACTAGGATTCCTAGGTGGGGCGCCGGCCAGCCCTATGGGCTGCCTCTCTCTCACCCTTTAGGCCCACTATGGACCACCCTCTCTCGTAGGGGGTTCCGGTAACCCCTTCCGGCATTCCCGATAAATCCGAAACTTTTCCGGTATACTTCCGGTGTCCGAATATAGCCGTCCAATATATCAATCTTTATGTCTCGGACATTCCGAGACTCCTCGTCATGTCCGTGATCTCATCCGGGACTCCGAACTACCTTCGGTACATCAATACTCATAAACTCATAATACCGATCGTCATCAAACGTTAAGCGTGCGGACCCTACGGGTTCGAGAACTATGTAGACATGACCGAGACTCATCTCCGGTCAATAACCAATAGCGGAACCTGGATGTTCATATTGGCTCCTACATATTCTACGAAGATCTTTTATCGGTCAGAACCGCATAACAACATACGTTGTTCCTTTTGTCAACGGTATGTTACTTGCCCGAGATTCGATCGTCGGTATCTCTATACCTAGTTCAATCTCGTTACCGGCAAGTCTCTTTACTCGTTCCGTAGCACATCATCTCGTGACTAACTTATTAGTCTTTTGCTTGCAAGGCTTATTGTGATGTGTGTTACCGAGAGGGCCCAGAGATACCTCTCCGACACTCGGAGTGACAAATCCTAATCTTGATCTATGCCAACACCACGAATACTTTCGGAGACACCTGTAGAGCATCTTTATGATCACCCAGTTACGTTGTGACGTTTGATAGCACACAAGGTGTTCCTACGGTATTCGGGAGTTGCATAATCTCATAGTCATAGGAACATGTATAAGTCATGAAGAAAGCAATAGCAGTTAAACTAAACAATCATAGTGCTATGCTAACGGATGGGTCTTGTCCATCACATCATTCTCCTAATGATGTGATCCCGTTGATCAAATGACAACTCATGTCTATGGCTAGGAAACATAACCATCTTTGATCAATGAGCTAGTCTAGTAGAGGCATACTAGGGACATATTGTTTTGTCTATGTATCCACACATGTACTAAGTTTCCGGTTAATACAATTCTAGCATGAATCAAAGACATTTATCATGATATAAGGAAATACAAATAACATCTTTATTATTGCCTCTAGGGCATATTTCCTTCACCATCGAGCTCCACCGGCAAGTGTAAGAAGACGATGGCAGCTCCGCCAGAGACCAAGAAGGTGTCCGCCAAGGAGGACGACACTGGTGGTACCTTCACCATCAGTGCCACGCTGGACCCTAAATAGGAAAGCGCGCTCGTTGCTTTCCTGCGGGCGAACGTCGACGTGTTTGCATGGCAACCGTCTGACATCCCTGGTGTTCCCAGGAAAGTAACTGAGCACCACCTTGCCGTATGTCCTCATGCGCGGCCCGTCAAGCAGAAAGTCAGGAAACAAGCAGTGGAGCGCCAAGAATTCATCGCAGAAGAAATCAAGAAGTTGGAAGCAGCAGGCCTTGTCAGAGGAGTGCTCCATCCTACGTGGTTGGCCAATCATGTAGTCGTGCACAATGCAAACGGGAAATGGAGGCTTTGTATCGACTTTACCGATGTCAATAAAGCTTGTCCCAAAGATCCATTTCCCTTGTCGCGCATTGACCAGATTGTTGACTCCACGGCCGGATGTGACCTGCTTTCATTTCTTGACGCATACTCAGGATACCATCAGATCTTCATGGCAGAAGAGGATGAAGAGAAAACCGCATTCATCACTCCATGTGGCACGTACTGCTTCATACGGATGCCTTTCGGTTTGAAGAATGCTGGTTCAACATTTGCAAGGGTAGTCCATACAGCTTTTGAGCCACAAATTCACAGAAATGTGGAAGCCTACATGGATGACATAGTGGTCAAGAGCAAGGACAGGGCAACTCTGATTCAAGATTTAGACGAGACCTTTGCAAATCTACGCAAGATCAACCTCAAGCTCAACCCCGAGAAGTGTGTGTTTGGAGTCCCTTTCGGCAAGCTTCTCGGGTTCTTCGTGTCTCAGAGGGGAATTGAAGCCAATCCCGACAAGATCAAGGCCATTGAGCAGATTGAAGCACCGAAGCGCGTCAAGGATGTACGAAGACTTGCCGGTTGCGTGGCTGCTCTCAGCAGGTTTATCTCTAAGTCTGCTGAGCGCGCCCTGCCGTTTTTCAAAATTTTGAAAAAGGCAGGTCCAATGAAATGGACTCCGGAAGCGGAGGCTGTGCTGCAGGACTTGAAGAGATACCTGTCCTCCACTCCAATACTTGTCGCACCTAAGCCACAAGAGAAGTTGCTACTGTATATAGCGGCAACCAATCAAGTGGTTAGTGCTGCGTTAGTAGCGGAGAGGGAGGCAGACGATGAGCCAGCAACCGCGGCGAGCGCATCCAGCGACAAGCAGGGGGCTTCCCCGACAAGCTCTGGTCCCGACAAAGATGGATCTGCGCAGGCGCAAGAGGAGATACAGACGAGAATGGTGCAGCGCCCAGTTTACTTTTTCAGTTCCCTTCTGCAGGGGGCTAGGTCAAGGTACTCTGGTGTGCAGAAATTGCTTTTCGGCCTTCTCATGGCCTCGAGAAAGCTGCGCCATTACTTCCAAGCACATGAGATCACAGTTGTCACTCGCTTTCCGCTGAAGAGGATACTGCAGAATCCAGAAGCAACATGCAGGATTGTTGAGTGGGCACTGGAACTGTCAAGCTTTGGCCTCAAGTTTGAAAGCACTTCAACTATCCAAAGCAGAGCATTGGCAGAATTCATAACAGAGTGGACGCCAACACCAGATGAAGAGATTCCAGAAACGAGCATCCCCGTCAAAGAAGCGAGCAAAGAGTGGCTGATGTACTTTGATGATGCCTTTTCGCTGCAAGGCGCCGGTGCTGGCGTGCTGCTTGTCGCACCCACCGGAGAGCACCTCAAGTACGTGGTCCAGATGCACTTTCCCAAGGAGCAAGCAACAAACAATACTGCAGAGTATGAAGGTTTGCTTGCCGGTCTCAGGATCGCGGCAGACCTTGGGATCAAGAAGCTCATTGTCAGGGGTGATTCGCAGCTTGTCGTCCGCCAAGTGAACAAGAATTATCAGAGTCCGTTGATGGAAGCCTACGTTGATGAAGTGAGAAAGCTAGAAGAGCACTTTGACGGCCTACAGATGGAGCATGTTCCAAGAGCTCGGAACGACATCGCCGATGGCCTGTCAAAGTGCGCCGCACTTAAGTTACCTGTGGAACCAGGGATCTTTGTGCTCAAGCTGACTCAACCGTCCGTAACACCATCAACTGGACAGAGCAAGAAGAGGAAGTTGATTTCTGGCAACTATTTTCCGGCACAGCTTCCCGAAGCCACTGCCAAGAAGGTCCCCAAGATCAACGCCAATAGTGCTGAGGAGCAGTCTGCTCCGGCAAGCCCTAGGGTTTGTTCCGTTGAAGCAAACGCTCCCGACAAGTTTTGCTCCAGGAAGCTTGCCGGGGAACGTCAAGCTCTGGCTGAACCGCAGGTTCTTGCCATAGAAGCGGGCGTTCCCGCAGCAGCAGATGTGCCTTTAGTCCTTGTTGTTGAGCCACAAGCTTCAGCATGGGCACAGCAGATTGTCCGTTTCCTTCAGACAGGAGAACTTCCCGAAGAACAAGAAGAAGCGGAAAGAGTAGCCCGGCAGTCAAGTATGTACCAGTTTGTTGACAACACACTGTACAGAAGAAGACTCAACGGTGTGAAATTGAAGTGTATTCTCCGGGAAGATGGACAAAAGCTGTTGGCAGAGATACATGGAGACATATGTGGTCACTACATTGGCACAAGAGCACTTGCCGGAAAAGCATTCCGGCAAGGTTTCTTTTGGCCAGAAGCCCTCCAGGATGCAACTGCACAAGTAACCAAGTGTGAAGCGTGCCAGTTCCATTCCAAACACATACACCAGCCAGCTCAAGCTCTCCAGACGATCCCTTTATCCTGGCCATTTTCGGTCTGGGGGCTCGACATCCTTGGCCCCTTTCCCCGCGCAGCCGGCGGCTTTGAGTACTTGTACGTTGCAATCGACAAGTTCACAAAGTGGCCGGAAGTGGAGCCAGTGAGGAAGGTGACAGCACAGTCAGCAGTTAAGTTCTTCAGGTCGATTGTTTGCCGCTTCGGGGTCCCTAACAGGATCATCACCGACAACGGTACGCAATTTACGAGCCGCACCTTCATGCAGTACGTCCAAGATCTTGGCGCCAAGGTCTGCTTCGCTTCTGTTGCTCACCCAAGAAGCAACGGTCAAGCGGAGAGGGCAAATGCTGAAGTGCTGCGTGGACTCAAGACCAGAACTTTCGACAGGCTGCACAAGTGCGGAAGAAACTGGATCGAGGAGCTGCCAGTGGTTCTTTGGTCGATCAGGACGACGCCAAATCGAGCTACTAGACAGACACCTTTCGCTCTAGTCTATGGAGCAGAGGCAGTTCTCCCCACGGAACTCGTATACGGGTCACCTCGAGTGCTCGCTTATGATGAGCTTGAGCAAGAGCAGCTGCGACAAGATGACGCGCTGCTCCTTGAGGAAGACCATCTTCAGGCTGCTGTACGAGCTGCTCGCTACCAGCAAACTTTGCGCCGCTACCATAGCCGCAAAGTTAACGCCAGAAGTCTCGAGGAAGGCGACCTTGTTCTTCGGCGCGTTCAGTCCGCCAAGAATTCCAACAAGTTGATGCCGAAGTGGGAAGGCCCTTACCGGGTGAAACGAGTCACTAGGCCTGGCGCTGTCCGCCTAGAGACCGAAGATGGCTTTCCGGTGAGCAACTCCTGGAACATCGAGCATCTTCATAAGTTTTACCCGTAAGGCGCGGTTGCCAGGACCCGTTCCGGCAACCACCTTTTGTACAAGTCTTGCCGCTGTTGCATGTAATCCTTTGTACAAAGCCGGGCGCAGACCCCATGCATAAGTAAAGCTCATGTGCCCCGCACATCTTGTCAATTTCATGCTTTTTATTTTATGCATGTATTATCTGACACTTTGTGCAGCGCCTACCCCCGGTAAGCCATAACGAGCCTAAAGGCTCCATACCTGTATTTTCTCTTCTTTCTTTTTTCTCAAGGAAAGGAAGGTTCCCTCATTCACAAGTTTGCCGGGGGGAGGAGGACATAGTGGTATGGACCAAGCGCCGTTCAAGAAAGTTTCGCCTTGCCGGGAAGCAAACAACAGAAAAGCTAAGTTGCCAGAGCTTGAGCAATCAGATTTTTTAATTTTTAGGTTATCTTCCTTGAACGACCGTGCTTTGTATGGAAAACATGTGCGCGGAGGAACCAAATCGTAGCTAGTCGCGTCCTTACTTTGTTTCGAGTCCGCTCAACGACTTAAGTGTGGTGCGACTAGTGTCACGCCCTTACTTTGTTTCGAGTCCGCTCAACAACTTAAGTGTGCTGCGACTAGTTGCGACAAGGTTTCTTGTCGGCAACGGCACCGCCGGCAGGCTGCTGACGTTCCGCACTCAGCGCTCGCGGCCCAGGTGCCTGCGCCGGCAAGTTCCCTAAAAAGCGTAGGGTAAAAACATACAAAGGAAGGAATCAAGTAAAGGAAATAAAATTGCAAACACTACCCAAAATAGAGTTATATTACAAGATAACTTGTCGCAACTCTAACAGACTGTTTTCATAACATGATCAACAGCGACAAAGGAAAGAAGAAAACAGGCAGCCTAGTCTGCGCGGTCGCCCTCGACCCTCTTGATCCCGCTCACCTTGTCCACAATGGGTGCGACAAGGGCCTTGAGCGCCTCCAGATCGGCATCCTGCGGCAGGGACTTGAGGACGTTGGTGAGGTTGAGGCCCGGGTTGCGGAAGGCCACCTTCACCAGCACCTTTTGAAGGGCTCCCGCGCAGAGCTTGCGTGACTCGTCGGCCAGCTGCTTTGGGATCCTCTCCCGGAGTTGCTGGAGGGCCGTCGCCACGCCTTTGAAGAATAGGGTGAGCTTGGCGCTGGGGTGGAGGTTCTCATCGGAAGAATACCCGAGATACTCCGCCCCTATCTGCGCCAGCTCCCTATCGATATCTGCGGCAGCATTGACGAGACCCTCCGTCTAGTGCTCCATAGTCTCCCTAAAGACGTTCTGAGTGACAGCAGCGCTCGCCAGCAGCGTCTTCTCGGCCTTGACCTCCTCCTTCAAGGCCGCCTCCCGCTCCTTGGCGCCGTCCAGCGTCTTGGTCAAAGTGGTCAGCTTCAACTCAAGATCGGCGTGGGAGTTCTTGGCGGCGGCAAGCTCCTTGCCCTTCTCGGCGAGGCGAACCTACAGCTCCGAGTGGTTGTGGGCGTCCTTCTCCCGCTCGAGCTTGAGCGCAGCGATCTCTTCACCTCTCGCCTTGAGATCGGCCTCCAGCTGCGCCACCCTCGCCTCCAGCTCCTTCTTGGCGGTCTCAGCAGCTGCGGCAGCGTCCTCTGCTTGCTTGAGGGCTCCGCCAAGTGATTGCTCGCGCGCAGCAAGATCTTCCTCGTGGCTATCGAGGTTGATCTTCCGCTGCGCTAGCTCGCCTTCCCGCGCAGATAGCTTCTCGGCGGCAAGCCGCTGCTGCTCTTCGACTTCGGCCTTCTCGAGGAAGAAGGCCGTCTGCTCCCCAGCAAGTTGCTCCCGCTCCTCTGTCAGAGACCGGAGAGCTGCTTGGTGAAGACCCCGGAGCTCCTCCGCGCGCTTCTCCATATCAGCTCCCGCCCTCGCGGCAAGCGCCTCTCAGGACTCCAGCTTGGTCTGCTGATACGTCCAAAACGTATCTATAATTTCTGCTTGCTCCATGCCACTTTTGGGTGATATTGCTATGATATTCATACACTTTCATACACTTTTGATCATATTTGGACTAACTTACTAATCCAGTGCACCCCAGTGCCAGTTTCTGTTTTCGGCTGTTTTTGTATTTCAGGTTTTCACGTTTCGAGAACTGTCCAGAAAAATCCAGAAAAATTATATAAAAAATCAGCGATCCAGAAACAACACTGCGTCCGAAGGGCAGCCTGGGGGGGCCACCAGGGCTCCAGGCACCCTGGCGGCGCGCCCCCCCTGGGTCGCGCCGGGGGGGGCGCCTGGGCCCCCCGAGGCTCCCCCGATGCCCTACTTTGGCATATATTTAAAGGACCTTCCGAAACCCTCAGAACAGGAACCCTTTTCGCGATCCCATCTCTGTTCCGCCGCCGCCGCCGCTTCCAAGATCGGGAGCACCAGGAGAACTCTTCCCGGCACCCTGCCGGAGGGGGGGATCACCACCGGGAGCTTCTCCACCACCATGGACGCCTCCCGGATGACTCGTGAGTAGTCTCCCTTGGACCATGAGTCCATGACCAGTAGCTATGTGATGTTCTCCTCCCGTTCTTGTGCTTCACTAATTAGTCCTCGTGAGCTGCCCTACATGATCGAGGCACCTATGTAATCCTTATGCTGTTGCTATGTTGAGTTTGCTGGGATCCGATGGATTATGAGATTATGTTCAGATTGATCTTGAGTAATATATTTGATTCACCTCTTTTATATTTTAGTTCATAAGTAATTCTTGCATGTTCTCCGTTGTTATTTATTGCTTTGGCCGAGTAATAGGTAGTGACTCCAAGAGGGAACGTTATGCTTGATTGTGGGTTCATGCCCCTCGATGACTAGCTTGAGTGACAGAAACATGAGTCTAGGGGATGTGCTGTTGCCACAAGGGGGAAAACAACGGTGCTTGTGCCCGCGGGTGCAAGGATTGTTTACTTTACACAAAGTTCTTTTAATGCAGTTGTCTGTTGCATTGAGTTTACACTATGGGTGGGACTCGCAACTTAATACCAGCGAGATGTTCTGGATAGATATCTCAAGGTGGATGATTAGTAGTAGATATTGATGGATTTTGGTCTACTTACTTTGGCGTACCGCCCATGCTTTGAACCTCAACCATTCTTGCAATGTAGTCAGCATTGGTTTGCGTTCGTGGTCCTGTCAATTGCCCAGCTGTAATTTGTTTACCTCACATAGCTGTTTTATCGTCTTCTGGGAGAGAGACATCACTAGTGAACATCATGAGACTCCGGTCCATATTACCATCATTGATCACATCCACTATTTACTTTCCGTTATTACTTACTATTGCAAAAACTATCTATCACTACTATCATTGCTTTTAACCCTTCGTGAACTACAAGGCCGGAGAGATTGACAACCTCTCTGTACTCGTTGGGAGCAAAGTTATTTGTATCTGTGTGCAGGTCCACGTTGATTGCTACTAATCTGGCGCCGTAGCAATTGACACCTACTTGTTGAACCTAGGAGTCTCTGGGGATTCGATCCTTGGCATCTTTGCTAAGGGAAAACACTTCTACTTACTGCATCTTACACCTTGCACTTGGGGTAACCAACGAGGGGTTCGAGGCCCATCAAGGAGTATTTTCTGGCGCCGTTGCCGGGGACTCCACTCTTCAGGATAGGGGAGTTGCATGCTATCTTTTACCTTTGCTTTTTAGTCTTGTTAGTTTACCTTTCAATTTTCTTTATGTATTTCACTAGTTATGCTTATGGACAACCTTGCTATTGGATCGTTGCTTGCGGGAAGACGCCCCACACCTGTGGTGGTTGCTCCTCCCCCTACTGAAATTGTGCCCTATAAAATACCAGCTGGTATTATCGATTATGTTTTGGCTAATCGTTATGCAGGAGACAGACATCCCGGTGAACACTTGCTATATCTGTCACAACTATGTTCATTATTTAAGCTTGCAGGTGTATCAAGGGAGTTTGTCATGAGGAAATTGTTCGTCGTATCACTTTTTATAGATAAGGCTTCAGATTGGTATAAGCTTCTCGATAACTCGCACTTGCTTGATTGGCAAGAGCTTATGTCTCTCTTTTATACTAAGTTTTATCCTCTTCATGATACTTATGTGGAGAGTAAGAGTACCTTTTTGCATGAGGATCATGGTAACAATGATTTATGTGATGCTTATATTGTTGAGTTTATTCGTGATCCCACTGAAAATTATTATGAGAAGGGAACATATGCTTATAGATATTTCAATAATATCAAGTTCCCTTTCTTTATGTTGAAGGTTTTGAAGCTGCACTTGTTTTGTCTTCCTATGCTTATTGCTTTGTGCTTCAACTAATTATTCTATTGCAATATTCCTATGCATAGGAAACATGTTAGGCTTAAATGTGTTTGGTATTTGCTTCTTGATGCTCTCTTTTGTTCTTCAACTCTTATTCCTACGAGAGCATCATTAAAGTCTTATGCCTAGCTTAAAGGCATAAAAGAAAGCGCTTTTGGGAGGCAGCCCACATGAATAAATTTTTTGCTTTTGTTGTGTCTTGATGTTGTTTACTGCTGTAGCATCATCATTGTATCTTTACTTTTCATATTTGTGCCAAGTATAGCCTCTGATTGCTAGAAAGTTCAAAAGTTGTGAGGTGCTGCCCAGGAAACAGATTCTGTCCTTGGATAGAAAAATTCGTATAAAATCACCAGATCATCTTTTTGGTCTGAATTTGTTCGACAGCGTTCTCTATATAATTGTCTTTCGTGCGTCTGTTCTGAGTTTTTTGATTTGAGTTGCAGAAGTATCCCGAAGAGATCAATTACTGCCTGCTGTTCTGTTTTTCATAGATTCTGTCCTGTTTTGCCTTACCTTCATTTTGCAAATTAAGAACTTGTTTTTTTCTTTCCAAAAACCTTTTGGCAATCTTGAGAAATAGTAGAACTTCAAGAATATCCTTATTTCCATCAAGGTATAATTATTTTATTAAGGGTACTAACCTCGCTAATCAGATTATGATGAGTTATGTATGAAGGGAGTTTTCAAGTGTGCGAGGGAAGATGATAAAAAGATTCAGGAGTGTCAAGCGCTCAAGCTTGGGGATGCCCCCGTGCACCCCCAAGAAATATTCAAGGAGACGCAAGCGTCTAAGCTTGGGGATGCCCCCGTGCATCCCCTTCTCCATCAACATTATCAGTTCGTCTTTCGTTCCACTATATTTTAATCACTTCATGTGTTATGTGCTATGCTTGGAGCGTCTTGCTTTTAGTTTTCTTTTTAGTTTTTCATAACGAGTCGGAACCCAGCATTCCTTTATGTGGGAGAGAAACACGCTCCACTTCTACCTAGAAAATAACATAGATTTTTCATGTCTATCTATGTTGTGTGTGTTCTTTGTCTTTTAATAGCTACTATCGTGCTCTGCTCTTAGTATTCATGCTTATCTTTTCAAAGAGCTTTTTTTTAGTTGGTTGCTTGAACTCTCTTTAATTACCATGCTCACCTTATTAAGAGAGTTTGCTTCCGTTGCATTGGTTAATGTGTCTATGATAAAGATGCTACTTGCATGATGGTGCTTAGTAGTTCAGGTTTTCTTATGGTTAATCTCAAATAGCTGGGGGGTTCCCAATGTGTTATTGGAGTACCAACTTGGTTTGTTTGCCTATGATATGGTATGGTTTAGTAATATCTTCCTTCGAGAATTTATTTTGATTGACTTGGCGTATGCTCACGCATATTCAATATTGTAAAGAAAGTCTGTCAAGCCTTGATGATCATTTGTTTCTGAGTAGTGATATAACTACCATGCCTGATTCAATATTGCTTTGTCGCTCTGCATGATTATGACCGTCGTTGCTCTCTTAGTTGGTCGCTCCCAGTCTTTTTGCTAACCTCCACCTGTACTAAGCAAACTAACCATGCAATACATAGCTCATGGGAAAGTAGCCTAAAAACTATTGTGGTAAAGAATATGTTGCCTATGTATCTTATTTCTTATGAGTTGCTTGCTGAGCGGTAACCATGTTTCTGGGGACGCCATCAACTGTCACACTTTTGTTGAATATCATGTGAGTTGCTATGCATGTTCGTCTTGTCTGAAGTAAGGGTGATCTGCCGTGGGTTGGATTAATATGCATACTGTTAGAGAAGAACATTGGGCCGCCAACCAAAGCCATGCATCATGGTGGAAGTTTTAGCTTGGACCTTAATCCTCAATCTCTCATGAGAATATGCTTATGCATTAAAGAGGAGTCCATCATCTATTTTCTATGTTGTCCCGGTATGGACGTCCTCAAGTTGAGATTTATCAAAAACGAGAAATCAAATGCGATCTATCTCCTTGGACCTTTGTACAGGTGGCATAGAGGTACCCCTTTGTGACACTTGGTTGAAACATATGCAATGCAATGATAACCCATGGAGATCCGAGCTAATTAGGACAAGGAGCGAGCACTATTAGTATTCGATGCATGAGGCTTGCAACTTATAAGATGTCTTATGCATGACACATATGAAGTACTACTACCGTTGACACAATTGCTTCCATGTTAAGCTCTAGCACATAACCATTCTTTTACTTTTATGTTGAAGCACCAACTACTGAGAGCATGATTGTCATTCTGAGTGTAATGTGCATTGTCCCAAAGTAGCATTGTCTTTTGCATGATTGTGATATCGTTTATTCTGAAATGATTGTATCTAGTCATCACTTAAACCTTGAAGGTGCCCCTGCATTTATGTTTTGCATCACTAAAGGGGGCAAGCTAGATATCACTTTATCATATTTGCACATCATGTTCATTGCAAATCTTTTTGATGTTTCAACTTCATATTGTAAAACTTTCAGTCATTTGTGATTTTCTCTTGAGGCAACTTAATTACTTTAGAATCATTGTCTCAGTAAGCTTTTGTCATATGACTATGAAAAAGTCCTATATGGTTAATAGCATGTCACCACAGAAATTATTCTTGTTATCATTTACCTACTCGAGGACGAGCAGGAATTAAGCTTGGGGATGTTGATACGTCCAAAACGTATCTATAATTTCTGCTTGCTCCATGCCACTTTTGGGTGATATTGCTATGATATTCATACACTTCCATACACTTTTGATCATATTTGGACTAACTTACTAATCCAGTGCACCCCAGTGCCAGTTTCTGTTTTCAGCTGTTTTTGTATTTCAGGTTTTCACGTTTCGAGAACTGCCCAGAAAAATCCAGAAAAATTATATAAAAAATCTGCGATCCGGAAACAACACTGCGTCCGAAGGGCAGCCTGGGGGGGCCACCAGGGCTCCAGGCGCCCTGGCGGCGCCCCCCCCCTGGGCCGCGCCGGGGGGTGCCTAGGCCCCCCGAGGCTCCCCCGATGCCCTACTTTGGCATATATTTAAAGGACCTTCCGAAACCCTCAGAACAGGAACCCTTTTCGCGATCCCATCTCTGTTCCGCCGCCACCGCTGCTTCCAAGATCGGGAGCACCATGAGAACTCTTCCCGGCACCCTGCCGGAGGGGAGGATCACCACCGGGAGCTTCTCCACCACCATGGACGCCTCCCGGATGACTCGTGAGTAGTCTCCCTTGGACCATGAGTCCATGACCAGTAGCTATGTGATGTTCTCCTCCCGTTCTTGTGCTTCACTAATTAGTCCTCGTGAGTTGCCCTACATGATCGAGGCACCTATGTAATCCTTATGCTGTTGCTATGTTGAGTTTGCTGGGATCCGATGGATTATGAGATTATGTTCAGATTGATCTTGAGTAATATATTTGATTCACCTCTTTTATATTTTAGTTCATAAGTAATTCTTGCATGTTCTCCGTTGTTATTTATTGCTTTGGCCGAGTAATAGGTAGTGACTCCAAGAGGGAACGTTATGCTTGATTGTGGGTTCATGCCCCTCGATGACTAGTTTGAGTGACAGAAACATGAGTCTAGGGGATGTGCTGTTGCCACAAGGGGGAAACAACGGTGCTTGTGCCCGCGGGTGCAAGGATTGTTTACTTTACGCAAAGTTCTTTTAATGCAGTTGTCTGTTGCATTGAGTTTACACTATGGGTGGGACTCGCAACTTAATACCAGCGAGATGTTCTGGATAGATATCTCAAGGTGGATGATTAGTAGTAGATATTGATGGATTTCGGTCTACTTACTTTGGCGTACCGCCCATGCTTTGAACCTCAACCTTTCTTGCAATGTAGTCAGCATTGGTTTGCGTTCGTGGTCCTGTCAATTGCCCAGCTGTAATTTGTTTACCTCACATAGTTGTTTTATCGTCTTTTGGGAGAGAGACATCACTAGTGAACATCATGAGACTCCGGTCCATATTACCATCATTGATCACATCCACTATTTACTTTCCGTTATTACTTACTATTGCAAAAACTATCTATCACTACTATCATTGCTTTTAACCCTTTGTGAACTACAAGGCCGGAGAGATTGACAACCTCTCTGTACTCATTGGGAGCAAAGTTATTTGTATCTGTGTGTAGGTCCACGTTGATTGCTACTAATCTGGTGCCGTAGCAATTGACACCTACTTGTTGAACCTAGGAGTCTCTGGGGATTCGATCCTTGGCATCTTTGCTAAGGGAAAACACTTCTACTTACTGCATCTTACACCTTCCACTTGGGGTAACCAACGAGGGGTTCGAGGCCCATCACCTGCCGGGCGCGGTAGAGCGACAACAGCTTCCGCAGCAGCCGCTCCTCCTCAGACTCGCTGCTGCTGCTGCTTGGCGCGTCAACTAGCGTCAGCCCGGCGGAGGCGAGCACCTCTCCGTCAAAGACTTCTCCCTCGACCGGCGCCCTGGAGCTCGACGCCCAGGGGAGCTTGATGAAGACGCCATCGCCCGCCTTAAAGTAGGCGCCTGGCTCGGGCTCTTCGGAGCCTGGGGCTGCGGCGGCGGCGGAGGGCTCGGCGGTCGATGTAGCGCCTGGCGCTCCTGCAGCCTCAGGGCCGTCAGTGCGATCGCCGGACCTCTCGCCAGCTGCTGCGGCGGCAGCCTTGGCGGCCTCTACGCCGGCGGGATCATCTCCGCCGGCTGCTTCTTCGGTAGCGGCGGCGTCGTCAGCAGCAACCTCCGTCTCCATCGGCTCCGCAGCAGATGGGTCTGACAGCAGGAAAAGGTTCGGAGAAAAAGAGTGAAGCAAATATCCAAAAAGAAGAATCAAAAGAAGAAAAGCCTAAGGGAAGTTTGAAGCAAGAAGATTACCTGCGCGAGCCGGCTCCTCGGCAAGCTCCCTTGCCGGAGAGCTTTCCCTTGTCGGCGCAGTCGTAGTCCCCGCCGGCGGGGGGCCGCTGGTGCTCTCCTTTGCCGGAGAGCTATCCTTTGCCGGAGGACTCTCCCTTGGCGGAGCACTCTCCCTTGCCGGGGAGACCCTTGCCGGAGAACTCTCCCTTGGTGGCGTAGTTGAAGCAGATGGCACGTCAGGGGCGATCTCCGGGCGCTCCTGGTGAGACTGCTCTGCTCCTACACAAATCAACAAACAAACGTCAGGAAAGAAAGAACATCCACGCGCGCCTAACAGCGGAAAGTGAACCATACACTTACGCTGGGGGCTGCGCTGGGGGCTGCTCTGAAGATTAGTTGCCGGGTCTGGCTAGGTGGTCTCAGTGGGTTCGTCCTTGACGATGATCACCTCCTCTCTCCTTGCCGGGACCTTGGCTCTCTTCGCCGCTCTCTGGGCCAGAGTCCTGAAAAAGGAAAAGGTTCGGAGAAAAGCAAATGAGATACAAGACAAAACAGCAAAAATTGAAGAGATACAAGAACAGCAAGAATCTTACTCTTCTTCTTCCTCGTCGGAGCTGAGCGCGGAGAAGTCGAAGTCCGGCTCACGTCCAGCGCGAGGAGGTGGAGGAGTAGGCTCCCTTGGCCGCTTGGCGGGAGCAGTGGTGGTGGTCTGAGACGACCCCGCTTCGGCTGCCGCCATGGCGTGAAGAGCGGCAGGAGCAGAAGCGGTGGTCCGGGAGGACCCCGCTCCAGTTGCTGCTGCAGCGAGAGGTGCCCCCGCGGCAACAGTGCTTGCCGCGATGGAGCGTGTCGCGCGGCGCGACTGCTGTCGACTCGTCTGCCGCTCCGTTACGTCCCCGGCCTTGCGGAGACGCCTCCTTGGTGGAGCTGGGGGCTCTGCTAGCGGCGAGCTGCCTGAAGAGGAGGAGGAGGAGTCGATCTCCAACGAGCCGCTCGTGTCCTCGGCGGGCTCGCTCAACTCGACGCCCTGCCCGGCGGGCTCGCTCGACTCAGCGTCTTGCCCGGCAAGCTCCCCCTTGCCGGCAAATTCATCTCGCTCGGCAAGGCTTGCCGCCTTTGCTGCCTCTGCCTCCTCCACGGTGAATCCGAACTCGCCCGCGGCCGCGGCTGCCGCCGCCTCTTCCAGCCTGGTGGCGATGTACGCCATCTCCTTATCAGTGGTGTCGCGGGTGAGGCCTTTCTTCTCGTCGGAGCGGATCGGCACTTCTTCCAAGCTGTCGAAGAACGCCTGCCTGGCATCATCTCTAGGCTCTTGACAAGTTGGGTCGATCCCATGAGAGTCGCACAGCGGCATCATTGCGCGGATGCGGCTGAGCGCAGAGTTGTTGCACAGCGGAACGACGCCCTGCGGCAACCTGAATACTTCGGGGTGTTCAGGGTCGTACTTGAACAGCTCCTGTAGCATCCCGTTAAGATCTATAACAGTGAAGTTGAAGTTGAGACCCGGGCGCAGCCTCATGATATCCGTCGCATTCTCGAACTCCCAGGCGGGTCTCTTCCTCTCCTGCAGGGGGGCGATGCGGCGGCGAAGGAAATCTGCGCCAACTGCGCCTACAGTGAGGCCGACAAGCCTGAGGCGTTGGATCCGGGTGACGGCGATCTTCAGCCTACCGTCCTCCGGAGCCAAGTCACTCCAATCATTGCCGCGTACTACTGGAGCTTGGCGCCGGGCAGTAAATGGCTGCGGATTCTCCTGGACAATCCAGCATCAGCGTGCTCTCCACTCCTCCCACTTGCTGCGGAGCTCTCCCTCCAGATAAGTGTCCTTCTTGCCGGCCCTCGAGATCCAGGAGACTCCGCTAGATAAAGGCTCTCCTCTCTCAACTCGGGGCGTAAAGAAGTGGCGGAAGAGGGCTACGTTTGGGTGGACCCCGACAAAGTTTTCGCAGAGGTGTGCGAAAACGGCCATGGTCAGAACGGCGTTGGGGGTGAAATCAAGGAGGTGGAACCCGTAGGTGTTCATAATGTCGCAGAAGAATTCAGAGAAAGGCGGGCAGAGCCCGCAGTAGAAGAACAAGGCAAAGAACGCGTATCCGTTCGGAGCCATTTTACAAGCGGCGGCTCGGAGTACCTTGGTGCGCGGATGCGCCCGCGTCTCCCCCGACCAGAAGAGGTAATAGTACTCCCTCAGCTCCTTCGTGGCAAGCTTGGGGGGGAGATTGCCTTCTCCTTCCGCAGCGCCGCGAGCCGCTGCGCCTCGGCCGACTTCACGGCCTTCCCCTTCTCGCCTTTCGGAGCCATGGCGGAAGCGGTGAGGGAGGTCGACGGCGCTGGTGGTGCTGGTGGCGATGGGGGGCGGAGCGCTGCTCTCTTTCGGCTTTTGGGAAGAAGGGGAGCGGCGGAGGTTTTCAAGGTTGGAGTAGCAACGGGCTGATGGACGAACTGCCCCTGTTTCCCCTGCTTATAAGGAGGGGGCGGACGTTCCGCCTTTCCGATTAAAGAAACCACCCACGATCTCTCCCACGACGCCGCAATCAACGCGTGCCGTTCGGGGAGGGCGCGGTGGATACGGAGAAAGATTCGGCGTAACCCAGGCCACGCGTGCCCGTGCACTGTTTTGGGCCTGGCCCAACAGCGCTCGGTATCGTGTATGGCCCAGGCCCGGGGGCTCCTGTCGGTGTACTAAAGTAGGGGTACCTTTAGTATCCCGAACTTGTGCACGGGCAGTCGCAGCGCCCCGCGGCAGGGCTTGCCGGGTGACCGCCAAGGTCCTCTGTGGTTCCTTTGGAGCCATTCAAGAACAAAGTATTCAAGCCAAGGAGACAAGGCCCCGGCAAGAGGAGCTTGCCGGGAAGGCCAACCAAGGCATCTCAAGGAACTTGCCGCGACGCGCCACACGTCCCGGCAAGGCCCGGTGAGCGGCAAGCTCCCGGACGCGACAAGACAGCGACCGCGGCAAGGCACTTGCCGCGGCAAGCTTCCACTCCGTATCCACGCTCCAGCGCATCCGCCAACGTGTCGCTCTGGGACCCTTCCAGGCATACGTGGCAGGAGGCTGTGCAGCCAGCGAAACGCGGTGGCAAGCGGCACTGACAAGATCGTCATCGTGGCGAACGGTGGCGTCCCTGACGGCCCCTTTTTGCACTGTTTGGGCGACACAGACGGGCATTTAATGCCCTTGTCCCCTGTCGTCAGGGTTAGGTATGATACACTGTACGAGTAGGTGTACCAACTACAACACCTTTCCATTTTATCCTCATATGTGTTGCCACCTGTCGGTGACCCCTTGAGAATATAAAAGGAGGCCCATGCGCAACGTAGAGGGGGACGGACTCATTCACGCTCGGTCTCGCTAGCCGCTGGTGTGTACTGTAGCACTCAGCGCTCCCGAGCAAGAACTCAATACAATCCACAAAGTAGGAGTAGGGATTTACGCATCCGTGCGGCCCGAACCTGGGTAAACTGCTCGTGTGCTTCGCCTCGATCTGCTCTTCGCGCGATCTCCGCCCCCGCCGTACCGAAAGGGGTTCGGTCCGCCGGTCCCCATAGGTGTGCGAGGATCAGTTTCCCCGACATCGGTCTTCGAGGAGATCTATTTGATGTAATCTCTTTTTGCGGTGTGTTTGTCGAGATCCGATGAATTGTGAGTTTATGATCAAGGTTATCTAGGAAAGATATTTGGTTCTTCTCTGAACTTTTTATGTGTGCTCATAATATCCTTGCAAGTCTCTTCGAATTATTGGTTTGGTTTGGCCTACTAGATCTACAGTTCTTGCAATGGGAGAAGTGCTTGGCTTTGGGTTCAATCTTGCGATGTCCTTTCCCAGTGATAGTAGGGGTAGCAAGGCATGTATTGTATTGTTGCCATCCAGGATAAAAAAAATGGGGTTTATATCATATTGCTTGAGTTTATCCCTCTACATCATGTCATCTTGCTTAAGGCGTTACTCTGTTCGTATGAACTCAATACACTAGATGCATGCTGGATAGCGGTCGATGTGTGGAGTAATAGTAGTAGATGCAGGCAGGAGTCGGTCTACTTGTCTCGTACGTGATGCCTATATACAATGATCATGCCTAGATAGTGTCATAATTATTCGCTTTTCTATCAATTGCTCGACAGTAATTTGTTTTCCCGCCGTAGAATATCGCTATCATGAGAGAAGCCACTAGAGAAAACTATGGCCCCCGGGTCTATTCTCAACATATCAATCTACATCTACTTTACTTTTACCGCTTTTATTTGCTGTTTATTAAAACAAAAATACCAAAAATATCAACTATCATCTCTATCAGATCTCACTTTCGTAAGTGACCGTAAAGGGATTGAAAACCCCTTATCGCGTTGGCTGCGAAGTTCTTATTTGTTTGTGCAGGTGCGAGGGACTGGCGCGTGGTCTCCTACTGGATTGATACCTTGGTTCTCAAAAACTAAGGGAAATACTTACGCTACTATGTTGCATCTCCCTTTCCTCTTCGAGGGAATACAACGCAAGCTAAAGAGGTAGCATTGACTCCGGCCACTCTGATGACGCGACCTCTGCAGATCTCTCGCCCTTAAACGAGCTGCTGGATTGCATTGCCGCCCTAGGGCTTTCATCGCCAGGAGATTAGATCGGACCTAAATTCAGTCATGATGAGTTCAATCCCTTCCGGATCACTCATCTAGTGGCAGCAGTTGAGGACGGAGCCGAAGAGACTCCCCCTCTTGAGACGGAGACCATCAGAGTTCGGATCTCTGGACCCATCGAGCCGAACACGCCCCTGTCGGGAGGCACTTTATGTTCTTTGAGCTCTGGTATTGACGCCCGGCCCATGGAACGATTAGATCATGTCGAACCCGGATCGTCCACATCGGAGGTTTCCAAAACCCCGAATACCACTTTGGTTCGGGACTCAAAATTACCAACACCCACCCACCCTGGGAAAAACTCTCCAAGTAAATCCGGACACCCGGACATAGATGATCTCGCGAACATACATCAGTAGCCCGAGGAAATGGTCAACCACTTCTGGGCCAGATTCCTGCTTGTTAAGAACAAGATCGGGGACTGCTGCATGACGAGGCGGTCTCCCTATTTTACCGCAACTATACGGACGAGGGAGTCTTGAAAACCCTCAACCGACGTCGTGTTCTGAGTTTAACAAAACTGTCGCATTTAGTACGAAAATACTACGCAATAGAAAATAATTGGAAAGCCTAGAATACACCCCTCGAACAGTCCATATCCGGACAACACACTTTCAAGGCTAAATAGACATACCCTAGCAGGTCATCCGATAATATGCCTATTGGCAAGAATAACAACTCTTTTTTAAGGCACATGTCTGTACTGGATGAACTGCTCGATAAGCCTTGCCAAATACATGCAACCCCAGACAATATCCCAAACCATTGCCTTAGGGCATGTTGGGTACTCCAGCAGGTAGCCAAGAGCGGTGTGGCAATCCTTGTCACCGCTGTATGAGGGGAGAAAGACGTCGGTGTCTTTACTGTCTTCGAGAAGTTCTCCTCAAATAACCGCCGCAAGAGAGCGAAACGCGTACTTGGCGAGGTCTACCAAATTAGCTCTACAAGCCTATGGAGCGACACGGCAATTAGTTTTTCTGCCGAAGACGCACCACGAGTCTGGCCGATCCGAGCAACAGCAGCTCTTGTACTAGACCCAATAGTGGATGATTTTTGCCTCGCTAAAATACTTACGGATGGAGGAAGCGTACTGAACCTCATATATAAGGAAACGCTTGCAAGAATGCAGGTTGACAAATCCCGCATTGAGCACACTAACACAACCTTTAGAGGAATTATACCTAGCCGAGAAGCCTAGTGTTCGGGAAGCATCAAGTTCGATGTAGTATTCGGTACACCTGATAACTACAGGATGGAGGAAATGCTCTTCCACATTGTTCCCTTCAACAGCAGATACCACACTCTTTTAGGATGGGACGCTTTTTCACGCTTTCAAGCCATACCCCATTATGGGTACATGAAGCTTAAAATGCTAGGGCCCAATGGAGTGATCACATTAACGAGTGATCCGGATAGAGCACTCTGCGCCAAGAATAAAACAACATCCTTAGCCCTAGAGGCATTATCCGAAGCCCTCGCAGCCGAAGAATTAACTACTTTGCGATCAACGGTGGACAGGGATCATGTAATCCTCGCCAAAAGATAGAAATCTACCTCCTTCAAGCCAGCGGATGAAATCATAAAATTCCAAGTGCACCCAACGGACCCTAACAAGATAGCGTCTATCGGGGCACAGCTGGATCCGGCGGTAGACAGTGCATTACGCGCCTTCCTTCAGGAAAATTGCGATATATCCGCCTGGCACCCTTCAGATATGTCGGGAATCCCACACAGGCTGGCCGAACACAGCCTCAATATTATTAAAGGGTTCAAACCAGTCAAGCAGTCACTGCGACGGTTTTTTGAACCCAAAAGAAAAGCAATGGGAGAAGAGCTAGCCAAGCTATTGGAAGCCGGATTCATCACAGAAATTAAACATCCGGATTGGCTAGTGATACGTATCCAACGTATCTATAATTTTTGATTGTTTCATGCTATTATTTATGAAGTCTTGGATGTTTAATGGGCTTTATCATTCACTTTTATATCATTTTTGGGACTAACCTACTAACCCAAAGGCCCAGTCCAGATTGCTGTTTTTTGCCTGTTTCAGGGTTTTGCAGAAAAGGAATATCAAATAGAGTCCAAACAGAATAAAACCTTCACATGAGATATTTTTGGAGGAAATCACGCACGAAAGACTTCGGGGCCAAGCCAGGGGATAGGGGACCCACCCTCGAGGGTGGGGAGCGCGCCCCCCTTCCCAGGGCGCGCCCCTGCCTCGAGGGCAGCCCCTGTGGCCCCTGGTGCCCCTCTTCTTCCTATATATACCTACGTACCCCAGAAACTCCATACGCAGAGAGAAAACCCTAATTCCTCCGCCGTAGCTGCTGTTCCCGTGGAGATCCCATCTTGGAGCCTGTTCCAGGAGGGGGATCCATCACGGAGGCCTTCATCATCATCATCATCATCATCATCGCCCTCACCATGAGTTGTGAGTAGTTTACCTTAGACCTTCGGGTCCATAGCTAGTATCTAGATGGCTTATTCTCTCTCTCCGGATCTCAATACAAAGTTCTCCTCGGTCTTCGAGGAGATCTATTCGATGTAATCTCTTTTTGCGGTGTGTTTGTCGAGATCCGATGAATTGTGAGTTTATGATCAAGATTATCTATGAAAGATATTTGGTTCTTCTCTGAAATTTTTATGTGTGCTCATAATATCCTTGCAAGTCTCTTCGAATTATTGGTTTGGTTTGGCCTACTAGATCTATAGTTCTTGCAATGGGAGAAGTGCTTGGCTTTGGGTTCAATCTTGCGGTGTCCTTTCCCAGTGACAGTAGGGGCAGCAAGGCACGTATTTTATTGTTTCCATCGAGGATAAAAAGATGGGGTTTTCATCATATTGCTTGAGTTTATCCCTCTACATCATGTCATCTTGCTTAAGGCGTTACTCTGTTCGTATGAACTCAATACACTAGATGCATGCTGGATAGCGGTCGATGTGTGGAGTAATAGTAGTAGATGCAGGCAGGAGTCGGTCTACTTGTCTCGGACGTGATGCCTATATACAGTGATCATGCCTAGATAGTCTCATAATTATTCGCTTTTCTATCAATTGCTCGACGGTAATTAGTTTACCCGCCGTAGAATATCGCTATCATGAGAGAAGCCACTAGAGAAAACTATGGCCCCTGGGTCTATCTCTATCATATTACTTTCCCGTCAATTTCTATCACCGTCATTTATTTGATGTTTTATTAAACCAAAAATACCAAAAACATTATCTATCATCTCCATCAGATCGCACTATCGTAAGTGACCGTAAAGGGATTGACAACCCATTATCGCGTTGGTTGCGAAGTTCTTATTTGTTTGTGCAGGTGCGAGGGACTGGCACGTGGTCTCCTACTGGATTGATACCTCGGTTCTCAAAAACTGAGGGAAATACTTACGCTACGGTGATGCATCTCCCTTTCCTCTTCGAGGGAATACAACGCAAGCTCAAGAGGTAGCAAGAAGAATTTCTGGCGCCGTTGCCTGGGAGGCTTACGCAAAAGTCATATACCAAGTACCTATCACAAACCCTTATCCTTTGCATTACATTTATTTGCCTCTCGTTTTCCTCTCCCCCACTTCACCCTTGCCGTTTTATTTGCCCTTCTTCCGCCGTGTGTTTATCGTTCGCGTGCCTCTTGTTTGCTTGTGTTGCTAGGTGCCCTCAATTAGCTTGCATCTTCGCTTGCTAAAGTATGGATCCTCATCCACTTGCTAATCTCTTTAAGAGATCCAGTTATGTTGAACCTATTGCTAGTGAGCTGCGTGCACCAGATTATCTTTATGGGGTTTTGCTTGAAATTTATGAATCTGAAAATTGTGAGGAATTGTTAAAAGAAAAAGTGATTCATGATAGCTTGTTAAATAAAAAGCATGATTGCAATGATGTTACTATAAATTCTCTTGATGTTAATTGTGTTAATGATGTGCAAAACCCTAAGCTTGTGGATGCTAGTATTGTTATGTCCACCACTTGTTGCTATGATCATGATTGGGGTGATTCTTCTTATGTTCTTGAAAATTTATTTAATCCCCATGATGAATATAAGATTGATAATAATGTTTGCATTAATTTTGATAAAAGTGGGTTTGGAGAGGTCATGACTTTAGTTAATGGTGATCCCGCTATTTTGGAAGAGTGTAAACTTTGCATGCATGTGGATCGTGTTGAGAATATGTTATGTGATAGCTATATTGTTGAATTCGATCATGATCCTACATGCAATTATTATGATAGAGGAAAATATGGTTGTGGGAATTTTCATGTTACTAAATTACCTCTCGTTATGTTGAGATTGTTGTTGGCTCTTTCTTCTTTGCATATGCTAGATCTTGCTTGTCTTGGTAATTTGTTTTCCTATAAAATGCCTATTCATAGGAAGTATGTTAGACTTAGATGTGTTTGTCACATGTTTTATGATGCTCTCTTTGTGCTACAATTCTTGTCTTTCATGTGAGCATCATTGAAGTCTCAAGCCTATCTTAATGGCTATAAAGAAAGAGCTTGTTGGGAGGCAACCCAATTTTATGTTTTTTTGATTTTGTTGCTTCTAGGGAATAAATATTGCATCTAGACTCTGATAAGATGTGTTTTCATGTTTTGTTTAGTGTTTGTGTCAAGTAGAACCTTTGGTAAGACTTGTGGGAAGTTTATTTGATCTTGCTGTAAAAAAAATAGAATCGTCAGCGCTCGCTAAAGTAGTCTTCAGTTTTTACTGGAGCGTGCTTTTTAGTTGATTCCTTTTGATTATGATTGGTAGACAAATTTCGCAAATTTACCAATTTAGTTTGAATTTTTTGGAGTTCCATAAGTAGGCGAACCGAGCAGATTACTACAGACTGTTCTGTTTTTGACAGATTCTGTTTTTCGTGTGTTGTTTGCTTATTCCGATGCATCTATGAGTAATATTGGAGGATATGAATCATAGAAAACTTGGAGTACAGTAGGTTTAACACCATTATAAACAAAGGATGAATTCCTTTCTGTACCTTTGAGTGATGGTTTGCTTTCTCTTACTAACGGAGCTCACGAGAATTTTTGTCTAAGTTTTGTGTTGTGAAGTTTTCAAGTTTTGAGTATTGCTTTGGTGGACTATGGAACAAGGAGTAGCAAAGGCCTAAGCTTGATGATGCCCATGGAACCCCAAGTAAATTCAAGATAATCAAAAGCCTAAGCTTGGGGATGCCCCGAGAAGGCATCCCCTCTTTCGTCTTCATCCATCGGTAACTATACTTGGAGCTATATTTTATTCGCAACACGTTATGTGTTTTGCTTGGAGCGTCTTGTATAATTTGAGTCTTTGCTTGTTAGTTTTCCACAATCATCCTTGCTGCACACACCTATTTGAGAGAGTTAAATATGCCCTGGAAATTATTAGAACACTCTATGTGCTTCACTTATATCTTTTGAGTTGAATAGTTTTTGCTCTAGTGCTTCACTTATATCTTTTAGAGCACGGTGGTGATAATATTTTGTAGAAATTGTTGAAATCTCTGCTTCACTTAGATTTATTTGAGAGTCTATTAAAACAGCATGTTAAAGTGTTTAGGCTAAAGAAACTAGTCTTCACATGATAAACATCCAATGTCAATGTAGTAAAAAATTCACATCAAGTGCATTGAATAGAAAGAGATGTTGGATGCTTGATAATTGTTTTGAGACATGAGGATAGTGATATTAGAGTCATGCTAGTGGAGTTATTATTAAATTGAGAAATATTTGTGTTAAGGTCGGTGATTCCCGTAACATGCACGTATGGTGAACCGTTGTGTGACTAAGTTAAAGCATGAGGTATTTCTAGAGTGTCAACCTTTGTGTGGAGGTCGGGGGCGCGCGATGGTTAACTCCTACCAACCTCCCCCTAGGGGCATGCGTTGATTTCTTTGTTTTGATGAATCATAGATTTTTGCAATAAGTATATGAGTTCTTATTACTAATGTTGAGTCCATGGATTATACGCACTCTCACCCTTCCACCATTGCTAGCCTCTCTTGTACCGCGCAACTTTCGCCGGTGCCATAAACCCACTATATATCCTTCCTCAAAACAGCCACCATATTGTTCCTCAAAACAGCCACCATACCTACCTATCATGGCATTTCCATAGCCATTCCGAGATATATTGCCATGCAACTTTTCACCGCTCCGTTTATATGGCACGCATCATATTGTCATATTGCCATGCATGATCATGTAGTTGACATCGTATTTGTGGCAAGGCCACCATGCATAATCTTTTCATACATGTCACTCTTGTTTCATTGCACATACCGGTACACCGCCGGAGGCATTCATATAGAGTCATACTTTGTTGTTGTAGTATCGAGTTGTAATATTGTGTTGTAATGAAAGTGTGATGATCATCATTTTTTTAGAGCATTGTCCCATGGGAGGAAAGGCTGAATCTATAAAGCCCCTCCGCAAAAAAAAAAGAAAAAAAGGCCAAAAAAGGCCCAAAAAAGGAAAAAGAAAAGAAAAGGAAAAAAGGGACAATTGCTACTATCTTTTTCCACACTTGTGCTTTAGAGTAGCACCATGTTCTTCATTGTAGAGAGTCTCATGCTTAGTCACTTTCATATACTAGTGGGACTTTTCGTTATAGAACTTGGCTTGTATATTCTAACGATGGGCTTCCTCAAATGCCCTAGGTCTCCGTGAGCAAGAAAGTTGGATGCACACCCACTAGTTTCTTTTGTTGATCTTTCATTCATATTTAGCTCTAGTGCATCCGTTGCATGGCAATCCCTACTCACTCACATTGATATCTATCGATGGGCATCTCCATAGCCCATTGATACGCCTAGTCGATGTGAGACTATCTCCCTCCTTTTTATCTTCTCCACAATCACCTCTATTCCATCCATAGTGTTATGTCCATGGCTCACACTCATGTATTGCGTGAAAGTTAAAAGGTTTGAAAAGATAGAGCATGAAAACAAATGCTTGGCTGAAATCGGGGTTGTGCATGATATGAATATTTAGTGTGATAATAAGGGAGCATAGCCAACACTATATGATTTTGTAGGGATAACTTTCTTTAGCCATAGTATTTTGAGAAGACATGATTGCTTTGTTAGTATTGCTTGAAGTATTGTTATTTCTTGTGTCAATATAGACTTCTATCTTGAATCCTTCAGATCTGAACATTCATGCCACAATGAAGAGAATTACATTGAAAAACTATATTAGTTAGCATTCCACATCAAAAATTCTTTCTTTATCATTTACCCACTCGAGGACGAGCAGGAATTAAGCTTGGGGATGCTTGATACGTCTCCAACGTATCTATATTTTTTTATTCTTTCATGCTATTATTTATGAAGTCTTGGATGTTTAATGGGCTTTATCATTCACTTTGATATCATTTTTGGGACTAACCTACTAACCCAAAGGCCCAGTCCATATTGCTGTTTTTTGCCTGTTTCAGGGTTTTACAGAAAAGGAATATCAAACGGAGTCCAAACGGAATAAAACCTTCGCAGGAGATATTTTTGGAGGAAATCACGCACGAAAGACTTCGAGGCCAAGCCAGGGGACAAGGGACCCACCCTCGAGGGTGGGGGGCGCGCCCCCCTTCCCAGGGCGCGCCCCCCTGCCTCGAGGGCAGCCCCTGTGGCCCCTGGTGCCCCTCTTCTTCCTATATATACCTACGTACCCCAGAAACTCCATACGCAGAGAGAAAACCCTAATTCCACCGCCGTAGCTGCTGTTCCTGTGGAGATCCCATCTTGGAGCCTGTTCCGGGAGGGGGATCCATCACGGAGGCCTTCTTCATCATCATCATCGCCCTCCCCATGAGTTGTGAGTAGTTTACCTTAGACCTTCGGGTCCATATCTAGTATCTAGATGGCTTCTTCTCTCTCTCTGGATCTCAATACAAAGTTCTCCTCGGTCTTCGAGGAGATCTATTCGATGTAATCTCTTTTTGTGGTGTGTTTTTCGAGATCCGATGAATTGTGAGTTTATGATCAAGATTATCTAGGAAAGATATTTGGTTCTTCTCTTAACTTTTTATGTGTGCTCATAATATCCTTGCAAGTCTCTTCGAATTATTGGTTTGGTTTGGCCTACTAGATCTATAGTTCTTGCAATGGGAGAAGTGCTTGGCTTTGGGTTCAATCTAGCGGTGTCCTTTCCCAGTGACAGTAGGGGCAGCAAGGCACGTATTGTATTGTTGCCATCGAGGATAAAAAGATGGGGTTTTCATCATATTGCTTGAGTTTATCCCTCTACATCATGTCATCTTGCTTAAGGCGTTACTCTGTTCGTATGAACTCAATACACTAGATGCATGCTGGATAGCGGTCGATGTGTGGAGTAATAGTAGTAGATGTAGGCAGGAGTCGGCTACTTGTCTCGGACGTGGTGCCTATATACAATGATCATGCCTAGATAGTCTCATAATTATTCGCTTTTCTATCAATTGCTCGACAGTAATTTGTTTACCCGCCGTAGAATATCGCTATCATGAGAGAAGCCACTAGAGAAAACTATGGCCCCCGGGTCTATCTCTATCATATTACTTTCCTGTCAATTTCTATCACCGTTGTTTATTTGCTGTTTTATTAAACCAAAAATACCAAAAACATTATCTATCATCTCTATCAGATCTCACTATCGTAAGTGACCGTAAAGGGACTGACAACCCCTTATCGCGTTGGTTGCGAAGTTCTTATTTGTTTGTGCAGGTGCGAGGGACTGGCGCGTGGTCTCCTACTGGATTGATACCTTGGTTCTCAAAAACTGAGCGAAATACTTACGCTACTATGTTGCATCTCCCTTTCCTCTTCGAGGGAATACAACGCAAGCTCAAGAGGTAGAAGCTAGCCAACCTAGTCATGGTGGCGGAGAAGGATAAATCCTGGCGCCTTTGCGTTGACTTTACAGACCTAAATAAGGCATGCCCCAAGGATCCCTTTCCTTTGCCCCGCATTGATCAAATTATCGATGCAACGGCTGGATACGACGGATACCATTAGATAAAGATGAAGGAATCCGATCAGGCTGCAGCGGCATTTATCACCCCGTACGGTCCTTTCTGTTTCTACACTATGCCCTTTGGACTTAAAAACGCTGGCGCCACATATCAACGCATGATTCAAACATGCTTAGAAAAACAAATTGGCAAGACTGTGGAGGCATATGTTGACGATGTAGTCGTTAAGACCAAACACGTCGAGACTTTGGTAGAAGATCTCCGCCTTAGTTTGCCAACCTTTGAGAATATAACATAAGGCTCAATCCGGAAAAATGTGTTTTCGGCGTTCCAACCGGAAAGCTACTAGGGTTCATCGTATCCCATAGAGGAATCGAAGCTAACCCAGCTAAAATCCGGGCCTTGTTAGAGCTCGAAACACCAACCGACCTCAAGCAAGTGCAAAAACTAGCAGGTTGTGTAGCAGCCTTAAGCCGCTTCATCTCCAGGTTAGGAGAAAAAGTATTGCCACTTTATAGATTGCTACGACGCACTGACAATTTCGAATGGACGGACGCGGCCACAGCTAGATTAGAAGAAATAAAAACTCTACTAGCGAGCAACCCAATCCTAGTCGCTCCCGGTGTTGGCGAACCAATGCTGCTGTATATATCAGCCACTCACCAGGTAGTGAGTGTCGTACTCGTCGTCGAACGAGCCGAAGAGGGACATAAATTCCCCGTTCAAAAATCCGTATACTACGTATCCGAGGTTCTAGCACCGTACAAATCACGGTATCCCCACTATCAGAAAATTGCCTATGCGGTCTCCATGTCATCTCGGAAACTTCGACACTACTTTCAAGAGTGTTCGATCATAGTGGCATCCGAGGTACCACTCAATGATATTATTAACAATAAAGACGTCATTTGACGCATAGCCAAGTGGGCCATCGAGCTCTTACCATTCGAAATATCTTATAAGCTACGCCAGACTATTAAATCCCACGTGTTGGCTGACTTTGTCGCAGAATGGACCGAAGCCGAACTCCCTAAAGAGTACGGCTCATATTCCAACTGGACAATGTACTTTGACAGTTCTAAAATGCTAGCCTGATTGGGGGCCGGCGTAATATTGATATCTCCAACTGGGGATACAGTCCGGTACGTTCTACAAATTATGTACACGGGCTCGAACAATGCGGACGAATATGAGGCCCTATTGCACGGTCTCCACCTAGCTGTATCTATGGGCATACAACGCCTCGAGGTACGCGGAGACTCAAACCTCGCTATCTCCCAAATAAATGGAGATTTTGATGCGAAGGATTCAAAAATGGCAACTTATCGTAATGTTATATTGAAAATATCGGCTAGATTTGAGGGGTTGGAATTCCATCACGTAGCCCAGGATAATAACCAGGCCGCTGATGTACTCGCTCGTATGGGCGCTAAACACGACCCTGTCTCGCCTAACACCTTCATGGAAAGGCTATTTAAGCCATCAATAACATGGAAGGACGCGGGGGGCGATACGAATTCGGATCCGAATACACCCCCGGCCGAACTTAACCAAGACGTCATCGGAGACCCAGACATGGAGATAACTCCTTCGGCTCACGAGATTATGGCTGTCATAGCCTCCTGGAGAGAGCCCTTCCTAGCTTACCTTAAAAGGCAGGAGCTCCCCGATGACCAAAATGAGGTCCGCCGCATAGTCCAGCGTTCTAAAGCCTACAAAGTTCACGAAGGTGAACTATATAAGAAAAGCACTACTGTTGTTCTACAAAGGTGCATCTCCGAAGAGGAGGGAAGCAAATTCTCACTAAAATACACGCTGGAATGGGCGGCCACCATGCCGCAGCCCGGGCGCTCGTAGGCAAAGCTTTTCGAGCTGTCTTTTTCTGGCCCAATGCCCGAGCAGATGCCCAGACCTTAGTCCAACACCGCGTTGGCTGCCAGCTCTTTGCAAATCAAAGTCACATGCCTCCCACCGCTCTGAGAACAATCCCCATTACTTGGCCTTTTGCGGTCTGGGGGCTTCATATGGTCGGACCCCTTAAAGGGGAAGCCATAAAAAGAAATACTTGCTGGTGATGGTAGATAAATTCACTAAATGGATAGAAGCCAAGCCAGTAAAAACATCTGAGGCAGGGCCTGTGATAGATTTTGTATCCGGTGTAGTACACCGTTATGGTGTCCCGCACAGTATTATCACAGATAATGGCACCAACTTCACAGCTGACGAGGTAAAAAATTGGAGCACAAAGTTAGGTATTAAACTTGATTACGCTTATGTGTACCATCCTCAAACAGACGGTCAAGTCGAAAGAGTCAATGGCCTGATAATGAGCGGCATTAAACCCTGACTAGTGCGCTCCCTACGGGAGTCTGATAAACACTAGGTCGAAGAGCTTGACTCCGTACTCTGGGGGCTGCGGACCACACCTAATCGGATGACTGGATACACACATTTTTTCATGGTGTACGGCGCAGAGGCTGTTCTGGCCTGTGACATTATTCATGACTCACCTCGAGTGCACATGTACGAGGAGAGAGAAGCCGAGCTAGATCGACAGGATGACCTAGATGGACTTGAAGAGGAGCGTGATACAGCGCAAGCCCGTTCAGCATTTTATCAATAAAAGGCCAGGCGGTACCAGAGCAGAGAAGTGCGGACCAAGACATACAACGTCGGCGAACTTGTTTTACGCCTCCCGGAGAAGAAGAAGGACAATCTCAAACCAAAATGGGAGGGACCCTTCATTATCGACGAAGTACTCACCGGTGGAGCCTATCGCCTTCGGAATGCACAGGACAACCGCCTTGAGCCGAACCCATGGAATGCTGTCAGGCTCCGGCGATTTTATGGATAGTTCGGTAGCAATATTTTCCTCCTTTTAAGTTAGGTCTTTTCTCTTATCTTTTTTTCTCCTTTTTTTTCTTACATTTTCTCTCATTAGCAAGTATTCGGCTCGCCCGAACTGCCACAGGATAAGTACATCTTCGAATGTATCTGCCTCAAATATACTTGACGGCTTCTTTAACGAAGCCCATTACCAATAAAGCTTCTTGCTTAAAATGTCGTCTGTTTTCTACAGTCCTTCCTTGCCATTATATGCACGAATATGACTTAAGTTCTGGCCAAGCTGGGTTGCCTGCCTCCTATGCTTACCCCTACGTTTCCAATTGTTCGGCTAGGGCGTAAAGGGAGCACCTCCGCGGTTGTTACAGCCGGGTAATCCGGAATGTACCTCAGACTGGGTGAAGCCGAAAGCTAGCGCTCTTAAGGGAATAATCGGTCGGCGGATACACAACATATCACTCTTAAAGCATGTATTTTAAACTACCACAGGATATGGCATCCTACAATCCTTCTTTACAGGATCAAAAGCCTAGGCCCGCATATGTATGCACGCTGACCCAGGGAAAGGAACCCCTAACGGGACTATTCTCTCTAGAAGATGTTTCTTACGTTAAACAGTAATATAACATAACTCCCCAAAAATAGTTTATCTGTTCAAGAAATTATGACCGGATTGCCTGGTTTCCGAACATATCATGTGTTTACCACATATATAGTATTCGGAAACACTCCAGCCTTTGGGTTTATGGAGGTTAAAGCAGAAGGTCGGCCATGACAACCTTTTTATAATTTCGGCCGGAGATAAGTTTGATGGTAAAAGTACATTAATACATAGAATCAAACGACTACTCTTTCTCTATTCCCTCTATAACGTTGTCTAGTCTACAGTCCTGTTGGGAAAACTTGGCAGTTGTCTCTACTTGGTCATATACCAAGTGCAGAGGTATTTCTTGTCCATCGGACCCTCGAGGTCCCACGCGGGCCATATGATTCAGATCAAGACGGGTGTAGCACGTCTTCACCATGGCCCAGGCTTCTCGAGCACCCATGCGACATGCTGATGCTTTCCATAGTTCGAAGCGGCGTCGAGCCCCTTTGAACAAGTCCGCCAAGCCCTCCATAGTTTCTGGAGGCGAATCGCCTGGCCATAAAGCCTTGGCCATATTCTTCATGGCCTTCCGAGCTCGCTCGTGGACCCTGGAAAGCTCTTGCAGCACGTCACCCTCAAAACCGAACACTCCCCCTTCGGGCTGACCAGTACAAACCTGTAGGAAAAGTTTTATGAAAAACTTTCAAAATAAGGGACTATAAGGAGAGCTAGTTATAAGGGACATATTGAACATGCCGCTTTTTAGCCTCCGGTTCTCTTCCAAGGCACTTGAGAGTTGGGCTCTTATGTCCTTTAGCTCTTGTTCCAGCCTAACATTTTTGTCCTGCGCTTGGTTTCTTTTATCTATGGCTTGCGTCAATACGCGCTTACCAGCAGCTGTTTCCCCTTCGGCAAATTTTTTGTCTGCCAAAGCAGCCCTTAACTCCCTCTCCATTTGGTCGGTCGGCCCTATTGCTGTATTACAATTAGTATGTACTTAATGACTTAGTGATCAGCACAAATATCATATTGTCCTGACACCATTGTTCTTACCACCAGCATCCTTTCCGGATTTCTTCGAATTTTCTAATTCGGTGGTGACAGTCGTTAGCTGGGTCTGGCACTCTTCCAGCTCTTTGGATAAGGCATTATTCTTTTCTTCAAGCACCTGCAAAAACACAACAACCCTCAAATCAGTTGTACCAACTGCTTTAAGTCTCGGGGGCTACTGGCATGGGAACATCAAAATGTACACTCACCCTCATATCTTTGGAAAGTCGGTGAGTGGCTCCAGTGAGTCCATCTTGATCGGCTCGGATATAAGCATCTGCAGAGCTGATGGAGTTAAACGCCTCCTCAGAAAAGGCTGGGTCACGCATGGCTGATTTCCGCCGCTGGTGAACCATCGCAACATCCACTTCAGAATTAGTGACTAACATTCTGTCTGAATCCTCTTGGAGGGGACAATCCGGCACTGAATCCACATGAACCCTTGACGGGCCAGAAGCCGGATTGGCTGGAGCTTGATCTACATGATCTTCGGAAACATTTCGGTGTGTATTAAAAGGAAAAATAAAGCGGAAAGTTGTAATACCGACTTTACCACCCAGTGTGTGTCAAAACAGACATACCTCTTTGAAGGTTCGCTGGTGTTCGCGGTCCTCTTACGCTTCAAGGCCTCACCCAATGCAGGCGTCGCCCTTTGGGATGACGGTCTTTGCACAGTTCGGCGTGAGGAGCGCTACCCTTTTTAAGCATGAAAAAATGCGGTGGGTAAGGCGCGCTGGGAATCTTCTCTTTGATGAGATATGTGCTGGTACTTATGTGGGAAGAAGGAATAAGGCCAGGGTAATCGGCTACAATAGCCACCAGGGTGCCCTCACGGCATGCTTGATAGAAGACTCCCTTTTTTAGCTCTATGCCTATGTCCGGATCTTCATCATATCCGGGGCCAGCATTTTGGAATCGGTCCTCTGGTTGTGGAGCAGGACTATTAATCCCCTCGATCGCCTTCCTCCACTCCTGTTGGAAGAAACTGAATTTAGTTCGGTCAATATATCATAACAAAGGAAAACGGGCGAATATAGCGGTCACGAGAGAGACTTACCCAGTCAGGAGGATTGTACATAGAAAAACCCTCCCGACACTTCAAACGAAGAAAGTCTTGCTTCTCTCCCTTATAAAGACCCTCCAGGATGACGGCTAGAGCAGTAGGGTCGTCCGGAGTCGGGCGTAAGCAGCATGAGGCATCATTCAAGCCATTGTAATGCCACATTTGAAATCCTCTTGCTTGGAGCGGCTGCACGCATCGCTTTATTGAAATAGACATCACTTCGATTATAGACAGCCCCGAACTGGCGAGCAATCTGATCTTGCCGGCCAGTCTGCTAACCTCCGCTCTCTCTTCTTCCGAGGGACTGCGGGGGCACCAGTTGAAAAGCTTCTTTGGCGGAGCGCTGGAATATTTAGGGAGGCCTTGCTGAACTGGATCCGGCGGGGCAACGTCCTCAATATAAAACCACTCCGAAGGCCACTCTTCGAATGCCTTCTTTGGAGTACCAGGCAGATAGCCTGTCCCTGCTATGCGCCATACTTCGGCTACCCCAACTTCAAATATGGATCCCTTTTCCGGGCAACGGACAAGGCAGAAGAACTTTCGCCATAGCTCAAAGTGAGTCTCGCATCCCAAGAACAGTTCCCATAAAGCGACAAAACCCGCAATATACAGGATAGACCCCGGCGTAAGATCATGCAATTGAAGACCATAGAACTCTAGGAGTCCCCTAAGGAAGGGGTGGACGGGGAAACCTACGCCTCTTAAAAGGAAAGGGACAAAACATACCCGCTCTCCATTGGAGGGGTTGGGAAAGCTCTCTGCCAGGGCTTGATTGTCAATAGAAGTTAGTCCGGCCCGGACGGGGACTAGATCCTCGGGAGCGAGATATCCATGCGCTTGAAGTGTCCTCAGGTGCGCATGGGATACGGAACAGCTTTTCCAGTCTCCTGCACGAGGGCCATGAGGGCGCGAGGAAGAGCTTGGGGCGCTGGCCATGTTTGGAGATTTTTTGCAGGCACTAGGGTTTCTTCCGCGTGGAATGGAATGGAGAAGCAACTGAGATCTATTCTCTTATATAGCCGCCCTCCCTACACAGTCAAGGGGGTAATTGCAAAACTGCTCAGACGGTTCGCATTCATTGGACACATGGAAGCCAAGGCGACGGCGGCGAGGAATCAACGGAATACAATATTAAGAGAAGCCGAACTATCATCCAGGAGGACTCACCTTGCAAGACCGAAGACATGAAGCCGGACATGATCTCGTCCTTGAAGGCAAGTCCGTGGGCTACTGAGGGAGTCATGTATTCAGGGGTTCTCAGGCGTCCGGGTCAATGAAGTTGGGCCATATTGATGGGCCACAAAAGAAGAAGTATAAGACTATCCCTCGTATTCGGTTAGGACTCCTATGTACGTAGAAAGGCAAGCATAGAGTCCGGATGTATCTATTACTTCCTCCCCAAGTCACCCTTGTAACCCTAGGCCCTCTCTGGCGTGTATATAAGCCAGGAGGTTTAGTCTGTAGAGGGGATCATCGACATCACGATATTCTTATAGGATAGACTTTAGGGTTTAGCCATTACGATCTCGAGGTAGATCAACTCTTGTACTCATATTCATTCATTTTAATATAGGAGGAAGTAGGGTATTACCTCGATCGAGAGGGCCTGAACCTGGGTGAACATCATGTACCCAGCCTCCTGTTACCATCGATCCTCTAAACGCATAGCTTGGGCCCCCCTACCCGAGATCTGCCGGTTTTGACACCGACACCATTTGACCTAGGAAAAAAATCAAAAGAGCAGTTTCAGGGTGAAGTACCACCGTCGAGGCCGAGCCTGGGTAGGAGCATTTTGGCTCTCCGGCACAGCGATTCCGCCGGGAAAACTTCCCTCTGGGAGGAGGAAATCGAAGCCATCATCATCACCAACAATCCTCTCATCGTGGGACGATCGATCTTAATCAACATCTTCACCAGCACCATCTCATCTCAAACCCTAGTTCATCTCTTGTATTCAATCTTTGTCTCAAAACCTCAGATTGGTACATGTGGGTTGCTAGTAGTGTTGATTACATCTTGTAGTTGATGCTAGTTGGTTTATTTGGTGTAATATTAAATGTTTAGATACTTAATGATATTAAATACCCCTCTAATATTGAACATTAAATTTTTTCTTGAGGACATGGGAGAAGTCTTGTCATAAGTAATCATGTGAATTTGGTATTCGTTTGATATTTTTATGATATGTATGTTGTTGCTTCCTTTAGTGGTGTCACGTGAATGTCGACTACATGAAACTTCATCATCTTTGGGCCTATGGGAATGCATTGTGGCGTAGTTATTAGATGATGAGTTGCTAGAGTGACAGAAGCTTAAACCCTAGTTTATCCACTATTCTATAAGGGGCTGATTTGGATCCATATGTTTCATGCTATGGTTAGATTTATCTTAATTCTTCTTTTGTAGTTCCAGATGGTTGCAAGAGGGGGTAATCATAAGTGGACAGCTTGTTCAAGTAAGAACAACACCCAAGCACCGGTCCACCCACATATCAAATTATCAAAGTAACGAACGCGAATCAAACAAACATGATGGAAGTGACTAGATGAAATTCCCGTTTGTCCTCAAGAATGCTTTACTTACTATAAAAGTTTGTTTCGACCTGTCCTTTGATACAAAAAGGATTCAGATACCTTGCTGCACCTTTTTTACAATTTCTACTTGTTGCTCGTTACAAATTACCTTGCTATCAAACTGTCTAATTGCTACTTATTGCTTGTTACAAATTACCTTGCAATCAAACTGTCTATTACCGATAATTTCAGTGCCTGCAGAAAATACCTTGTTGAAAATTGCTTGTCATTTCCTTCTACTCCTCATTAGGTTCGACACTCTTAATTATAGAAAGGACTACAATTGATCCCCTATACTTGTGGGTCATCAAGACTATTTTATGATGCCATTTCCAGGGAGTGAAACACCTTTGGTAAGTGAAATTTGGTAAGGAAACATTTATATTACGTGCTGAAATTTAATGTCACTTGTTACTATGGAAAGTAATCGTTTGAGGGGCTTGTTCGGGGTATTTTCACCTCGATCGGAAGCACATAGTGTTGCTCCTCAACCTACTGCACCTACTAAAAATATTTATTTTGAGATTCCTTCGGGTATGATAGAGAAACTTCTAGCTAATCCTTATACAGGAGATGGAACAAAACATCATGATATGCACTTAGTCTATGTGGATGAAGTTTGTGGATTATTTAAGCTTCTAGGTTTATCTGAAGATGGAGTTAATAAGAAGGTTTTCCGTTTATCTTTGGGGGGGAGCATTGCAATGGTATAGCCGTATAGGCTATGTGATGATATTGGAACATGGGACCGGAACCGATTGAAATTGGAATTTCATCAGAAGTTTTATCCTATGCATCTGGTTCATCGTGATTGGAATTATATATATAATTTTTGGCCTTGTGAAGGAGAAAGTATCCCCATGCTTGGGGGAGGCTTAATTACATGATGTACACATGCCCCAATCATGAGCTCTCAAGAGAAATTTGATAGGGAACGTAGTATTTCAAAAAAATCCTACGATCACGCAAGATTTATCTACTTGATGCATAGCAATGAGAGGGGAGAGTGTGTCCACGTACCCTCGTAGACCGGGAGCGGAAGCGTCTAGTGACGCGGTTGATGTAGTCGAACTTCTTCGCGATCCAACCGATCAAGCACCGAACGTACGGAGCCTCCGTGTTCATCACATGTTCAGCTTGATGACGTCCCACGAGTTCTTGATCTAGTAGAACTTCGCGGGAGAGTTTCGTCAGCACAACGGCATGGTGACGGAGATGATGAAGCTACCGGCGCAGGGCTTCGCCTAAGCACTGCAACGATATGACCTATGTGTGTTTCTGTGGAGAGGGGCACCGCACATGGTTGGGAGAGATCAACTGATCAACTTGTGTGTCTATGGGGTGCCTCTACCCCCGTATATAAAGGAGTGGAGGGGGGGAGGGTCGGCCCTCTCTATGGCGCGCCCTAGGGGAGTCCTACTCCCACCGGGAGTAGGATTCTCCCTTTCCTAGTAGAACTAGGAGCCCTTCCAAGTAGTAGGAGTAGGAGAGAAGGAAAGGGAAAAGAGAAGAGAAGGAAGGAGGGGGCGCAGCCCCTCCCCCTAGTCCAATTCGGACTAAGCCTTGGGGGCGCAGCCTCCTCTCTCTCTTTCCCCTAAAGACCAATAAGGCCCATATACTCCCCGGCGAATTCCCGTAACTCTCTGGTACTCCGAAAAATACCCGAATCACTTGGAACCTTTATGATGTCCGAATATAGTCGTCCAATATATCGATCTTTACGTCTTGACCATTTTGAGACTCCTCGTCATGTCCCCGTTCTCATGCGGGACTCCGAACTACCTTCGGTACATCAAAACACATAAACTCATAATGCCGATCGTCATCAAACGTTAAGCGTGCGGACCCTACGGGTTCGAGAACTAGACATGACCGAGAATCATCTTTGGTCAATAACCAATAGCGAAACCTGGATGCTCATATTGGCTCCTACATATTCTACGAAGATCTTTATCGGTCAAACCGCATAACAACATACGTTGTTCCCTTTGTCATCGGTATGTTACTTGCCCGAGATTTGATCGTCGGTATCTCAATACCTAGTTCAATCTCGTTACCGGCAAGTCTCTTTACTCGTTCTGTAATACATCATCTCGTGACTAACTTATTAGTCATTTGCTTGCAAGGCTTATTATGATGTGTATTACCGAGAGGGCCCAGAGATACCTCTCCGACATTTGGAGTGACAAATCCTATTCTTGATCTTTGCTAACACCACGAACACCTTCGGAGACACCTGTAGAGCATCTTTATAATCACCCAGTTACGTTGTGACGTTTGATAGCACACAAAGTGTTCATCCGGTATACGGGAGTTGCATAATCTCGTAGTCATGGGAACATGTATAAGTCATGAAGAAAGCAATAGCAGTAAAACTAAATGATCATAGTGCTAAGCTAACGGACGGGTCTTGTCCATCACATTATTCTCCTAATTATGTGATCCCGTTGATCAAATGACAACTCATGTATATGGCTAGGAAACATAACCATCTTTGATCAATGAGCTAGTCTAGTAGAGGCATACTAGGGACACTCTGTTTGTCTATGTATTCACACATGTACTAAGTTTCCGGTTAATACAATTCTAGCATGAATAATAAACATTTATCATGATATAAGGAAATAAATAATAACTTCATTATTGCCTCTAGGGCATATTTCCTTCAAAATTATCTTCCAGAATTATTATGCTTGGCTTTCTCTTGATGATCGAACCATGCACGATTCTTCTTCTATTGGTTCCTTTATGAAGAAAACTATTGAATTCAGATGGAATTTTACGGAAAGAATTAAACGCAATTCTAAAAATTGGGGGTTCGACAAAGGTAAAGAGTCAGGTATAACGCTTAACTTCGATTGTGTTAAATCTTTTATCAATACCGATGTTTTTCATAAGTCTAGCACTAAATATGGACTTGACTCTGAGATAGTAGCTTCCTTCTGTGAACCATTTGCTACTCATGTTGATCCCCCTAAGGAGAAGTGGTTTAAATAGCATCCACCTATTAAACAAAAGATTGAAGAACATGTCTTAGTTAAAGATGAAACTATCATTTACAATGTTGACCCGGTTGTGCCTACTGCTTGTATTGAGAAACTACCTTTTCCTGTTAGGATAAAGGAACATGCTAAAGTGTCAACTGTGGTTAACAAAAGTAATATTAGAGAACCTAGACCATCTGACCAAATTAAATTTGAACCTAATGTTGCTATGGTTAAAGATCTCTTAGTCGATAATATAGACGGGCATGTTATTTACTTTTGTGGTGAAGCCGCTAGAATTGCTAAACCGTATCCTAAAGATAAGAATAAACCTGCCGTTGGCATGCATGTCGTCCCAGTTAAAATAGGAGATCGTTGTTATCATGACTTATGTGATTTGGATGTTAGTGTGAGTGCTATTCCGTTTACCTTATATCAAGAAATTATGAATTATATTGCACCTGCTGGGATAGAAGATTTTGATGTTACTATTAAACTTGCGAATAGAAATACTATTACACCGCTTGGGATTGTTAGAGATATTGAAGTTTTGTGTGGAAAAGTAAAATACCCTACTGATTTTCTAGTTCTTGGTTCCCCACAATATGATTTTTGTCCCATTATATTTGGTATGCCCTTCTTGAACACTGTTAATGCTAAGATTGATTGCACTAAAGAAGTTTCAGTGTTAACTTTGGTTATATATCTCATGAGTTTAATTTCTCTAAGTATCATAGACAACCTCATGATAAAGAATTGCCTAATAAATATGAAATTATTTGGCTTGCTTCTATTGCCATAACTCCTACTAATCTGTTAGAACAATATGTGCTAGACCATGAAAATGATATGAACCTGAATGAAAGAAATGAAATACATAAGATGTTCTTTGATGAACCACCTATTCTTCAACACAATTTGCATGTTGAAACTCTTGGAGGTCCTCCTCCACCTAAGGGTGATCTTGTGTTTGAATTGAAACAATTGTCTCACACTTTAAAATATGTTTATCTTGATGAAAAGAAGATATATCATGCTATTATTAGTGCTAACATTTCAGAGCATGAAAAAAAGAGGTTACTAAAAACCTTGAGGAAGCATCGTGCTGCTATTGGATATACTTTTGATGATCTTAAGGGCATTAGTAACACTCTATGTCAGCACTAAATTAATATGGTACCTGATGCTAAGCCAGTTGTTAATCACCAACGACGGTTAAATCCTAAGATGAAGGATGTGGTAAAAACTGAAATATTAAACCTACTGGAAGAAGGTATAATTTACCCTATAGCTAATAGTAGATGGGTAAGTCATGTTCATTGTGTCCCTAAGAAAGGAGGCATGCATTACCGTTGTTCCTAATGGTAAAAATGAACTTATCCCGCAAAGAATTGTAACTAGCTACATGATGGTAATCGATTTTAGAAAATTAAACAAAGCTACTAGAAAGATCATTACCCCTTGCCTTTTATCGATCAATGTTAGAAAGATTAACTAAGCACACACACTTTTGCTTTCCTGATGGATATTCTGTTTTCTCTAAAATACTTGTATTACCAGAGGATCAAGAGAAAACCACTTTTACTTGCTGATACGTCTCCAACGTATCTATAATGTTTTATTCTTCCATGCTATTATATTACCAATCTTGGATGTTTTATATACACTTTCAAGCAATTATATATTATTTTTTGGGACTAACCTGCTAACTTAGTGCCCAGTGCGAGTTGCTATTTTTTGCTTGTTTTTTGTTTCGTCAAATATAAGTACCAAATGAAGTTCAAATGCCACGAAACTTTTTGAAGATTTTTTCTTGCAATAAGAGACCCTGTAAATTTTGGGAGGGGACGAGAAGATGGAGCAGTAGCCCACGAGGCACTAAGACACGCGCTGGGGGTAGGGCACGCCCTGGTGGCTTGTGGGGCCCACGTGGCTCCGTTTAACCTAACTCCGCCTCCATAAATTCTCTAAAATCGTGACACCAACAGAGGTGTACACGAAATACTTTTTCCACCGCCGCAAGTTCCAGAATCACAAGATCCCATCTGGAGGCCTTTTCCGGCACTTTGCCGGGGGGATTCGATCACAAAGGGGCTCTACATCATCCTTGTTGCCCTTCTGATGATGCGTGAATAGTTTACCACAAACCTACGTGTCCATAGTTAGTAGCTAGATGACTTCTTCTCTCTATTTGATCTTCAATAGAATGTTCTCCTTATGTTCTTTGAGTTCTATTCGATGTCATGACTTTTTGCGGTGTCTTTGTTGGGATCCGATGAATTGTGAGTTTATGATCAGATCTATCCATGAATATTATTTGAGTTTTCTCTGATCCTTTTATCCACAATGGGTTGCAGCATGATCTTAGGATTCACCCCTCCGCTTTAGGCATTATACGGACTCTTCATGTTTCTTTGAATTTTTTATTTTTATATTTCGTTTATGTGAGAGAACCTTATTTGACTGTGTGCATCTTACTTATGCACCGACTCAAGAAGGGACTGGCGGTGTAGATGTACCTGGAGCTGATGAATTGGGCGAGCTTGCTAGTGGATGAGAAGACAATGGGCTCCTCGGCCTTCCAAACAGATCCTGATTGGGCTTCTTTTTTATGGTTCACAATGTCGCAATCGTTCTGTCCAGTTGAAAGAAGACAACAACGTGGGCTATCACGTGTTGGCTGGCCCGAGTTCGTGACACAGGGCAAATCCTATTTGGCGCCTTATGCGCCCGCTACGGAAAATCCTATTCGCCGCTCTATGCGGCGAACTGTCGAGGGGTCGCACAGAGGAGCGTCGCGAGCGACCGACCTGGGCCGGCCCACTTATATTTGCGTCCAACCGGTTTTGGGAACCTTCTAGAAGGTTCCCTGAACCGGGTTTTTTCTGTATCGTTTTTTTCTAGTTCTTTTCGGCTTTCTATTGTTTTTTTATTTCCTTTTTTCCTTTTCTTTTTTTAAGTTTCTGTTTTTTTTTAATTTCACAACTTTGCAAAATTTGTTCGCAAAGTTAAGAAAAATGTTCGTTTTTCATTTTTCTTCGTGAGTTTCAATAAATGTTCCTATTTTTCAAAATTGTCCATGTTTTCAAATTTTGTTTGCATTCGAAAAATGTTTAGGAATTTCAAAAAGTGTTCCAGCTATCCAAATTTGTTCACAAATTTATAAAATGTTCATGTTTTCAAATTTGGTTCACAAATTGAAAAATGTTCGGAAATTCCATAAATTTGTTTGGGAGTTTGAAAAAAATTCCCGTTCCAAAATTTGTTAGCAAATTTCAAAAAATGTTCTTATTTACAAGTTTTGTTTGGAGTTTCGAAAATTGTTCCATTTCGAAAATTGTTTGCAAATTTTTAAAAATGTTCGGTTTTTCAAATTTTGTTCTGGAGTTTCAGAAAATGTTGGCCTGCCAAAGTTGTTCATGTTTCCAAAGTTTGTTTTCAAATTTGAAAAATTGTTCCTGTTCAGTTTTTTGGGTAGTTTAAAAAATGTTTCCGTTCTAAAAGATATGTTCGCGTCTCCAAAATTCGTTTGTGTGTCAAAAAATGTTCGAATTTTCTGAAAATTTGTGAAAAAAAATGTTCGCATTTGATAAAACATTCATGTTTTGTTTTTGAAAAAAATGTTTTGTGTTCGAATTTTTGAAAGATGTTCGGATCGGCGTTTGAGTTTTCTTAAGGTTTTGCAATGTTTTGTGATCAAGAAAGCTAGTTGGCTCAACTTGTTCGATTCATATGCTCGGGAGCAGCAGGTCAATTGTTCGATTCCTGGCAACGCATCTTTTTTTATTCCAGCGTGAGCTACTATTTGCGAGATAGATGGGCCGGCCCAGTCTCTCGATCCCCTATGCGATCGCTCGACTGCTTGACGCAGAGAGCGTCACATAGGAGCTCTCGCCCGCTACAGTACAACTCGCAATCGGGCGCATACCCCCACCTCTCCGCTGGGCCGGCCCATCTAACTTTTTTCCTCTGTTTTTTAGAACGCGAAAAAACTGCTGCTACTTTGATTCGAACCCGGGACCTCCTGCGTAACGGTAATTCATGTTTTGTTTTTGAAAAAAAAGTTTTGTGTTCGAATTTTTGAAAGATGTTCGGATCGGCGTTTGAGTTTTCTTAAGGTTTTGCAATGTTTTGTGATCAAGAAAGCTGGCTAGCTCAACTGATTCGATTCATATGCTCGGAAGCAGGTCAATTGTTCGCGATGCATCTTTTTCTATTCCAGCGTGAGCTACTGTTTGCGAGATAGATGGGCCGGCCAGTCTCTCGATCCCCTATGCGATCGCTCGACTGCTTGACGCAGAGAGCGTCACATAGGAGCTCTCGTCCGCTACAGTACAACTCGCAATCGGGCGCATACCCCCACCTCTTCGCTGGCCGATCCATCTAACTTTTTTCCTCTGTTTTTCAAAACGCAAAAAAAACTCAAAATCACTTATTGAGGAGTACTTCTTGCAAAGATCACACCCAAACCCCCATGTTGCGTCGCAACCTGAGCGTTTTCCCTTTTTTCGTAGATCCGTTTATTCAAAACGTTTTATCTCTTAAACCGTGCGTCCAAATCTCGAACCGTTTTCATCGTTGAATTTCTCGTGTCGAGATCTTCAAAACTAGATCCCATGTTGATAGGTTTTGACGAACTTTTTTTCACGAAAAAAATCGGACGAAAAAACCGAATCGGGCGCATTGGTTTTTTTCGTTTCCGAAAGAGGCACGGCCGTGACTCTCGCGAAAGCACAACCGTGCCTCTTGCTGAAGCAAAACCGTGACTCTCGCGAAAAAAAAACAGAAAACACATTTTTTTCCTTTCCGAAAGAGGTACGACCGTGACTCTCGCGAACGCACAACCGTGCCTCTTGCGGAAGCAAAACCGTGACTCTCGCGAAAGAAAAAAAAAACAGAA
>LR738709.1:323581536-323627650 GCA_902687465.1 Secale cereale
AAAAAAAAAACAAAAAACGTGTTTTTTTCCTTTTCGAAAGAGGCACGGTCGTGACTCTCGCGAAAGCACAACCGTGCATATCGCGGAAGCAAAACCGTGACTCTCTTGAAAAAGGAAAAAAAAACAGAAAACGCGTTTTTTTCCTTTCCGAGAGGCACGGCCGTGACTTCCGCGAAAGCACAACCGTGCCTCTCGCGGATGCAAAACCGTGACTTTCACGGAAAAAACGTGTTTTTTGAAAAAAAAAATCAAATTTTTTTTTCATCGAAAAGCTAAGGAAGACCGGTCGAAAATCAAAACGCGAAAAAACCGGAAAAAAACCGTTCAATAAGCCAAAAACGCGTGCGGAAAAATAAAAATAATCCGGAAGAAGCGTACAAAGCGCGAAGGAGCGCTCGTTAACTAGTTGCTCAAAAAAACTGCTCCTATGATTCGAACCCGGGACCTCCTGCATAACAGTAAGCTGGGCAACCACCCCACCACCACCAACTAGACGTGCTATTTTTTTTTTCTTTCTATACCTTTTAATTTGTTCTTGTTTTGTTCTGTTTTTCTTTTTTATTTTTTTTTGTTTTTCTTCTTCCTGGGTTTGACGAACTTTTTCTTAACATTGATGAACTTTTATCAAATGTGTCGATTTTTTTTCAAATTCGATGAACTTTTTTCCAAATTGGATGAAATATTTTTCAAATTTGATTAACTTTTTTCAAAACTGATGAACTTTTTTGAAATTAGATGGACTTTATAAAAATTTGAAGAACTTTTTCAAAACCGATGAACTATTTTCAAAATTAGATGAACTTTTTAAAAATTCGATGAACGTTTTCTAAATTTCGTGAACTTTATCCAAATTTTGTTTAACTTTTTTTCAATTCATGAACATTTTTACAAAACCGGTGAACTTTTTTGTAATTCATGAATTTTTTAAAGTTTGACGATTTTTTTTTTGAAATTTCGAAAAAATAAGAGTATCTCGAAAGTCAATGGTTCACCGGTCTACCATGAAACGATCGAGCGTTTTGTTTCTTTCGAGTAAACGAAACGATCGAGCGGGATGGCGCCGAAAGCAGGCGTCGCGTGAGCTCATCGGCTCGTTCATGGGCCGGCCCACTTAGCCAGGCGCGTGGGTGCTGGTTTCCTCTTGTGGCGCATAGGCGCTGGCGAGGAGCTCTCGTGACAGAGTCCACAACCGTGTACCACTCCTCTCTCCACAACCGTGTACCACTCCTCTCTCCACTGCTGCCCAAGACTGTGGGATCTCTAGCTTGGGCTTCAAATGGTGCTTGTGTACTGCTGTGTCCAAAAAGTTTTTGCTGTGACTGGCTCTTGTGACTGTTAGGAGTGACATCCAGTTAATCTTGAAAGAATTCTCGCACAAAAAAATCTTGAAAGAAAGAGTTGTATTAATTTTCTCAAAGATTAAAAAGCGAGAGTGATATCCAGTTACGCATGAACTCTATTTTACCCCTCCGCTCCATAATATATGTTGCAGCCAAATTTATAGAAGAAAGTATCAATATCTAGGATTCTAAATAAATATACTCGAAACTTGTATTTCAAAAATATAATCAGAATGCACTATGTTATGAAATAGAGGGAGTAAAATGGACGCGGATTTTTGGCTCCTCGGTGCTCCACCCCCTATGTGAACATTAAATTTAAAAAGATCCATGGAAATTCAAAAAAATCTACGATTTTGGGATATCAAACCCGGGTGACCAGTCTACTTCCGTGCAAAGTTCCATGAAAAATGACAAAAAAAATCTATGTACAAAAAAAATGTTTGGGTGGATCGCATGTCGGACTGTATTTTCTTCGTCACAGATATATTTCTTGGTATTTTTTTTCATGAAACTTCACACGGGAGTAGATTGGGCACCCATGTTTGATATCCCAAGATTCTAGTTCTTTTTTTCCTGGTATTTTTGAATTTCATATTCATATAGGGGGCGGAGCACCCAGGAGCTCCCGTGAGTAAAATGCACTATATTATAGTCACATTGCCCATGAGTGAAGGGTGGTGTCACACTATTGTTTTATATACAAAAATTCATTGCTAAATTGTTCAACAATGAAAACAAGTTCCTCTAACACAAATCACCTGAATACCAGTTTTTATTTTGTAAATAACCGACACAACTTCATGCAAAGTTAAGAAAGACATGCTATTGTATATAGGCCATGAATGCGATTGGGGATGCGCCGGAAGATCAGTAGTGATAATGAATATAATATGTGATCAGAGTGAACCAAAGTCGAGAGGTGCGACAATATAGCGGGGGCAAGCCGAAGATGGAACCAAAATATAACCAGAGGAAAATGAAGAAAGTAAAGAAATAGTTTGAACCAATTTTAAATTGCAATATAAAAGATGCATCTAACTGTAACGATTTCCATCGGTGATTCTTTAAGGCTTGTTTTGGGCCGACTTTGTAGCATTTTACAGACCCTTAATAAATTTGTTGTCGTGCTTTTATAGGACTGGCTTTGCTCTTTTTATGGGAGCTCCTGTATAGCGGAAAATCCTACAAGATGCACGCCGCCCAACGCTGCAGCCATCCCAGTTTTGGGAACCTTCCAGGAGGTTCCTAGCTGGTTTTTCCCGGTTTGGGGAACCTTCTAGGAGGTTTTTGAACCGGTTCTTTTTTCCGTTTCAGTTTATTTTTATTTTTTCTGTTTCTTTTTTCCTTTTGTCACTTTTTTTGTTTCTGTTTTTAACTTTTTCCTTTTTATTACAAAAAATGTTTGTGTTTTTCAAAAATTGTCCACATATCTATAAAAATGCTTGCATTTTACAAAAAAGCCGTGTGTTTCAAAACAACTTTGGTTTTCCAAAAGTTGTTCACGCTCTCAAATCTGTTCCACAGTTTCAAACAATGTTTGTTTTTCAAAAAATATTGTGTTTCCAAAAAATGTTCCTGTTTTCAAAAGTTTATCACAAATTTAAAAATTGTTTGTGTTTCTGAATTTTTCACGTTTTCAAATTTTTTCTGCAGTTTCAAAAAATGTTTGTGTTTTCAAAAACTTTTGTATTTGCAAAAATTGCTCGCATATTTCAAAATGTGTACCTTTTTTCAAATTTTGTGGGGAGTTTAATAATTGTTCACGTTCTCAAATTTTCTGAAGAGTTTTCAAATATGATTCCTGTTTCTTTTTATTTTCTTATGTTGATTTTTTTTGCTAATTTTCAAAAACAAAATTGCAATTGTTTTTGTTTCATGAAACATTCTATTTTTTCTAAAAAAAATCGGATTTCTACAAACATGAACAATTGTTGGAATCCTGATCATTTTGTTATAAGCATGAATAATTTCTGAAAACACGAAGAATTGTTTGAAATTCTGGGGGAAAATCAGTATCAAGAGCACTATTTGAAATCTCAAGCAAAATAGAAAAAATCCGAAAAAAGAAAAAAATGGGATCTGCCTTTAGTGCCAGTTTTCGCACCTGGCGCTCACGTGCTGCGCTCCTGGGCCGACCCCCAACCTGTTGTCAAAAGCACCCAGAATGCAAAGAAAAAAAGTTAAAGAGGTTGTTACTACCAGTATTATATTATGGTAAAACGTGGAATCGAACTCTGTATTTGAGTGTTGATGGTTCTAGCTAATAACCACCAAGTCGAGCTCAGTTGATGAACTTTAGTTAACATATGCATGCCCAGTATAATTTATTTTAAAAAGAATTCTAAAAAAATATTGAAAACAACCATGAATTTGTAAAAAGGTTCATAGAATTAGAAAAGGGTTCATCATTTTTGAGAAAAAGAACACGAATTTGAAAATTTTCAGCGATTTTGTATACATGTTCAAGGATTTTTAAAATAGCTCAAGAATTTAGATTTTAAAAATAGCTCGCCGATTTAGGAAAAAAGTTCATCAATGTAGAAGAAAGTTTATAGGTTTTGAAAAAAGGTTCATTGATTTTGAAAAAAAAAATTCATGGAGAACAACAAAGCCTTTAGTTCCAAACAAGTTCGGGTAGGCTAGAGGCGAGACCCATAAGATCTCGCAGCCAACTCATGATTCTGGCATATGGAGATGACTAGCAAACTTCCATGCACCCCTATCCATGACTAGTTCTCTGTCGACACTCCAGCCCTTCAGGCCCCTCTTTACGGAATCTTCCCATGTCAGGTTCGGTCTACCCCAGCTTCTCTTGATATTACCGGCACATTTTAGCCGTCCGCTATGCAATGAGTGGGAAAAGTTTACCAGTTTTGAAAAATATCCATCAAATTAAAAAAAACACTAGTTAAATAGAAGTTCATCAATTTTGACCAAAGTTCACGAATAAAAAAAAGTTGATCCATTTTGAAAAAAGTTCACCGATTTCAAAAAAGGGACACCGCTGCAATGCACATAAATTTTTTGAACGTTGGAAGGAAGAAGAAAAAAAAACAAATGGGCCAAGACCAGGATTGCGTGGTGGTGTGCGCAGTGCGCTAGAAAAGCACTATATCGCATGCCTTCAAACCCGCGACATTTCTTCTTTGAGTAAAATACCGACAATTGGCCTCGCAAATTTGCACTATTTTTACAAAGAGGGATCGGCGCATTCGGTACCTTCTCCGGAAGAGGTGCGGCGGATATGTTGGATTGTCTGCAAAGTAGTCTTGCATCAACATCTCGTTCCCGAGATGACGATTGCGAGGAATGCAAAGACGGCCGGCGATCGATCCTCGCCGTCTCTTTCGGTTCTCATCGTCGTGCCCCTTCACGGCTAGGGCCATCACCAACATCTGCTGCTAATGGTTCTCAAGCAGCGTCTCAGCATCCGAGTTGTCCGAACCGGACAAATCCTCAAGCAAAAACCTCTCGCGAGGGCTCAATTCCATCTAAAATCACAAATACAAACGCCGCATGAACCAACTATGTATATCGCATCCGAAAGCACAAGCACAAGTACTCACCGGCGGCTCAGGGCGGTGGCTCTACGGCGGTCGATCCCGAGGAGGCGATGGTGACTCGGGATGGCTCGGCTCGACGGATCCGGGGAGCCGGTGAAGCGGCTAGGTGGAACCGGGTGAGGGGCGCCCAGGCGGCGTGATTCCGTCCGCGGATATGACCGGAATCACCGGCGGCGGATGGGCGGAACCGATGGCGGGCGGCTGCGGAAGGGGGATGGGGAACGCGCGCGGGCTGAAATGTCCCTCCCGCCAACCGCTTTTCTGAGATACAGGGCACCGTCGGGCCGAGGAAGGAAACTCATGTTTTCGCGGGTTGCAGGTGGGATTTTACCGCGCCCCTCAATTTTTTACGGTCCGACGCGTTTACAGTTTCTGACCGGACGTTTTTTTGCGTAGACCTGTATTTTAACGGTTATTTTACAGATCAGGGCATTATACGGGGTCTGCTAGAGATGATCTTAGAGCATCTCCAGCCGTTGCGCCCCACAGGAGGCATTTTTTCGCTGCTTGGGGGGCTGCCGGCGAAAATTTTGACCTGGGGACGAAATTGTTTCCACTCGTTGCGCCCCATGATGCCGCGCTGCTCCTGCCTGCCGAAGAAGACCGTCTCCATCCTCGCGTGTGTTGACACCATATTTTGGCACAATCAATAACTTAATTAATATGACCTCAAATGGAGAAGTGATCTTCATAAAATATTTTCGTATTGTCCATATGAATATCTTTGAAGTTTGGGCCATCGCCATCCAATCTCATCTCGAAGTTGTGTTCGAAATACCAAGATTTTGTATTCAGAACACTAATCAGCTGATTACGCCCCCAAGACGACCTCATATGGAAAGAATTTCAACGTGAATTGTCTTCGTCTCGTTGAAATGGTTGATTTTGATATAAAAATCGTCCTAATCCGAGTTCGTATGGAAAAGTTAGAGCTATCGGAGTGCAGCCCTGTCATGAGGCGACATGTGGCGCGCCCACAAGACCTTTGTATGATGGGTAGCGCGAGCGAACATGTGTTTTGTGTGACCGTTTCGGCCTAGAATATGGCTTCAAATCGAAAAACGTTCAACATGGAAGTTGTTCGTCTCGTCGAAACGATCAAGATTGCTTTTGGGCTCTTTTCCATCCGAAGTCGTTTACCACCTCCAAAATTATCCGCAAGGTGCAGCCAGTTTAAACCGAACAGTTTTGGAAAGTTCGGACAAAACTAATCCGAATTTGGCTAGGGTTTTGGACGTGAATCCAAGACTTTTCCTTGCACGGGAAGTCCAGCCGCCTCTTATATACCTAAGGGGTGACGGCCGATTGAACAACACACAATCGATCAAATCATCTACCACTTTTTATTTTTTATCTTTTCTCCTTAACCCTAGTTCTTCTTCTTCCTCGTTCTTCTTCATTGCAGGACGGCGAACCTCGAGGCCCTAGGGGCGCTCAGGTTGACCAAGGGCAGCCCATAGCCGCCGTGCATCCAAACGGGGTCCCTCCCGGGCGCGTGTGTTTCAGGTCTACAAAAGCGCCCGCGGGATTGCTTGCGTACCGCGCTTCCAGACGGGTCTCCTTCGGTGTGAGCTGTGGTGCATCACCCCCGGCGTCGAGAGTACACGGTGACGTGTTCGTGTGAGAACACACTCTTTGGCGACTCAGCTGGGGACAAAGCTTTGAACGGTCTCCAGCCCGTTCTTGCTACGAGGGGATCGTCATATAGGGTTTGCAATCTACAAAGATAATATGAATACCCAATTCCCTACTGTAGATGCAAATAAGTCATATGGTGTTACTAGATCGTTCAATGAGTATGCTCTATCGGCCAACCCTAGTTTGTTCAATCATGCATCTAATTATGTGCATAGGCTGATTCAATATAATTTACATGCTTCAACTTCTTATGATACTAATAACATGCACCATATGTATCACAACTCTCATGCATCGGCAACCCCACAAATCGTTATGCCGATGAACAACATGGTGAGTTCGGTTAATAAATTTGAAACACCTCATGTTAAAATTTCCAATGCCACGCAAGAAAGTGTTTCACCCTTTTGTTCAACGGCAACTAATTTGCAATATACTAGTTCTACCATGCCGATGGATGGGAGAATTGGCCATGATACTACTAGCTATTCGGCCAGTTACTCTCAACCGTCATATGCTACACGTCATGTCAGTAATTTTTCAGCACCATACACAACTGTAGACGTTCATAATTCGGCTTCACACCTTCCTGGTCATAGCCGAATAAATGTAAATTTTACAGGAGCGGATGTGCCCAATACTGTAGAAGATGAGGTAGTGGTGGCTGCATTGAAGAGTTTAGCCCAAAATAAGAGGATTAGTGCTCTTTGCCTTGAACAACATGAAAAGGGGCTATTTCCTGATTATAATGCAATAAAAGCTAGAGTTTTGCAAGAAGATGAATCTTTGTCAATTGATAAAATTGGCGAGCAAAGATATGGTTTTGCAACAATGCATGTGCCTTCACCTATGTAACGCCCCGGACAGACCCGCCGGTGGTCGTTACTCCTGGCAGGATCTAGACTGGCCCCACATATCAATACTAGTCTTTTCTGCGCACTTTGTCCTCACTCGTGCGCACCCGGGAGCAACTTCCCGGTCGGTCACCCATCCTGAAATTGCTCCAAGCTGAGCACGCTTAAATTTGGAGTTCTGTCCGAATGGGCTCCCGGAAAAGAAGGAATTCCTTATTGATATGAGTAGTCTATCATCCCTAATAAGCCAGGCTATCACATACACCCCACTCAGAGGAACCGACGTCCTCGTCTGGCCACAGGAACGTTCCCTCTTGGCACAAACGTCTGTGCATCCAGTCCAGTACATGTGCCATGTCGTGTGCCACGACGGGTCACAAACGTCATGAACAACATGACCGCCCACCTGTCCGCAAACATCCGTGTAACCACGAGGGTCGGCTCTTATACCAACTTGTAACGCCCCGGACACACCCGCCGGTGGTCGTTACTCCTGGCGGGATCTAGACTGGCCCCACTTATCAATACTAGTCTTTTCTGCGCACTTTGTCCTCACTCGTGCGCACCCGGGAGCAACTTCCTGGTCGGTCACCCATCCTGAAATTGCTCCAAGCTGAGCGCGCTTAACTTTGAAGTTCTGTCCAAATGGGCTCCCGGAAAAGACGGAATTCCTTATTGATATGAGTAGTCTATCATCCCTAATAAGCCAGGCTATCACAACCTAGTACTACATCATATTATTGACCCCCTACACAATTACAAAGTTTCGGCAACACCCATGTGCCATTGCCGAAAGAATCTAAAAGCATTGGGGGGCAATCGTTTCCGGAGTGGGCTGAAATTGAGAAAAAGATTAAAGCCAATTTTGCTGCTCGCCGCTAGAAACAAAAAGAAACATAATTGGCTCAAGTAAAAGAAGCATTGCCAATTGGTAGAACCGGTGAAAAGAATGATGATTCAGAAACTAAAAGTGCTTCGGTTGAAAAAGCTGAATCAAGTAGTACATATTTCGAATCCATCAAATCCAACGAGGCAAGCATCACTGAGAAAGGGCATGGCAAGCATAGGAGAACAATGGTGCTTGATTTTTCTGAAGTTAATGGGACCTACTTCCTGCCTTATGAGTTTCGTGCCACGGAAATTGACAAGTCTCAAGGACAAGAACAAGTAGCCGGACAATGGTCAGCTGACAAGGATCTTCAAGGCAATGATGCATGGAATAAAGAAAAATAAGATGTCAAAGCGCTGGGGAGCCATCCAAAGACGAAGCAAGATATTGTTCAAGTCACACCATCATCATGCTCTCCCAACATATTTGAAGAGGTATGCTTAGCAAGTGATTTACCTATTTTCAGATTTGGTCAAAACTTTATTGTTGATGCATATATTAGAAAAATTCTCATAAGTAATTTTGAAAGACCAATGAAGAAGGGTAATTTACTTGTTAGCAATAAAATTGTTATAGAACATATCGGTCAACCCATTACACCATTTATCAAGACCGTAATGACTTATTGTTGCAGCCAAAGCTTTCCCCATTGCTCTACCTAAAGTTCATATATAATTGGGTAGCTTTGCTTATTTCGTACTTGCCTTGCACTTGGTCTCAATTGAGGCATGTATGTTCTAACTATTTTTCTTTAGAAACTTAAAACCAAGGTTAGATTCTTTTCAGAAAACCGATGCTAGTATAATATCTTATCCAAAGACATGGGGAAAAGAATGCAAAATAAAATTCATAGCCGAATGGAGTGATAAAAAATCTGAACCATTCGTATGCTTAACTCCAAAGTCGTTCTCACAGCAAGATCGTCTAGAAAATAAAGACATTACCTTCAATTCAAACATATGTGATCAAATCTTTGATTTGTTGTTGAGAAATAATTATATTAGAATTCTTGATCACCATGTCAAGCCATCTATTCAAGGACGAATGTATTGTAAGTTGCATGCTTCTTTCAAGCATAATTTTGAGGATTGCAACATGTTTCGTCAAATAGTTAAATCGGCCATTGAAAAAGGACGATTGAAATTTGTTGAAATGTGAAGAGATGACCAGTCTATTCCGATTGGTCCTGATGGCAAAAAGTTTTTGCATCGGCTGCTTCAAGCCGATCCATTTAAAGAGAAGGTAAAAGTTGCAGGTGACGGGATCAAGCTTTCAAGTACATAAGTTGTTGAAGAGCGTAATGAACATAATCTTGAGAGCGAGAGTTCTGTTGAAGCTACAATGAAGACGCCAAGGACTAGGGGGCAGCAAGCAAATCCAATGATCGATGAAGGTGAACCGAAAGAGAATAAAGGCCGAAATAAGTGCAAGTGTACGAGATCTAAAATCACCTTCGCTGAACTACTAGATAAATATCAAAAGAAGGGTGAAGAGAAGAATGCTTATCGGCCGAATCATGTAAAGGCATCAAGATCACCACCTAGGCACAAATCCAAGGATCGGTATTGGCAAGAAGAGAATTTGAATGCAACATATTCGTATACATATTTCGGGCCGCCAATGCCAATGTCGTGGATACCTCCCTATGCTCATGTAAATCCATATCCATCATGGGACATGTATGATATAGGAGCACATTCTCCATCTTATTTTACACCATCTCACCAATATTATGCAGCTCCGAGAAGATCTACATTTGAACAATCACATGTCAAAGACCGTTTCAATTATAAAGAATCGGTCTAGAGCTCAAGGAAGAACAAAGAGGTGGTCAACCAAGTTTACCGTGTTAAAAGAGATGGTCGTAAGAGTGCAACTCCAGATTTGATCTCAAATGAAAAAGAGCCAATTAAAGTGTTGACATTGGCTACTAAAGGCAATGAGACAAAGCAACCAATTATTGAGAGTCAAAATGCCAAATCAGAAGAAAATAAATTGAGAGTGCACAAGGCCAAAAAGGAATTGCCATTGGTCAAAATAGAATCACAACCGAGATGCCCGCTCGGCTTATCGTATTGGCAACATAAGAAATTAGAAAATCTTAGTGCACAAGAGCTAAGAAAGAAGAACATGGCATGGGTTCCCAAGAGGATCAATCAAAACAAAAATGATGTGCATGCTTCTATTGCAACAAGTGTTACAAAAGTGAATAAAGAGAAGGATGGGAGCCAAAAACAATTAAGCCAAAAGTTTGCATTGCCCCATCAAAATCTTCGGTTAGCACATCATCCATATTCTTCTATCATGCCATTGATGCCTTTGCCATGGAATTCATCATCAGGTATGTTCAATTACCCTCCGTGGATTTATTTTGATCCATGGACGCGACATAATTTTCTGCATCATGAGAGGGTTTTACCAAATCTTTATACATTTTATTAAGCTATATTTTTTTCTTGCTAATACAAATAGCCGAAATATTTTATTGCTATTTCATTTGTTTATTTAGGCTATACATGACTTGCTGGATGAATTCTGTATGGACCACATGGTAATGGCCGATATTTATCTATCGTCCTAAGAGTATGTGAATGCATGGCCGGTGTAGCATTCTAACATCGTCCTTAGCTTGATTGGAGAGCAAGACAAGGTACATGTTCATGGAAATCTATATGTATACTTATATTATGCTTGCATGGAGATGAAACATTATGACCGGTGCCATTCAAAATACGTTGCATAGACCAATTCGTAGTAATTGAGTGGGTTTATGCTTTGATTTAATATATATGATTTGGCCTACGAATCTTTCAAGTCTATGAGAGGCCAAATCATTTTTGTTTTATTATCGACCATCGGATTTATGACATGCATAATATTGATATTAGCCTTGTCTTTCTAGTACTATGGAGATTATGTTTTGATAGTTGAATTCGTAGCAATGGAAAAAATGTTGGTGTTGTTTATATATCTCCTTGTGGTACTATTTTTTGAAGCCTCATGCCGCTTAGAATATTTTTATGCACGATTAATCAAAGCCGAATATGCATTGTTATTCGGATCGACTCTTTTACTTGCTATCGATGCTATACATATTGAGGCTTTCGGTGATTCGTTATGAATAGTGCAACAAATATCCAAGGGTTATCAATGTTTTCACGAATCACTTATAGTTTATCATGGGGTATGTCTAGATACAAAATTTACCTGCGGTTGCATTAAAATTGTTAACATATTTAGACATGACAATTCGAAAGAGTTGGCACAACAAGCATCCGGCTAATATGTTAATCATGGTGTATTGCATTTCTCTCAATAGCCGATGCTTTGTCTTGTCAACATAGATAAGGACGAACCGAAGTCTGAGGGATCGAAGAAGGTGAGAGTGTCTAGAGGGGGGGTGATTAGACTACTCGACAAGATAAAAATTCTGTCTTTTATCAAGGACAGATTTTGGCAGATTTTGCATAATCACACAAGTCAAGTAGCACACTACACATGCAATTCTAGAGTATGGGTAGCGGAAAGTAAATTGCACAAGTAGTAAAGAGAAGTGGAGAAGATCAAACGCAATTTGGAGACGCAATGATTTTTCCCGTGGTCCCGATAGGTGGTGCTATCGTACATCCACGTTGATGGAGACTTCAACCCACGAAGGGTAACGGCTGCGCGAGTCCACGGAGGGCTCCACCCACGAAGGGTCCACGAAGAAGCAACCTTGTCTATTCCATCACGGCCTACGCCCACGGAGGGCTAGCCTTACTCGGGGTAGATCTTCACGAAGTAGGCGATCTCCTTGCCCTTACAAACTTCTTGGTTCAACTCCACATCTCGATGACGGAGGCTCCCAAGCGACACCTAACCAATCTAGGAGGCACCACCCTCCAAAAGGTAATAGATGTTGTAGATGATGAACTCCTTGCTCTTGTGCTTCAAATGATAATCTCCCCAACACTCAATTCTCCTCACTGATTTGGCTGTGGTGGAAGAAAGGATGGAGTGGAAAGCAACTTGGGAAGGCTAGAGATCAAGTTTCATATGGTGGGAGTGGAGCAACTTGATCTCAACACAAGGATAGGTAGTTCTCTTCTCAGAAATGTAGGGTAGGAGTGGTAGTTCTTTCTGATGGCTCTCTCCACGAATGAAGAGGGGGTGGAGGGGTATAAATAGCCTCCACACAAAATCCAACCGTTACACACATATTTGAGCAATCTCGGTGGGACCGAAGTGGACAACTCGGTGAGACCGAAAGTTCAAATAATGTGAACGTTGGGGTTTTCGATGGGACCGAAAATACAATCTCGGTTAGTCCGATTCGTGTAATAACAAGAGCAAGCCAGTTTCGGTGGGACCGACTTCATCATCCCGGTGACACCGATTTGATGACAGAAGGTTATAGAAGCTTGGCAACTCATGTTTCGGTAAAACCGATTTCAGAATCGGAATATCCGATTTTGCTAGGGTTTGGCTTATGGCTGAAGTGGTTCATCTCGGTGTGACTGAGTTTGGATTATCGGTGGGACCGAGATTACTTATGAGTGTATATGGCAGTGAAAGTTGCTGATAGTTTAGGAGATGTATCACTAAGCACTTGAGCAACCAGATCATCATCATAACCTCATCCCCTTTTAATAGTATTGGCTTTTCCTATGGACTCAATGTGATCTTGGATCACTAAACCAAAAATGGAGTCTTGAGCTTTTGCCAATGCTTGCCTTAGCATTTTGAGGGGTCCACTTCTTTAGTCATTTTGCCATGCCAATGTGATTGAATTTCCTGAAACATACTTGATAAAAGCATTAGTCCAACCACAAAGTATGTTGTCATTAATTACCAAAACCACCCAGGGAGCAAATGTGCTTTCAATCTCCCCCTTTTTGGTAATTGATGGCAACACACTAAAATCACACTAAACAAGACATCAAAGCTTATTGAAAGAAGGACAGAATTATCACGAAAGCTTTGACAAACATGTAGTACACAGGCTCCCCCTACAAGTGTGCAAGATTTTCATAAATTATGGTTTTGGACTACCACAAGCACACAAGAGAGATAAGCAAGATGTGCTACATGCAGCTTGGCTATATGCATCAGAGCAGATGAAAAGAAGTGAGTGATAATGCATATGTGCATGGTGATTTCTTGCAAACAAGTATTCACAAGCAAGTTACCATCATGCACATTCTGCAAAGTGCATATACTTACCTTGAGGTTCCTTAGCATTGTACCTGAAGAGATAAACTTGGGAAAACAAGGTTAGATAACACAAGAGTATTTCTTCAACCAACTGCAAGAACATCAAGAGTACCAAGCCAGGGATGACATGTATAAAGAGTGTCTCATATTGAGCACAAGCTTGAATCAGCAAACATGTCTCCGAAACTAAAAGATTTTCAATGAACTCTGAGAGATTTTGCTTTCCATAAGATATCAATTGTGAAGATTCCTCTCCCTTTGAGTTCTCTCAGATTAAGAGGTTTGATGGAAAGAGCAAAATCAAAAGAATGATGCCAAAAGAGAATGACGCCAATTGTAATGTCCAATGTGAAACACAGCAAGAAATTCTCAACACGGCAAAGCTTTGATGTGATTCTCTCCCCCTTAAGGTAAGATTGCTCTTCTTCTCCCCCTGAATCTTCTCTTCTCCCCCCTAAGTCTTCTCCCCCTTTGACATCAAGTGCCGAACAGGACAGCAAACTAGGAAGGTCAGGGAAGATGGAAAGAAGGAGTGGGATCCTTAAGAATCACAACAGGGCAAATGGGAACATGCATAGATAAACATTGAGTGGAGCTGCAGAAGATGATATCCTGGAAGGAATAAATCGGTGACACCGAATTGAGATGGATCGGTGGGTCCGAAAGTCAAGGACTTAGGGTAGATCCTTTTCGGTTAGACCGAAATATTTAAATCGGTGACGCCGAGTTTAATTCCAAGGAAACACAGAAATAATTTAGCTCACTTTGCGAGGAATGTTTCAAAGGATTTGCAATGAATTTGTGAAAGATTTTCGGGGAATTGATCAGAGCCAGAAGGATATTCACAAAGACATAAGAATAGAAAAGAAAAAGATTCCTAGATGAAGTTTTTTTAAAAAAGAAAACTCAATGAGAGAACATAAGAGAAAATAGAGAGACTCCAAAGCATATGTACTTCATCTAGATAAAGGTCGGCGACAAGGTCACCTATGTTTGAGTATATTGACTTAGGAGTCAAATGAGGACATTTGATCATAGGTCATACTCATCATTTAAGCTCAAAATGGGGTTGCCATTTTTCGATTAAGCATTCGATGTGATCACATCTTATGAAACTGCTTATACTCATGACTTTGAGCAAAGCTCCTTAAAGATGTGAAGAACATACCTTGGGCTTGTTGTTGCTTTGCTCATGTAGGTAAACTTGATGTAGGTGCTCATTGAATGTGAAGTTGGAGCGCCATTTCTACTTGTGTAGTTCATCTTCCTACATGGGTTAGGCAAGCAAGGAAATACTCAAGGATATCCAAGATGACAAGAGTGAAATACTAGATGTATAAGATGTCAAAAAGGATATGTGGAATTTTGTTCCTTGAACTCAACATCCCAAAGGGCTAGATACTTGGTCAATGACAAGATTACTCATGATATGAGTGTGTGGTAATCTTGTGGAATGTAGATCATCCAAGTACCTGCAAGGAGGCAAATGTGTCCAAGACATATGATTACCATCATAAGAGAAATATCAAGGATTACTCAAGTGGGCTCATGCCTTGCATGCATCAATGGAGTTCTCACTCCAAGTTTGAAGCATCAATGATGTTCAACTCACTCCTTAAGCGACAAAACACCTTCTCATCAAGAGGTTTTGTAAAGATATTAGCGAGTTGTTTGTCAGTACGAACATGCTTAAGATTTATGTCACCCTTGGCAATATGATCACGAATAAAATGGTGACGAACTTCAATATGCTTCGTTCGAGAGTGTTGCACGGGATTGTGTCCAATTTTAATCGCACTCTCATTTCACAAAGCAAGGGAACATGTCTCACATGTATCCCATAATCCTTAAGCGTTTGTGTCATCCATAGCAATTGAGCACAACACGAACCAGCAGCAATATATTCCGCTTCGGCAGTGGATAATGATACCGAATTTTGTTTCTTGGAGGACCAAGATACAAGGGATCGACCAAGGAATTGACATGTACCCGAAGTTGACTTTCTATCAACCTTGTCACCGGCATAGTCCGAGTCGGAATAGCCAACAAGGTAGAAAGAGGCCCTCTTAGGATACCAAATGCCAAAGTTTGGTGTGTGTATCAAGTATCTCACAATCCTTTTAACAGCTTTAAAATGACATTCTTTAGGGGCTGCTTGATACCGGGCACACATGCATACACTCAACATTATGTCAGGACGAGAAGCACAAAGATATAGTAGAGAACCAATCATAGATCGGTAAACCCTTTGATCAACGGGTTCTCCATCTTTTGTCAAGTCATTATGTCCACTTGTAGGCATGGGGGTTCTCATACCTTTGCTTTCTTGCATGTTGAACTTCTTGAAGAGATCCTTGGTGTACTTTGTTTGTGAGACAAAGGTACCCTCCTTAGATTGCTTGATTTGCAACCCAAGGAAGAATTTGAGTTCACTCATCATGGACATCTCATACTTCTCCGACATGAGCTGTCCAAACTTCTTGCTAAAATGAGGGTTAGTTGAACCAAAGATAATATCATCAACATATATTTGGCACACAAATAGTTCACCATTAACCCTTTTCGTGAACAGCGTTGAGTCTATCTTTCCAATCTCAAAGCCTTTTTCAAGAAGAAAGCTAGTCAAGCATTTGTACCAAGCTCTAGGAGCTTGTTTAAGACCATAAAGAGCTTTGTGCAACTTGTAAACATGATTAGGCTTTTTGGGATTCACAAATCCGGGAGGTTGTTTCACAAATACTTCCTCCTCAATTTCACCATTTAGGAAAGCACTTTTGATATCCATTTGATAGAGAGTAATATCATGGTGATTGGCATAAGCAAGAAGAATGCGAATGGACTCAAGTCTAGCAACGGGGGCATAGGTCTCACCATAGTCCATACCTTCGACTTGTGTGTAACCTTGAGCTACGAGACGAGCCTTGTTGCTGATGACTTGTCCATCTTCATCTTGCTTGTTCCGAAACACCCATTTGGTTCCAATGATGTTTTGATCATCCTTGGGCTTCTCTACCAAAGTCCATACCTTGTTCCTCTCGAAGTTGTGTAGTTCTTCGTGCATAGCGTTCACCCAATCCGGGTCTTCAAGTGCTTCTTCTACCTTCATAGGTTCAATACTAGAGATAAATGAGTAATGCTCACAAAAGTTAGCTAAGCGAGTTTTAGAGCGAGTAATTCTCCCGGAGTTGATGTCGTTCATCATTTGTTCCACGGGATGATTTTTCTTGACTCTTGCTCGGACTCGGGATAGCTTTTGTTGAGGTTGTGGCTGAGCTTCCTCATTATCTTCATCTTCCTCTTCTTCTTCTTCATTGTTGTTGGTGTTGTCTTGAGGCGGTGGAGAAGGAGGTTGTGGTGGATCTTCTTGTTGCACTTCCTCATCTTGGTGAGTTCCACTTGTGGAGGCCTCCATGTTGCCTTGAGGTTCATCTCTCCGTGAGGTAGGGGGCTCCACATATGTAGATGAGGTACTCTCTTTCACTTCCATGGGACGGAACTTTCCAATAGATAAATCTTGGATAGCTTCCGATGGGTCCTTGTCTCCTACATCAATAGGCATTTGCTCTACTTGCGAGCCATTAGATTCATCAAACTTCACGTCTACCGTCTCTTCAACCTTTCGGGTGAAATTATTGTAGACACGGTAGGTGTGGGAGTTTGATCCATAACCAAGAAGAAAGCCTTCATGAGATTTAGGAGCAAATTTAGACCGACGATGCTTATCAAGGATATAGCATTTTGAACCAAAGACACGAAAGTATCCCACTTGGGGATTGTTACCGGTGAGGAGCTCGTATGATGTCTTGCCGAGGAGCTTATGAAGATAAAGCCTGTTGATAGCATGACAAGCTGTCTCGACCGCTTCTCCCCAAAAATGCTTCGGTGTCTTGTATTCATCAAGCATCGTTCTTGCCATCTCTATGAGCGTTCGGTTCTTCCTCTCAACAACTCCATTTTGTTGAGGAGTGTACGTAGCCGAGAACTCATGTAGAATCCCTTCCTCATCGAGAAAAGAGTCTACATTGGCGTTCTTGAACTCCATTCCATTGTCACTCCGAACTTTCTTGATCTTCACCTCAAATTGATTTTGGGCCTTTTTGGCAAAGGTTTTGAAGATTCTCTGAACCTGCGATTTGTCATCAAGGAAAAATACCCACGTAAATCTGGAATAATCATCAACTATAACTAGACCAAAGGAGTTACCACCAAGGCTTTTGTAAGCATTGGGACCGAAGAGATCCATATGAAGAAGCTCAAGCGGTCTTCTTGTGGTCATGATGTTCTTCACGGGATGACTTCCACCTACTTGTTTTCCTGCTTGACAAGCACTGCAAAGTCTATCTTTGTCAAAGAAAACATCTTTAACGCCAAGAATATGATCACCTTTTATCAGCTTGTCTAGATTACGCATACCAACATGTCCAAGCCTTCTATGCCATAACCAACCTTTAGAGGATTTAGCAATGAAGCAAGCTCTAGGTTGGGCTGTCTTAGTGAAATCAACAATATATAGATCACCTCTACGGATACCGGTAAACGCCATGTTTTGATTGTCACGACAAAAGACTTGGCAATCTACTTTGGTGAATAGCACATTGAATCCAAAGTCAGCTAATCTAGACACGAAAAGTAAATTGTATCCAAGAGATTCTACAAGCATGACATTTTGAATAGAGCTATCATGAGATATGGCCACCTTACCAAGGCCAAGTACCTTACCCTTGGAGTTGTCTCCAAAAGTCACATACTTGCGTGGACCATCGTTCTTTGCAAGCTCTCGAAACATGTCTTTGTCTCCGGTCATGTGGTCGGTGCATCCACTATCAAGAATCCACTCTTTTCCGCCGGACATGTAGTCTCTCAGGTTTGCCATAAGATTGAGACTCTTCATGATCTTGTCTAGCTCGGTGTCCGAATCGGAGTAATCATCATCATGCTCATGCTCATCATCATATTGACCCATAGATTGTTCATCATCAACACCTAGGTCAATTTGATAACTACTTGCATTAGTTTTGTCAATGTGACAATAATCTTCGGAATGCAATACAAGAGCATTTCTAATTAAAACATTGATAAGACCGGGATCACCCTTCTTTTTCATAAGATCACGAAGCTCAAAGAAGCATTTATCAAAGTTGGGATCATTGGGGCGCATCTTATCAAATTCAATAGTCTTGTGTAGAATTTCATCAAGACCTCTCAAAGAGTAGTCCGGATAAAGTTCTTCCAAGAATTTCCACATAGCATAGGCGCACTCAAAGTTTGTAACGAGCTTAAGCAAGTTATCGGGTAACCCTCTAATGATAAGATTTACAGTCCTAAGGTTACGAAGCAAATCAAGCTCTTCATCCATGGTAGGGTGCAAGGGGTCAAATGGAGGCACATAGGGGGTCTCAACATATTTGTGCAAATTGTACATCTTAAAGATACTAAGCATTTCAGACCTCCACGAGTTATAGGACACTCCATTAAGAATAGGCACTCTATGGCTAACACTCCCAAACGTAGACACGTCCATCTTCCTCCAATGGTGTGTAAACCAAAGCAATGGAGACCAAGGCTCTGATACCAATTGAGGGATCGAAGAAGGTGAGAGTGTCTAGAGGGGGGGTGATTAGACTACTCAACAAGATAAAAATTCTGTCTTTTATCAAGGACAGATTTTGGCAGATTTTGCATAATCACACAAGTCAAGTAGCACACTACACATGCAATTCTAGAGTATGGGCAGCGGAAAGTAAATTGCACAAGTAGTAAAGAGAAGTGGAGAAGATCAAACGCAATTTGGAGACGCAATGATTTTTCCCGTGGTTCCGATAGGTGGTGCTATCGTACATCCACGTTGATGGAGACTTCAACCCACAGAGGGTAACGGCTGCGCGAGTCCACGGAGGGCTCCACCCATGAAGGGTCCATGAAGAAGCAACCTTGTCTATTCCATCACGGCCTACGCCCACGGAGGGCTAGCCTTACTCGGGGTAGATCTTCACGAAGTAGGCGATCTCCTTGCCCTTACAAACTTCTTGGTTCAACTCCACATCTCGATGACGGAGGCTCCCAAGCGACACCTAACCAATCTAGGAGGCACCACCCTCCAAAAGGTAATAGATGTTGTAGATGATGATGAACTCCTTGCTCTTGTGCTTCAAATGATAATCTCCCCAACACTCAATTCTCCTCACTGATTTGGCTGTGGTGGAAGAAAGGATTGAGTGGAAAGCAACTTGGGAAGGCTAGAGATCAAGTTTCATATGGTGGGAGTGGAGCAACTTGATCTCAACACAAGGATAGGTAGTTCTCTTCTCAGAAATGTAAGGTAGGAGTGGTAGTTCTTTCTGATGGCTCTCTCCATGAATGAAGAGGGGGTGGAGGGGTATAAATAGCCTCCACACAAAATCCAACCGTTACACACATATTTGAGCAATCTCGGTGGGACCGAAGTGGACAACTCGGTGAGACCGAAAGTTCAAATAATGTGAACGTTGGGGTTTTCGGTGGGACCGAAAATACAATCTCGGTTAGTCCGATTCGTGTAATAACAAGAGCAAGCCAGTTTCGATGGGACCGACTTCATCATCTCGGTGACACCGATTTGATGACAGAAGGTTACAGAAGCTTGGCAACTCATGTTTCGGTAAAACCGATTTCAGAATCGGAATATCCGATTTTGCTAGGGTTTGGCTTATGGCTGAAGTGGTTCATCTCGGTGTGACTGAGTTTGGATTATCGGTGGGACCGAGATTACTTATGAGTGTATATGGCAGTGAAAGTTGCTGATAGTTTAGGAGATGTATCACTAAGCACTTGAGCAACCAGATCATCATCATAACCTCATCCCCTTTTAATAGTATTGGCTTTTCCTATGGACTCAATGTGATCTTGGATCACTAAACCAAAAATGGAGTCTTGAGCTTTTGCCAATGCTTGCCTTAGCATTTTGAGGGGTCCACTTCTTTAGTCATTTTGCCATGCCAATGTGATTGAATTTCCTGAAACATACTTGATAAAAGCATTAGTCCAACCACAAAGTATGTTGTCATTAATTACCAAAACCACCCAGGGAGCAAATGTGCTTTCAAAGTCCACAGCTTCGGCCACTAATAAAACTTTTATGCAGGCGAATTAAGGATTGGGGGAAGTTCATTCTTGACTATCTGCAAAATCCTAGCAAAAGAGTGAAAAAACATGGTTCGGAGGATGGTTTTGATCTATGGAACGTTATCACCGGATTGTTATAGAAGTTGAGAAGTTTTCACCCAAATTTGCATCAAGAGGTTCAAACAAGCAATGATCGATATATAATTATCATCCTAAAAACATGCAAAATGCCCGATAGAGTATTGACATTGTCCTTAGAACAAGCTATGTGCAAATTATTGTTCGGCATCCAAGTTTTGCCGAAAAACAGGGGGGCATGTGTTAACACCATATTTTGACACGGTCAATAACTTAATTAATATGACCTCAAATGAAGAAGTGATCTACATAAAATATTTTCGTATTGTCCATATGAACATCTTTGAAGTTTGGGCCATCGCCATCCAATCTCATCTCGAAGGCCAAAGTTGTGTTCGAAATATTGAGATTTTGTATTCAGAAAACTAATCGGCTGATTACGCCTCCAAAACTGCCTCATATGGAAACACTTTCTACATGAATTGTCTTCGTCTCATCGAAACGGTCGATTTTGATATAAAAATCATCCCAATCCGAGTTCTTATGCGAAAGTTAGAGCTATCGGAGTGCAGCCCTGTCATGAGGCGAGATGTGGCGCACCGCACCAAACCTGTGTCTCATGGGTAGCGCGAGCGAACAGGTGTTTTGCTTGACCATTTTGGCCTAGAACATGGCTTCAAATCGAAAAACGTTCAGCATGAAAGTTGTTCGTCTCATCGAAATGGTCAAGATTTCTTTTGGGCTCTTTTCTATCCAAGGTCGTTTACCACCTCAAAACTTACCCGCAAGGTGCAGCCAGTTTAAACCGAACAGTTTTGAAAAGTTCGGACAAAACCAATCCGAATTTGGCTAGGGTTTTGGACATGAATTCAAGAATTTTCCTTGCACAGGAAGTCCAGCCGCCTCTTATATACCTAAGGGGTGATCGCCGATTGAGCAACACACAATCGATCAAATCATCTATCACTTTTTATCTTTTATCTTTTCTCCTTAACCCTAGTTCTTCTACTTCCTTGTTCTTCGTTCATTCTTCTTCATTGCAGGACGGCAAACCTCGAGGCCCTAGGGGCGATCAGGTCGACCTAGGGCAGCCCATAGCCGCCGTGCGTCCATACGGGGTCCCTACCGGGCGCGTGGGGTTTCGGGTCTACAAAAGCGCGTGCCGGATTGCTTGAGTATCGCTCTTCCGGACGGGTCACCTTCGATGTGAGCTGCGGTGCATCACCCCTGGCATCGAGGGTACACGGTGACGTGTTTGTGTGTGAATAGCGTGCACCGGTGACAGATAATTGGCCCACAAGAACTTCCTCAATCTGCTCCACCGGCTGTTCCGCAAGACGAACTTGGCATCCCCGGTCGTCGCAAAGGGGCGCCTGGGTGGACGGCAGCCGCCGCCGTGGCCAGATCCCACCCGGCTGCCTGCATCGAGCTGAGCATTGACTTGGAGAAGAACCGGATCAACTAGCAGGGCGATGAGGAAGTGGGTGGGGTTGAGACTGGAGACTTGGTGCGGGGCGGTGAGGAAGTGGGTGGGGTTGAGGCCGGAGGCGTGGAGCTCGTCCGGCGACGCAAGGGTGCGGCCCGGATGTAGGCGCACCTCCATGCCGTGCTCTGCCTGGAGCTTCGCATCAAGGGAGCCCTTGACACGGTCGAGCTCTGCATCCTTGGCGTAGAGGGCTGTGTTGCCCGCCGCCGCGGCATCCCGGGCCGCGCCGGCATGATCCTTGAGGAACCTCCGCTTGGTGTCGGACAGTCTGGTGAGCTCCGCGACGACGACGGCGTCCGCTGACTGAATGGCCTCCGCATCGTAGGGGAATTGCGCAAGCTACAGCTTGACGGCCGAGACGCCCGCGAACAGATTGGCGAGGAGGGAGTCCGCGGGGATGAGCGGGAGCGGGGGCGGACCAGAGTGGTTGGTGGCGGTGGATCGAGACAGCCGAGGGGAGAGAAAGGGATAAAGGGAGGGAGAGAGCGTGGGAGAGAGGGCGTGGGAGAGAGAGAGAGAGGACGTGGTGGGGCTGGCCTGGTGTGGGACAAACGCCGACAGTGGGCCAGAAAGGCAAAGAAAATAGCGCCGGTACCCCCAGCTGCCCCCCGGGATCTTGGGTTTCGCCCGGGCTCGTCGGCTGTATTTTTTGACTAATCTGCCGAAAAGTGAGGTCGTGGGGGCGTGGCTGGGACTTTTTTTGCCCGCCGGCGCTGAAAAAGTGCTCCTGGGGGGCTTCTTGGGGGGACGGCTGGAGATGCTCTTAGGTGCCAGATAGGGATCGTCCTCTTTTACTGCATGAAGGATGTGACGACATGTTACTACACGATGTTTGATTTTTTTGAGGGAAACCACGTTTGATTTTGTAAGGCGCTCACCGGGCGCCGGTCCCCTCCAGTGACAATCTCCTCGGTCGCTGCCTTGCCCAACTTCACGTCCGCATCGTTCGCCTTGGCCTCCACAATCACCACGCCCTCCTCGTCAGCACCCTGAGTTTCCCTTGCTGATGCTCGTGTTGGAAATATGCCCTAGAGGCAATAATAAAAGTATTATTATTATATTTCCTTGTTCATGATAATCGTCTGTTATTCATGCTTGAATTGTATTGTACGGAAACAACGATACATGTGTGAATATATAGACCACAATGAGTCCCTGGTAGGCCTCTAGTTACCAGCTCATTGATCAACATATGGTCACGGTTTCCTGACCATGGACACAGGATGTCAGTGATAACGGGATCACATCATTGGGAGAATGATGTGATGGACAAGACCCAATCCTGAGCATAGCAAGAGATCGTATAGTTCATAATGCATAAGCTTTTCAGTGTCAAGTATTTATTCCTTAGACCATGAGGTTGTACAACTCCCGGTTGCCGTAGGAATACTTTGGGTGTGCCAAACGTCACAACGTAACTGGGTGACTATAAAGGTACGCAACGGGTATCTCCGAAAGTGTCTGTTGAGTTGGTACGAACCGAGACTGGGATGTTGTCACTCCGTATGACGGAGAGGTGCCTCTGGGCCCACTCGGTAAGATATCATCATAATGAGCTCAAGGTGACTAAGGAGTTAGTCACGGGATGATGGATTACGGATCGAGTAAAGCGACTTGCCATGACGAGATTGAACAAGGTACCGGGAATATCGACGATCGAATCTCGGGCAAGTACCGTACCGATGGACAAAGGGAATGACATACAGGATTAAGTGAATCCTTGACACAGTGGTTCATCTGATGAAGATCATCAAGGAACACGTGGGAACCAACATGGTTATCCAGATCCCGCTGTTGGTTATTGACCGGAGAGTGGTCTCGGTCATGTCTACGTGTCTCCCGAACCCGTAGGGTCTACACACTTAAGGTTCAGTAACGCTAGGGTCGTAGAGATACATGCACGTGGAAACCTGAAAGTTGTTCGGAGTCCCGGATGAGATCCCGGACGTGACGAGGAGTTCCGGAATGGTCCGGAGGTAAAGAATGATATATAGGAAGTCCAGTTTCGGCCATCGGGTGATCTCCGGGGGTCACCGGGAGTGTCCCTGGACCACCAAAGGGGTCCCGGGGGTCCACCGGGTGGGGCCACCCATCCTGGTGGGGCCCCTAGGCCACAAGGGGAAGGGGGCCAGCCCCTGGTGGGCTGGCGCACCCTACTGGGCCCTCCCTCCCACGCCTAGGGTTGAAACCCTAGGGGAAGGAGGCGCCCCCTATGCCTTGGGGGGGCAAGTCTCCCCCCTAGGCCGCCGCCCCCTTGCAGATTGGATCGGCAGGGGCTGGCGCACCCCCTGGCTCCCTATATATATGTGGGGGGGGGGAGAGGGCAGCCGCACCCAATCCTCTGGCGCCTCTCCCCCTCCCGTCACACCTTCCTCCTCCTCCGCAGGGCGCCGGCAAAGCCCTGCAGGATTTCCCGCTGCATCCACCACCACGCCGTCGTGCTGCTGGATCTCCGACGACCTCTCCTCCCCCCTTGCTAGATCAAGAAGGAGGTGACGTTGCTGTACCGGATGTGTGTTGAACGCGGAGGTGCCGTGCATTCGGTGCTAGATCATCGGTGACGAAGAACGCGAAGAGTACGACTACTTCATCCACGCTTCTTTGAAAGCTTCCGCTCGCGATCTACAAAAGGGTATGTAGATGCAGTCTAATATGCTCGTTGCTAGATGTCTCCTAAGATTGATCTTGGTGAAAGCGTAGAATTTTTTTGAATTCTGCTACGTTCCCCAACAATGGCATCTGAGCTAGGTCTTTTGCGTAGCATCTTGCACGAGTAGAACACAAAGCAGTTGTGGGCGTTTGAGTTTGCTCAATTTTCTTACCGTTACTAGTCTAATCTTGATTCGGCGGCATTGTGGGATGAAGCGGCCCGGACCGACCTTACACGTACGCTTACGTGAGACTGGTTCCACCGGCAGACATGCACTAGATGCATAAGGTGGCTGGCGGGTGTCTGTCTCTCCTACTTTAGTCGGATCGGATTCGATGAACAGGGTCCTTATGAAGGGTAAATAGAAATTGACAAATCACGTTGTGGTTTTGGCGTTGGTAAGAAACGTTCTTGCTAGAAAACCTATAGAAGCCACGTAAAAACTTGCAACAACAATTAGAGGTCATCTAACTTGTTCTTGCAGCATGTGCTATGTGATATGGTATGGCCAAGAAGATGTGATGATTGATATATGTGATGTATGAGATTGATCATGTTCTTGTAATAGGGAATCACGACTTGCATGTCGATGAATTTGAGAACCGACAGGAGCCATAGGAGTTGTCTTTATTATTGTATGACCTGCGTGTCACTGAATAACGCCTTGTAATTGCTTTACTTTATTGCTAAACGTTAGCCATAGTAGTAGAAGTAATAGTTGGTGTGACAACTTCAAGAAGACACGATGATGGAGATCATGATGATGGAGATCATGGTGTCAAGCCGGTGACAAAGATGATCATGGTGCCCCGAAGATGGAGATCGAAGGAGCAAGATGATATTGGCCATATCATGTCACTTTAATTGATTGCATGTGATGTTTATCATGTTTATGCATCTTGTTTACTTAGAACGTCGGTAGTAAATAAGATGATCTCTCACTAAAATTTCAAGAATTGTGTTCCCCCTAACTGTGCACTGTTGCTAAGGTTCGTTGTTCCGAAGCACTACGTGATGATCGGGTGTGATAGGTTCTAACGTTCGCATACAACGGGTGTAAGCCAGATTTACACACGCGATACACTTAGGGTTGATTTGACGAGCCTAGCATGTACAGACATGGCCTCGGAACACGGAAGACCGAAAGGTCGAACATGAGTTGTATAGAAGATACGATCAACATGAAGATGTTCACCGTTGATGACTAGTCCGTCTCACGTGATGATCGGACACGGCCTAGTCGATTCGGATCATGTATCACTTAGATGACTAGAGAGATGTCTATCTGAGTGGGAGTTCATTAGATGAACTTAGTTGTCATGAACAATAGTCTAAGTTGTCTTTGCAAATTATGTTGTAGACCAATAACTGCGTTGTAGCTCATGTTTAATACGATCCTAGAGAAAGACTAAGTTGAAAGATATTGTAAGCAATGATGCGGACTAGGTCCGTAGTCCGAGGAGTGTCCTCACTGCTACACAGAAAGCTTACGTCTTTGATGCACCGCTCAATGTGCAAACCCCTACAACGTTGTTTGTGGATGTTGTGAACACCTGACAGACACGTCCTGATGACTACTTGATAGTTTAGTGCACCATACTTTACGGCTTAGAATCGGGATTCCAATGATGTTTTGAACGCCATAGAATATATGAGATGTTCTAAGAGCTGAAATTGGGATTTCAGGCTCATGCCCATGTTGAGAGGTATGAGACCTCTGACAAGTTCTTTTGCCAAAAGGATGGAGGAGAATAGCTCAACTTGTGAGCATGTGCTCAGAATGTCTAGGTGCTAAAATCACTTGAACCAAGTGGGAGTTAATCTTCCAGATGAGATAGTGGTTGACGGAATTCTCTAGACATTATCACCAAGCTGCTAGAACTTCGTGATGAACTATGACATGCAAAGGATGGAGATGATCCCGAAGTTATTAGCGGTTCTTAAGACCGCAAAAGTAGAAATCAAGAAGGAGCATCAAGTGTTGATGGTTTAACAAGACCACTGGTTTCAAAAGGGCAAGGGCAAGAAGGGAAACTTCATGAATGGCAAACCAGTTGTCGCACTAATGAAGGAACCCAAGGTTGAACCCAAACCTTGAGACTAAGTGCTTCTATTGTAAGGGGAAAGTCATATGGTGGCGGAACGACCCCAAATACATGGTAGATATGATAGCTGGCAACTTCAACAAAATATATTTGATATACGTGGTATTGATGTGTACCTTACTAGTACTCCTTGTAGCACCTGGGTATTGGATACCGGTTCAATTGCTATCATTAGTGACTTGAAGCAAAAGCTACAGACTGAACGGAGACTAGCTAAGGGCGAGGTGACGATGTATGTTGGAAGTGTTTCCAAGGTTGATACGATCACCATCGCACGCTCCCTCTACGTTCGGGATTAGTGTTGAACCTAGATAAGTGTTATGAGGTGTCTACGTTGAGCATGAATATGATTAGATCATGTTCATTGCAATACAGTTATTCATTTAAGTTAGAGAATAATGGTTATTCTGTTTACATGAATAATACCTTCATGGTCATGCATCCAATGGTTTATTGAATCTCGATCATAGTAATACACATGATAATAATATTAACGCCAAAAGGATGTAGAGTTAATAATGATAGTACCACTTTCTTGTGGCACTGCCGCTTAGGTCATTTTGGCATAAAATGCATGAAGAAACTCCATGCCGATGGATGTTTGGAGTCACTTGATTTTGAATCGCTTGACACATGCGAGCCATGCCTCATGGGTAGGATGACTAAGATCCCGTGTTCAGGTACAATGAAATGGGCAAGTGACTTGTTGGAAATCATACATGCTGATGTGTGTGATCCAATGAGAATTAAGGCGTGTGGTGGATATCGTTATTTTCTCATCTTCACTGGCGATTTGAGTAGATATGGGTATATTTACTTAATGAAGCAAAAGTCTGAAATGTTTGAAAAGTTCAAGCAATTTCAGAGTGAAGTTAAGAATCATCATAACAAGAAGATCATGTTCCTACGATCTGATCAAGGGAAGATTTTCTGTGTTGTGAGTTTGGCAATCACTTAAAGACATTGTGGAATTGTTTCGTAGTTGAAGCCACCTGGAACACCACAGCGTAATGGTGTGTCTGGACGTCATAATCGAACCTTATGAGATATGGTACGATCTATGACGTCTTTTACCGTTCTACCGCTGTTATTTTGAGGTTATGCATTAGAGACAGCTGCATTCACTTTAGATAGGGCACCATCTAAGTCCGTTGAGACGACGCCGTATGAACTGTGGTTTGGCAAGAAACCATAGTTGTCGTTTCTCAATGTTTGGGGCTGCGATGCTTATGGCTTCAGCCGGGAAAAGCTCGAACCCAAAGCGGACAAATACATCTTCATAGGATACCCAAAGGTAACAGTTGGGTATACCTCCTATCTCAGATCCAAGGGCAAAAATGTTTGTCGCTGAGAACGGGTCCTTTCTCGAGAAGGAGTTTCTCTCGAAAGAACTGAGTGGGAGGAAGATAGAACTTGATGAGGTTGTCGAACCCTCACTTCAACCGGAGAGTAGTGCAACACAGAAAGATGTTTCTGTGGAACCTACGACTGTTGAAGAGTAAACTAATGATAGTGATCATGAAGCTCCAGATCAAGTTGCTATCGAACCTCGTAGGTCGACAAGGATATGTACTACTCCTGAGTGGTACGGTGATCCTGTCTTAGAGGTCATGTTGTTGGACAACGATGAACCTACGAACTATGGAGAAGCGGTGGTGGGCCCGTATTCCGACAAATGGTTAGAAATCCGAGAAAGGATCCATGTATCAAAACGAAGTATGGACTTTGGTGGACTTGCCCGATGATTGGCAAGCCATTGAGATAAATGGATCTTTAAGAAGAAGACGGACGTGGACGGTAATGGTCACCGTCTATGAAGCTCGACTTGTGGCAAATAGTTTTTCACAAGTTCAAGGAGTTGACTACGATGAGATTTTTTCACCCGTAGTGATGCTTAAGTCCGTCGGAATCATGTTAGCATTAGCTGCATTTATGAAATCTGGCAGATGGATGACAAAACAAGTATCCTTACCAGTTTTTGTAAGGAAAGGTTGTATATGATACAATCAGAAAGGTTTTGTCGATCCTAAGGATACTAAAAGGTATGCTAGCTCCAGCGATCCTTCCATGGACTAGAGCAAGCATCTCGGTGTCGGAATATATGCTTTGATGGAGTGATCAAAGTTTTTGGGTATACAAAGTTTGTTAGAAACTTGTATTTACAATAAAGTGAGTGGGAGCACTACACCATTTTTGATAAGTATATGTGAATGACATATTGTTGATCCGAAATGATGTAGAATTTCTGGAAAGCGTAAAGGGTTGTTTGAAAGAAGTTTTTCAAAGGAAGACCTGGATAAAGCTTCTTACATATTGGGCATCGAGATCTATAGAGATAGATCAAGACGCCTGATGATACTTTCAAAAGAACACACACCTTGACATGATTTTGAAGGAGTTCAAAATAGATTAGTCAAAGAAGGAGTTCTTACCTGAGTTGTAAGGTGTGAAGTTGAGTAGGACTCAAAGCTTGACCGTGGCAGAAGGAAGAGGAAGGATGAAGGTCGTCCCCTATGCTTTTGTCATAGGCTCTATACGGTATGCCATGCTGAGTACCGCACCTGATGTGTGCCTTGCTACATGTCTGGCAAGAGGGTACAAAGGTGATCCAGGAGTGAATCACTAGATAGTGGTCAAAAATTATCCTTAGAGGAATAAGGAAATGTCTCTCGGTTACAGAGGTGATAAAGAGTTCAACGTAAAGAGTTACGTCGATGCAAGCTTAGCACCTATCCGGATAACTCTGGTTAGAGATACCGGATACGTATAATGGAGCAACCGTTTGGAATAGCTCCAAGTGGAACGTGGTAGCAGCATCTACGATATGACATAAAGTTTTGCAAAAGTACGTAGGGATCTGAATGTTGCAGACCCGTTGACTACAACCTCTCTCACAAGCATAACATGATCAAACCCAGAACTCATTGAGTGTTAATCACATATTGATGTGAACTAGATTACTGACTCTAGTAAACTCTTTGGATGTTGGTCACATGGCGATGTGACCTGTGAGTGTTAATCACATGGCGATGTGAACTAGATTATTGACTCTAGTGCAAGTGGGAGACTGTTGGAAATATGCCCTAGAGGCAGTAATAAAATTATTATTATTATATTTCCTTGTTCATGATAATCGTCTGTTATTCATGCTTGAATTGTATTGTACGGAAACAGCGATACATGTGTGAATATATAGACCACAATGAGTCCCTGGTAGGCCTCTAGTTACCAGCTCGTTGATCAACAGATGGTCACAGTTTCCTGACCATGGACATAGGATGTCAGTGATAACGGGATCACATCATTAGGAGAATGATGTGATGGACAAGACCCAATCATGAGGATAGCATGAGATCGTATAGTTCGTAATGCATAAGCTTTTCAGTGTCAAGTATTTATTCCTTAGACCATGAGGTTGTACAACTCCCGGATGCCGTAGGAATACTTTGGGTGTGCCAAACGTCACAACGTAACTGGGTGACTATAAAGGTACGCAACGGGTATCTCCGAAAGTGTCTGTTGAGTTGGTACGAACCGAGACTGGGATGTTGTCACTCCGTATGACGGAGAGGTACCTCTGGGCCCACTCGGTAAGACATCATCATAATGAGCTCAAGGTGACTAAGGAGTTAGTCATGGGATGATGGATTATGGAGCGAGTAAAGAGACTTGCCATGACGAGATTGAACAAGGTATCGGGAATACCGACGATCGAATCTCGGGCAAGTACCGTACCGATGGACAAAGGGAATAACATACGGGATTAAGTGAATCCTTGACACAGTGGTTCATCCGATGAAGATCATCGAGGAACACGTGGGAACCAACATGGGTATCCAGATCCCGCTGTTGGTTATTGACCGGAGAGTGGTCTCGGTCATGTCTATGTGTCTCCCGAACCCGTAGGGTCTACACACTTAAGGTTCGGTAACGCTAGGGTCGTAGAGATACATGCACGTGGAAACCCGAAAGTTGTACGGAGTCCCGGATGAGATCTCGGACGTGAAGAGGAGTTCCGGAATGGTCCGGAGGTAAAGAATGATATATAGGAAGTCCAGTTTCGGCCATCGGGTGATCTCCGGGGGTCACCGGGAGTGTCCCGGGACCACCAGAGGGGTCCCGGGGGTCCACCGGGTGGGGCCACCCATCCCGGTGGGGCCCCTAGGCCGCAAGGGGAAGGGGGCCAGCCCCTGGTGGGCTGGCGCACCCTACTGGGCCCTCCCTCATGCGCCTAGGGTTGAAACCCTAGGGGAGGGAGGCGCCCCCTATGCCTTGGGGGGCAAGTCTCCCCCCTAGGCCGCCGTCCCCCTTGCAGATTGGATCTGCAGGGGCTGGCGCACCCCCCTGGCCCCCTATATATGTGGGGGGGAGGGCAGCCGCACCCAATCCTCTGGCGCCTCTCCCCCTCCCGTCACACCTTCCTCCTCCTCCGCAGGGCATCGGCGAAGCCCTGCAGGATTTCCCGCTGCATCCACCACCACGCCGTCGTGCTGCTGGATCTCCGACGACCTCTCCTCCCCCCTTGCTGGAATAAGAAGGAGGTGACATTGCTGTACCGAACGTGTGTTGAACGCGGAGGTGCCGTCTGTTCGGCGCTAGATCATCGGTGACGAAGAACACGAAGAGTACGACTACTTCATCCATGCTTCTTTGAAAGCTTCCGCTCGCGATCTACAAAAGGGTATGTAGATGCACTCTAATATGCTCGTTGCTAGATGTCTCCTAAGATTGATCTTGGTGAAAGTGTAGAATTTTTTTGAATTCTGCTACGTTCCCCAACAGTGGCATCTGAGCTAGGTCTTTTGCGTAGCATCTTGCACGAGTAGAACACAAAGCAGTTGTGGGCGTTTGAGTTTGCTCAATTTTCTTACCGTTACTAGTCTAATCTTGATTCGGCGGTATTGTGGGATGAAGCGGCCCGGACCTACCTTACACGTACGCTTACGTGAGACTGGTTCCACCGACAGACATGCACTAGATGCATAAGGTGGCTGGCGGGTGTCTGTCTCTCCTACTTTAGTCGGATCGGATTCGATGAACAGGGTCCTTATGAAGGGTAAATAGAAATTGACAAATCACGTTGTGGTTTTGGCGTAGGTAAGAAATGTTCTTGCTAGAAAACCTATAGAAGCCACGTAAAAACTTGCAACAACAATTAGAGGTCGTCTAACTTGTTCTTGCAGCATGTGCTATGTGATATGGTATGGCCAAGAAAATGTGATGAATGATATATGTGATGTATGAGATTGATCATGTTCTTGTAATAGGGAATCACGACTTGCATGTCGATGAATTTGACAACCGGCAGGAGCCATAGGAGTTGTCTTTATTATTGTATGACCTGCGTGTCACTGAATAACGCCTTGTAATTGCTTTACTTTATTGCTAAACGTTAGCCATAGTAGTAGAAGTAATAGTTGGCGTGACAACTTCAAGAAGACACGATGATGGAGATCATGATGATGGAGATCATGGTGTCAAGCCGGTGACAAAGATGATCATGGTGCCCCAAAGATGGAGATCGAAGGAGCAAGATGATATTGGCCATATCATGTCACTTTAATTGATTGCATGTGATGTTTATCATGTTTATGCATCTTGTTTACTTAGAACGTCGGTAGTAAATAAGATGATCTCTCACTAAAATTTCAAGAATTGTGTTCCCCCTAACTGTGCACCGTTGCTAAGGTTCGTTGTTCCGAAGCACCACGTGATGATCGGGTGTGATAGGTTCTAACGTTCGCATACAACGGGTGTAAGCCAGATTTACACACGCGATACACTTAGGGTTGACTTGACGAGCCTAGCATGTACATACATGGCCTCGGAACACGGAAGACCGAAAGGTCGAACATGAGTCGTATAGAAGATACGATCAACATGAAGATGTTCACCGTTGATGACTAGTCCGTCTCACGTGATGATCGGACACGGCCTAGTCGATTCGGATCATGTATCACTTAGATGACTAGAGAGATGTCTATCTGAGTGGGAGTTCATTAGATGAACTTAGTTGTCATGAACAATAGTCTAAGTTGTCTTCGCAAATTATGTTGTAGACCAATAACTACGTTGTAGCTCATGTTTAATACGATCCTAGAGAAAGACTAAGTTGAAAGATATTGTAAGCAATGATGCGGTCTGGGTCCATAGTCCGAGGAGTGTCCTCACTGCTACACAGAAAGCTTACGTCTTTGATGCACCGCTCAGTGTGCAAACCCCTACAACGTTGTTTGTGGATGTTGTGAACACCTGACAGACACGTCCTGATGACTACTTGATAGTTTAGTGGACCATACTTTACGGCTTAGAATCGGGATTCCAATGACGTTTTGAACGCCATAGAACATATGAGATGTTCTAAGTGCTGAAATTGGGATTTCAGGCTCATGCCCATGTTGAGAGGTATGAGACCTCTGACAAGTTCTTTTGCCAAAAGGATGGAGGAGAATAGCTCAACTTGTGAGCATGTGCTCAGAATGTCTGGGTGCTAAAATCACTTGAACCAAGTGGGAGTTAATCTTCCAGATGAGATAGTGGTTTACGGAATTCTCTATACACTATCACCAAGCTGCTAGAACTTCGTGATGAACTATGACATGCAAAGGATGGAGATGATCCCGAAGTTATTAGCGGTTCTTAAGCCCGCAAAAGTAGAAATCAAGAAGGAGCATCAAGTGTTGATGGTTTAACAAGACCACTGGTTTCAAAAGGGCAAGGGCAAGAAGGGAAACTTCATGAATGGCAAACCAGTTGTCGCACTAATGAAGGAACCCAAGGTTGAACCCAAACCTTGAGACTAAGTGCTTCTATTGTAAGGGGAAAGTCATATGGTGGCAGAACGACCCCAAATACATGGTAGATATGATAGCTGGCAACTTCAACAAAATATATTTGATATACGTGTTATTGATGTGTACCTTACTAGTACTCCTTGTAGCACCTGGGTATTAGATACCGGTTCCATTGCTATTATTAGTGACTTGAAGCAAAAGCTACAGACTAAACGGTGACTAGCTAAGGGCGAGGTGACGATGTATGTTGGAAGTGTTTCCAAGGTTGATACGATCACCATCGCACGCTCCCTCTACGTTCGGGATTAGCGTTGAACCTAGATAAGTGTTATCAGGTGTCTACGTTGAGCATGAATATGATTAGATCATGTTCATTGCAATATGGTTATTCATTTAAGTTAGAGAATAATGGTTATTCTGTTTACATGAATAATACCTTCATGGTCATGCACCCAATGGTTTATTGAATCTCGATCATAGTAATACACATGATAATAATATTAACGCCAAAAGGATGTAGAGTTAATAATGATAGTACCACTTTCTTGTGGCACTGCCGCTTAGGTCATTTTGGCATAAAATGCATGAAGAAACTCCATGCTGATGGATGTTTGGAGTCACTTGATTTTGAATCGCTTGACACATGCGAGCCATGCCTCATGGGCAGGATGACTAAGATCCCGTGTTCAGGTACAATGAAATGGGCAAGTGACTTGTTGGAAATCATACATGCTGGTGTGTGTGATCCAATGAGAATTAAGGCGTGTGGTGGATATCGTTATTTTCTCATCTTCACTGACAATTTGAGTAGATATGGGTATATTTACTTAATGAAGCAAAAGTCTGAAACGTTTGAAAAGTTCAAGCAATTTCAGAGTGAAGTTAAGAATCATCATAACAAGAAGATCATGTTCCTACAATCTGATCAAGGGAAGATTTTCTGAGTTGTGAGTTTGGCAATCACTTAAAGACATTGTGGAATTGTTTCGCAGTTGAAGCCACCTGGAACACCACAGCGTAATGGTGTGTCTGGACGTCATAATCGAACCTTATGAGATATGGTACGATCTATGACGTCTTTTACCGTTCTACCGCTGTTATTTTGAGGTTATGCATTAGAGACAGCTGCATTCACTTTAGATAGGGCACCATCTAAGTCTGTTGAGACGACGCCGTATGAACTGTGGTTTGGCAAGAAACCATAGTTGTCGTTTCTCAATGTTTGGGGCTGCGATGCTTATGGCTTCAGCCGGGAAAAGCTCGAACCCAAAGCGGACAAATACATCTTCATAGGATACCCAAAGGTAACAGTTGGGTATACCTCCTATCTCAGATCCAAGGGCAAAAATGTTTGTCGCTGAGAACGGGTCCTTTCTCGAGAAGGAGTTTCTCTCGAAAGAACTGAGTGGGAGGAAGATAGAACTTGATGAGGTTGTCGAACCCTCACTTCAACCGGAGAGTAGTGCAACACAGAAAGATGTTTCTGTGGAACCTACGACTGTTGAAGAGGAAACTAATGATAGTGATCATGAAGCTCCAGATCAAGTTGCTATCGAACCTCGTAGGTCGACAAGGATATGTACTACTCCTGAGTGGTACGGTGATCCTGTCTTAGAGGTCATGTTGTTGGACAACGATGAACCTACGAACTATGGAGAAGCGATGGTGGGCCCGTATTCTGACAAATGGTTAGAAATCCGAGAAAGGATCCATGTATCAAAACGAAGTATGGACTTTGGTGGACTTGCCCGATGATTGGCAAGCCATTGAGATAAATGGATCTTTAAGAAGAAGACGGACGTGGACGGTAATGGTCACCGTCTATGAAGCTCGACTTGTGGCAAATAGTTTTTCACAAGTTCAAGGAGTTGACTACGATGAGATTTTTTCACCCGTAGCGATGCTTAAGTCCGTCGGAATCATGTTAGCATTAGCTGCATTTATGAAAGTCAAAGAGGCGCATGGGCACACTTGTGAGTTCATCCCGTTTTGAGGAAGCGGTTGGATTGTGAGTTCATCCCGTTTTGAGGAAGCGGTTGGATTGTTGCTGTTTCAGTCAAAGAGGCTCATGGGCACACTTGTCCAATGTTTTGTGCATATAATATGTCTATCATTTACAGGTATTGTTTTTACGTAAAACAATGGCAAAAGATCAAAGTACAAACTAAAGAATGGCAAAAGTAATAATTATAAAAAGCGAACCAACATATGACGGATGGTTAGGAGGACAGTGGTATCCATAGCCCACCAGAGTTCAAGTCCTAGACTTGACATTGGTGCTCACATTATTCCTGAATTTATTTCAGTCTCCTGTCGATATTCGTGTAGTGGGAGGAAACGACTTCATAAAATCTCAAGATGCTATGCCTGCTTAGTCTTTTGAAAGTGCTTATAAAAATCAATTACTTTCCGACGCTGAAAGGATCGATAAGGTTGACTAGAGGGAGGGTGAATAGGCAACTACCAACTTTTAAGCTTTCTTAAACAAATTAAGAATAGCAAAAAATAAGTTGTCTAGATATGCAACTAGGTGAGCAACCTATATGATGCTAGCACAACAAGCAACACAAGCCAGTAAGGAAAACAATACACCACAAGCAAGAACAAAGTAAAGGTAGAAATAACCACAAGTGGAGCCGGTGAGATGAGGATGTGTTACCGAAGTTCCTTCCCTTTGAAGGGAAGTACGTCTCCGTTAGAGTGGGGTGGAGGAACAATGCTCCCCAAGAAGCCACTAGGGCCATAGCATTCTCCTCACGCCCTCGCACAATGCAAGATGCCGTGATTCCACTAGTGGTGTCCTTGAAGGCGGCGACCGGACATTTACAAACAAGGTTGGGGCAATCTCCACAACAAGCTTGGAGGTTCCCAACAATACCACAGAGCTTCACCACAATGGAATGTGGCTCCGAGGTGACCTCAGCCATCTAGGGTGCTCAAACACCCAATAGTAACAAGATCCGCAAGGGATTAGTGGGGGGAATCAAATTTCTCTTGGTGGAAGTGTAGATCCGGGTCTTCTCAACCAATCCCTAGAAAATCAACAAGTTTGATTGGCTAGGGAGAGAGATCGGACGAAAATAAGTTTTGGAGCAACATTGGAGCTTGGGGGAGGAGAGGTGGTCTTCTTGAGAAAGAAGACCTCCTTTATATAGTGGGGGAAAGAATCCATCCATTACCCTCCACTCTCAGCCCGTGCACGGTGGTACTACCATAGCATGGTGCGGTACTACCGCTCGCGCAATAGTGACCAGACGAAGAGCTACTGCACGAGGCAACATGCGGTAGAACCGCCGGAGCGGTACTATCGCAAGCCCTTACGGTACTACCGCAGGGTAGCTTACACCGGCCACCGAAGGTACACGGAAGTAAAAAATTACTTCCGTGTCTACCTCCGCTGAAGCAGGGACTGCGCAAAAATTCGGCACGGTAGTACCTGATGCAGATTGCGGTACTACCGCTCGAGAGTGGTAGTAAAACACTACATCCGCAACTACTACCGTAGGATCACGCAACAAGTGCTGGTGACATCGGTACTACCGTTCCTTGGAGCGGTACTACCGCTGGCACCTGCGGTACTATCGCTCCCTTGAGCAGTACTACCATTAGCCACTGAAAACATGCACCTTGCTGCCTTCAATATGCCCAGACATGGAAAACAGACTGGAGCTCCAAATAAGCGAAGGAAAGGTGGTATAAAGGAACATATGTGTACGTGTGATTTCGCCCTAACATTTCCAAAGCGGACCCCCTCTTAATAGTACGACGTTCCTACGACTCAAAACCGCTGAAAAGAAACGTAGAAAGCAACTGTCTTCGATAGACTCCGAGGGGCACCGAATCGTCATGTTCTACGACATAAGATATCTGTAATGCTCAATGCACACGATTAGTTCGCAAAATCATTATCATCAAGCACCAAAACTACTTAGTGAGAAATATGACCTAACAATCTCCCCCTTTTTGGTGGACTGATGACAATACAGGATTTGCACATAAGGATAAGTAATATAACAAATGCAAACTCAATGTCTATAAAATATATAGGCAGGCTCCCCCTAGATGTGTGCATTCTTTAGATACGCTTTGGACTGCAAAGCACACAACCTAGGATCAACACTTCCCCTAAATTTTATTGACAAGGCATTCCTTTCAACGAACTAAGTGACATAATGCAAGGAAGTAAGGCACATCATGTGAGCATGAGGATAAGGGCACATAACAAATAGACTCATAAGCTACAAAACAAACTGGACATTAAAGATATAAGAGTGATAGCATATGCCTCACACCATATGATAGAATAGGTCTCCTGGTCTCATACACAAATAAAACCAACCAAAGCAACGACGAAGGTTCAATGAAAGCAAGGAGACCAAAAAAACGAAAATCACTCACAAATCTTACACTCTCCCCCCTTTGGCAACGAGACACCAAAAAGGCAGATAGGACACCTAAGGCACATGTGGTAGCTCCCACTTCAGAGAGATAATCCATCAAACCCCTCATCATCAGAGTCAACCCACTGAAAGTTCTTCTTCTTCATCCAAGCAACTTCAGGTGTAATGTTCTTCTCAGACCCATTCGAGATGGTCTCGCCAAGCTTCCTCACAATCATCTTGTCGCGCCGCCGATTCTCCTTCCGAGCAACATGTGTCAGATAATGTCCCTTAGCCTGCATGAAGAACATAGTCTTCATCTTTACCTTGAGCTTCGTGGCCCAAGATGGCTGATAGAGGTAAAGGTGTCCCGTCTTTCGATGAGATGGTGGCTATCATTTTGGAGGAAGTCGACTTGGACGATCCGACTATGAACGTGCGTGGACGTCGCGCCTTAGCAATCGCTAAACCAACTCCGAGAGGTTATTGACCATGCCGGAGCACGATCAACCTGAACACGAAGGTCTGTTTCCTGCAGGCAAATGAAGAACAAGCAAGAAACTGAGATTGCAATATGGATATTCCAAATTCAAGAGGAAAGCTTTATTGATCAAGTGGGGTTCAGTGACGTCTTTGTGTGGTCGTTGAACACAAACGAAGTACGCGAAGTTGCAGCTATGACGAACTTTAATCTAAACAAAACCCAAAGTCTAAACCACGCCCTAAGGGCTTTATATATGCGGAAAAGAGGGGGGAATTTCGTGGCCCTTGGTAGAGGGGTCCGAAACCAACCCTAACTCTTGTTTCCCTACACATACGGACTCTAAAAACAGCCTATACTCAAGTATTTCGAAATTACATGGGCCTGGCCCAATAATAAGGTGACGCAGCACCTATAATATCCTCTGGACGAAATATATGAAGTGGAATCTTGTATATTTCGTCCAAGGCTTCACGCACTCATTACGATGGCTTCAAAGTCCTGAAATCATCACTTGTAACTCCATTCTTGTTCCCCTTGCGCATGCCATCATCTCCATGCTTGATCTTGCTCCAATGTTCATCCTTCTTGTCCAAGCTAGGCCCTTCATTTGTAAGCAAGACAAATGTATCCAATTTAGGCAGCATCATATTCTCATGAACATTAGATTCATTACCAAGAAACGAAAGTACCTGGTAATTTAATTGGCGTGCGCGAGCTCTAGTAATTGGTCCTGTATATGTGTCAGTTGGAGCTGTGGGTGTAACCTTGTTAGTGATGTCCTCATCATCCTCCCCTTCTTGAATTGAAGTCGTCCTCGACGGAAGCTCATCTTCCTCACCCAAGTAAGGCTTCAAATCTGCAATGTTAAATGTGGGACTAACCCCAAAATCTGCAGGCAACTCAAGTTTATATGCATTATCATTTATTTTCTCTAACACCTTGAAAGGACCATCAGCACGTGGCATTAGCTTTGACTTGCGCAGATTAGGAAACCTATCCTTACGCAAATGTAACCAAACAAGATCTCCAGGTGCAAAGACAACACGTTTTCTACCCTTATCTCCAACAAGTTTATATTTAGCATTCATGCGCTCAATATTTTCCTTAGTTAACTCATGCATTTTTAAAATCAATTCAGCACGTTGTTTAGCATCAAAATTAACCTTCTCCGAAGATGGAAGAGGCAACAAATCAATAGGTGCACGAGGTAGGAAACCATAGACAATTTCAAAAGGGCACATCCTAGTAGTAGAATGCAACGAACGATTATAAGCAAATTCAATATGAGGCAAGCATTCTTCCCACATTTTCTTATTATTCTTCAAAACAACCCTAAGCATAGTAGACAAAGTTCTGTTGACTACTTCAGTTTGACCATCAGTTTGGGAGTGACAAGTAGTACTAAAAAGCAGTTTAGTCCCCAACTTTGCCCATAAACATCTCCAAAAGTGGCTAAGAAATTTAGTATCATGATCTGAAACAATAGTATTTGGCACACCATGCAAGCGAATAATTTCACGAAAGAACAAGTCAGCAACATTAGCAGCATCATCGCTTTTATGACATGGTATAAAGTGTGCCATCTTCGATAACCTATCCACGACAACAAATATGCTATCCCTCCCCTTCTTTGTTCGAGGTAAACCCAAAACAAAGTCCATAGATATATCTTCCCAAGGAACACTAGGAACAGGCAAAGGCATATATAAACCATGAGGATTGAGTCGTGACTTAGCTTTTTGACATGTAGTGCAGCGACCAACAAAACGCTCAACATCCCGTCGCATCTTTGGCCAAAAGAAATGTGTAGCAAGTACGTCCTCCGTCTTCTTCACGCCAAAGTGTCCCATTAATCTTCCTCCATGCGCCTCCTGCAACAACAAAAGACGAACAGAGCTAGCTGGAATGCATAGCTTGTTAGCACGAAACACAAATCCATCATTAAGGACGAACTTGTTCCATGTTCTCCCTTCTTTAAAATTCTGCAATACATCTTTAAATTCAGCATCATGCACATATTGATCTTTGATGGTCTCCAAACCAAATATTTTAAAGTCAAGTTGTGAAAGCATAGTATAACGATGAGACAATGCATCAGCAATAACATTTTCTTTTCCCTTCCCGTGTTTAATAAAATAAGGGAAAGTCTCTATGAATTCAACCCATTTAGCATGTCTACGGTTCAGTTTTGCTTGACTTTTAATGTGCTTCAAAGCTTCATGATCAGAATGTATAACAAATTCTTTGGGCCATAAATAATGTTGCCATGTTTCCAAAGTCCGAACAAGAGCATATAATTCCTTATCATAAGTAGAATAATTCAGACTAGGCCCACTCAATTTTTCAGAAAAGTATGCAACAGGTTTACCATCTTGTAATAACACACCTCCTAACCCAATTCCACTACCATCACATTCAAGCTCAAAAGTCTTATTAAAATCAGGAAGTTGGAGTAAAGGAGCATGTGTCAACTTATCTTTCAATACCGTGAATGCTTCTTCCTGTGCAGTACCCCAAACAAAAGGCACATCCTTCTTTATAAGCTCATTGAGAGGTGCAGCAATGGTGCTGAAATCTCTCACAAAACGCCGATAGAATCCAGCGAGGCCAAGGAAACTCCTCACGTGTGTGACCCTTTTGGGCTGCGGCCAACTCTCAATAGCTTCAATCTTGGCTTTATCAACCTCAATTCCCTGTGGAGTAACAACATAGCCAAGAAAAGAGACTCGGTCGGTGCAAAAGGTGCACTTTTCAAGGTTACCAAACAAACGTGCATCACGTAGAGCAATAAAAACATCACGTAAATGTTCCAAATGTTCCTCCAAAGATCTGCTAAAAATCAATATATCATCAAAGTATACTACCACAAATCTTCCAATGAAAGCACGTAAAACTTCATTCATTAATCTCATGAAAGTGCTAGGTGCATTAGTTAACCCAAAAGGCATGACAAACCACTCATATAATCCAAACTTAGTTTTAAATGTTGTTTTCCATTCATCTCCCAATTTCATACGAATTTGATGGTATCCACTACGCAAATCAACTTTGGAGAATATTGTAGAGCCACTCAATTCATCAAGCATATCATCTAGCCTAGGAATAGGATGACGATAACAAATAGTAATATTATTAATGCCTCTACAATCAACACACATACGCGTTGTACCATCCTTTTTCGGCACTAGAATAATAGGAACATCACAAGAACTAAGGGATTCGCGTATATAACCTTTGTCGAGTAGCTCCTGTACTTGACTCATAATCTCCTTCGTCTCTTCTGGATTAATACGGTATGGTGCGCGGTTGGGTAGCGATGCACCGGGAATTAAGTCAATCTGATGCTCAATCCCTCGAATAGGTGGTAATCCCGGTGGCACGTCTTGTGGAAAAATGTCGGCGAACTCCTGCAAAATGTTAGTGACAGCAGGAGGCAAAGAGGAAGGCACGTCCTCGAATGAAAATAATGCCTCTTTGCACACAAAAGCATAGCAAACAGATTTGCTAAAATCTAGCTCATCAATATCAGATTTGGTGGAAAGTAAACATGCACTTTTCAATTTAATTTCAGAAGCAATAGTAGATGGTTTATTATTAGGCTTCATTTGTTGCTCAAATTCTTTTGCCACAATCTGATTTTCACTCTTATTTTTCTCCTGTTTTGCTTTATTAGCTCTATTAATATCATCTTTCAAAATGGAATCAGGAGCAAAGTAATATTTTTATCCTTATGAACAAGAGTATACTGATTGTTTCTACCATGGTGTACATAATTTTTATCAAATTGCCATGGTCTACCAAGTAATAAGGAACATGCTTGCATAGGTACCACATCACAATCAACATAATCAGCATATGTAGAGATACTAAAATGCACACGAACAGTACGTGTTACCTTAACCTTGCCGCTGTTGTTGAACCATTGGATGTAGTAAGGATGTGGATGTGGTCTTGTGGTGAGAGATAGCTTCTCCACCATCTCCATGCTAGCCAAGTTGTTGCAACTCCCTCCATCTATGATCACGCGAACAGAACGTTCCTTCACAACTCCCTTTGTATAGAATAAATTATGCCTCTGATTTTGCTCAGCTTGTGTAACCTGCACACTCAAAACACGTTGAGCAACTAAACATTCATACCTGTCAGCATCTTCAGGAGCCATGTATTGCGTCTCATGATCAGAATCGTCTCCACTGTGTTCTTCACGTGTAATAAGAGCCAAAGTCTCCTCATTATAGTCACTAGCGGATTCATATCCACGATCCTCAGTAGCAATCATCACACGCTGAGATTTGCAGTCTCTCGCAAAATGTCCTCTTCCCTTACAACGACGACAAATAATATCACTGGTGTGCCATGTTGATGCCATGGAAGAAGAAGAACTCTGTGCAGGCCCAATAGGTGTGCTCTTGGCAGATAATGGTGGTTGTGCCTGCTTCCTTGTATCACGGCTGGAGGTAACAGCTGATGGAGGTGTCGGTGCAGTAGAATGTGTGGAAGTAGAGGATGCACGCGGTGTCCATGATGAAGGTCAACCTGCAGAAAAGTTAGTCCGCGTCAATGCCTGTCGATCCTGCACTTCACGTTCAGCTTTACAAGCAAGATGGAATAAACGAGTGATATTATTATAATCCTTATACTCTAGATTGGTCTGAATCTCTTTATTTAATCCACCCATAAAACGTGCCAGCATAGCTTCATTCTCCTCAACAATACCACATCTAATCAGGCCAGTTTGTAATTGCTGATAATATTCTTTTACATAATTTTTTCCTTGTCTTAAGCGCTGCAATTTTTGAAGTAATTCACGTTGATAATATGGTGGAACCCAACGAGTATGCATAGCAGTTTTCAAAGCAGCCCAAGTAGTTGGAATATTATCCGGATGTAATCTACAATATTCAGACCACCACACACAAGCAATACTAGTGAAAGCACAAAGAGCAGCAGCAACACGTCTCTCCTCCGGATATTTTAAACATGTAAAACATTGTTCGGTTTCTAACTCCCAAGTAAGATATATATCAGGAACATATCTACCCTCAAATGGTGGAATATTCAATTTTAGTTTAGGGAGATGGCCATGATCGCGTACCTGAGGGTATGGTGCAGCCCTACCATTGCGATTATATGCATGGGCGACCTGGTTGTTGTGGTGCTGGTTGTTGCACGTAGTTCTGATTTTGATCAACCTCTTCCTCGTAATCCCCCGCGTAATCGTCCTCCTCTTTAGCAGCAGCAGGAGCCACGAAAGTATCAACAGCAGCACCAACAGGTTGGCCAGGCAGAAGAGGGACACGGCTCGCTTTGCGGAGGGCGATTTCGCGACGTGAAGGTGGTGGTTGTTGTTGTTGCAACGGTGCAGCAGGTGGAGGTAGACGCGCAAGCACTTCAGCGAATTTGGCATCCAACTTGGTGTCAATTGACCTCTCAATGCCATCCATCCTCGCTAGTGCGTTGTCAAAACTGGTCATGACATGTAGCGACCAGACCTCAAACAGTCTGATCTCTGTGCATCAGTGTCATCCCTGGATCAGTAATGTTGACACACACAGTACTTGAAGGATTTATAACAGAGTAGCAATCACACACTTATTACATCGATAGTTCCAACGATGAACTTATTACAATAAAAATGGCTGAAGGCCATCTAACACGATAACATCGGAAGGCTTGGAAGATAAGTGAGTCCATCAACTCCAACGGCATCACTGAGTATAGAACCACGACCTAAAAGGCACCTTACTCGTCGTCTGAAAAGTCTGCAACATGAACGTTGCAGCCCAAAAATGGGTCAGCACATGGAATATGCTGGCAAACTAACACAAGAGAGCAATGAAAGTAAAGTTATACTATATGCAATATGGCTCGTGGAAAGCTCTATGGTTACAGTTTTTGCGTAAAGCCAAATTTTCCCTACTTCAAAGGAATATATTTTAATTAACTATCATGGTAGTTGAAACATCGTTGAGAAGATAGACATCCTCTCAACCCCAATTAAAATCATCATTAAAACCCAACAATATTAATTAGAGTAACATGATGAGATTCACATGATAATCCAAGTACTAGATACTCAAGACGTCCGTAACCGGGGACACGGCTAATCATGATCAGTTTGTACACTCTGCAGAGGTTTGTGCACTTTTCCCACAAGACTCGATCGCCTCCGTTTGGTTTCTCGCACTGCATGATGTTTGAGAAACGGATGACCGAGATACAGTCTTTCCGAAGAGGTCCCCTTAACCAGATAGATAGGCCGATACACCTACAATCCCTCTACATCTGCTAGCCCATCATGGAAAGGTTTCCCACAACTTACTCAACTATGCCAGAGCCCATATTGGCATGTGGCTGCACACGAAAGTTTCTAGTATGAATAATCACATGATCCCTTTGAGCCTGGGTGGCGGTCCAAAAGAAAAACATGCAATCACTGGAATACCCAGATGCCTCAATCCACCCAGATGTGTGTTAAAGTTGCCACCTTAAGTTGAACCATTAATTAACAACTCACATCTGTCATGGATTTCACTCAAACCCAAACCACGTCTACGAGCATAGCATGTCCTAACAGCAAACGTAGAAGTAACACCCAAGGTTTGAATGTAATGCAGGTAATAGGTACTACCTCAATCTACTTCCCAGTCCCACAAGTTAATTGATCCTACTCATGCAATGTGTGAGGGTTTGACTAATGCAATGAAAACTGAGTAATTGGAAAGTATGATCAAAGTGTTACTTGCCTTGCTGATGATCTGCACAACCTAGAGATTCAAAGTAGCAAGCGGCGCACTCCGGGTACTCTATCGCAATCAAACAAACACACAGTAAGTACTTAACTAATGCACGAGTAAAACTCAAATAAGAGATCTAACCAGAAAATTCAACTTAAGAACTCCGGTTTGCAAAAGAACGGCAAAAGAAAAAGCAACGAAAGACAAACGGCGAAAGAGAAACAACTACCAAACCAATCTGGACCTAAGTCCAAATTTAGCAGAGGCAAACGCTTGAGTGACTAGGTTAAACGGAAAGAGAATTTCGAGATGAAACTCCAGGCGCTTGAATCACTTGATTCCGATAAACGAGCGAAAAGTTAAACTAAAACGAAGATCGGATCAGATATCGCGATTAGAAAAATAAACTAGAAAAAGAAAACTAAAACAGCTGAACGAACGGACGTTCGTCAGCTGAGACTAAACGGCGAATACATTCGTTAGAACGAACGAACGGGTGAACGTTTACTAATTAACTAAACCGAAAAACAGAAAAATCGATCTAATAAAACCGATCTAATAAAAAAACGACTAGGGTTCTAAAAAAACTAACGGTCTTCTAAAGAAAACTGGGCGGCGGCTACCTCGTCGGAAACAGCCGGCGGCGGCGACTTGCGGCGACGGCGGGCAGAGGGGCTGCTGCGGTGGTGGCGGTGGGCGGCGGCGGCGGCGGCGTTTGCGGCGGCGGCGGGCGGCGGTGTCGCGGGCGACGGCGGCGGCGACTTGCGGGCTCGCGGCGGCGGGGTGCGGCGGCTGCGACGGGGTGGGGGAAGAGGGG
>LR738709.1:323633521-323679205 GCA_902687465.1 Secale cereale
GGGGGGGGGTCACCGGGTTCCCCACGAGGCAGGGGGCGCGCCCAGGGAGGGCGCCCCCCACCCTCGTGGACAGGTGGTGGCCCCCCTAGTGAATCTCTTTCGCCAGATATTTTTTATATTTTCTGAAATGGTGTTTCGTGGAGTTTCGGAGCTTTTTGAGTTGTGCAGAATAGGTTTCCCATGTTTGCTCCTTTTCCAGCCCAGAATTCCAGCTGCCGGCATTCTCCCTCTTCATGTAAACCTTGTAAAATAAAAGAGAAAAGGCATAAGTATTGTGACATAACGTGTAATAAAAACCCATAGTGCAATAAATATCAACATAAAAGCATGATGCAAAATGGACGTATCAACTCCTCCAAGCTTAGACCTCGTTTGTCCTCAAACGAAAGCCAATATCGAAAAATATGTCCACATGTTTAGAGATAGAGGTGTCGACAAAAATAAAATACGTACATGAGGGCATCGTGGTCATTCTTATAACAGCAACACACATATATTGTTATATGATTCTTATGCTAAAGTAACAATTCAATCACAATGTCAAGTATGAATAAGAAACTTCATTGAAAACCAACAAACTATGATCTCAGTCATTCAAGCAATTGCAATTTATCATAACATCGGAAAGAGTCATTATAAGAGCTTTTCAGCAAGTCCACATACTCAACTATCATATAGTCTTTCACAATTGCTCACACTCACGCAATACTTATGGGTATGGAGTTTTAATCGGACACAGAGAAAGATAGGTGCTTATGGTATTGCCTCCCAACCTTTTACCTCAAGGGTAATGTCAACAGTAATATACCATGATAACTTACATCCAAGTGGGTATATATGTCAAGATCTTTCCAACACAATGTGCTTGCCAAAGGATAAAATATAAAAAGGAAAGGTGATTTTCACCTTCACTCTTGTAAGGAAAGAATAATAGATAGGCCCTTCGCAGAGGGAAGCAGAGGTTGTCATGTGCTTTTATGGTTGGATGCACAAAGTCTTAGCGCAAAAGAATGTCACTTTATATTGCCACTTGTGATAGGGACCTTTATTATGCAGTCCGACGCTTTTATTACTTCCATATCACAAGATCGTATAAAGCTTATTTCATCCACACTAATAAATCATACATATTTTAGAGAGTTTCCAAACATGGCAACTTACTTGAAGGATCTTACTCAATCCATAGGTAGGTATGGTGGACTCTCATGGCAAAACTCGGTTTAGGATGTAAGGAAGCACAAATAGTATCTCTACTTGGTGCAAGGAGTTTTGGCTAGCATGAGGGGGAAAGGCAAGCTTAACATGTTGGATGATCCATGACAATATACTTTATTTTGAATATAAGGAAACATAACCCATTATGTTGTCTTCCTTGTCCAACATCAACTCTTTAGCATGTCATATTTTAATGAGTGCTCACAAACATAAAAGATGTCCAGGATAGTATATTTGTATGTGAAACCTCTCTTTCTTTATTACTTCCTATTAATTGCAACGACGACCAAGACTATGTTTGTCAACTCTCAATAACTTTTATTCATCATACTCTTTATATGTGAAGTCATTACTTCCCATAAGATCAATACAATCTCTTTGATACTTTATATATTTTCTTTATTCTCTCATGACCAAAGTGAGGAAATCAAGCCCTTGACTCAACACTAATCTTTATTATATAGCTCACGGACTCGGTTACAGAGGTAAAGATCATAAAGCAAAAGCTCACAACTAGATCATGCTAACTTTATTCTATTAGATCAAGATATTACCAAAAGGATCGAACTATGAAAAACGGTAAAGATAGGAGTGTGATGGTGATACAATACCGGGGCACCTCCCCCAACCTTGGCAGTTGCCAAGGGGAGTGCCCAAGGTTGTCAGAATCGTGATTTTGAATCGGATCGAACCTCCGATGGTAGGATCGCAAATCATAGAATCTTCACTATCAGGATCGTAGAAACGTAGATTCTATGAACTAAAATCATAGAATCATAAGGGTTAGTTTGGATCGTAAAGTCGTAGAATCGTATAACAGAATCGCGATTCTGACAACCTTGGGAGTGCCCATACCCATATGATTATGTCTCCTTCTTCGGAGGTGGTGATGATGGAGTTGTTGATGATGTAGGCTTGTCGTCCATCTTCCAAGGCATGGGCTCACCATCGTAGAAGGATGATCGAGTCTTCGGGATACTCAGATCTGCAGCCAAACTCATCTTCTTGAATCTATATTCATACTCATAGTTTTTGTTTTGCAGTTCATAGATCTGGGCCTGGAGGTGTTCGATTTTCTCTTGGAGATTGGAGATGGCTTCCCTGAAGATCCTTGCGTCCAGCTTGTGGTTGTTGGCGAGCTCCGTGATCATCATGTGGTTGGCGTTGAGTCCTCGTTCCACCATACCTTGGCACTTGAAAACTTGCTGCTCCGTTGCTTCGAGTCTCGTTTCCATGCTTTCGGTCCTCCTTGGCCCCTCAACATCGTGGATGAGCAACACCCCTTCACGCAACTCCATGGTTTGAGGGTGATGCAGCACCTCCGCGAGGTAGGGGTTGATGACCTTCTCAAAGAACTTGTCCTTGGGGGTGCTGGAAGACGCCATGATGATCTAGATCTGTCAGAAACTATAGCTCGAAATGAAAACAGAGGATTTTTGCGTGATACCATGGTCAAAACCTTCGGGAGAATATATAATGAATTTTTACCGACCAAAAGGAGTAACGTGCAAGAAATCGGAGTCCAGGAGGCACATGAGGTGCCCACGAGGCAGGGGGCGCGCCCAGGGGAAGGGGGCGCACCCTCCACCCTCGTGGACGGCTCGTGTCTCTTCCAGACTGCATCTTATTTTTCTATTTTTCTAAATATTCCAAAACGGTGAAAAATTGCCATTACAACTGTTTTGGAGTCGGTTTACTTACCGTACCACATACCTCTTCCTTTTCGGGGTCTGAATCATTCTGGAAAGTGTCCCTTATGTATTCCTCCGAGGTTACGGTTTCAATAACATTGGTTTCAACATTTATAGGATTACCTGAGATATAATGTTTGATTCTTTGACCGTTCACCACCTTCGGATTCGTGCCTTCAAAGTTGTTGGCTTTTATGGCACCGGAACGATAGACCTCCTCGATAACGTAAGGACCTTCCAATTTAGAGAGAAGTTTTCCTGCAAAAAATCTTAAACGAGAGTTGTATAGCAAGACATAATCACCTACGTTAAACTCACGCTTTTGTATCCTTTTGTCATGCCATCTTTTAACTTTTTCTTTAAACAACTTGGCATTCTCATAGGCCTGGGTTCTCCATTCATCAAGAGAGCTAATGTCAAATAACCTCTTCTCATCGGCAAGTTTGAAATCATAATTGAGCTCTTTAATAGCCCAATATGCCTTATGTTCTAGCTCAAGAGGTAAGTGACATGCTTTTCCATAAACCATCTTATATGGACACATACCCATATGATTTTTGTATGCAGTTCTATAGGCCCATAATGCATCATCAAGTTTATTGGACCAATTCTTTCTAGACCTATTAACCGTCTTTTGCAAAATTAATTTCAGCTCTCTATTACTTAGTTCTACTTGACCACTAGTCTGTGGGTGATAAGGGGATGCAATTCTATGGTTAACATCATACTTAGCAAGCATTTTACGGAAAGCACCATGAATAAAGTGTGAACCACCATCAGTCATTAAGTATCTAGGGACTCCAAACCTTGGGAAAATAACTTCTTTAAGCATCTTAATAGAGGTGTTGCGATCAACACTACTAGTTGGAATAGCTTTTACCCACTTAGTAACGTAATCAACAACAACTAAAATATGTGTATACCCATTGGAGGAAGGAAACTGTCCCATATAATCAAAGCCCCAAACATCAAACAGTTCAATAACAAGTGAATTTTTCATAGGCATTTCTTGACGTCTACTGATATTACCTATTCTTTGACATTCATCACAAGGTAAGAAAAACTTACGAGCATCCTTGAAGAGAGTAGGCCAATAGAAACCAGATTGCAATACCTTATGTGCGGTTCTATCTCCAGCATGGTGTCCTCCATAAGCTTCGGAGTGGCACTTGCGTAGGATCTGTTCCTGTTCATGCTTAGGTACACAACGTCTAATAATACCATCTACTCCTTTATAAAGGTGTGGGTCATCCCAGAAGTAATGCCTCAAATCATAGAAGAACCTTTTCTTTTGCTGGTATGTGAAACTAGGTGGTATAAACTTAGCAACAATGTAATTAGCATAATCAGCATACCATGGAGCAGTACGAGAAGTATTTATGACAGCTAATTGTTCATCAGGAAAGCTATCATCAATAGGTTGTGGGTCATCAAGAATATTCTCTAGCCTAGACAAGTTGTCTGCAACGGGGTTTTCAGCTCCCTTTCTATAAATAATATGCAAATCAAATTCTTGCAGCAAGAGAACCATAAGTCTAGGTTTAGCATCTTTTATTTCCATAAGGTATTTGATATCAGCATGATCAGTGTGAATGGTTACTTTAGAATCAACAATATAAGGTCTAAACTTATCACAAGGAAATACAACTGCTAAAAATTCCTTCTCAGTAGTAGCATAATTTCTCTGGGCACTATCTAGAGTTTTACTAGCATATTGGATAACATTCAATTTCTTATCAACTCTTTGTCCTAGAACAGCACCTACAGCATAATCACTAGCATCACACATAATCTCAAAGGGTAAATTTGAGTCAGGAGGCTGGACAATAGGTGCATAGATCAATGCTTTCTTAAGTATTTCAAATGCTTCTAAACAATCATCATAAAAAACAAAAGGAATATCTTTTTGTAAGAGATTAGTCAGAGGCCTGGAGATTTTGGAAAGTCCTTAATGAACCTCCTATAAAACCCGGCATGACCAAGGAAACTTCTTATACCTTTGATGTCCTTGGGACACGACATCTTTTCAATAGCATCAACTTTATCTTTGTCAACTTCAATACCTCTTTCAGAAATTTTATGTCCCAAGACAATGCCTTCATTAATCATAAAGTGGCACTTCTCCCAATTCAAAACAAGATTAGTGTCTGCACATCTCTGCAAAACTCGATCAAGGTTGCTCAAGCAATCATCAAAATAAGTTTCGTAAACGGAGAAATCATCCATGAAAACCTCAACAATCTTTTCACAAAAATCAGAGAATATAGCCATCATGCATCTTTGAAAGGTAGAACATGCATTACATAAAACAAAAGACATACATCTATAAGCAAAGGTACCGAAAGGACAAGTAAAAGTGGTCTTTTCTTGATCCCCTTTTGACACAGGTATTTGAGAGAAACCAGAATAACCATCTAGAAAGCAAAAATGAGTGTGTTTGGATAACCTTTCCAGCATTTGATCAATAAAAAGCAAAGGGTAATGATCTTTCTTAGTAGTTTTATTTAATTTTCGGAAATCAATTACCATCCTATAACCTCTAACAATTCTTTGTGGGATCAATTCATCTTTATCATTAGGAACAACCGTCATACCTCCCTTCTTAGGGACACAATGGACAAGACTTATGTAACACCCCATATGTGTTACCTTCCATTTATGGCAATATAAGCAACGTTGACTTCATCAAATCCATTTCGGGCTCTTCTTTTCATTTCGGGTTTCTTCGTTTTGTCGTGTGTGTGTGTGCGCTTTTCATCCATGTCATGTTATCATGTGCATTGCATTGCATGCATGTTGTCACTTGCACCCGGTCATGCTCGTCTCTTCCCGTTGTCTGTTTCGAGTTTCGACACTCACACACGTGCCCGTGGCACCTCCGAGTCCTTCTTTTGCATGTGCCCATAAAACGTTCTCGGAATGAGGTGAGACTTGTCGTGCTTTGTTGTTTTAGTACGTGTAGGCCGCCTGTCAAGTTTCATCGCGTTTGGAGTTCGTTTGATACTCCAACGGTTAACCTAGTGGGCTAAAAGATCCTCTTCCTTTTGGCCCAAGACCCCCTCCAGAACAGATCACTAACCCAGCACAATCACTCCCATCCTCTCGGTCATCGGATCGTGATCGTGTGGGCGAAAACGGCACCCCATTTGGACCTTCCTAGCTCCCTATGCCTATAAAAAGGCCCCATCCCCTCCATTTTCGGGCGAAACCCTAGTTCTTACATATTTTTCCTTTTCTCCCTGTGCCCCGCAGCTCCTCCGCGCGCCAGACACGTCCGCCGGCGCCGGACGCGTCCGCCGCCGCCCCCGCGGCCACTCCGCGCCTGCCACGTGGGCGCCCGCCACCACCTCCACCGCGCAGGCTCGTGGGCCCGTAGCCGGCCCGCCCGGCCCGGCCGCCCTCTGCCGCCTCCCGCTCCAAACGCGGCTCCCGCGCCGCCGTCTTCCGTCGCCGCCGTCGGGTGCTCCACCGCCGGCCCGACCTCGCCGTCCCGCCGGCGCCGCCACCATCCACCACTACACCGATCCAAACGCCCCGTCCCCGTCCCGGATCTCCTCGTCCCGCTCGGATCCATCCCGCGTTGACTTTTCGCGGAGGTAATATCCCACTAAGTCCCGGATCTGAGTAAATTTGTTGACTCCTTCACCATGTGATAATTTTGTGCTGGTGCTCCGTTTTGCGCGTATGATATGTTGAAATGTTCGTCTCGTCGTGCTCTACATGTTAGTATCAGTTTCATGCATGTAAGAGTTCTTCTATTTGACTAAATCTTCGTGGCAAGAGTGCATGTTGCTGAAACTGTTTCAGCACTTGTTGTCTGTGTAAATTTGTTGCCATGTTCGTGAGCTAGTAACTTTGAGCATGTTGGTCCGAATGGAGTGAATGATATGTCCAGATCTTCATTGTGAAATGCTCTACATTATGGTTGCTGTAGCATGCATGTTAGGTGTCATATTGCCATGTATATCTCTGTTGCAAAAGTGCATTTGGCTGATAAGTTTCTGAACTTGTTATGAGATGATGTTTTGTCTTGCTTGTGCTTATTTATCCATGTGTCATATGAGCTAGCTGTCAACATGAGTTTTGCTCTTGGGTATGTGCTCTACATGATAGATTCATTTCCATGCCATGATATGTCTTGAAATGAGTGCAACAAGCTTTTTAACATGCCTTCATGTTGTAATTCCTGCCATGCCCAGATTTTGCTAAGTATGGATAAACTTTTGCTCTTTTTCCATCGTGTTTGGGACATGTTCTAGTATGTGGTAGAAGTAGCAATTTGGTTATTCTTGAAGAGAATGTTATGTATGATATTGCCATGCCTTTTGCTTGCATGATGGCTTGTTGTAACTTGTTGTTTTCATGCTCCCAAGTGAATATAAAATGTATCTGTCAGCATGTTATCAACAAGTTCAGTTTTGCCACGAGTATAGCTAGTGTTCTATGCATCCTATGAGCATGTTCTTGCTTTGAGTAGCTTCTCAAATATGTCTTCTTGTTGTTGGTTATCTTAACTTTCCATGCTATGCTTTGAGTTGAGTTGCACAAGCTTGTTAACATGCCTATTCGTTGTAATTCTGCCATGCCTTGTAATTTTCACTAAGTCTGAGAATTCTGTAAATTTATTGCAACTTGCCATGCTTGTTTAATTGTGTTCCAGTAGGTTTTTGGGTGTGCTCTAAGTTCATGCTTGTTAAGTATCATGTCTATTTCACATCCATGCCCTTTGTATCCATGTTTGGGTGCTGTAGCATAATTATTTCTTGCTCCAAAGATGCCATGTTGTTGTAAACTGCAGTTTTGCTTGAATCTTGTTTTGCTTGCCATTTGCAAACTGTGCGTCCGTTTCCGGTGATCTTTATATCGATTTCAACCAAAATCTTCCAATCTATCCAGTGGCTTGCTTGGTTTACCAAGATGAGGCCTTTCCGTCATCTTCTCCTTAGGCTCAAGAGTATCCTCATGCATACACACATCATACTTGCATCCCATCTTATGACTAGCATCATGTTGATTGTGCATTGCACCGTGTTTGATATTGTGCCGTTGTTGTGTTCTTGTGTTGGGTAGAGACGGGAGCCGATTCGGAGTTCGGGGTTACTACCAAGGCTGAGTTTGAGGAGCAAGGTTACGATCCCTCCGTGGTATCAACAGGCAAGATGACCATTCCCCGATATCACTTCTATCTTTGTCTATGCTAGATGTCTCGTTCTTTTAGATATTACCTCGATGCATATTCCTGTTTTTCAGCCCTCCTATTGTTGCCATGAAACTCCCTAACCACCTTCCTAGCAAACCGTTGTTTGGCTAAGTACGCATCGCTCAGCCCCTCTTATAGCGTTGTTAGTTGCAGGTGAAGTTTTGAAGATGTTGCTCCATGATGAAGTTATTGTTGGGATATCACAATATATATAATACCTATTAATCTAATGCACCTATATATTGGTAATGGGTGGAAGGCTAAGCCTCTTCCTTGAGGTTTTGTTCCACTCATGCCACCCTAGGAACCGATAAACCGGTGTTATGTTCCTTGATTTTTTCGTTCCTAACACGGTTGGGGTTTATGGCCCCCCTTGATAATTCGCTCAGTGCTAAAGCTTTTCCAGCAAGGCCCAACCTTGGTTTTACCATTTGCCATAACTAAATAACTTGCATAGGGACTTTCCGGACCCCGAGGACTTAATTTTACAACCTGGGCCAGTGCTCCTCATGAGTGTTGGTCCAAACTGGGCAGACTGCGGGGCCGCCTTGGGGAAACCCGAGGTATCTGGTATTACCTGTAGGCTGACCTATCCGGTCGTGGCCTGAGACGTGATACGCGCGGCTACTATGTGAGTAACTGTGATGGTCTCTTTCCGAAGGGCTTCGAAAAGTGAACACGGTGGGGTTATGTTTGATCGTGAGTAGTTAGGATCACTTCTTGATCAACTTGGCGATCGTTGGCACTTGTTCTCTTCTCGCTCTAAACTCATAAGCTAGTGCTTAGTGCTTGCTGCAACCTTGTTTATGGCCTTTCCACACCTAAGGTTTTGATAGTTTTGCTACCCGGGAACGGGATTGCTGAGTCCTCTATGGCTCACAGATTCAACACACACCAGATGGAGGTACCGCTAGACCGATGCAGGAGATGGTTCATAGCTGTACTGGGAGTTCAACGAAGAGCGTGGACGTTACTATGTGTCTTATCCTGATGATCAGTAGTGGCTCTTACTAGGATGATCCGGGCTTGTGTTATTTATGGTATCCTTTCGTTTAGATTTTGTCTGTAGTCGGACTCTGATGTTATTTGGATGATGTATGCTATTGTATTCACTTGTGTGATGTGGCGAGTGTAAGCCAACTATCATTTTACACTTTCATCCCTGATTTTACATGAGTTGTGCAAAGATACCATACTTGAGATCATTCTAGTATGCGTTTATGTCCTTAAGTCGTGCCTCGACACGTGGGGGACATAGCCGCATACTGGGCATTACAAGTTGGTATTCAGAGCCTTCTCTGACCTGGGAGCCCCCTGATTGACCGAATAGTTGACGGCTGCGTCTAGGCACACACAAAAAATGTTTTGAGTTCTATATATATATCGGACAGTAGGATTTCTTTTACTCCTCACCCCTTCATCGCTCTGGTGAGGACTCCTGATGTTGTTCTATCTCTTCTACTCTCAAAAATTCACTAATTTTTTTTTAGGATCACGCGAGTATTGTTTGGATTGTTCCGATATCTTTGTGACGAGAACATTGTTCTCGATGCCTCCTGTCATTTAGCGGTTGTGGCAGTGCCCCAGGGAGTTGAGCTCCGAGGTGTTGCCGTCACAAATGTATCGTAGCGGTTCTGGAATACTTAAGACGGCCGATATCGAAAACTCTTCTATGCGGTTAGTGGTGAGATAACCCCGACGTCACCCAGTACTGGGGAGTTAGTTCGGGAGTATTGCCACAGCTAGTATAGCAGATGCGTTTCGAAGGTCCGAGGTAAACAGTTTCCGAGGATGACTGGTTATGTGTTGACGGATGGATACAGCTGGATGTAGGTTTAGAGTTTAGTGCGCGGTGCTTCCCCTGTATCCCCCACACCAGATTGCATAACCGGAAACCTTCGGGAATTCATAGGTGGGTTCTTCAAGTAGCTCATAGGCATTCTTCCAACGAGTGCATGGTTTGAGTTTTGGGGTTCAACATCGAGTGAAGAGGTTTCATGGGCGCTGTTCCAATTGGGAGTTGCATCTTAAAGGGTCCTTGGCTATGCTGATTCGAGGATTGCAACACCCTTTGTAACACGTTCCATGGGGCATTCAACACGAACATGTGGGACGAAGCTTCTATCATGTATTTGTTCCATCTGCACTTTGTTGTTTTATTTTATCTGTTGTCTCCCAAGTGGCTTCTCGAGAAGATTGTTGTACCATTGAACTGTGGAATGCATTCGTTCATTTTGTTCGAATGTTCATTGTGAAGACTTATGTTGCAATATCTAGCCGTTGATTCAGCTTATCTATTTGCATCAATGGCTAACGGTTGTCATCATATTCAGGATGGCTCCCAAGAAGGTTCCCAACCCTAACCAAGAGGGTGAAGAAGAGTGACCTCCTTCCCCTCCTCCTCCGTCTGAGGCATGGAGAGCAATTATGCAAGCAACCAACTAGAACACTCAGATGCTCATGCAGATGATGCAGAATTTTCAAGCCAACCAAGCAAATCAAGGCAATCATGGGAACCAAGGCCAAGGCAATCTGTTCAATCAACCTCACTTTGCGACACTGAACCAATTCCTGGCAAACCAACCAAAGTCGTTAAGTTACTGTGTGGACCCGCTAGATGCTGAAGATTGGATCACACACATCAAACAACACTTTGAATGCAGTAACGTGAGGCCTGAGGATTATGTCAAGTTTGCCACTTTTCAACTCAAAGATCAAGATGCTGATTGGTGGCAACAGTACAAAGATTCCAGAGGTGATCATGCGATCTCGTGGACTGACTTCTGCAAAGATTTCCGCTCTCACCATATTCCAACCAGTGTCATTGAAGGCATGCGTGAGCAATTCCGCAACCTGAAGCAAGGCACCATGTCCATCTATCAATACAATGTCAAGTTCCAGAATCTTGCCCGTTATGCGAAGCAAGACATCCCCGATGCCAAGAGCAAGATTTATCAGTTCCGAGGTGGTCTGAAAGATGAACTCCAACTAGCTCTCACCTTGTTCGAGCCAGATGAATTTGACCAATTCTACAATATGGCTCTCAAGCAAGAGGCAGCTCAGCTCAAGAGTGAAGCTTCCAAAAAGAGGATCAGAGATGCTGTTCACTCCTCCTCTTCCTCTCAAGTGGTTGCCAAGCAGCAGAAGTTCTGGCTATCGCCTCCTCCAGTGCTCCATCCTCCAAGCAACAAGAAGCACTCAGGTGGTCGTGGATTCTCCCACCCACCCAACCCAAGCAATCAGTCCAAGTCTCAGTTCCAAGCTCCAAGACCAAGTGGTCCTTATCAGCGGCCTCTTTCTCAAGTTACTTGCAACAAGTGTGGCCAGAAGGGTCACTATGCAAACAAGTGTACTCAAAGGTGTCTTCCGCCTCCTCCACCTCTCAGCAATGCTATTGTCAAGCACAACCCCAGGGCTGCAAGGGTGAATCTGATGAATGCAGCTCAAGCAGAGAATTCTTCTGATGTGATTATTGGTAATCTTCCAGTTAACTCAATTCCTGCAAAAGTTTTGTTTGACTCTGGTGCATCACTCAGTTTCATATGAAAACCATTCTTCACCAAGCATAATTTCTCTTCGGTTTTTCTGGATAAGAAGTTATCAGTTATTTCTCCGGGCAAGCACATGACTTCTAATTTGATTGCTCCGGATATATCTATTCATATGGGTGATTACAATTTTCTGGTTTCCCCGGTTGTTCTCGGCAACTCCGACATTGATCTTATTCTTGGGATGGATTGGCTCTCCAAGCATGATGCAAATATTGATTGTGCAAACAAGGAGGTCAAGCTAACTCACCCTGATGAGGACGTGATTATCTTCGCAGCTCGAGATAACACAATCAGGCTATTCTCTCTCAATGACAAGGGCGAGATTAATGCCATTTCTCAGATTCCTGTGGTTAACGAATATGAGGATGTATTCCCCGAAGAGCTTCCAGGCATGCCTCCCCATTGTCAAGTTGAATTCGTCATTGAACTTGAACCCGGTACCGAGCCAGCATGCCGGCGTCCATACAGGCTTTCTCCTGAAGAGTTGAAGGAGCTGAAGAAACAACTCGATGAGCAAGAACATATGGGTCTAATCAGGCCTAGTACATCTCCTTGGGGCTGTGGTGTTCTGTTTGTCAAGAAGAAGGATGGCACGGAACGCCTTTGCGTTGATTACCGACCACTGAACAAGAAGACAATAAAGAATAAGTACCCGCTCCCCAATATCAATGAATTGTTCGAGCAGCTCAAAGGAGCAAAGGTGATCTCGAAGCTCGATCTTCGGATGGGTTACCATCAGATTCGTAACCATGAAGAAGATATTCACAAGACCGCATTCAGAACAAGCTATGTCTCCTATGAATACACGATCATGTCTTTCGGACTTGCAAATGCTCCACCCACTTTCTCTCGGATGATGCACTTCATATTCAACCCCTACACCAATGAATTTGTTCTCGTCTATCTGGATGATATCTTGGTATTCTCCAAGAATGAAGAAGACCATGCCAAGCACCTCCGTTTGGTCCTTGACAGACTCCGTGAACACAAGTTCTATGCAAAGTTCTCCAAATGTGAATTCTGGCTGGATAAAGTCCTCTATCTTAGCCATATTATCTCTGCTGAGGGCATTGCTGTGAACCCCGAGAAGGTTGAAGCTATTGTCACCTAGGAACCTCCGCAGAATGTCAAGCAACTTCGAAGCTTCCTTGGTCTCGCTAGCTATTGCAGAAGGTTCATTGAGAACTTCTCCAAGATTGCCAAGCCTCTTTCCAACCTGTTGCACAAGAATGTCAAGTACTCATGGACTCCCGATTGTGATGTGGCATTCAAGACACTCAAAGAGAAGCTCATTTCTGCTCCGGTTCTTACTCCTCCGGATGAGTCCAAGCCTTATGAAGTCTTTTGTGATGCTTCATTGCAAGGTCTTGGTGGTGTTCTCATGCAAAATAAGAAGATTGTGGCATACACTTCTCGCCAGCTGAAACCAAATGACAAGAATTAGCCCACACATGATCTCGAGCTAGCAGCAGTTGTACATGCCTTGATCACGTGGAGACACCTTCTGTTGGGCAGAAAAGTGGACATCTTCACCGATCACAAGAGCTTGAAGTACATCTCACACATCCAAACCTTAGCCTTCGCCAGACTCGTTGGGTTGAGATGATTCAAGAGTACGATCCAAGCATTGAGTATACCCCTGGCAAGGCCAATGTCATTGCAGATGCCTTGAGCAGAAAGGCGTATTGCAACAGTCTCCTTCTCAAACCGTTCCAGCCTGAACTTTGTGAATCATTCAGGAAGCTCAACCTCCAAGTTGTTCCGCAAGGCTTTCTTGCAAACCTTCAAGTTGCTCCTACCTTGGAAGATCAAATTCGTGAGGCCCAACTCAGTGATGCTATGGTGCAGAAAGTGAAACATGTTATTGCAAAGGGTACTCCCAAGTACAAGTGCTATCGCGTTGATGAGAAAGACACCTTGTTCTTTGAGGACAGGATCGTGGTTCCCAAAGGTGATCTCAGGAAGCTCATAATGAACAAAGCACATGACTCCCTCCTCTCGATACATCCAGGAAGTTCCAAGATGTACCATGACCTCAAGCCAATCGTATTGGTGGACTCGCATGAAAAGGGAGATTGCCCAATTCGTGAATGAATGTGATGTCTAAAGAAGAGTGAAGGCAGAGCATCAACGTCCAACCGGTCTCCTTCAACCTCTACCTATTCCTGAGTGGAAATTCGATCACATTGAGATGGATTTCGTCACCGGGTTTCCCAAGTCCAAGAAGGGAAATGATGCTATCTTTGTGGTGATTGACAAGCTAACTAAAGTAGCTCATTTTCTTCCCGTCAAAGAACCCATCAATGCAGCTCAGCTGGCAGAGCTGTACACCTCCAGAATTGTTTCTTTGCATGGCATTCCTCAAGTGATCTCCTCAGACCGTGGAAGCTTGTTCACCTCCAAGTTCTAGGATTCTTTTCAGTCAGCCATGGGCACAAAGATTCGCTTCAGCACTGCGTTTCACCCTTAGACTAGTGGTCAAGTCGAAAGAGTGAACAAGATCCTTGAAGATATGCTAAGAGCTTGTGTCATCTCCTTCGGTATGAAATGGGAAGATTGCCTTCCATTTACCGAATTCTCCTACAACAACAGCTTCCAAGTAAGTGCCTGCAAAGCTCCTTTTGAAATCCTCTATGGCAGAAAGTGTCGTACCCCTCTCAACTGGTCCGAGACTGGTGAACGTCAGCTCCTTGGAAATGATTTGATCTCAGAAGCCGAAGAAATGTGCAAAGTCATACGTGAGAAACTCAAAGTCGCGCAATCACGTCAAAAGAGCTACTATGACGGCAAGCATCATGACTTGGCTTTCGACATTGGAGACCATGTCTATCTCCGTGTTTCTCCCATGAAAGGCACTCAGAGGTTCGGTATCAAGGGCAAGCTTGCTCCAAGATACGTGGGCCCTTTCAAGATTCTTGGCAAGAGAGGCGATCTAGCCTACCAACTCGAGCTTCCCTCCAACTTTGCAAATGTTCATGATGTGTTTCACGTGTCTCAACTCCGCAAGTGCTTCAAGACGCCTGAACGCACCATTCCGTTCGAAGAGATTGATCTTCAACAAGACTTGTCTTATCGCGAGCACCCCATTGCTATCCTTGAAGAAACTGAGCGCAAGACCCGCAACAAGTCCATCAAATTCTTGAAAGCGAAGTGGTCACACATACCGACCGATAAGCTACGTGGGAACGAGAAGATCACCTTCGTTCTGAGTACCCCTCCTTCTTCCAGTCCTAGATCTCGGGACGAGATCTTTTTGTAGTGGAGGAGAGTTTGTAACACCCCATATGTGTTACCTTCCATTTATGGCAACATAAGCAACGTTGACTTCATCAATTCCATTCTGGGCTCTTCTTTTCATTTCGGGTTTCTTTGTTTTGTCGTGTGCGTGTGTGATTTTCATCCATGTCATGTTATCATGTGCATTGCATTGCATTGCATGCATGTTGTCACTTGCACCCGGTCATGCTCGTCTCTTTCCGTTGTCCGTTTCGAGTTCCGACACTCACACACGTGCCCGTGGCACCTCCGAGTCCTTCTTTCGCATGTGCCTATAAAACGTTCTCGAAATGAGGTGAGACTTGTCATGCGTTGTTATTTTAGTACGTGTAGGCCGCCTGTCAAGTTTCATCACGTTTGGAGTTCGTTCGATACTCCAATGGTTAACCTAGTGGGCTAAAAGATCCTCTTCCTTTTGGCCCAAGACCCCCTCCACAACAGCCCACTAACCTAGCACAACCACTCCCATCCTCTCGGTCGTCGGATCGTGATCGTGTGGGCGAAAACCACACCCCATTTGGACCTTCCTAGCTCCCTATGCCTATAAAGAGGCCACATCCCCTCCATTTTCGCGCGAAACCCTAGTTCTTCCCTTTTTTTTTTTCCTTTTTTCCCCGTGCCCCGCAGCTCCTCCGCGCGCCGGACACGTCCGCCGCCGCCCCCGCGGCCACTCCGCGCCTGCCACGTGGGCGCCCGCCGCAATCTCCACCGCGCGGGCCTGCGGGCCCGTGGCCGGCCCGCCCGGCCCGGCCGCCCTCCGCCGCCTCCCGCTCCAGCCGCGACTCCCACGCCGCCGTCTTCCCTCGCCGCCGTCGGGCACTCCACCACCGGCCCGACCTCGCCGTCCCGCTGACGCCGCCACCCTCCGCCCCCACCCTCGGGCACGCCGCCACCGGCCACCTCGGGCGCCGCCGCCGACCGTCCCGGCCTTGCCGGCCTCTTCCCCGCCTCCGGCTGAGCTCCGGCGAGCTCCGGCCCGATCCAGATCCGGATCCGGATGGTGGACCAGATCCACCACCTCACCGATCCAAACGCCCCGTCACCGTCTCGGATCTCCTCGTCCCGCTCGGATCTATCCCGCGTTGACTTTTCAAGGAGGTAAAATCCCACCATGTCCCGGATCTGAGTAAATTTGTTGCCTCCTTCACAATGTGATAACTTTGTGCTCGATGCTCCGTTTTGCGCGTATGATATATCGAAATGTTTGCCTCGTCGTGCTCTACATGTTAGTATCAGTTTCGTGCATGTTAGAGTTCTTCTAGTTGACTCAATCTTCGTGGCAAGAGTGCATGTTGCTGAAACTGTTTCAACACTTGTTGTCTGTGTAAATTTGTTGCCATGTTCGTGAGCTAGTAACTTTGTGCATGTTGGTCCGAATGGAGTGAATGATAAGTCCAGATCTTCATTGTGAAATGCTCTACATTATGGTTGCTGTAGCATGCATGTTAGGTGTCATATTGCCATGTATATCTCTTTTGCAAAAGTGCATTTGGCTGATAAGTTTCTGAACTTGTTATGAGATGATGTTTTGTCTTGCTTGTGCTTATTTATCCATGTGTCATATGAGCTAGGTGTCAACATGAGTTTTTCTCTTGGGTATGTGCTCTACGTGATAGATTCATTTCCATGCCATGATATGTCTTGAAATGAGTGCAACAAGCTTGTTAACATGCCTTCATGTTGTAATTCCTGCCATGCCCAGATTTTGCTAAGTCTGGATAAACTTTTGCTCTTTTGCCATGGTGTTTGGGACATGTTCTAGTATGTGGTAGAAGTAGCAATTTGGTTATTCTTGAAGAGAATGTTATGTATGATATTGCCATGCCTTTTGCTTGCATGATGGCTTGCTGTAACTAGTTGTTTTCATGCTCCCAAGTGACTATAGAATGTATATGTCAGCATGTTATCAACAAGTTCAGTTTTGCCACGAGTGTAGCTAGTGTTCTATGCATCCTATGAGCATGTTCTTGCTTTGAGTAGCTTCTCAAATATGTCTTCTTGCTGTTGGTTATCTAAACTTGACATGCTATGCTTTGAGTTGAGTTGCACAAGCTTGTTAACATGCCTATTCGTTGTAATTCTGCCATGCCTTGTAATTTTCACTAAGTCTGAGAATTCTGTAAATTTATTGCAACTTGCCATGCTTGTTTAATTGTGTTCTAGTAGGTTTTTGGGTGTGCTCTAAGTTCATGCTTGTTAAGTATCATGTCTATTCCATATCCATGCCCTCTGTCTCCATGTTTGGGTGCTGTAGCATAATTATTTCTTGCTCCAAAGATGCCATGTTGCTGTAAACTTCAGTTTTGCTTGAATCTTGTTTTGCTTGCCATTTGCAAACCGTGCGTCCGTTTTCGGTGATCTTTATATCGATTTCAACCGAAATCTTCCAATCTATCCAGTGTCTTGCTTGGTTTCCCAAGATGAGGCCTTTCTGTCATCTTCTCCTTACGCTCAAGAGTATCCTCATGCATATGCACATCATACTTGCATCCCATGTTATGACTTGCATCATGTTGATTGTGCATTGCACCATGTTTGATATTGTGCCGTTGTTGTGTTCTTGTGTTGGGTAGATCCGGGAGCCGATTCGGAGTACGAGGTTACTACCGAGGCTGAGTTTGAGGAGCAAGGTTACGATCCCTCCGTGGTATCAACAGGCAAGATGACCATTCCCCGATATCACTTCTATCTTTGTCTATGCTAGATGTCTCGTTCTTTTAGATATTGCCTCGATGCCTATTCTTGTTTGTCAGCCCTCCTATTGTTGCCATGAAACTCCCTAATCACCTTCCTAGCAAACCGTTGTTTGGCTAAGTACGCATCGCTCAGCCCCTCTTATAGCGTTGTTAGTTGCAGGTGAAGTTTTGAAGATGTTGCTCCATGATGAAGTTATTGTTGGGATATCACAATATATATAATACCTATTAATCTAATGCACCTATATATTGGTAATGGTTGGAAGGCTAAGCCTCTTGCTTGGTGTTTTGTTCCACTCATGCCACCCTAGGAACCGATAAACCGGTGTTATGTTCCTTGATTTTTGCGTTCCTAACACGGTTGGGGTTTATGGGCCCCCCTTGATAATTCGCTCAGTGCTAAAGCTTTTCCAGCAAGGCCCAACCTTGGTTTTACCATTTGCCATAACTAAATAACTTGCATAGGGACTTTCCGGACCCCAAGGACTTAATTTTACAACCCGGGCTAGTGCTCCTCATGAGTGTTGGTCCAAACTGGGCAGACTGCTGGGCCGCCTTGGGCAAACCCGAGGTATCTGGTATTACCTGTAGGCTGACCTATCCGGTCATGGCCTGAGACGAGATACGCGCGGCTACTATCAGGGTGTCGGCACGCCGGGAGGTCTTGCTGGATTAGTTTTACCTTTATCGAAATATCTTGAGCATGGGATTCCGAGAATACTCGGGTCTTCCCACTTTGGAGTTGCGACTCCGCAGATCATGAGCTTGTGATGGGCTAAGTTGGGACACCCCTGCAGGGTTTGATCTTTCGAAAGTCGTGCCCGCGGTTATGTGTGAAGGAAATATGCCCTAGAGGCAATAATAAAGATGTTATTTGTATTTCCTTATATCATGATAAATGTCTTTTATTCATGCTAGAATTGTATTAACCGGAAACTTAGTACATGTGTGGATACATAGACAAAACAGTATGTCCCTAGTATGCCTCTACTAGACTAGCTCATTGATCAAAGATGGTTATGTTTCCTAGCCATAGACATGAGTTGTCATTTGATCAACGGGATCACATCATTAGGAGAATGATGTGATGGACAAGACCCATCCGTTAGCATAGCACTATGATCGTTTAGTTTAACTGCTATTGCTTTCTTCATGACTTATACATGTTCCTATGACTATGAGATTATGCAACTCCCGAATACCGTAGGAACACCTTGTGTGCTATCAAACGTCACAACGTAACTGGGTGATCATAAAGATGCTCTACAGGTGTCTCCGAAAGTATTCGTGGTGTTGGCATAGATCAAGATTGGGATTTGTCACTCCGAGTGTCGGAGAGGTATCTCTGGGCCCTCTCGGTAACACACATCACAATAAGCCTTGCAAGCAAAAGGACTAATGAGTTAATCACGAGATGATGTGTTACGGAACGAGTAAAGAGACTTGCCGGCAACGAGATTGAACTAGGTATAAAGATACCGACGATCGAATCTCGGGCAAGTAACATACCGTTTGACAAAAGGAACAACGTATGTTGTTATGCGGTTCTGACCGATAAAAGATCTTCGTAGAATATGTAGGAGCCAATATGAACATCCAGGTTCCGCTATTGGTTATTGACCAGAGATGAGTCTCGGTCATGTCTACATAGTTCTCGAACCCGTAGGGTCCGCACGCTTAACGTTTGATGACGATCGGTATTATCAGTTTTGAGTATTGATGTACCGAAGGTAGTTCGGAGTCCCGGATGAGATCACGGACATGAGGAGGAGTCTCGGAATGTCCGAGACATAAAGATTGATATATTGGACGGCTGTATTCAGACACCGGAAGTATACCGGAAAAGTTTCGGATTTATCGGGAATGCCGGAGGGGGTTACCGGAACCCCCTACGAGAGGGAATGGTCCATAGTGGGCCTAAAGGGTGAGAGAGAGGCAGCCCATAGGGCTGGCCGGCGCCCCCACCTAGGAATCCTAGTTGGACTAGGATTGGGGGGGGGGCGCCACCTCTCCTAATCCTTTCCCCCTTCTTCCTTCCGGTGAATCCTACTAGGAATAGGATTGCAATCCTATTCCTAGTAGGAGTCCCCTCCCTAGCCGCACCATAGGAGGTGGCCGGCCCCTCCTCCCTTGCTCCTTTATATACGGGGGCAGGGGGGCACCCAAAGACACACAAGTTGAATTGTTTTAGCCGTGTGCGGTGCCCCCCTCCACAGAATCACACCTCGGTCGTACCGTCGCGGAGCTTAGGCGAAGCCCTGCGCCGGTGAACACATCATATCCGTCACCACGCCGTCGTGCTGACGAAACTCTCCCGTGAAGCTCAACTGGATCAAGAGCTCGTGGGACGTCATCAAGCTGAACGTGTGCTGAACGCGGAGGTGCCGTACGTTCGGTGCTTGATCGGTTGGATCGCGAAGAAGTTCGACAACATCAACCGCGTCACTTGACGCTTCCGCTCCCGGTCTACGAGGATACGTAGACACACTCTCCCCTCTCGTTGCTATGCATCTGGTAGATAGATCTTGCGTGATCGTAGGAAAATTTTAAAATACTACGTTACCCAACAGTGGCATCATGAGCCAGGTCTATGCGTAGATGATATGCACGAGTAGAACACAATGAGATTGTGGACGATACTAGTCATACTGCTTACCAGCATGTCATACTTTGCTTCGGCGGTATTGTGAGATGAAGCGGCCCGGACCGACATTACGCGTACGCTTACGCGAGACTGGTTTCACCGTTACGAGCACTCGTTGCTTAAAGGTGACTGGCGGGTGTCTGTCTCTCTCACTTTAGCTGAATCAAGTGTGGCTACGCCCGGTCCTTGTGAAGGTTAAAACAACACATACTTGACGAAACATCGTTGTGGTTTTGTATGCGTAGGTAAGAACGGTTCTTGCTAAGCCCGTAGCAGCCACGTAAAACTTGCAACAAACAAAGTAGAGGACGTCTAACTTGTTTTTGCAGGGCATGTTGTGATGTGATATGGTCAAGACATGATGAGTTATACGGTTTTGTATGAGATGATCATGTTTTGTAAAGTTATCGGCAACTGGCAGGAGCCATATGGTTGTCGCTTTATTGTATGAAATGCAATCGCCATGTAATTGCTTTAGTTTATCACTAAGCGGTAGCGATAGTCGTAGAAGCAATAGTTGGCGAGACGACAACGATGCTACGATGGAGATCAAGGTGTCAAGCCGGTGACGAAGGTGATCACGACGGTGCTTTGGAGATGGAGATCAAAAGCACAAGATGATGATGGCCATATCATGTCACATATTTTGATTGCATGTGATGTTTATCTTATTATGCTTCTTATTTTGCTTAGAACGACGGTAGCATTTGTGACGCCCCCGATTTGACCGTACACTAATCATGCACGCAAATGTGTACGACCAAGATCAAGGACTCACTGGAAGATATCACAACACAACACTAGACACAAATTAAAATAATACAAGCTTTATATTACAAGCCAGGGGCCTCGAGGGCTCGAATACAAAAGCTCGAAAACACAAGTGTCAGCGGAAGCAACAATATCTGAGTACAGACATAAGTTAAACAAGATTGCCTTAAGAAGGCTAGCATAAAAGTAGCAATGATCGAAAAGGCAAGGCCTCCTGCCTGGGACCTCCTAACTACTCCTCGAAGCCGAACTCCATGTAGACACATCATCGGGATCCTCTGGCTCCTGGACTCCATCATCTGTTGCGGCATCCGGGAAGAAGGGACAAAGGGGGAAAAGGGGGAGAAAAGCAGCCGTGAGTACTCATCCAAAGTACTCGCAAGCAAGGATCTACACTACATATGCAACGGTATCAATGATATGGGTAATATCGGTGGACTGAACTGCAGCAAGCGGGAATAAGAGGGGGATAGCTAATCCAAACGAAGACTACGCTTCTGGCCACCTCCATCTTGCAGCAGTAGAAGAGAATATATGGAAGTAGCAAGTATCCTCGCGTCTCGCAGCCTCCGTCTTGAAGCAGTAGAAGGGAAATAGATGGTAAGTTCACCAAGTAACATCGTATAGCATAAACCTACCCGGCGATCCTCCCGCACATCACCCTGTGAGAGAGCAACCACCGAGTTATATCTGGAACTTGTCTGGGTGTGTTTTATTAAGTATCCAGTTCTAGTTGTCATGAGGTCCGAGTACAACTCCGGGTCGTCCTTTTACCGAGGGACACGGCTATTCGAATAGATTAACTTCCCTGCAGGGGTGCACCACATAACCCAGCACGCTTGATCCCATTTGGCCGGACACACTTTCCAGGGTCATGCCCGGCCTCGGAAGATCAACACGTTGCAGCCCTACCTAAGCACAGCAGAGAGGTCAGCACGCCGGTCTAAGTCCTAGGCGCGCAGGGGTCCGGGCCCATCGCCCAACGCACACCTGCACGTTGCGTACGCGGCCGGTAAGCAGACCTAGCCTCTCCTAATACCAGAGTAGGCTTTCCAGTCCAATCCGGCGCGCGCCGCTAAGTCGCTGACGTCAAAAAGGCTTCGGCTGATACCACGACGTCGAGTACCCATAACTATTCCCACGTAGCTGGTTAGTGCGTATAGACCAAATGGCCAGACTCAGATCAAATACCAAGATCCCGTTAAACGTGTTATTATGAAATAACCGCGGACAACGACCAGGGCCAGGCCCACCTGTCTCCTAGGTGGTCGCAACCTGCCCTGTCGCTCCGCCACAAAGTAACCATCAGGGGACTGTCGGGAACCCAGGCCCACCACTACCTGGGTGGAACCACCTGCCCCTTCAGCCCCCATATCCGAACCATCATCATGTGTCATGTAAAATGTATGTAATATAAACCCGTGATCACCCCCAAGTGATCACGGCCCGATAGAATAGCAGGGCAGACGGACAAGGGTGTAGGGCCACTGATGGTATACTTGTTGGAAATATGCCCTAGAGGCAATAATAAATTGGTTATTATTATATTTCCTTGTTCATAATAATTGTTTATTATCCATGCTAGAATTGTATTGATAGGAAACTCAGATACATGTGTGGATACATAGACAAACACCATGTCCCTAGTAAGCCTCTAGATGACTAGCTCGTTGATCAATAGATGGTTACGGTTTCCTGACCATGGACATTGGATGTCGTTGATAACGGGATCACATCATTAGGAGAATGATGTGATGGACAAGACCCAATCCTAAGCCTAGCACAGATCGTATAGTTCGTATGCTAAAGCTTTTCTATATGTCAAGTATATTTTCCTTAGACCATGAGATTGTGCAACTCCCGGATACCGTAGGAATGCTTTGGGTGTACCAAACGTCACAACGTAACTGGGTGGCTATAAAGGTGCACTACAGGTATCTCCGAAAGTGTCTGTTGGGTTGGCACGAATCGAGACTGGGATTTGTCACTCCGTATGATGGAGAGGTATCTCTGGGCCCACTCGGTAGGACATCATCATAATGTGCACAATATGTGATCAAGGAGTTGATCATGGGATGATGTGTTACGGAACGAGTAAAGAGACTTGCAGGTAACGAGATTGAGCAAGGTATCGGTATACCGACGATCGAATCTCGGGCAAGTGCTATACCGATAGACAAAGGGAATCGTATACGGGATTGATTGAATCCTTGACATCGTGGTTCATCCGATGAGATCATCGTGGAACATGTGGGAGCCAACATGGGTATCCAGATCCCGCTGTTGGTTATTGGCCGAAGAGTTGTCTCGGTCATGACTACATGGTTCCCGAGCCCGTAGGGTCTACACACTTAAGGTTCGAAGACGCTAGGGTTGTAGAGATATAAGTATGCGGAAACCCGAAAGTTGTTCGGAGTCCCGGATGAGATCCCGGACGTCACGAGGAGTTCCGGAATGGTCCGGAGGTAAAGATTTATATATAGGAAGTCCTATTTTGGCCACCGGAAAATGTTCGGGATTTTTCGGTATTGTACCGGGAAGGTTCTAGAAGGTTCCGAAGTGGGGCCCACCTGCATGGGGGGACCCACATGAACGTGGGTAGTGGGGGCAAGGCCCCACACCCCTGGTCAAGGCGCACCAAGATCCCCCCTTAGAAGGAATAAGATCATATCCCGAAGGGATAAGATCAAGATCCCTAAAAAGGGGGGATAACAATCGGTGGGGAAAGGAAATGATGGGATTTCTTTCCCCCACCTTTGCCAACGCCCCAATGGACTTGGAGGGCAAGAAACCAGCCCCCTCCACCCCTATATATAGTGGGGAGGCGCATGGGAGCTGCACCGCAAGCCCTGGCGCCTCCCTCTCCCTCCCGTGACACATCTCCCTCCTCCCGCAGCGCTTGGCGAAGCCCTGCTGGAATCCCGCTACTTCCACCACCACGCCGTCGTGCTGCTGGATCTCCATCAACCTCTCCTCCCCCCTTGCTGGATCAAGAAGGAGGAGACGTCCCCGCTCCGTACGTGTGTTGAACACGGAGGTGCCGTCCGTTCGGCGCTAGGATCATCGGTGATTTGGATCACGACGAGTACGACTCCATCATCCCCGTTCTCTTGAACGCTTCCGCTCGCGATCTACAAGGGTATGTAGATGCACTCCCCTTTATGCTCGTTGCTAGATTACTCCATAGATAGATCTTGGTGATGCGTAGGAAAAATTTTGATTTTCTGCTACGATCCCCAACAGTGGCATCATGAGCTAGGTCTATGCGTAGTATCTTGCACGAGTAGAACACAAAGTAGTTGTGGGCGTAGATCATGTCAATTCTCTCGCCGTTACTAGCCTTATCTTGATTCGGCGGCATCGTGGGATGAAGCGGCCCGGACCGACCTTACACGTACTCTTACGTGAGACAGGTTCCACCGACTGACATGCACTAGTTGCATAAGGTGGCTAGCGGGTGTCTGTCTCTACCACTTTAGTCGGATCGGATTCGATGAAAAGGGTCCTTATGAAGGGTAAATAGAAATTGGCATATCACGTTGTGGTTTTGGCGTAGGTAAGAAACGTTCTTGCTAGAAACCTATAGCAGCCACGTAAAAACTTGCAACAACAATTAGAGGACGTCTAACTTGTTCTTGCAGCATGTGCCGTGTGATGTGATATGGCCAAAAGGATATGATGAATGATATATATGTGATGTATGAGATTGATCATGTTCTTGTAATAGGAATCACGACTTGCATGTCGATGAGAATGACAACCGGCAGGAGCCATAGGAGTTGTCTTATTTATTGTATGACCTGCGTGTCACTGAATAACGCCATGTAATTACTTTACTTTATTGCTAAACGTTAGCCATAGTAGTAGAAGTAATGTTTGGCGAGACGACTTCATGAAGACACGATGATGGAGATCATGACGATGGAGATCATGGTGTCATGCCGGTGACGATGATGATCATGGAGCCCCGAAGATGAAGATCAAAAGGAGCAAAATGATATTGGCCATATCATGTCACTATTTGATTGCATGTGATGTTTATCATGTTTTACATCTTATTTGCTTAGAACGACGGTAGTGAATAAGATGATCTCTCACTAAAAATCTCAAGAATTGTGTTCCCCCTAACTGTGCACCGTTGCTAAGGTTCGTTGTTCCGAAGCACCACGTGATGATCGGGTGTGATAAGTTCTAACGTTCGCATACAACGGGTGTAAGCCAGATTTACACACGCGATACACTTAGGGTTCACTTGACGAGCCTAGCATGTACAGACATGGCCTCGGAACACGGAAGACCGAAAGGTCGAACATGAGTCGTATAGAAGATACGATCAACATGAAGATGTTCACCGTTGATGACTAGTCCGTCTCACGTGATGATCGGACACGGCCTAGTCGATTCGGATCATGTATCACTTAGATGACTAGAGAGATGTCTATCTGAGTGGGAGTTCATTAGATGAACTTCATTGTCATGAACAATAGTCTAAGTTGTCTTCGCAAATTATGTTGTAGACCAATAACTGCGTTGTAGCTCCCTGTTTAATACGATCCTAGAGAAAGACTAAGTTGAAAGATATTGTAAGCAAGGATGCGGACTGGGTCCGTAGTCCGAGGAGTGTCCTCACTACTGCACAGAAAGCTTACGTCTTTGATGCACCGCTCGATGTGCAAACCCCTACAACGTTGTCTGTGGATGTTGTGAACACCTGAGAGACACGTCCTGATGACTACTTGATAGTTTAGTGCACCATACTTTACGGCTTAGAATCGGGATTCCAATGACGTTTTGAACGCCATGGAACATATGAGATGTTCTAAGAGCTGAAATTGGGATTTCAGGCTCATGCCCGTGTTGAGAGGTATGAGACCTCTGACAAGTTCCTTTGCCAAAAAGATGGAGGAGAATAGCTCAACTAGTGAGCGTGTGCTCAGAATGTCTGGGTGCTAAAATCACTTGAACCAAGTGGGAGTTAATCTTCTAGATGAGATAGTGGTTGACGGAATTCTCTAGACACTATCACCAAGCTACTAGAACTTCGTGATGAACTATGACATGCAAAGGATGGAGATGATCCCGGTGCTATTAGCGGTTCTTAAGACCGCGAAAGTAGAAATCAAGAAGGAGCATCAAGTGTTGATGGTTTATCAAGACCACTGGTTTCAAAAAGGGGGCAAGGGCTAGAAGGTAAACTTCATGAATGGCAAACCAGTTGTCGCTCTAATGAGGGAACCCAAGGTTGCACCCAAACCTCGAGACTAAGTGCTTCGATTGTAAGGGTAACGGTCACATGGTAGCGGAACTACCCCAAATACATGGTAGATTAGAAAAACTGGCAACTTCAACAAAGTATATTTGATATACGTGTTATTGATGTGTATCTTACTAGTACTCCTTGTAGCACATGGGTATTGGATACCGGTTCAGTTGCTATTATTAGTGACTTGAAGCAAAAGCTACGGACTGAACGGAGACTGGCTAAGGGCAAGGTGACGATGTGTGTTGGAAGTGTTTCCAAGGTTGATAAGATCACCATCGCACGCTCCCTCTATTTTCGAGATTAGTGTTGAACCTAGATAAATGTTATCAGGTGTCTACGTTGAGCATGAATATGATTAGATCATGTTCATTGCAATACAGTTATTCATTTAAGTTAGAGAATAATGGTTATTCTGTTTACATGAATAATACCTTTATGGTCATGCACCCAATGGTTCGTTGAATCTCGATCATAGTAATACACATGATGATAATATTAAAGCCAAAAGATGTAGAGTTAATGATGATAGTACCACTTTCTTGTGGCACTACCGCTTAGGTCATTATTGGCATAAAATGCATGAATAAACTCCATGCTGATGGATGTTTGGAGTCACTTGATTTTGAATCGCTTGACACATGCGAGCCATGCCTCTTGGGCAGGATGACTGAGATCCCGTGTTCAGGTACAATGAAACGGGCAAGTGACTTGTTGGAAATTATACATGCTGATGTATGTGATCCAATGAAAATTAAGGCGTGTGGTGGATATCGTTATTTTCTCATCTTCACTGACAATTTGAGTAGATATGGGTATATTTACTTAATGAAGCAAAAGTCTGAAATGTTTGAAAAGTTCAAGCAATTTCAGAGTGAAGATTAAGAATCATCATAACAAGAAGATCATGTTCCTACGATCTGATCAAGGGAAGATTTTCTGAATTATGAGTTTGGCAATCACTTAAGACATTGTGGAAATGTTTCACAGTTGAAGCCACCTGGAATACCATAGCATAATGGTGTGTCCGGACATCGTAATCGAACCTTATGAGATATGGTGCGATCTATGATGTATCTTACCGATCTACCGCTGTTATTTTGAGGTTATGCATTAGAGACAGCTGCATTCACTTTAGATAGGGCACCATCTAAGTCCGTTAAGACTACGTCGTATGGTTTGGCAAGAAACCGTAGTTGTCGTTTCTCAATGTTTGGGGCTGCGAGGCTTATGGCTTCAGCCGGCAAAAGCTCGAACCCAAAGCGGACAAATACATCTTCATAAGATACCCAAAGGTAACAGTTGGGTATACCTCCTATCTCAGATCCAAGGGCAAAAATGTTTGTCCCTAAGAACGGGTCCTTTCTCGAGAAGGAGTTTCTCTCGAAAGAATTGAGTGGGAGGAAGATAGAACTTGATGAGGTTGTCAAACCCTCACTTCAACCAGAGAGTAGTGCAACACAGAAAGATGTTTCTGTGGAACCTACGACTGTTGAAGAGGAAACTAATGATAGTGATCATGAACTCCAAATCAAGTTGCTATCGAACCTCGTAGGTCGACAAGGATATGTACTACTCCTGAGTGGTACGGTGATCCTGTCTTAGAGGTCATGTTGTTGGACAACGATGAACCTACGAACTATGGAGAAGCAATGGTGGGCCCGTATTCCGACAGATGGTTAGAAGCCGAGAAATCCGAGATAGGATCCATGTATCAAAACAAAGTATGGACTTTGGTGGACTTGCCCGATGACTGGCAAGCCATTGAGATAAATGGATCTTTAAGAAGAAGACGGACGTGGACGGTAATGTCACCGTCTATGAAGCTCGACTTGTGGCGAAGAGTTTTTCACAAGTTCAAGGAGTTGACTACGATGAGATTTTCTCACCCGTAGCGATGCTTAAGTCCGTCGGAATCAAGTTAGCATAAGCTGCATTTATGAAATCTGGCAGATGGATGACAAAACAAGTTTCCTTACCAATTTTCGTAAGGAAAGGTTGTATATGATACAATCAGAAAGGTTTTGTCGATCCTAAGGATGCTAAAAGATATGCTAGCTCCAGCGATCCTTCTATGGACTAGAGCAAGCATCTCAGAGTCAGAATATATGCTTTGATGGAGTGATCAAAGTTTTTGGGTATACAAAGTTTGTTAGAAACTTGTATTTACAATAAAGTGAGTGGGAGCATCACAACATTTCTGATAAGTATATGTGAATGACATATTGTTGATCCAAAATGATGTAGAATTTCTGGAAAGCATAAAGGGTTATTTGAAATGAGTTTTTCAAAGGAAGACCTGGATAAAGCTGCTTACATATTGGGCATCAAGATCTATACAGATAGATCAAGACGCCTGATGATACTTTCAAAAGAACACACACCTTTGACATGATTTTGAAGGAGTTCAAAATAGATCAGTCAAGGAAGGAGTTCTTACCTGAGTTGTAAGGTGTGAAGTTGAGTAAGACTCAAAACTTGACCACGGCAGAAGGAAGAGGAAGGACGAAGGTCGTCCCCTATGCTTTTGTCATAGGCTCTATACGGTATGCCATGCTAAGTACCGCACCTGATGGGTGCCTTGCCACATGTCTGGCAAGAGGGTACAAAGGTGATCCAGGAGTAGATCACTGGATAGTGGTCAAAATTATCCTTAGAGTAATAAGGAAATGTTTCTCGGTTATGGAGGTGATAAAGAGTTCGACGTAAAGAGTTACGTCAATGCAAGCTTAACACCTATCCGGATAACTTTGAGTAGAGATACCGGATACGTATAATGGAGCAACAGTTTGGAATAGCTCCAAGTGGAACGTGGTAGCAGCATCTACGATATGACATAAAGTTTTGCGAAGTACATAGGGATCTGAATGTTGCAAACCCGTTGACTACAACCTCTCTCACAAGCATAACATGATCAAACCCAGAACTCATTGAGTGTTAATCACATATTGATGTGAACTAGATTACTGACTCTAGTGAACTCTTTGGATGTTAGTCACATGGCGATGTGACCTATGAGTGTTAATCACATGGCGATGTGAACTAGATTATTGACTCTAGTGCAAGTGGGAGACTGTTGGAAATATGCCCTAGAGGCAATAATAAATTGGTTATTATTATATTTCCTTGTTCATAATAATTGTTTATTATCCATGCTAGAATTGTATTGATAGGAAACTCAGATACATGTGTGGATACATAGACAAACACCATGTCCCTAGTAAGCCTCTAGATGACTAGCTCGTTGATCAATAGATGGTTACGGTTTCCTGACCATGGACATTGGATGTCGTTGATAACGGGATCACATCATTAGGAGAATGATGTGATGGACAAGACCCAATCCTAAGCCTAGCACAGATCGTATAGTTCGTATGCTAAAGCTTTTCTATATGTCAAGTATATTTTCCTTAGACCATGAGATTGTGCAACTCCCGGATACCGTAGGAATGCTTTGGGTGTACCAAACGTCACAACGTAACTGGGTGGCTATAAAGGTGCACTACAGGTATCTCCGAAAGTGTCTGTTGGGTTGGCACGAATCGAGACTGGGATTTGTCACTCCGTATGACGGAGAGGTATCTCTGGGCCCACTCGGTAGGACATCATCATAATGTGAACAATATGTGATCAAGGAGTTGATCACGGGATGATGTGTTACGGAACGAGTAAAGAGACTTGCCGGTAACGAGATTGAGCAAGGTATCGGTATACCGACGATCGAATCTCGGGCAAGTGCTATACCGATAGACAAAGGGAATCGTATACGGGATTGATTGAATCCTTGACATCGTGGTTCATCCGATGAGATCATCGTGGAACATGTGGGAGCCAACATGGGTATCCAGATCCCGCTGTTGGTTATTGGCCGGAGAGTTGTCTCGGTCATGTCTACATGGTTCCCGAACCCGTAGGGTCTACACACTTAAGGTTCGATGACGCTAGGGTTATAGGGAAAGTATGTACGCGGTTACCGAATGTTGTTCGGAGTCCCGGATGAGATCCCGGACGTCACGAGGAGTTCCGGAATGGTCCGGAGGTAAAGATTCATATATGGGAAGTCCTGTTTTGTGATACGGTGTATCCTAGGGCCATCCCCATGGACCCTCCTTCACCCCCTCAAGTGCCTCAAGGACCGATGACACGTGCCCGTACTAGAGCTTTCGAGACCGAGGTGACGTCACTCCTAGCCCTACTTCCTTATGAATCTTGCGAGACATGGTTGCTACCTCAAGCGAGTGTGCTTTGTGTGCTCAGGTGTGAAGGAGACCGCTTCGGAGAAGAGCTTGAAGATGGACAAGCCCCCAAGGTCATGGACGAGCTGATGCAACAAGAAGACCAGAAAGCAGCTCCAGGCCCCGGACATCCGGCCCCCTGGCCCGGACATCCGGCCCCTGGGCATCTCTCTACAGAAGGCCAGCCACAGGGCCCGGACATCCGGCCAGGGCCCGGACATCCGGCCAAGCACGGCCCGGACATCCGGCCTCGGGCCCGGAAATCCGGCGCTCCTGTCCAGAGAGCACCCGAGGCTCGGCTCCTCCCGCCCGGACATCCGGGCCCCCGCCCCGGACATCCGGCGTCCCGTGAAGTCCCGGACATCCGGCCCGCTGCCCGGACGTCCGACTCCTGATCTGCCTGCGCGCAGCACTTGGGCCGAGGCCCGTGTATCCCCTTCGCCCCGTAGACTATATATACTCCTCTCCTCTTTCCGTTTAGGGTTAGCTGTGGTTTAGCTCATTTGACACTTGTGTGGATTTCTCCCACGAGACGGTGCGCCTCTACGGAGAAGATCCACTTCGGATTCAGGACCTCCTTCATCGGAGAAGATCCCCCGGGATATCAAGACCTCCTCCGGGAGAAGACTATCTGTATCACCGTTGTTGACCTTGGATCATGGATCTCAACCTTGTATCGCGAATCTAGCATTTGTGTGATTGCTTTCGTGTTGATTGAGTGTTTTCCTCTTGTGTTTCCCCCATCTTTCCCTTGTGATTCCCCGTGTTCATCGTGTGCCAACCTCCAAACGTGAAAGATCCGCTGATTAGGGTTCCACCCTGTATCATTCGATGCATGGTATAAGAACATGTCATCCATCATGAATGAATAGTTATTGTGTATAGCATGATGTGGATGCAAATTGAGCATACAATTATATGGCACATCTATAGCATGTTCATTCATGGGGAGCATATTGTGCACACAAGCATGGGGATCATGCAATGGATGGGATGGATCAAAATCTCTTAATATGTATGAGGAAACTATGGGGGTCTCCTCATGAGCAATATCGAAAGCATAATATGGAGAAGTGGAACAATCTCCGAAACAATGCATATCCGAAGCTAGGTAATCATGGCATGGCATATGATGGATATGATGCAAAGGAAGCATGTCAATATCATCACAAGAAAAAGAAATGCCAAAAACCATGGGCTTGTCATCTATGCCATATGTGCAAATTGGGTTTATCTTAATGGCATATGTATAGTTACTATGAAGAGATTGCAAATATGACATATGATTGATCTCATGCATAGCATATGACAAGTCAAGTGGGTTGTCAAACATGATGTGACCGATTGAATTATCACAAGAAATCCTACGCAACATGGCATCACAACTAATAGACTCCACATGGCAATCATCAAACTCATCATAAATGGGTAAATCATCGCATGAGGAAATCATACTAGAATGAAGCATGTCAATAGGAGGATCAACATCATGCAAGCAATCAATGTCACAAATGTCCACTAGTGGGACGAGTTCATCACCTTCACCTTTGTTACCTTTCTCATTCCACTCATGTGGTGTAGGTGAGGTGGGAAAGTCCAAATGGTGGTCATCATCATCAACTTGATGGAACCATGTGGGGGGTGCATAATATTCCACCATGGCCATCGTCTTGTCCAATGGTAGGACGAAGTCATCGAGGATCGGCGCGTCATCATATGTGGGACCTAGCACCAAATGAGTAGACACAATAGAGGTGGAGGTTAAGTTGTTAGAAATCGAAATGGCCTCACATGCCCTATCAACTTCCTCACTCTCTCTATGTGGTGGTGGCTCACTCACTCCCTCAAGGTAGGTGCACTCAATGTCACATATGGTGGAGTCACTCAAATCACTCAAGTGGTGGTGATGGTAACTCTCCTCACATGGGAATTGTGGCAACTCATCATATATGGGGCTAGTGGTGAAGTCACTTTCACTCTCAATATGGTGGCACAAGTCACTCAAGTCATCATACGCCGCCGTGGTCGAAGGGAAAATCCCATGCTCAACCATCTCGTCACCGTCGTCGTGGATGAAGGCCGAAGATGGCACATCATCACTCTCGCCTCCTAAGATGGAAGCATCATCCTCGCTCGTCACCATGTCGTTCGCCTTCAAAGCTTGGTCCTCGAATGGCTCCGTAGTCGTAGTCGTCGCCGCACCGTCTTGAAAAAGAGTCGAAGTAGACTCGGCATCATCAATGCCACAAAGAGGGATGGCGGTGGAGTCGAACTTGGGAGCATCGTCTTGGAGCTCGTTGGGCTTGGACATCGTGGTGGTACTACCCTCATGCTCGCCGTCTTGGAGCTTGGTCTTCGAGAAGTTTGCTTGCGGTGGAGAAGCCTTGGCCTTCATGAGTTCTTGTTCCGCCTTGAGAGCACCAATGTAGTTGTCGTCGAGGGACTTGTAGTTCTCGAAGAAGATAGTCTTGTAGATGTCGTTGTGCAATCCCATCATGAAGTGGAGTGATACAGGGTGGAACCCTAATCAGCAGATCTTTCACGAAATGAAGGGGATCCCACGATGAACACGAAGAACACAAAGGGAAACGGGGGAAAACACGAGAGGAAACACACAAGAACAAGTCCAATCACATATCCACTAGACAATCAAACACACAAGATCACACGGTACATGAACAACAAAGGGAAAGATACAAGGTAAAGTTCATCTCCAAGAGGAGGTCTTGAATCCGTGAAGGATCTTCCCGCTAGGGGTCTTGAATCCAAGGTGGATCTTCTCCGTAGAGGGGCCGCGGTCTCTCTCGTGGAGTAGATCCGGGATGGATGAGCAAAGCTCTATCTCTCATATGAGCTAAACCATTGCTAACCCTAAAATGGTGGAGGTGGAGGAGTATATATAGTCTAGTACACGAAGGGGTAAGTGGGAGAGGATACATGGGCCTCTGGCCCGACTCTGCGCGCAGGCAGGCGCCGGATGTCCGGGCTGGGGGCCGGATGTCCGGCCGTTCATGGGAGGCCGGATGTCCGGGCACGGGCCGGATGTCCGGCCTGTCGATGGCCGTTCTTCGGGTGCTTCTGTTGCCCTTGCCGGATTTCCGGGGTGATGCCGGATGTCCGGCCTCTGCTGAAGCGCCGGATGTCCGGGCTGGCGCCGGATGTCCGGGCTGGCACCGGATGTCCGGCGGCTGTAACTTCAGCCGCTCCGTCTTCTTCCGTCTTCTCTTCCAAGCTTCCCTCGCGGATGGTGTAGGTGTTCCTCGGCGCTTGCACTCCTCGTCGTCGTCCGTGAAGCTCCGACAATACCTATGCATGCACACAAGTGGAGTGTCAAGTAGTATACCATCCTCGAAGGGGTCAAGTGAACACGTGTAAAGGAGATGATTCACCTTTATGTATGAGAAGTAGAGGTCGCACGTGTCACTTCCCAAGCAGACTCTTGACATGGTGATGTCCATAGGATACACCGTATCATGCCATCATCTCCATGCTTGATCTTGCTCCAATGTTCATCCTTCTTGTCCAAGCTAGGCCCTTCATTTGTAAGCAAGACAAATGTATCCAATTTAGGCAGCATCATATTCTCATGAACATTAGATTCATTACCAAGAAACGAAAGTACCTGGTAATTTAATTGGCGTGCGCGAGCTCTAGTAATTGGTCCTGTATATGTGTCAGTTGGAGCTGTGGGTGTAACCTTGTTAGTGATGTCCTCATCATCCTCCCCTTCTTGAATTGAAGTCGTCCTCGACGGAAGCTCATCTTCCTCACCCAAGTAAGGCTTCAAATCTGCAATGTTAAATGTGGGACTAACCCCAAAATCTGCAGGCAGCTCAAGTTTATATGCATTATCATTTATTTTCTCTAACACCTTGAAAGGACCATCAGCACGTGGCATTAGCTTTGACTTGCGCAAATTAGGAAACCTATCCTTACGCAAATGTAACCAAACAAGATCTCCAGGTGCAAAGACAACACGTTTTCTACCCTTATCTCCAACAAGTTTATATTTAACATTCATGCGCTCAATATTTTCCTTAGTTAACTCATGCATTTTTAAGATCAATTCAGCACGTTGTTTAGCATCAAAATTAACCTTCTCCGAAGATGGAAGAGGCAACAAATCAATAGGTGCACGAGGTAGAAAACCATAGACAATTTCAAAAGGGCACATCTTAGTAGTAGAATGCAATGAACGATTATAAGCAAATTCAATATGAGGCAAGCATTCTTCCCACATTTTCTTATTATTCTTCAAAACAGCCCTAAGCATAGTAGACAAAGTTCTGTTGACTACTTCAGTTTGTCCATCAGTTTGGGGGTGACAAGTAGTACTAAAAAGCAGTTTAGTCCCCAACTTAGCCCATAAACATCTCCAAAAGTGGCTAAGAAATTTAGTATCACGATCTGAAACAATAGTATTTGGCACACCATGCAAGCGAATAATTTCACGAAAGAACAAATCAGCAACATTAGCAGCATCATCGCTTTTATGACATGGTATAAAGTGTGCCATCTTCGAGAACCTATCCACGACAACAAATATGCTATCCCTCCCCTTCTTTGTTCGAGGTAAACCCAAAACAAAGTTGTGACGCCCCCGATTTGTCCGTACACTAATCATGTACGCAAATGTGTACGGCCAAGATCAGGGACTCACTGGTAGATATCACAACACAACTCTAAAAGTAAAATAAGTCATACAAGCTTCATATTACAAGCCAGGGGCCTCGAGGGCTCGAATACAAGTGCTCGATCATAGACAAGTCAGCGGAAGCAACAAATATCTGAGTGCAGACATAAAGTTAAACAAGGTGCCATAAGATGGCTAGCACAAACTGGGATACAGATCGAAAGAGGAGCAGGCCTCCTGCCTGGGATCCTCCTAACTACTCCTGGTCGTCGTCGGCAGACTGAACGTAGTAGTAGGCACCTCCGGTGTAGTAGGAGTCGTCGTAGGTGGCGTCTGGCTCCTGGGCTCCATCATCTGGTTGCATCATCCGAGAAGAAGGTACAGAAGGGGGAAAAGGGGAAGCAAAGCAACCGTGAGTACTCATCCAAAGTACTCGCAAGCAAGGATCTATACTACATATGCAATGGTAACAATGATATGGGTAATATCGGTGGACTGAACTGCAGCAAGCGGGAATAAGAGGGGGATAGCTAATCCGAACGAAGACTACGCTTCTGGCAGCCTCCATCTTGCAGCAGTAGGAGAGAATAGATGGTAAGTTCACCAAGTAACAACGTATAGCATAATCCTACTCGGCGATCCTCCCGCACATCACCCTGTGAGAGAGCAACCACCGAGTTATATCTGGAACTCATCTGGGTGTGTTTTATCAAGTGTCCGGTTCTAGTTGTCATGAGGTCGGAGTACAACTCCGGGTCGTCCTTTTACCGAGGGACACGGCTATTCGAATAGATTAACTTCCCTGCAGGGGTGCACCACATAACCCAGCACGCTTGATCCCATTTGGCCGGACACACTTTCCAGGGTCATGCCCGGCCTCGGAAGATCAACACGTCGCAGCCCTACCTAAGCACAGCAGAGAGGTCAGCACGCCGGTCTAAGTCCTAGGCGCGCAGGGGTCCGGGCCCATCGCCCAACGCACACCTGCACGTTGCGTACGCGGCCGGTGAGCAGACCTAGCAACCTCCATTACTAAGGAAGTTGCGTTACGCGGTCCAACCCGGCGCGCGCCGCTAAGTCGCTGACGTCAAGAAGGCTTCGGCTGATACCACGACGTCGAGTACCCATAACTATTCCCACGTAGCTGGTTAGTGCGTATAGACCAAATGGCCAGACTCAGATCAAATATCCAAACTCGTTAAGCGTGTTATTATGAAAATCACCGCGGACAACGACCAGGGCCAGGCCACCTCTCGACTGGGTGTCTCAACCTGCCCCTGTCGCTCCGCCACAAAGATCTACTCGGGGGCCGTCAGGAACTCAGGCCCACCACTACCTGGATGGAGCCACCTGTCCTTTCAGCCCCCACATCAAATCACTTGCGGGTACTCAATGAGCCGACCCGACTTTAGTCACATCATGTATCATGTAAAGTGTATGTATAGTATATACCCGTGATCACCACCCGAGGTGATCACGGCCCGATAGTATAGCATGGCAGACGGACAAGGGTGTAGGGCCACTGATGGAATACTAGCATCCTATACTAAGCATTTAGGATTGCAGGTAAGGTATCAACAGTGGTAGCAACAATGACAGGCTATGCAGCAGAATAGGAGTATCGAAAGCAGTAACATGCTACACTACTCTAATGCAAGCAGTAGAGAGAAGAATAGGTGATATCTGGTGATCATAGGGGGGGCTTGCCTGGAAGCCCTGCAGACGAAAGGAATCTTCGGAAGCGTAGCCGTAGTCGAACACCGAAGCATCAATGGTCTCGGGGTCTATCACGGTAACGGAGTCTACCGAAAATAAGCAACGAAGGGGGAAACAAATAAATAACAGAGCAAACAATAGCATCACAAAGCATAACATGGAAATACGCAGTGCTACGTGTGACCTAACGCAGTAGGAGGTGATACTGACGAAGGAGGGAAACATCCGGGAAAGTATTCCCGGTGTTTCGCGGTTTCGGGCGGATGAACGGAGGGGGAAAGTTGCGGGTTCGGTATGCTAGGGATGTGTGGCGGATGAACGGACCGCGTATTCGGGTTCGTCTCGTCGTTCTGAGCAACTTACATATATAAATTATTTTCATCCGAGTTACGGTTTAAAAGATATGATTTTCTAAAGTTTTTATTAATTTCTGGAATTTAATTAATTAATTTAATAGAACATTATCCAGAATAGTGCATGCTGACATCATCATGACGTCAGCAAGACATCAGCGGTCAACTGTGGACTTTGACTAGTCAACAGACTGCTGGGTCCCACATGTCATTCACCGATAACCAGCTAATCAGATTAACCACTAACTAACTAGTTAGGTTTATCCAATCAGAGTTAATTAACTGGTTAAATAACATTAATTAATTAAGTTAACTAATTAATTAATTAATTATATTTATTTATTTATTTTTATCTTCTTTTTTTTTGAAACAGGGGCGTGGGGCCCAACGCCAGTGGCCCCTGGGGGGGGCTTAACGGGGCGGGCGAAACGGGCAGGGGCGCCCGTGGTGCGGGCAATGGCGCCCATCGGGGCAGGGGGAACGAGGCCTGCCCCCGGGGCTATGCCCCGCGGCGGCGAGGCCATGGCGAGGTGCCGGCACCGGGGCCTGGGCACTGCGGGCGGCCGGCAGCGAGGCGATGGCCGGCGGCTGGAGCCGGCGAGGGCGGCCGCCGGCGCGCGGCCATGGCGAGGCGAGCGGGCGAGGGGGCGCATCACGCGGCTAGTGGAGGCGCGCAGCGGTGACCGCGGACGGCAGCGTGCGGGAAGATGGAGGTCGAGGTGGGGCGAGCGCGGCTGTGGCCGGAGTTGTGGGAGCACGCAGGCGAGTGCGGGGAGCGCACAGTACATTGACGCGCGGGAGCGTGGCGGGGACGCGACGATTGGCTCCAGAACGGGCGGGACCTGACGGGAGGGAGAGGAGGAGAGGCCGGGAGGAGCCGGGAAGGCTCACATCGTTGTAGAGGAGGGCTCGGGGAGGCCGGGAGAACCGCGTCGGCGAGGTCCGACGGCCGGATGAGCCGGTGGGCGGGAGGCAGAGCAGAGGCTTGGTGGACGCGGCGCGGGGCTTGGGGCGTCGGGGGAGGGCGGCGGTTGAGGGCGCCACCGCGGGTGGTGCGGTGGCCGACGAGGCGGCGGCGGACTGGCGGGCGGGGCGCCGGCGGGGACCAGGCAGGCGATGGCGTCGGGGCGGACGGGGTCGATCCCGATCCAGTTTGGATCGGGTGGGGGGGAGTGGGGAACGTGGGGTGTCGGTGGGTTGGGGTGTGGGGGCCTAAGTAGGCCAGTTAGGTGGGCCGACCTGGATGCCCAGTTGGGCCAAACGGCCCGGGGGGGGGGGGTTCTTCCTTCTTTTATTTTTCTGTTTGTTTTGTGTTTTTCTATTTTCTTTTCAATTTCTTTTCTGTTTATTTTAGTTCCCCATTTATTTTAGTTTTGTAAATTATAAAGGCAGTTCCAATTTTAGTGTTAATAAGTATGCCACTCCCACATAAGTTTGGGCAACAAAATAAAATAGTTTAATATTTTATAAAATACCAAAGGCATTTACTTAATTGTTTTGTCTGCTGTTTCAATCATTTTGGTGCATTCAAATATGTTATAAAAATAAGGATTCTCCACCATAATTCCTTATGATTTATTTGATACGTCCCGAACATTTTAGTTTTAATGTTTGAAAACTTTTGTGTTTTCTTTTAATTCAAATTTTAATTTGGATCGTTTTCGAACTAACACGAGATTATCAACAGTAATTGTGGTGACGTGTCGTCATTAGTAGAGGGTTACTGTAGCTTAACTATCCGGGCGTCACAATTCTCCTCCACTACAAGAAATCTCGTCCCGAGATTTTAAGCGGTGGAGTAAGGGGGTATAGGTGCTGGTAGCGAAAAGCTAACGAGTCTTCTCGGTCTTGACTGTCCTTTCGAAGAGGTTGATACCTTTCGTTGATGTCTTCATTTCTCTACTTCAAGTCATCGTGAACAAGCCGTCATCCTTTCTTCGGGGTCTCCATCGTCCTACGAATGCGACCAGGGGGAAAAACTTTGGAGGAACGTATCTCCACGAAGTCTGTGCATACGACGGCGAATTCAGAAAGTGATACACGAAGTACCCTACGAGTAGTATTTCGGTGAATTCATTGAGTGCACTATACGATGGTACCAAAGTTTCAAATGGGTAGGCAATCATTCGATGCCTAGACAGAAGCTGGAATGGGGGCTTGAACAACGAGAATAACATGGTGTTTGATTCCAGGATGAATAATGGTATAGAATTTCGCTCGTGGATCACATTCGTACCCAGGTGCAAAGGATACATTAGCATTCGGGTTGTAAAGAAGAGTCAGGTTTTGATCCAGTGGACCTGTGGGTTATGGGCCCACCATGTGGGTTGAAATAGGAAGGGTGGTGACATCTTGCACAGCCTCGACAGGGAGGCATGTCACAGAATAGTCTGTCAGCTAAGTTGGCAACAATGTCGGTACCAAGGACGGGGAACGAAGAGAACCATTTTCTTGCTCGTTGAACGAGGCGGACCAATAGGCAAGGTTCTCGTTCACCGGCAGTTAATGGAATGTTACAACAATAGTAACGAAGTCTTACTGACAGAGTTGTACCACGAGGTGTTTATATAAGCAGAAAATTATTACTGCTTAGATTATATATAGATCAAAGAAAGGTTAAACAAACAAATGGAAAGGAAAATTGTGATTACACACAATTATTAGGAGTGTATCCTTCCCATGGACAAGAAGAACATGGCATACAGGGTAGGAGAGCAAGTACCCAATCATTTAGATAAAGAGGCAAGGATTAATCAATAGGTTACCCATACATCGGTGTTTGGGTAACTGACCAAGAAACATTTAGCATCACGCCTCCAATGTTCTTGTTGATGAGCGGGGTATCATAGTCATGCTTCGAGGTAGCAATGATATGGTGTTTCAATCAAGGGCCAGACTTTGGATACACAAATGATCCATCATGAGCAAGTTATAAAATAAGTCTCACAATTTCCTCCTGGAAGAATAGTTATCCTTGCAGAAGAGAATATAATGATAGGTCCTCCAGCCAGGGGTGCTGGGCATGACATCATATTACCGGGTCATCAAAGGACCAACATTATAACTCCTGGAAAGTGGCCCCAACCATCATATCTGACCGAGATTCAGATCTGATTGGTGTCATGATACCTCAGACTCACGAGGTTCGAGAAGAAAAGGTGCAACACAAATCGTCGAAATGACAGTGCAAGATTCTCGGGAATGAACTATGGGAGCGGGTTCCCGAAACAATAGTTCATCATTAAACCAAGGAGAGGATGAAGCGGTGGCTGATGGGCTCAGCGACAATTCATCGAGAGTTCCAAACGGAGGGATTTCCACAATAATGTGAACAAGAAGACGACACTTATCAATTCAAATGATATAATGTTGTATGCTCGAGGAAAACATACACCATTAATCATTAGTTGGAAGGTGTGCCCGAAATATGACCTTAAGCAGCAAGATTAGTGTTAGAGGGATGATTCAATAACCAACAGTCTAAAAACAAACTGTCGGTCATTAACTTCATAGCAATAGGGTTGCTAGAAGTATAGAACTCAAGCAGCATCGTTAGCATATTGGTATCCCGGTTAAAAACAACACGGGGACCAAGGAAGAATGGTGATGGTGAGAAGTATCATCATACCGAGAATTTCCAAGAGGTGGAGTAATCCTCACAACATTCTGGACATAATGACAATAATACTTCAAGGCAGAACAGAATACAAGCTGGATAGCAAGTTGCATCCATAACATGGACAAGCTCGCGATGAAAGGAAGTCAAAGGTGTCGTCGATGATAATAAAAATCATCGAAGGCAAGGAGGGTATTTGTCATCATGAACACGGTTGACATCTCGGAAGAGATCAAGGTGTTGAAGGTGATCCGACACATTTGTCTGGAGGTTTCAAGAGGATGCAGCCAAACAACAACGAAACAAGCAAGGGAATGTCGAAGTGGCAAGTTATAGGATCAATATATAAGATGCAAGCTTGGAATCAAAGTTGCCTTACTGAACAAGCAACCAGATGCTGAAAGCTCGACGTAAGTTGTGCTCAATCTCTGAAGAATTCGTGCGCCAAAGAAGGGCGAGGTAGCACAGTCAAAGATAGCTAGACAAGGGATGTACCCGATAGCCTAGGAATAAAACCAGATTGAGTTTAAAAATTTCCCAGTAACATCTAATAGGGGTGTTGAATTTTTAGAGTAGATTTGAATTACTAAACGGTATCCTCGATTGACGGCAACCTAGAACCCGTAGAGTGACTACGACAAGCAAAGGTATTACTTCATCAAAAGTTCAAAAGGTGTGGTGCAAAGGCATGATATCCTCGAGATATCAGAGGGTAAAACTCGAAGGTAGAACACGATAAAAGTTGAACTAGGTCATTGACCTAGGACAGTAGATGATTTAACCTTGTCAAAAATTGACGAGGCCTGGAATGGATTTATTCCAGATATATTGAATACGGACAGCATGGTCGGAACCATAACTGCAAGGGATCAAATTTATTGACACCGAAAGAATTATTTAGATGAAAAATCATTTAGCAAGAAGCTCCCGAGACGGTCTACATCGTTTCCATGGGCATGAACAAAAGCTCAAGGTCGACTCCCATTTCTCCAATGCATACGTTTCATTTACCTCTTGCTTTGATAAAATTGTAGTGTTGGAATTTTATCCGGTAGAACACCGGAAGGGTATGACTTGTGAAAACTTTTGGGTTCTCACGAATTAGGGGAAGGCATAGGTTCAACCCATCGGGCATCTTAGTAACATATACCACAAGTTTCAAAAGTAAATACACATGCTCGAAAGCAGAGCATGGTTGGCCAAGTAGAGGATACAATTTACCAAAGGCATTATGTATCAGGGGAAGAACTCAAGGTTTTGATATGTCGGAACGGTCGGATAATAATCCACAAAAGGATCTGGCAGACCGCAACGAATCAGGTGTGAGTATCGATACTCAACTAGAAGAAGAAATAATTAAAGGAGATCACATCATAGAAACAACTGACTAATTCAACCAAATGCAAAGGAATTATGTTTTCCGAAACAAGATATCAAAAGCAAACGCTCTGATCAAGGATGGATAAGTTGAATACACTTAGTTGGACAATCAATAAAGGTTTGAATTGTCGAGAACCAACTCATGTCCGGAATGACGTCTGAGTCGGAAAGATAATTTTATAAAGGATAACCTGATGACGGCGTGCATACGCACAGTTTGAATCAATAGGCTCAAAATGGTTAAGACAAGGGATGTTAACGAAGACTACTAGTCATATGGAATTAACCATAATGCAAGCAGACAAGAATTTCAAGAGTAACAGTCTGCAGAGGATTTTCGAAAGATCGAAAAGTATTCCGAAGAATTTTGTGAGACAGATGATCAATTGAGAAGAACGGATCCTCGATAATCATGAGGCATTAACCGTAAGGGTTTTCATGCGAAATAAAACTGCAAGACAATAAACTCAAAGGATTCTCGGGACAACGGAGAATAATTCAGGGCATCTTGTAACAACAAGAGCGACGAGGAATGATCATGAGAATGACCAGTGCATGCAGATATCCACAAGGCTATATCGGTGATAGTGATTTGCAAAGGCGATGAACACAAGTTCTCGGGTTAACAGCGGAGAGTATCTTCAGGGTCTTCTGGTGCAGCAGACGATCATCGATCATAAGGCACTCTCCGGGTGAAAGTGATAACGAGATCCTAATGTTAGAATTTGCAAAATTCATTTATCCCGAATAGAAGAGAGATAAGAGTCCCAGAGTATAGACGAGGAGTAAAAGATCCTAATACCACCCATTGGTGTTGTGGGCCCGTAAGCCACACAACAAGTTAGTAAATTTGTTTTTCAAAGACTAGACTCAACTTCGGCCAAGGAGTTGGAAAGGGGGATTCCTACAGGCAGTCGGCTCTGATACCAACTTGTGACGCCCCCGATTTGACCGTACACTAATCATGCACGCAAATGTGTACGACCAAGATCAAGGACTCACTGGAAGATATCACAACACAACACTAGACACAAATTAAAATAATACAAGCTTTATATTACAAGCCAGGGGCCTCGAGGGCTCGAATACAAAAGCTCGAAAACACAAGTGTCAGCGGAAGCAACAATATCTGAGTACAGACATAAGTTAAACAAGATTGCCTTAAGAAGGCTAGCATAAAAGTAGCAATGATCGAAAAGGCAAGGCCTCCTGCCTGGGACCTCCTAACTACTCCTCGAAGCCGAACTCCATGTAGACACATCATCGGGATCCTCTGGCTCCTGGACTCCATCATCTGTTGCGGCATCCGGGAAGAAGGGACAAAGGGGGAAAAGGGGGAGAAAAGCAGCCGTGAGTACTCATCCAAAGTACTCGCAAGCAAGGATCTACACTACATATGCAACGGTATCAATGATATGGGTAATATCGGTGGACTGAACTGCAGCAAGCGGGAATAAGAGGGGGATAGCTAATCCAAACGAAGACTACGCTTCTGGCCACCTCCATCTTGCAGCAGTAGAAGAGAATATATGGAAGTAGCAAGTATCCTCGCGTCTCGCAGCCTCCGTCTTGAAGCAGTAGAAGGGAAATAGATGGTAAGTTCACCAAGTAACATCGTATAGCATAAACCTACCCGGCGATCCTCCCGCACATCACCCTGTGAGAGAGCAACCACCGAGTTATATCTGGAACTTGTCTGGGTGTGTTTTATTAAGTATCCAGTTCTAGTTGTCATGAGGTCCGAGTACAACTCCGGGTCGTCCTTTTACCGAGGGACACGGCTATTCGAATAGATTAACTTCCCTGCAGGGGTGCACCACATAACCCAGCACGCTTGATCCCATTTGGCCGGACACACTTTCCAGGGTCATGCCCGGCCTCGGAAGATCAACACGTTGCAGCCCTACCTAAGCACAGCAGAGAGGTCAGCACGCCGGTCTAAGTCCTAGGCGCGCAGGGGTCCGGGCCCATCGCCCAACGCACACCTGCACGTTGCGTACGCGGCCGGTAAGCAGACCTAGCCTCTCCTAATACCAGAGTAGGCTTTCCAGTCCAATCCGGCGCGCGCCGCTAAGTCGCTGACGTCAAAAAGGCTTCGGCTGATACCACGACGTCGAGTACCCATAACTATTCCCACGTAGCTGGTTAGTGCGTATAGACCAAATGGCCAGACTCAGATCAAATACCAAGATCCCGTTAAACGTGTTATTATGAAATAACCGCGGACAACGACCAGGGCCAGGCCCACCTGTCTCCTAGGTGGTCGCAACCTGCCCTGTCGCTCCGCCACAAAGTAACCATCAGGGGACTGTCGGGAACCCAGGCCCACCACTACCTGGGTGGAACCACCTGCCCCTTCAGCCCCCATATCCGAACCATCATCATGTGTCATGTAAAATGTATGTAATATAAACCCGTGATCACCCCCAAGTGATCACGGCCCGATAGAATAGCAGGGCAGACGGACAAGGGTGTAGGGCCACTGATGGTATACTAGCATCCTATACTAAGCATTTAGGATTGCAGGTAAGGTATCAACAATGGTAGCAACAATGACAGGCTATGCAGCAGAATAGGATTATCGAAAGCAGTAACATGCTACACTACTCTAATGCAAGCAGTAGAGAGAAGAGTAGGCGATATCTGGTGATCAAAAAGGGGGGGGGGCTTGCCTGGAAGCTCTGCAGACGAAAGGAATCTTCGGAAGCGAAGCCGTAGTCGAACACCGAAGCATCAATGGTCTCGGGGGCTACCGGAAAGAAGTAACGGAGGGGGGAACATAATAAATAACAAAGCAATCAAAGCAACACAAAGTGTAACATGGCAAAACGCGGTGCTACGTGTGACCTAACGCGGTAGGAGGTGTTACCGACAAAGGGGGCAAACATCCGGGAAAGTATTCCCGGTGTTTCGCGTTTTCGGGCGGATGAAACAGAGGGGGAAAGTTGCAGGTTCGGTATGATAGAGGTGTGTGGCGGACGAACGGACCGCGTATTCGGATTCGTCTCGTCGTTCTAAGCAACTTTCATGTACAAAGTTTTTCCATCTGAGGTACGGTTTAAAAGATATGATTTTCTAAAGTTTTTATTAATTTCTGGAATTTAGTATTAATTAAATTAATTCGAAAAAGGATTTATGACATCAGCATGATGTCAGCGGTCAACGTTGACCGTTGACTAGTCAAACTAACTGGTGGGCCCTATCTGCCATAGACTAATTAATTACCTAACAGACTATTTAGTTTAGTTAGCTAATTAGCTTTAACTAACACACGTTGATTAAGGTAATTTACTATCCTAATTAATTAATTAATTAATTAATTAATTCTTATTACTATTATTTTCTTTTTCATTCATTTTTTTTTTCTGGAGTTGGGCCCCACTAGTCAGTGGCCCTGGGGGCCTAGCGGGGCGGGTACGGGCGCAGAGACGGATCGGGGCTCCGCCC
>LR738709.1:323681936-323815507 GCA_902687465.1 Secale cereale
GACGTGGCTTGAATGCAACCGTACTACGGGGCGAGGGAGAGAAAGGGGAGAGAAAGGGGAGGAGCCGGATGCTCACATCGTTGCAGAGAGGGATCGGGGACGCCGGAGGAACCTTGCCGGCGAGGTCCGGCGGCTGGACGGGCCGTCAGGCACGAGGCAGAGTAGAGGGCGGCGCGAGGTCGATGCGAGGAGCGGCGGGGCGGAAGCGGTGGTCCTCGGGCCTGGCCGCGCTTGAGGTTGGGAGGAGACAGCGACGATGCGGCGGCCTGCTAGTGGCGAAGCGGCGGGTGCACGGGGGCCTCTGTGGCCGGCGGTTCATGGCGCGCGGGCGGCGGGATCGAACCCTCCTGGTTCGATCTGATCCACTCCAAGCGGGGGAAGAAGAAGTGGGGATCGGGGGAGGGAAGTGGGGGCTGTCGGTGGTGATAATGCGAGCGAGGGGGGCGGCTGGGCCGGATGGCCTAGGTGGCCAGCTGGGCCACGGCCCAGCAGGGGGTTCTTCTCTTTTTTTTGTTTTTGTTTTGTTTTACTTTTTCCTATTTTCTTTTCTATTTTCTTTTATTTGTAGATTTATAAAATACAGAAGTTGTACCTTAAATATTACTACTAATTTATACCTCTGCTACAAAAAGTTTAAACCCCTAAATAAATAGTTTAACATCTTATAATTAATAAAAGGTAATTATTATCTTGGTTATGCTGCTGTTATATTCATTTTAGAGTAATTAAGCATTTTATAAAAATGTGGTTCCTTCACCATATTGAGTATGGATTATTTGCCACAAACCGAACATTTTGGTTTTAATGTTTCAAAACTTTTGTTGTTTGCCTTTGTTTCAAATTTGAATTTGGATCGGTTCTGAACTAACGCTAGATTAGCAACAGTGATCGTGGTGACGTGGCATCCTTAACCAAGAGTTACTATAGCTTGATTACCCGGGCGTCACAGCATTATAAGATGATCCCTTACTAAATTTCAAGGTATAAGTGTTCTCCCTGAGTATGCACCGTTGCGAAAGTTCGTCGTGCCGAGACACCACGTGATGATCGGGTGTGATAAGCTCTACGTTCAAATACAACGGGTGTAAGCCAGTTTTGCACACGCAGAATACTCGGGTTAAACTTGACAAGCCTAGCATATACAGATATGGCCTCGGAACACTGGAGACCGAAAGGTCGAGCGTGAATCATATAGTAGATATGATCAACATAAGATGTTCACCATTGAAAACTACTCCATCTCACGTGATGATCGGACATGGTTTAGTTGATTTGGATCACGTGATCATTTAGATGACCAGAGGGATGTCTATCTAAGTGGGAGTTCTTTAAATTAATATGATTAAACTGAACTTTAATTTATCATGAACTTAGTCCTGATAGTTTTTGCATATCTATGTCGTTGTAGATCAATGGCCCGTGCTACCGTTCCTTTGAATTTTAATGCATTCCTAGAGAAAGCTAAGTTGAAAGATGATGGTAGCAATTACACGGACTGGGTCCGTAACCTGAGGATTATCCTCATTGCTGCACAGAAGAATTATGTCCTTGAAGCACCGCTAGGTGACAAGCCCCCTTCCGCTAATGCAGACGCTTTGAACGTCTGGCAGTCGCGGTCTGATGACTACACGATAGTTCAGTGTGCCATGCTTTACGGCTTAGAACCGGGACTTCAACGACGTTTTGAACGTCATGGAGCATATGAAATGTTCCAGGAGTTGAAGTTAATATTTCAAGCAAATGCCCGAATTGAGAAATATGAGTTTCCAATAAGTTCTACAGCTGCAAAATGGAGGAGAATAGTTCTATCAGTGAACACTTGCTCAGAATGTCTGGGTACTACAATCATATGACTCAACTTGGTTGCAATGTTGACGAAGATAGTGTTATTGATAGAGTTCTTCAATCACTGCCACCAAGCTATAAAGGCTTCGTGATGAACTATAACATGCAAGGGATGCAAAAGACAATTCCCGAGCTCTTCGCTATGCTCAAAGCTGCGGAGGTAGAAATCAAAAAGGAGCATCAAGTGTTGATGGTTAACAAGACCACTAGTTTCAAGAAAAAGGGCAAGGGAAAGAAAGGGAACTTCAAAAAGAATAGCAAATCAGTTGCTACTTCAACGAAGAAACCCAAATCTGGAGCCAAGCCTGAAACTGAGTGCTTCTACTGCAAGGGAACTGGACACTGGAAGCGGAACTGCCCCAAGTATTTGGCGGATAAGAAGGATGGCAAGATGAACAAAGGTATATGTGATATACATGTTATTGATGTGTACCTTACTAATGCTCGTAGTAGTACCTGGGTATTTGATACTGGTTCGGTTGCTAATATTTGTAACTCGAAACAGGGACTACGGATTAAACGAAGATTAGCTAAGGACGAGGTGACGATGCGCGTGGGAAACGGTTCCAAAGTCGATGTGATCGCCGTCGGCACGCTACCTCTACATCTACCTTCGGGATTAGTTTTAGACCTAAATAATTGTTATTTGGTGCCAGCGTTGAGCATGAACATTATATCTGGATCTTGTTTATTGCGAGACGGTTATTCATTTAAATCAGAGAATAATGGTTGTTCCATTTTTATGAATAATATCTTTTATGGTCATGCACCCTTAAAAAGTGGTCTATTCTTACTGGATCTTGATTGTAGTGATACACATATTCATAATATTGAAACCAAAAGATGCAAGGTTAATAATGATAGTGCAACTTATTTGTGGCACTGCCGTTTGGGTCATATTGGTGTAAAACGCATGAAGAAGCTCCATAAAGATGGACTTTTGGAATCACTTGATTATGAATCACTTGGTGCATGCGAACCATGCCTCATGGGCAAGATGACTAAAACTCCGTTCTCCGGAACCATGGAGCGAGCAACAGATTTGTTGGAAATCATACATACTGATGTATGTGGACCAATGAGTGTTGATGCTCGCGGCGGGTATCGTTATTTTCTGACCTTCACTGATGATTTGAGCAGATATGGGTATATCTACTTAATGAAACACAAGTCTGAAACATTTGAAAAGTTCAAAGAATTTCAGAGTGAAGTTGAGAATCATCGTAACAAGAAAATAAAATTCCTACGATCTGATCGTGGAGGAGAATATTTGAGTTACGAGTTTGGTCTTCATTTGAAACAATGTGGAATAGTTTCACAACTCACGCCACCTGGAACACCACAACGTAATGGTGTGTCCGAACGTCGTAACCGTACTTTATTAGATATGGTGCGATCTATGATGTCTCTTACCGATTTACCACTATCGTTTTGGGGTTATGCTTTAGAGACAGCTGCATTCACGTTAAATAGGGCACCATCTAAATCCGTTGATACGACGCCTTATGAACTGTGGTTTGGCAAGAAACCAAAGTTGTCGTTTCTTAAAATTTGGGGCTGCGATGCTTATGTGAAAACACTTCAACCTGATAAGCTCGATCCCAAGTCGGAAAAATGTGTCTTCATAGGATACCCAAAAGAAACTGTTGGGTACACCTTCTATCACAGATCCGAAGGCAAAATATTCGTTGCTAAGAACGGATCCTTTTTAGAAAAGGAGTTTCTCTCGAAAGAAGTGAGTGGGAGGAAAGTAGAACTTGATGAGGTAATTGTACCTTCTCCCATATTGGAAAGTAGTACATCACAGGAAATTGTTCCAGTGATTCCTACACCAATTAGTGAGGAAGTTGATGATAATGATCATGAAACTTCGGATCAAGTTTCTACTGAACGTCGTAGATCAACCAGAGTACGTTCCGCACCAGAGTGGTACGGCAACCCAGTTCTGGAAATAATGTTACTAGACCATGATGAACCTACGAACTATGAGGAAGCGATGATGAGCCCAGATTCCGCAAAATGGCTTGAAGCCATGAAATCTGAGATGGGATCCATGTATGAGAACAAAGTATGGACCTCGGTTGACTTGCCCGATGATCGGCAGGCCATCGAAAATAAATGGATCTTCAAGAGGAAGACCGACGCAGACGGTAATATTACTGTTTACAAAGCTTGACTTGTTGCGAAAGGTTTTCGACAAGTTCAAGGAGTTGACTACGATGAGACTTTCTCACCTGTAGCGATGCTTAAGTCTGTCCGAATCATGTTAGCAATTGCCGCATTTTATGATTATGAAATCTGGCAAATGGATATCAAAACTGCATTCCTAAATGGATATCTCAAAGAAGAGTTGTATATGATGCAACCAGAAGGTTTTGTCGATCCAAAAGGTGCTAACAAAGTTTGCAAACTCCAGCGATCCATCTATGGACTGGTGCAAGCATCTCGGAGTTGGAATATACGCTTTGATGAGGTGATCAAAGCATATGGTTTTATACAGACTTTTGGAGAAGCCTGTATTTACAAGAAAGTGAGTGGGAGCTCTGTAGCATTTCTAATATTATATGTAGATGACATATTGTTAATTGGAAATGATATAGAATTTCTGAATAGCATAAAAGGATACTTGAATAAAAGTTTTTCAATGAAAGACCTCGGTGAAGCTGCTTACATATTAGGCATCAAGATCTATAGAGATAGATCAAGACGCTTAATTGGACTTTCACAAAGCACATACCTTGATAAGATTTTGAAAAGGTTCAAAATGGATCAGTCAAAGAAAGGGTTCTTGCCTGTTTTACAAGGTATAAAGTTGAGTAAGACTCAATGCCCGACCACTGCAGAAGATAGAGAGAAAATGAAAGTCATTCCCTATGCCTCAGCCATAGGATCTATCATGTATGCAATGCTGTGTACCAGACCTGATGTGTGCCTTGCTATAAGTCTAGCAGGGAGGTACCAAAGTAATCCAGGAGTGGATCACTAGACAGCGGTCAAAAACATCCTAAAGTATCTGAAAAGAACAAAGGATATGTTTCTCGTATATGGAGGTGACAAAGAGCTCGTCGTAAACGGTTACGTCGATTCTAGCTTTGACACTGATCCGGATGACTCAAAGTCACAAACCGGATATGTATTTTTATTGAACGGTGGAGCTGTCAGTTGGTGCAGTTCCAAGCAGAGCGTCGTGGCGGGATCTACGTGTGAAGCGGAATACATAGCTGCTTCGGAAGCAGCAAATGAAGGAGTCTGGATGAAGGAGTTCATATCCGATCTAGGTGTAGTACCTAGTGCATCGGGCCCAATGAAAATCTTTTGTGACAACACTGGAGCCATAGCCTTGGCGAAGGAATCCAGGTTTCACAAGAGAACAAAGCACATCAAAAGACGCTTCAATTCCATCCGCGATCTAGTCAAGGAGGGAGACATAGAGATTTGCAAAATACATACGGATCTGAATGTTGCAGACCCGTTGACTAAGCCTCTTCCACGGGCAAAACATGATCAGCACCAAGACTCCATGGGTGTGAGAATCATCACTTTGTAATCTAGATTATTGACTCTAGTTCAAGTGGGAGACTGAAGGAAATATGCCCTAGAGGCAATAATAAAGATGTTATTTGTATTTCCTTATATCATGATAAATGTCTTTTATTCATGCTAGAATTGTATTAACCGGAAACTTAGTACATGTGTGGATACATAGACAAAACAGTATGTCCCTAGTATGCCTCTACTAGACTAGCTCATTGATCAAAGATGGGTATGTTTCCTAGCCATAGACATGAGTTGTCATTTGATCAACGGGATCACATCATTAGGAGAATGATGTGATGGACAAGACCCATCCGTTAGCATAGCACTATGATCGTTTAGTTTAACTGCTATTGCTTTCTTCATGACTTATACATGTTCCTATGACTATGAGATTATGCAACTCCCGAATACCGTAGGAACACCTTGTGTGCTATCAAACGTCACAACGTAACTGGGTGATCATAAAGATGCTCTACAGGTGTCTCCGAAAGTATTCGTGGTGTTGGCATAGATCAAGATTGGGATTTGTCACTCCGAGTGTCGGAGAGGTATCTCTGGGCCCTCTCGGTAGCACACATCACAATAAGCCTTGCAAGCAAAAGGACTAATGAGTTAGTCACGAGATGATGTGTTACGGAACGAGTAAAGAGACTTGCCGGCAACGAGATTGAACTAGGTATAAAGATACCGACGATCGAATCTCGGGCAAGTAACATACCGTTTGACAAAAGGAACAACGTATGTTGTTATGCGGTTCTGACCGATAAAAGATCTTCGTAGAATATGTAGGAGCCAATATGAACATCCAGGTTCCGCTATTGGTTATTGACCAGAGATGAGTCTCGGTCATGTCTACATAGTTCTCGAACCCGTAGGGTCCGCACACTTAACGTTTGATGACGATCGGTATTATGAGTTTTTGAGTATTGATGTACCGAAGGTAGTTCGGAGTCCCGGATGAGATCACGGACATGACGAGGAGTCTCGAAATGTCCGAGACATAAAGATTGATATATTGGACGGCTGTATTCGGACACCGGAAGTATACCGGAAAAGTTTCGGATTTATCGGGAATGCCGGAGGGGGTTACCGGAACCCCCTACGAGAGGGAATGGTCCATAGTGGGCCTAAAGGGTGAGAGAGAGGCAGCCCATAGGGCTGGCCGGCGCCCCCACCTAGGAATCCTAGTTGGACTAGGATTGGGGGGGGGGCGCCACCTCTCCTAATCCTTTCCCCCTTCTTCCTTCCGGTGAATCCTACTAGGAATAGGATTGCAATCCTATTCCTAGTAGGAGTCCCCTCCCTAGCCGCACCATAGGAGGTGGCCGACCCCTCCTCCCTTGCTCCTTTATATACGGGGGCAGGGGGGCACCCAAAGACACACAAGTTGAATTGTTTTAGCCGTGTGCGGTGCCCCCCTCCACAGAATCACACCTCGGTCGTACCGTCGCGGAGCTTAGGCGAAGCCCTGCGCCGGTGAACACATCATATCCGTCACCACGCCGTCGTGCTGACGAAACTCTCCCGTGAAGCTCAACTGGATCAAGAGCTCATGGGACGTCATCAAGCTGAACGTGTGCTGAACGCGGAGGTGCCGTACGTTCGGTGCTTGATCGGTTGGATCGCGAAGAAGTTCGACAACATCAACCGCGTCACTTGACGCTTCCGCTCCCGGTCTACGAGGGTACGTAGACACACTCTCCCCTCTCGTTGCTATGCATCTGGTAGATAGATCTTGCGTGATTGTAGGAAAATTTTAAAATACTACGTTACCCAACAATGTGGCAGATGGGAATTTGTTAATGTCCGGTTGTAGATAACTTGACACCATATTCATGAATACACTACCTGCGTGAGTAACTGTGATGGTCTCTTTCCGAAGGGCTTCGGGAAGTGAACATGGTGGGGTTATGTTTGATCGTGAGTAGTTAGGATCACTTCTTGATCAACTTGGCGATCGTTGGCACTTGTTCTCTTCTCGCTCTAAACTCGTAAGCTAGTGCTTAGTGCTTGCTGCAACCTAGTTTACGGCTTTTCCACACCTAAGGCTTTGATAGTTTTGCTACCCGGGAACGGGATTGCTGAGTCCTCCGTGGCTCACAGATTCAACACACACCAGATGCAGGTACCGCTGAGACCGATGCAGAAGATTGTTCATAGCTGTACTGGGAGTTCGACGAAGAGCGTGGACGTTACTATGTGTCTTATCCCGACGATCAGTAGTGGCTCTTACTAGGATGATTCGGGCTTGTGTTATTTATGGTATCCTTTCGTTTGGATTTCGTCCGTAGTCGGACTCTGATGTTATTTGGATGATGTATGCTATTGTATTCACTTGTGTGACGTGGCGAGTGTAAGCCAACTATCATTTTACACTTTCATCCCTGATTTTACATGAGTTGTGCAAAGATACCATACTTGAGATCATTCTAGTATGCGTTTATGTCCTTAAGTCGTGCCTCGACACGTGGGGGACATAGCCGCATACTGGGCATTACAACTTACCCACTGGCTATCAGTAACTGGATAGATTATACCTGCCACTAGAAGCTTTAGTATTTCCTTCCTTACCACTTCTTTCATCTTAGGGTTTAACCGTCGTTGATGATCAATAACCGGGTTAGCGCCCTCTTCCAATTTTATCTTGTGTTGGCATAAAGTGGGTCTAATGCCCTTAAGATCATCCAGAGTATATCCAATAGCAGCACGGTGCTTCTTCAGAGTTTTCAATAATTTTTCTTCTTCCTGTTCTGAAAGGTTAGCACTGATAATAGCATGATATATCTTCTTTCATCAAGATAAACATACTTAAGATTATCAGGTAATGGTTTAAGTTCAAACACGGGATCACCCTTGGGTGGAGGAGGATCCCCTATTATTTCAATAGGCAGGTTTTTTTTCAATACGGGTCCCTGCTTAAAGATTATTTCATCTATTTCCCTTCTCTCATTCATATACATATCATTTTCATGGTCTAGCAGATATTGTTCTAAAGGATGGTTAGGATGCACAACAATAGAAGCAAGACCAATAATTTCATCCTTACTAGGTAATTATTTATCATGGGGTTGTCTATGAAATTTAGCAAAGTTAAAGTCATGAGACATATCCCCTAAACTAACAGTAACAATATCTTTTACGCAGTCTATCTTAGCATTAATAGTATTCAAGAAGGGTCTACCAAATATAATGGGACAAAAATATTCTTGTGGGGAACTAAGAATAAGAAAATCAGCAGGGTATTTAACCTTCCCACACAAGACTTCAACATCTCTAACAATCCCAACTGGTGAAATAGTGTCTCTATTAGCAAGTTCAATAGTGACATCAATACCTTTTGGCTCAACGGGTGCAATATCATGCATAATTTCTTTATATAAGGAATGAGGGATTATACTAGCAGTAGCATCTACGTCACATAAACCATGATAGCAATGATCTCCTATTTTAATAGAAATAACAGGCAAGCCTACAACAGGTCTATGTTTATTCCTAGCATCGGGTTTGGCTATTCTAGAAGCTTCCTCTTGGAGGTAAATAACATGTCCATCTAAATTTTCAACCAAGAGATCTTTAACCATAGCAACACTAGGTTCAACTTTAATTTGCTCATAGGGTGTAGGTGTTCTAGTATTACTCTTACGAACCACAGTTGAAGCTTTAGCATGATCCTTTATTCTAATAGGGAAAAGGTGGTTTCTCAATATAAGAAGTGGGAACAATAGGATCAACATTATAAGTGATAGTTTTTTCTTCAACTTTAACAGGTTCAACTACTTTTACTTCAATGGGAGGATGGTATTTAAACCACTTCTCATTGGGAAGATCAACATGAGTAGCAAATGAATCACAAAAAGGAGCTACTATCTCATAGTCAAGTCCATATTTAGTGCTAAACTCACGGAAAACATCGGTATCCATAAAAGCATTAACACAATCAAACTTAGGGGTCATACCTGACTCCTTACCTTTGTCGAGATCCTAATCTTTAGAGTTGCATTTAATTCTTTCCAATAAATCCCATTTGAATTCAATAGTCTTCATCATAAAAGAACCAACACAAGAATTATCGAGCATGGTGCGATTATTGAGAGAAAGCCGAGCATAAAAAATTTGAATGATCATTTTTCTTGAGAGCTCATGATTAGGGCATAAATATAACATTTACTTAAGCCTCCCCCAAGCTTGAGCGATGATTTCTCCTTCGCGAGGCCAAAAATTATATATATAATTACGATCACGATGAACCTGATGCATAGGGTAGAACTTCTGATGAAATTCCAACTTCAGTCGATTATAGTTCCATGATCCAATATCATCGCATAGCCTAAACCATGTCAATGCATCTTCCTTTAAAGATAAAGGGAAGACCTTCTTCTTGATAACATCCTCAGGCATTCCTACAAGCTTAAATAATCCACAAACTTCATCCACATAGATTGGGTGTAAATCGGGATGCAGCGTTCCATCTCCTGTAAAGGGATTATCTAGCAGTTTCTCTATCATACCCGAAGGGATTTCAATGCAAACATTTTCAGTAGGTTCAGTAGGTTGAGGAGCAACTCTTTGCTCTATTGGTCGGGGTGAAGATACCCCGAAAAAGCCCCTCAAAGGATGATGAGCCATAGTAACAAGTGACAGTAAATTTCAGCACACTATATAAAATTTTCCTTACCAAAGCGCTTCACTCTCCGGCAATGGCGCCAGAAAAGAGTCTTGATGACCCACAAGTGTAGGGGATCTATCGTAGTCCTTTTGATAAGTAATAGTGTCGAACCCAACGAGGAGCAGAAGGAAATGATAGGCAGTTTTCAGTAAGGTGTTCTCTGCATGCACTGAAATTATCGGTAACAGATAGTTTTGTGATAAGGTAATTGGTAACAAGTGACAAATAGTAAAAGTAAATAAGGTGCAGCAAGATGGCCCAATCCTTTTGGTAGCAAAGGACAAGCCTGGACAAACTCTTATATGAAGGAAACCGCTCCCGAGGACATATGGGAATTATTGTCAAGCTAGTTTTCATCACGTTCATATGATTCGCGTTCGGTACTTTGATAATTTGGTATGTGGGTGGACCGATGCTTGGTTGCTGTCCTTACTTGGACAAGCCTCCCACTTATGATTAACCTCTATTGCAAGCATCTGCAACTACAAAATTAGTATTAAGGTAAACCTAACCATAGCATGAAACAAGTGGATCCAAATCAGCCCCTTACGAAGCAACACATAAACTAGGGTTTAAGCTTCTGTCACTCTAGCAACCCATCATCTACTTATTACTTCCCAATGCCTTCCTCTAGGCCCAAACAATGGTTTAGTGTCATGTAGTCGATGTTCACATGACACCACTAGAGGAGAGACAACATACATCTCATCAAAATATCGAACGAATACCAAATTCACATGACTACTTATAGCAAGACTTCTCACATGTCCCCAGGAACAAAAGTAACTACTCACAGGACATAATATTGTTCATGATCAGAGGGGTATTAATATGCATAATGGATCTGAACATATGATCTTCCACCAAGTAAACCAACTAGCATCAACTACAAGGAGTAATCAACACTACTAGCAACCCACACATACCAATCTGTGGTTTGGGTACAAAGATTGGATACAAGAGATGAACTAGGGTTTGAGAGGAGATGGTGCTGGTGAAGATGTTGATGAAGATAACCCTCCCCAAGATGGGAGAATTGTTGGTGATGACGGCGGTGATGATTTTCCCCTCCCGGAGGGAAGTATCCCCGGCAGAACAGCTCCGCCGGAGCCCTAGATTGGTTCCGCCAAGGTTCCGCCTCGAGACGGCGGCGTCTAGTCCCGAAAAGCCTCCTTATGATTTTTTTTCCAGGTCAAAACACCTCATATAGGAGAAGCTGGGCATCGGGGGGTCACCGGGTGGCCCACGAGGCAGGGGGCGTGCCCAGAGGGGGGGGGCGCCCCCCCACCCTCGTGGACAGGTGGTGGCCCCCTGGTGAATATCTTTCGCGTGGTATTTTTTATATTTTCCGAAACAGTGTTTCGTGGAGTTTCGGAGCTTTTTGAGTTGTGCAGAATAGGTTTCCAATGTTTGCTCCTTTTCCAGCCCAGAATTCCAGCTGCCGGCATTCTCCCTCTTCATGTAAATCTTGTAAAATAAGAGAGAAAAGGCATAAGTATTGTGACTTAACGTGTAATAACAGCCCATAGTGCAATAAATATCAACATCAAAGCATGATGCAAATGGACGTATCATATGGTAGCAGCTTCTCCTTGAGGGCAGCTTCAGGTTTTTCGTGCGGGCGAAAATCAATGGGATTCTCAAGCCCCTCATCGCGAATGTTCAGAAGATCCATGAAGGCCTTCCAGGTAGCAGACAACCTCTCACCATTGGTCATCCAAGTCATTGTTTGCCCCTCATCGGTGTGGAAGTGGACGGAGGTAGAGAACTGAGCCACAATCTATGGATCATAGTCAAGTTGAAAGGATATGATTCCCTCGAGGTTAAGCTGCTCCACCATGTCCAGAGGTTCACCAAAATATGCATGTTCCTTCCGCATACGAGTCATGTCAATCCACTGAACATGTACATATATGTTTTTCTTTGCCTTGATCACATCTAGGAAGATGAGAACCTGTTGCTCGGTCCAGAATAAGTCACTGCCCTTGATATGAGCCCTAGGGTTGACATATGGGTTGATCTTGCAGCGAACCAGAAACTCCGCTTGAGGCATCCTATCCCAACTGACAGTGGGCTCCTTGATCTTGGTTGCGGTTGACTTGAAGTTGCGTTTTGGAGCATTGGACCCCTCAGGTACATCTTGATTGCGAAGGCGATTGGAACTTGTATCATGAGAGGGATTCAAGCGTCTGGAACCAGAACCGAAGCCACCACCTATGACACACAATGCAAACACAAGAGAATAGCGAAAGAAGTCATTGCAAATGCCAAGACATACAAGAGAACCAAATAGAAATGAGAATTGGTAGGGCAAAACATGGCAGTTTTAGAGTGAGCGGTAGTACCGCAGGCAACGCGGTAGTAAAAAATTACCGTCATGCCGACAACGGTAGTACCGCTCCAGGAGGTGCGGTAGTACTGTAGGGCATGCGGTGGTACCACTCCATCAGGGCGGTAGTATCACACAGGGCAGAAAACGCACAAACCGCAAATCTGAACAACCGAAATTTCATATCGGTACTATCGTGGATCAAAACTACCATGTTGTATCCTACCAAATAACATTTCTACCTCACAAGCACCCTCCAACCATCAACTCCTGCAATGATTTAGCCAAAAATCAATGAAACCAACTCATAAGCCCCTCAAACATAGATTTGACAAAGAGGAACAAAGAGAGAAGAACTAGGGGCAATACCGGGTTCCATGTCACGAGGGAGAAGTGGGGAATGATCCCACCGGACGAAATGGGAGGATAGTGGCCGGAGATAGAGATCCGGCGAGGTCCTCCGGTGCCTTTCCTTGAGAGGAGAGAGAGAGATGCGAGAGGAGAAGAAATGAATGGGTATGGGGGAGTTGGAACTTCCCCTGCCTGTCCTTAACCTCCTCGCAGTCTCGACAGCACGTTAGTACCGCATGTCATCGTGGTAGTACCGCACATCTAGCGGCAGTAAACTTAATGCCGCTTATTGGGCGGTAGTGCCGCTCCTACAGCGGCAGTAAAAAAATACTACCGCGCTGGATGAGGTAGTACTATGCTAGGGCTGCTGATGCACGAGTGTAGTAGAACCCCTCTCCAGCGGTAGTACCGTGGCGAGCCACAGTATTACCGCACAGCCAAGGAAAGGCTGGTTTGGGAGAGAATAACGAAGACCTTTGCAAAAAAAAGAATAATAAAAAAGATTTCGAAGACGCAAGTATACAATGACAAACCAAATAAGCTTCAAGCAAAAGGACACACACGAGAGGGCACAAATGAAGCAACTCAAACAAGAACACGATCCAAAAAGATTCGACAAGAGAAATGAGGACCAAACACCGAAATGATTCCTCTCAGGAAGAGAGGGCGGTAGCCGGAGCCACCTATGTTTGAGTCAATTGGTATGGCACCACGAAGAATTATCCTTGGGTCCATGACCTAAACTCATCTTTGAAGCACAAGTACCATAAAAAATGGCTAATGTGAAAGACGTGGTTGATTTATGCATAATGGGGGGGGGGAGGGAGAGTTCATTGAGATAACAACACTCCCCCTATGTCCATGCCTACATCTAGAACAAGGTACCATGATGAGTGTGGTGGGGTGTGCCTAGAATCAAGCCACATTGCTCAAACAAATGATTTTAGCTCATGCCTTAATTCGCGAAATCTTGCTTCATCAAGAGGCTTGGTGAAAATATCTACTAGTTGCTCTTGAGTGGTTATGTAGATGATATCAATATCTCCCCGCTTGATGTGATCCCTAATGAAATGATGACGAATTTAAATGTGCTTCGGCTTGCTATGTTGCACCGGATTGAGAGAAATCTCGATAGCACTTTCATTGTCACATAGAATAGGCACTTTGTCACAAGTGACATCGTAGTCCTTTAAAGTTTGCATCATCCATAGAAATTGTGCACAACAACTTGAGGAGGCAACATACTCGGCATGGGTGGACGAGAGATATATACAATTTTGCTTATTCGAAGACCAACTCACCAAAGAGCGACCATGGAATTGGCACCCTCCAGAAGTTGACTTCCTATCCACATAATCTCCCTCCCAATGCGAATCCGAGTAGCCCATGAGATCAAAGCTTGCTCCTTTGGGGTACCACTCTGAGGTATGAGCCAAATATAGAAAGATTCGCTTGACAACCACATAGTGACTTTCCTTAGGTGCGTCTTTAAAACGTGTACAAATTCCCACACTCAACATGATATCCGGTCTAGATGCACAAAGGTAAAGCAAGGATCCAATCATGGAGCGATATACCTTTTCATCCACCGCTTTACCATTGGGATCACTGTCAAGCTTGCATTTGGTGGCCATCGGAAACTTTACCGGCTTGACATCGTCTAGCTTGAATTTCTTCAGCATGTCTTGGGTATACTTGGCTTGGTTGACGAACGTTCCTTCTCTTCTTTGTTTGACTTCGAACCCAAGAAAGAACTTCAACTCTCCCATCATGGACATCTCAAACTTCTTGGTCATTAGTGCGGCAAACTCATCATTGAAAGATTTGTTAGGAGAACCAAAGATAATATCATCAACATATAGTTGGCAGATGAACAAATCCCCTTTGACCCTCTTGGTAAAAAGAGTGGGATCAATTTTCCCAGTTTCAAACCCATGATCTTGCAAAAACTCGGTAAGGTGCTCATACCACACATGTGGGGCTTGTTTAAGGCCATAGAGCGCCTTTTTGAGTTTGTATACATGAGTGGGGAACTTGGGATCCTTGAATCCTAGAGGTTGTTTGACATATACCAACTCATTCAATGGACCATTTAGAAATGCACTATTCACCTCCATTTGTTGCAATTTAAAATCATGATGAGAAGCATATGCAAGCAACATGCGAATAGATTCAAGATGAGCAACGGGGGCAAAGGTTTCACCGTAGTCGATACCCTCAACTTGGGAGTAGCGTTGTGCTACCAATCTTGCCTTGTTTCGAGTAACCACACCGTTCACATCTTGCTTGTTCTTGAAGATCCATTTGGTCCCGATGACATTATGTTCATCCGTTGACCTTGGCACTAATTCCCACACTTGATTGCGCTCGAAATTGTTGATTTCATCGTGCATTGCTTCAAGCCAATCCTCATCATCGAGCGCCTCATGTACCTTTTGGGGTTCAATGCACAAAACAAACGCGTGTTGCTCACAAAAGTTTGTCAATTGTTTACGAGTAATTACCCCTTTTCTCAAGCTTCCAATCACATTCTCCATGACATGTTGTTGACTCTCGAGCTTGGAAGCTACCTTAGCGGCACAACACTCCAAAAGTTCCTCAATTGGCATTTGAGGATCATCTTGCATATCTTGAGCACCGTTTTGAGTTAGCTCTTGATCTTGAGCTTGCTCTTGATCTTTAGCAACGTCTTGAGCTTGCTCTCAATCTTGAGTTAGCTCTTGATCTTGAGCGAGCTCGGAGGTATGAACTTGATCTTGGGCTCATTTGGTGCATCAACATCTTCATGGGGATGATCTTCCACTTGATCTTGCTCATTGGGTTGAGGGCCTTCACTTCGTTCTTCGGAAGCGTGCGGGTCTAGCATAGGTGATGGCTCCACTTGAGTAGAGCATTGTCCTTCTCCTTCGGCCACAAGGGGTTCCTCACTGGGGAGTATTTGACCAATTCCCATTCTTCTTATGGCTTGGGGAGGAATTTCATCACCTACATCACAAAGACCTCTTTGCTTCACTTGGGAGCCATTATTTTCATCAAACTCCACGTTACACGTCTCCTCAATGCGTCCGGTGGACATGTTGAGGACACGGTAAGCATGGGAGTTTGTAGCATAACCAACAAATATGCCCTCTTGAGCTCTAGGTTCGACTTTAGACAGACGAACACCTTTCTTGAGAATGAAACACTTACAACCAAACACCCGGAAGTACTTGAGGTTGGGCATGTTGCCGGTAAGTATCTCATATGGAGTATTGTTCAAGCCTTTGCGGTGGTAGAGCCTATTGGATGCATGACATACGGTGTTGATGGCTTCGGCCCAAAAGTTGTATGGAGATTTGAATTCTGCCATCATGGTCCTTGCTGCGTCCATCAACGTCTGGTTCTTTCTCTTCGCCACACCATTTTGTTGAGGGGTATAGGGTGTGGCATATTAATGCTTGATCCCCTCATCACTAAGAAACTCATCCAAGGTATAGTTCTTGAACTTGGTGCCGTTCTCACTTCTAATCATCAAAATCTTTGCTTCATATTGATGTTCAGCTTCATTATCAAAGTTGATGACGTTTTGTTGGGTCTCACTCTTCCTCTTGAAGAAATGTACCCAAGTGTATCTTGAATAGTCATCCACAATCACCAAGCAATACTTTCTTCCCCAAGACTATCAAAGGATGGAGGACCAAAGAGATCCATGTGGAGGAGCTCCAAGGGCCTATTCGAGTAGATCAGATTAATGGTATGGTGAGCTATTTTATGAAGCTTCCCTTTGATACAAGCAATGAAAGCATGATCTTTGGCAAAACTCACATTTGTTAGTCCACGAACATGGTCCCCTTCGAGGAGACTTTGCAAAGATCTCATATTGATATGGGCTAGCCGGCGATGCCAAAGCCACCCCATATCAACCTTAGCCATTAGGCAAGTCGCGGTCTTAGTGGGTCGCTCCGAGAAGTTCACCATGTAGAGACCGTTCTCGACATGCCCAACAAAGGCTACTTTAAGAGTGTTGCTCCACAGAAGGGCCACGGTATCAAGATCAAAGAAATTTGAAAAGCCCATAAGTGCAAGTTGACGAACGAAAAGCAAATTGTATGCAAGGGACTCAACAAGCATGACTTTCTCAATAGATAGATCATGACCAAGTTGGACATGGGTGGGCATAGATGGAACTGGATGCACGTCCACCACCAAGTCCTTGCTTCCGGTCAAATGATTTGTTGCTCCGCTATCAAGAAACCATGACACTCCACCGGAAGCAAACACCTACAAGAGATTGATGCTTGGTTTTAGGTAACAATTGAGTAATGGGTCCTTTGATGTTAGCAACAAGGGTCTTGGTAACCCAAATAGACCATTCAATGTAGTCATATGGAGAACCAACAAATTTGGCATAAACATGCCCATCCCTAGCACGTCATAAGACATAAGATGGGTTGAAGTCGCCGGAGTTCTTGGGAGGGATGTCCTTTCTTCTCCACATGAGCACCCTCTCCTTCTTTGATAAAGTCCTCCTTGAGAGGGAAAGGTTGCTTGGACTTGCTCTTTTTCTTTTTCTTGGACTTGGATGCAAACCCAATTCCCACCTTTTCTACAACCTCCTTTTGATTACTCAAGAGGTCATTGAGGTTCTTCTCAGCTTGTATACAAGTCACAAGGCCCTTTTCAAGTTGCTCTTTTAGATTGACATTCTCCTCCACGAGATGAGCATGCTCACAACATGGGTTAGTAGCATGTGCATTATCAATAAGAACAAACGGAGGACAAGTAGCAATTTCCTTAGTTAGCTTTACTTGTAGTTGATCATGAGACTCCTTGAGGGAGGCATGAGCACACTTCAAGACCTTTTGGGCCTTGTCAATAATGTCAAACTCTTCCATGAGTCTATCATGGCCAACCCCAAGTGCAACCTTCTTGGATTTAAGCACACGAGTAAGAACAATAGCATGATCAAGATCTTTTTCAAGTTTAGAAAGATCAACATTATGTGACTCCTCAAGAGCTAAACGAAGACCTTGTTCTTTCTCAAGAGCAATGGAAAGATCCAAATCTCATCAGCATAGTCACGACTATGCCCCTCCATCTTGGAGATAGTATCCTCGTGCGACTTAATGATATCATTGGCCTTACCAAGTTTTTCCAAGAGATCAACAAAGTGCTTCTTGGGTTGTCCCTTAAGCTTAAGAACAAGTTAAACTCATTCTTTTCACCATTCGCCACCTCACTATCATCTACACAATTTGACAAAGACGGAGTAGAAGTGATGGTGGTGTTGGTGACGGGTGTTACCTTATCGATACCTTTAGCCATGAGGCACTTGGCAAAGGTGTTCTCGTTGGGGGCACCGAAGAGAGAGACCTTGGAGGGAGAAGAGGTGGCAATAGCAATGGTTGCCATTGCCATTCCTTCTCCACTAGTGTCTTCATCATCATCATCATCATCCGATGGATACTCTTCATGAACCGCCAACGCCTTTTGAGGCACCTTCTTGATGAAGTTGTTCTTGTTGGCAAGAGGCTTGGCCTTGTCCTTGAGAATGAGCTTTCCACCATTTTCTTCTTGATTTTCATACGGGCAATTCGCAACAAAGTGGCTCATGGTTCCACAATTGAGACAAGTTCTCATCCGTTGCTTGCCCCTAGAACCACTTGAGTTGTTCTTGGAGAAGTTGGGTCTTGAGTTCCTCTTGCCCCAAAATTTCCTTGAAGCAAGAGCCATGTGCTCATGGTAATCATATTTGGTGTCTTCGGGGAAACACTCTTCTTCTTCAATCTCAACTTTCTTCGAACATGCCTTGGTGATGCGGAGCATCCCAAGGTCATCCCCATGGACATACCATCACCTCACCAAGTGCCCCAAGGACCAATGACACGTGCTCGTGCTAGAGCTCTAGAGACCAAGGTGACATCTCTCCTAGTCCAACTTCCATATGAATCATGTGAGACATGGCTACTACCTGAGACGGATGTGTTTTGTGTGCTCAGGTATCAAGAAGACTCCATCGGAGAGGTGCAAGAAGATGGACAAGTCCCCAAGTTCACGGATGAAGCATTGCACCGAGGGAAGCCGAAGAAAGTCCCAGGCCCCGGACATCCACCCCCTGGCCCGGACATCCGTCCGCTAGACCAGCAGCTACCGAACAGCCCCCGCAGCCGAAGCTATAGGGCCCGGACATCCGGCCAGGACCCGGACATCCGGCCCGGCAGGCCCCGGATATTCGGCCTCGGGCCCGGAAATCCGGCGCCCCCACCACAGAAGCATACCCGTGGCTGGCCCCGCTAGCTCGGACATCCGGCGCCAAGCCCGGACATCCGGCGCCTCCCGACAGCCCCGACATCCGGCTCCTGAACACCTGCGTGCATTACATCTGGGCCGTGGCCCATGTATCTCCTCGCCCTTTAGACTATATATATTCCTCCTCCTACCTCTTTCTAGGGTTAGCTTAGTGATAGCTCATTTGATACCTAGAGCTTTGCTCATCTAGTGGTTCATCTCCTCGAGAGTGACTGCGGCACCACTTCGGAGAAGATCCACACGGATTCAAGACCTTCGCTACGGAGAAGATCCTACGGGATACCCCCAAGACTTCCTTCCAGAGAAGACTACCTTGTTCCGTCCGTTGTTGACCCTGGATCGTGTATCACGTTATGTATCGTGGATCTAGCACTTGTGTGATCATCTTCGTGTTGATTTGAGTGTTCCTCTTGTGTTTTTCCCCGTGTTTTCCTTTGTGTTCTTCGTGTTCATCGTGGGTTTTCACTCCTCTCCGTGAAAGATCGGCCTAGATCGGGTTGACCCCGCATCAACATGGTATCAGAGCCATGGTTTCTCACGAAATTGGAGCCCCTACCCGTGTTTTCTAGCTTGTTTTTGTTGTGTTCATCCTAATTTGGAAAATTCCCCACCAAAAATAGCCCCATATTATTTTATGATCTGTTGATTTGACGAGATTTTGTTGAATTTGTTCCATGGATTTGCTGTGCCACGAGTGGATCTAGCTTTTCCCCACTTTTTCCCCACTTTTAATCCGCAAAATCCGACGAATTTGGCCCCGGAAGTCATCTGGTCCACGGAGTTCATCACGGCCTCGGGCACCCCGAACATCCGGCCCGTGCCCCGGACATCCGGCCTCACGCAGCCAAAACCCTCCCATCCGCACCACTTTGCACTTAGCCCCGCCATTTATGTTCGGTATCCCACCAAACCTTCCATATACCACCACCACTTCCGCAACCACCATCGCTTAACCGCTACGATTTTGACAATTTTGTCTCACTTTGACTTGGATACTTGAGTTGTGGTTTCACCGTTTCCTTGGATGTTTAGGCTACCTTGGAACGAAACGACTCCGACAACACCACCGCTCACCCTCGGCAAGGACGGTAACATCGACGACACCTTGTTCATCCTACATTGCAATTGCATTGTCACCCTATAAACCATTTTTGCGTAGCTTTCCCATCGAGACTAGCCATTTGAGTATTGCCGGGCCACGACACTTGTGCACATTAGTGATAGTCATAGATATTGCATACTACATCATCATATCTCCGTGTGACACAAGAGTGTCCCGCATACACAATAGCTACCTTGATACGAGAAGCATGCATAAGTGGCCAAAGAAAGAGCTCACAAGCTTTTAAGCAAAAGAGCCATCCAAAGCTTATAAGTAAAAGAAAAATAGCCTCATACACCTTGCATCAAAAGAGATCATATAAGATAGCAATTCATCATCTTGTGCTCAAGCATCGGCACATCATACACTCATAGTATACTTGTGATAGAAAGTCGTTATGTTTGGCCTCTTATAGGTCATGCACAAGTGCGTATCCGCCTATTAAGCAATCGGTTAGCGTTGCTACTTCTCGAGCTTGCGTTGTATTCCCTTGAAGAGGAAAGGGTGATGCAGCACAGTAGCGTAAGTATTTCCCTCAGTTTTTTAGAACCAAGGTATCAATCTAGTAGGAGACCACGCGCGAGTCCCTCGCGCCTGAATAAAAAAAATGAGAACTTCGCAGCCAACGCGATAAGGGGTTGTCAATCCCTTTACGGTCACTTACGAAAGTGAGATCTGATAGAGATGATAGCTTGATATTTTTGGTATTTTTGGATATAAGAACATAAAGTAAAAGCGGAAAAGTAAAGTAGATTGTAGATTAATATGTTGAGAATAGACCCGGGGGCCATAGTTTTCTCTAGTGGCTTCTCTCATGATAGCGGTATTCTACGGCGGGTAAACAAATTACTGTCGAGCAATTGATAGAAAAGCGAATAATCATGAGACTATCTAGGCATGATCATTATATATAGGCATCACGTCCGAGACAAGTAGACCGAAACGATTCTGCATCTACTACTATTACTCCACACATCGACCGCTATCCAGCATGCATCTAGAGTATTAAGTTCATAAGAACAGAGTAACGCCTTAAGAAAGATGACATGATGTAGAGGGATAAACTCAAACATAGTGATATAAACCCCATCTTTTTATCCTCGATGGCAACAATACAATACGTGCCATGCTGCCCCTACTGTCACTGGGAAAGGACACCGCAAGATTGAACCCAAAGCCAAGCACTTCTCTCATTGCAAGAACTATAGATATAGTAGGCCAAGCCAAACCAATAATTCAAAGAGACTTGCAAGGATACTATAATCATACATAAAAGAGTTCAGAAAAGAACCAAATATTTCTCATAGATAATCTTGATCATAAACTCACAATTCATCGGATCTCGACAAACACACCGCAAAAAGAGATTACATCGAATAGATCTCCTCGAAGATCGATGAGAACTTGGTATTGAGATCCAAAGACAGAGAAGAAGCCATCTAGATACTAGCTATGGACCCGGAGGTCCGTGGTAAACTACTCACAACTCATGGTGAGGCGATGATGATGATGGAGAAGCACTTCGTGGAAGATCCCCCCTCCGGAGGAGCTCCGGAACAGGCCCCAAGATGGGATCTCACGGAAACAGAAGGTTGCGGCGATGGAACTAGGATTTTCTCTGTTGTTCTGATGGTTTCGGGGTACGTAGATATATATAGGAAAAAGGAGGGCACCGGGGGCCAGACGTGGGGCCCATGAGGCAGGGGGCGTGTCCTGTAGGGGGGCACCCTCGTGGACGTCACGTGTGCCCTACTCCGTGGTTCTCAAGTCTCCCGTGCGTATTTTGCTCCAAAAATATCTCTCCCGAAGGTTTCATTCCATTTGGACTCCGTTTGATATTCCTTTTCTGTAAAACCCTGAAATAGGCAAAAAACAGCAATCTAGACTGGGCCTTTGGGTTAATAGGTTAGTCCCAAAAATAATATAAAAGTGTATAACAAAGCCCATTAAACATCCAAAACATCATAAATAATAGCATGGAACAATACAAAATTATAGAGACGTTGTCGTGGATAGATTTTCTAAAATGGCTCATTTCATTCCATGTAACAAGATCGACGATGCTTCACATGTGGCAAATCTCTTTTGTAGGGAAATCATTCGTCTACATGAAGTGCCCAAGACTATTGTGTCGGATCGGGACGTCAAGTTCTTGAGCTACTTCTGGAAGACTCTATGCGCCAAACTCGGCATCAAGCTCCTCTTCTCTTCGGCATACCAACCACAAACCGACGGCCAAACGGAGGTGACGAACCACACACTTTCGACACTTCTTCGTGTGTTGATCAAGAAGAACATCAAGGAATGGGAGCAATGCTTGCCCATCGCCGAGTACGCCTACAACCGCGCAAGACATTCGACTACCGGCAAGTCCCCCTTCGAGGTCGTCTACGGCTTCAACCCATTGTCCCCATTGGACATCCTACCTCTACCTCTATAAGAGCGCATCAACATGGACGCAAGTGCACGAGCAAACTATCTCAAGAAGGTGCATGAAGATACAAGGGCAACGATCGAGCGACAAGTACATCGCCTCACCACCAAGCTCAACGTCAACAACTCACCAATGGTGTTCCAACTGGGAGATCTCGTATGGCTTCATCTTCGCAAGGACCGCTTCCCGAACAAGCGCAAATCCAAACTACGACCTCGCGCCGACGGACCCTTCAAGGTGCTAGCACGCTACAACAACAATGCCTACAAGATTGACATTCCACGAGACAAGTACAACATGAGGAATACCTTCAACATCAAGGATCTCTCTCCTTTCCATGGTGATGAAGATTTCGATCCGAGGTCGGATCTTTCCCAAGGGAGGGGATATGATGCGGAGCATCCCAAGGTCATCCCCATGGACATACCATCACCTCACCAAGTGCCCCAAGGACCAATGACACATGCTCGTGCTAGAGCTCTCGAGACCGAGGAGACATCTCTCCTAGTCGAATCATGTGAGACATGGCTACTACCTTAGACGGATGTGTTTTGTGTGCTCAGGTATCAAGAAGACTCCATCGAAGAGGTGCAAGAAGATGGACAAGTCCCCAAGTTCACGGATAAAGCATTGCATAGAGGGAAGCCGAAGAAAGTCCCAGGCCCCGGACATCCGGCTACCTGGCCCGGACATCCGGCCCCTGGACCAGCAGCTACAGAACAGCCCCCGCAGCCGAAGCTACAGGGACCGGACATCCGGCCCGGCAAGCCCCGGACATCCGGCCTCGGGCCCGGAAATCCGGCGCCCCCACCACAGAAGCATAGCCGTGGCTGGCCCCGCTAACCCGGACATCCGGCGGCTAGCCCGGACATCCGGCGCCTCCCGACAGCCCGGACATCCGGGCTGACGCCCGGACATCCGGCTCCTGAATGCCTGCGTGCATCACATCTGGGTCGTGGCCCATGTATCCCCTCGCCCTTCAGACTATATATATTCCTCCTCCTACCTCTTTCTAGGGTTAGCTTAGTGATATCTCATTTGATACCTAGAGCTTCGCTCATCTAGTGGTTCATCTCCGCGAGAGTGACTGCGGCACCTCTTCGGAGAAGATCCACACGGATTCAAGACCTCCGCTACGGAGAAGATCCTACGGGATATCCCCAAGACCTCCTTGCGGAGAAGACTACCTTGTTCCATCCGTTGTTGACCATGGATCGTGTATCTCGTTATGTATCGTGGATCTAGCACTTGTGTGATCATCTTCGTGTTGATTTGAGTGTTCCTCTTGTGTTTTTCCCCGTGTTTCCCTTTGTGTTCTTTGTGTTCATCGTGGGTTTCCCTCCTCTTCGTGAAAGATCGGCCTAGATCGGGTTGACCCCACATCACTTGGCCTTCAAGGCAAGAGTGGGTGAGCTTTTCTTGGACTACACACGGGCTGGAGCATTGTTGGCGGTCTTGTTCATGATGTTCATGGCAATAAACTCATCCAACACTTCACTTGAGGAGAGAGTGTGGAAATCCGGTCTTTGACGAATCACAGAGGACATGGCCTTGTTTAATGGCATGATGGCCTTGAGAAACTTGCGCTTGATCCAAATATCATCCACATCCTTGCTCCCATGATCTTGAAGAGACACTACAAGAGTTGTCACTCTCGAGCAGAGATCACGTGGATCCTCATCTTCGAGCATCACAAATTCATCGAACTCATCGAGGACCACTTCAAAGTTTGACTGTTGGATGCTTGAGCTGCCCTTGTACATGGAAACAATATGCTCCCAACAATCCTTTGCACGAGTGAACGGTCGAAGGTGAGATAAATCTTTGAGTGGGACCGCATCTTGAAGGATGAACAGAGCAGAGTGTTTGTATTGATTGTGCACTTCTTCTCTTGGGGTGAAGTTTTTTGGATCATGCAGGTAGAAGCCTTGCTCAATGATTCTCCAAAGGTTAGTAGAGTAATGATTCAAATGAGACTTAATGCGGAAGACCCAACCGGCAAAATCACCCTTAACAAGCTTCGGAGGAGGACCATTAATATTAATGCGAGGTGTAGGGACCGGTCCTCCATAGACCGGGGGAAGGGGAACCGAGGCAAAGGTCCCCGTCCCATTCTTGTCATGAGGGGAAGAAACATGAGTACCTTTAGCCGCTTCCTCGGCGGAATTGGCCTCCGACTCTGATGCCGTGGGATTAACCACAAGCACGGGACGGGAGTGGATTTTATTCCCTCAAGTAATTCTTTAAGCATGGACTTGACTTCGGTCGTCATAGAAGTCTTAAGTGAAGCCATAGCTTCATTTAAGTCATCTCTAGTGATCCAAGTCAACTCCACGGCCTCGGGCACTCCCTCCTTGGTGTCAACCATACTCTTCGAGTGGTGAAACCCTTAAAAAAGAGACAAGGCTTTGATACCAATTGAAAGGATCGATATGGTTGACTAGGAGGGGGGTGAATAGGCAACTACCAATTTTTAAGCTTTCTTAAACAAATTAAGAATAGCAACAAATAAGTTGTTTAGATATGCAACTAGGTGAGCAACCTATATGATGCTAGCAGAACAAGCAACACAAGCAAGTATGGAAAACAATACACCACAAGCAAGAACAAAGTAAAGGTAGAAATAAGCACAAGTGGAGCCGGTGAAGACGAGGATGTGTTACCGAAGTTCCTTCCCTTTGAAGGGAAGTACGTCTCCGTTAGAGCGGTGTGGAGGCACAATGCTGCCCAAGAAGCCACTAGGGCCACTGTATTCTCCTCACGCCCTCGCACAATGCAAAATGTTGTGATTCCACTAGTGGTATCCTTGAAGGCGGCGACCGGACCTTTACAAACAAGGTTGGGGCAATCTCCATAACAAGCTTGGAGGCTCCCAACAACACCACGGAACTTCACCACAATGGAATGTGGCTCCAAGGTGATCTCAACCGTCTAGGGTGCTTAAACACCCAAGAGTAACAAGATCCACAAGGTATTAGTGGGGGGAATCAAATTTCTCTTGGTGGAAGTGTAGATCCGGGCCTTCTCAACCAATCCCTAGAAAATGAACAAGTTTGATTGGTTAGGGAGAGAGATCGGGCGAAAATGAGTTTGGGAGCAACAATGGAGCTTGGGGGAGGAGAGGTGGTCTTCATGGGGAAGAAGACCTCCTTCATATAGTGGGGGAAAGAATCCACCCGTTACCCCCACTCTCAGCCCGTGCACAGCGGTACTATCACAGCACGCTGCAATACTACCGCAAAGGGTTGCGTTACTACCGCTGCACGATGTGGTTGTACCGCTCGCGCGGTAGTGATCAGACCAAGAGCTGCTGCATGAGGAAACGTGCGGTAGAACCGCCGGAGCCGTACTACCGCAGGGTAGCTTACACCGGCCATCGGAGGTACACATAAGTAAAAAAATACTTCCGTGTCTACCTCCGCTGAAGTAGGGAATGTGCAAAAATCCGGCACGGTAGTACTGGATGCAGATTGCGGTACTACCGCTGGAGAGCGGTAGTAAAACACTACATCCGCAACTACTATCGTAGGCTCACGCAACAGGTGCTGGTGATAGTGGTACTACCGCTGGCACCTACGGTACTACTGCTTCCTTGAGCAGTACTATCGCTAGCCACTAAAAACATGCACCTTGCTACCTTTAATATGCATAGACTTGGAAAACGGACTGGAGCTCCAAAGAAGCAAAGGAAAGGTGGTGCAAAGGAACATATGTGTACGTGTGATTCCACCCTAACCTTTTCGAAGCGGACTCCCTCTTAATAGTACGACTTTCCTATGACTCAAAACCACCGAAAATAAAGGTAGAAAGCAACCATCTTCGATAGACTCCGAGGGGTGCTGAATCGTCCTGTGCTACGACATAAGAGCATCTCTAGCCGCGCCCCCAACAAGGCCCCCAAGCCGATTTATTGCCGCCGACGCCGAAAAACCAGCCCAGTCACGCCCCAAAGGCCCATTTTTCGCCGGCTCGGTCCGTAATTGGCGCCGGTGGACCTAGGCCGAACCTGGCGCGCTGGGGGGCGCCGGCCGAATCATTTTTGGCGCGAAAATCGACGGGCCCTCCTTGGCAACGACTCGGCGGTTCTCACCGCTTCTTCGCCCTCATCGCCTCGGTTCCCGCGGGGGAATCAATGCCAAAGCTGCCGCTCTACGGCGCCGGTCCGCCTCCATTAATGCCTCACGGGCGGCGCAGTGAAGGCGCGGTGACGCGCGTCCCGCCCTCGCCCGCCATGCGTACACACCGCGGCCACGTGGGCGCCGCCGGACCGTGGATATATAAGCCGCCCCTCCCGCACCGGTGAGCCACACACGTACATCGCTCTCCACCGCCGACGGCCTCCCATTTCTCCTCTCTTCTCGTCGTTTCCATTTCACCCCATGGCGGAGCGCTACCCAGGCGATGGTGCGGCGGCGAACGGCTTCGGCCGCCGCCACCTTCACGAGGACGAAGCCCGGCTTCTCTATGAGGCCGAGTACCCGGCCCCGCCGGACATGCGGGTGCCCGGATCGTGGAAAATAAGTGCCGGCGGGGTCCCCGTGCCGCCGCCGCCCATCGGGGCCGCCAGGCATGCGGAGATCACCTGCATCCGCTCCTCTCTGCCGCATGAGGCGACGGACGAGCCGAGGTACGTCTTCGACAGCACGCTGTGGGAGCCGTACTTCCGGTGTCGTCACGCCGAGCAGCTCGAGGCCACCAACAGCGTCGTTCCCCACGGGAACTATAATTCCAAAGGGCGCCGCCGATGGTGGGGCGTGCCAGGCCGCACACTGGAGGCCGTCCTTGAGTACATCGAGGGCGGCAACACGCCGAGGCTGGAGTACCCCGCGCCCCCACCTTCTCCCGCCGGCGTGGTAGCTCGTGGACACCGAGACGCATGGACCCGGCGTCATTCTCCTCGTCCGGCCGCTCGTCCGGATTGCCCTCCCTCCTCCCCGTCAAGCCGGAGCCCCAGGACACGCCGATCAGACGACGCACCCGCAGCGGCGGCATCCGCATCGCAGAGTCCTTCCCCACCTCTGCCCGGCTCGTCAGGCCGAAGGTGGAGTCGGGCCTCCCCACTGAGTACGAGGCCATTTCCCGGTCCGGCTTATCCGACGAGGCCGCCCTAAAGTGGGCGCAGGACGACTACCTCCGCGATGAGATGGCCCGGCAGCGCCGAGCCCTCGAGGAGATAGCTGCCCGCCGGCGTGGGCGCGAGGAGGACGGTGTCGTCATCCTTGACAACGACGACGAGGATGCCCCCGGACCGTCCAACCCCCCGTGCCTCGGCGACCCTGGGCAGGGGAGCAGCAGGGACGGCGGCTACGGCGGAGACGATGACGACGACGGCGGCGACTACACGAAGTTCTACAAACTCCTCGGCATGTAGAGCTTCAGAGCGGCGAGGAACGGCGAGGGCGAGGGCGACGAAGGGTTTAGTAGTGGCATTTTTAAAATCTTTTTTGTAAAATATTTGATGAACTCACCGAAGTTTGGTTTAATTTGCGCCTTATTTGTCCAAATATGTGGCGGACTTTTGTTTTTGGAAAAAAACAAAAATACGTCGTGGGGGCGACGACTGGGGAGCATCACGCCCCCACGATGCGGTTAGTGCCGGTTCGCCTCCGGGCGGCGATTTTACGCGCCCCCTGGGGGCCAACGGCTGGAGATGCTCTAAGATATCTGAAATGCTCAATGCCCACGATAGTCCGCAAAAACATTGTCATCAAGCATCAAAAACTACTTAGGGAGAAATGTGCCCTAACATACGCTCTTATATTTATGTACAGGGAGTACAAAGTGGCCAACTGCTTGGAAATTGCTTTTGGAAGCCTCCAGATGCAAAATTCAAAATTCATGAAAATTTATATTTTTACATTTTCAAAAATTCTAATTTTTTTCTTACAAAGATAGATGAAGGCATAATGCACAAGTGTGTATATTTTCAGGACGAAATATGTAGAAACGAGGGTTGTGAAAAAAGAATTTGAGGCTTTTTTAACACATGACACTATTCATCCCACCAGACCATATATTTATCTTTTTTGTACGGGTCGTGGATCAACAAATTTCTGTAATTTTACACACATACACCTCATATCCTTATTTACTTGTACACAATTCTTAAAAAAAAACCCAAAATTTCAGAATTTTGGTTTTTTCAAAAATCTGGCCTCCATGGAGGTCGAGAGCCAAAATACAATTCTCCCAATTGTCAAAGTCTAATGTAAGTAGTGTTTAAAAATCAAATCCGGATATCCAATGAGGTGCCCAGGTTCATCTGGTCCCGCACAGGAAAAAAATCAAAATAAATACTAAAAAAATTCAAATAATTCTAATTTTTTTGTGTGATAGATAATTTGCCGTGTGAGGTCCGCTTCAAATTTCAACTTATTTGAACATCTGAGTAGCTCTCGGCAAAAAGACAAATCGGGTCAGAACAGTGCGTGGACAATAAACATTTTTACGGACCCCGATTTTGATTTTTTTGCCGAGAGCTGCTCAGATATTCAAATGAGTTGAAATTTAGAGCAGACCTCACGCATCAAATTATCTACCACCCAAAAATATTAGAATTTTCTGAATTTTTAAATTTTTATTATGATTTTTTTCTAAGCGCGGGTGCAGATGAGCTCGGAAGAAGAAACTCCGCGTCCAATCAAATCGCCCTATTTTGGATAGGAGAGTAGTAATTGGAGGCGGTTTAAAAACGTGTTTCAAAAAACCCATCAGAAGACAGTAATATTGTAAAGCCGGTCCTTCCACTATCTCTGCCCTCATCGCGCTCTGTCTCGGTCATTCGACCTCCTCCGTCGCGAATCCACATCGACATCTAAGCTCCGCTGCGCATCGGCGACTCGTCGCTAGAGCTACAGCGCGCCGGCGAGTCGTCACTCGGGATCTACAACGCTCTGTTCCTTCTCGTCGACGAAGTCATTTTCCGCAACCACTACCAGCCATGGCGAGTGGCGGTACCCCAGCCGCCGCCGCCGCCAGTGGTAACCTCGACCGCCCTCTCTGACGAACTCTACCACGACACTGCCTCCCCCTCCCTTGGTACCAATGATTATTTGGGAGATGGTTGCGTGTGTTGTGCCATTGATTTATGTCCTTATTAAAGCCAACAAGTGAATCGCAAAACCCCTAGCGAGAGTACAGGCTCTCCGAGATCCGAGCTGCGGGCGCCGTCCTTCTTCGTCCAGCGATCCCCCTCTCTCTATTGCTCGTTTTGCTTGCGGAGTGACTTGTTGAAAATTTAGGGTTTGCGGTCTACCCCATATTCCTCTGCGCTTATCCGTGGCGCTGCTCACAACTCGCATATCTGAGGCTAGGGGGTAGGGACCTTCTTATATTGTCTTTCTAAAGAGTCAACCTCTTATACAGATATAAGATTCCTTGTTTTTTTACTAGTTTCCGGGATGGAGTCCAGATCAAATTACCAGCCACGATCATATTTTTTGTGTTTACGGATTCCACACGTTATGTCCCCAGAGCACGCGCTTGTGAGCAACGCGCCATAATAGAGTGTAAATTACTCTAATTATGTAGATCAACGTTAGGGCTGTAATCTAACTATATGATCTAGCTCCTTCCGATTATCATTGTACTCGGGTAGTTTTTCTAATATATATAACATATTGTATTTCACTGATAATCGGCTAGCTTCCTTAAGCGTATAAATTAAGTACGTTCCAACAAGTGATAATTCCATGATAATCATGTAAAGTAATTCCATGCATAAATGCATGTATAATTCCATAATGAGGTATTCCTAATATTAGTAATTCCTAGTAATTCGAATGTAGTTGCAGGACACATAATTTCAACATATCCCACTTGTCCAAAATGATCATTCAAATATTCATAAACCCATAGCCTTAACATGCTTACCAAATACCTCATGATTAATAGGCTTAGTCAAGGGGTCATCAGCCAGATTAACACTACGTTGAAAATCCAAAGAAATATATAGTGATACCTCCCCTCAGTATGTTTCCATGCTGTGACAGTTAAGATCACTAGAGATCTTTAGTTTCCGTCTAATTATTCCAGCATAGCTGTCCTCTGTGCCTCGAGTATTTTTTTCCTCGAGTGTAATTCCACCTTAATAGGCACCTTGAGTATTTTGTTTCCTCAAGTGAATTCCGCATCAATTATTTTCCATCACATATATAATAATATGATTAATTCCACATCGAGTCAAGTATAAGATAACAATGTTGAATAAATTTTCAAAACCACATAAGTATCAAATCCAATCAGTAAATGAAGTTACATTAGTTATCATGTTTTGAAAGAAATTCCAGACTTCGGTTAGTGAACCTGCACCATATTAGTACTAAAAATAATTATTGAATATGCGTACCTAAACTTATTTCTCATCTCGTAGATACGGCAATAACTTCCTCAATGTGTTTACCTTTAATCTAAATTTCAGAATAAGTGACAGGTTGTGATGCACTTTCCACAATCTTATATGATGTGTGAGATTTCCTTAGCTGCTCGTCTTTTCTTCCACTGCTTGAACGCAGCACAAATTTCGGTAGCTAAGGTATGATAATATAATGAAGATACATACGAATACCAGGAGTTCAAATATAATTCCTCACCGAGTATGATTCCCTTTATCAAAGGTATTTTAACATATTTGTAATTTTCCATAGGACACTTCAAAATATTTTCTATGTATTTCCACTCTCGAAACATTGGAAGCTCCACAAATTCCTTTTGTATGAGAGTTAGAAAACGACCAAGATTACACTTCCATCAATGTGACTTATCAATGGAGAAAGAACCAAAGAATGTTAATGTATACAATAATAGTGTAAACTATTTTACACTTACATTTGTAGATGACCGCCTTACTCCATTTTGAAAACCATATGAACTGCTATTCCATTGATGTGAAGCTTGTTTGAAGACCATTCATTAATTTATTCAATTAGCAAACCATGTCTTTAGTTCCTCTTCCCTATATTCCAGGGAGGGAGGGAGGGAGAGAGAGAGAGAGAGAGAGAGAGAGAGAGAATTTCCACAAAGTATATTTCTCTTTATGCAAAGAACTGAATAGCAAGCGTGGCATTACAATATTCAATGAGACAAATTTCCTGACAAATAAATAAAAACACTTACAAACAATGGGCTTGCGGTTGTTTGGTATGATGATAAGTTCCCAAACTATATAATTCCTCATCGAGTTTATTCGTTCCCGCAATTTCCACCAATAGTTCACACTGATGAAAAAAACCTTTTTAAGATAATTTAAAGTGACGTCCCACAACAACACATAACAATTATCCAGTCATGATGTTCCAAGCCAAAATTCCTCCCACTTATCATAAGCATGTTAGTGTCGGGAGTTTCACTTGTAGTTTCCTTTGGGGTCAAGATTTCCAGTATGATTGTTAATATTTCCACCCTTGATCATAAAAATAATTGTTTTCCTACTTTCCACCAGTTTTCCTTTTCCAAATAAAAAGATAACACTCTTCAATCCACTAGAATAACCATGAAAAAATTCCTGGTGTGCGCTTTGTAGTAACTGAGAATTCCTGTCAAAAGAGAAGATTTCCTTCCAGTCTACAAGACATATAGTGATTGTGCTAGATGAAGAATGATATCAACAAATAGCAGTATGCAAGAAACAAGGGAGTATACAAGACAATTAATTCCTCCGTTCAATTGTGGAGTGTACGGTATATTATAATGGTGAATAGTTTCATGCTCTTTACACACAAACGATATATTCCTGAAGTGTACTTCCCCCACCAATCAGTTATTGAAACTACGCTATCATTTAATCAACTGATTTTCCACTTCAGTATAACATGTGACCAGCACAATAAAAGCTTCCACCTTGTATAATAAAAGATAAACATAACCATATAAAAGTGTAAGCATCGAACAGTGAGATGAAATAAACAATCTGAACTCTAGTTGGGATGCCCAAAGAAATACCATAAGTATATAAAAAACCCGACGTGAAGCCCTTTCCTCTCCTTCCACCTTAATAAACAAGGTGTATAAAAAAACATATATGCTTCATATGTACCATAGTCATCCACTAAAGTTTAAAATTCCAGAATCAATAAGTCTCTTGATCTAGTTCCAAGATATGTGACCAAGTCGTTGATGATGTAGATAATAAGATTCCAAGCATGTGTTCCCATTGTTCATATTCCTCCACATGGAGTTATATTTTCCAAATATAAACAATCTGGATTGCCAACTTCGAATGGACATAAGAAAGAAAGATCATTTTGTGAAAATCCATAATGTACTAATTTAACCATTGAGCACTATTTCCACTCTTCCTTTTCCAAACAGTATGTCATAATCAATAGATTCCAAGATATAACAATAAAGCAAATCCGTTCTCACTGAAGTTACAGAGAGTGTCCTATAACAATAATATTTTTTCCCCGCAAGGGAGTTTCATGGCATAATTCAAAGTTCATCAATTTTCCTTTGAAATTGTTGAATGCCAATAAAGTTGCTATGGTATTCCAACAATAAATAATGTATACAAACCAAGAACATAATCCAACTATTTGAAAAATAGTGACAGATAAACGTATAATGCAAACATTGGCAATGGACATACCATTAAGTGAGAGCAAATTTCCTTTTCCACGGAGTGGTTCCCATCTTCCTCCATAAATAAGTGATGTTCCATAATAGACACTTCCTCTTAGCCAATTCTATTTGAAACATTGTATCTTCCTCTTCAAGGTGTGGTCAACCATAATTGAGCAAATCATTCCCTCAAAGATTTTCTGTCTTCCTTCATAGAACAAATAGTATCCCATATTGCATAGATTGAATGAACACTCATGGTGACAAGTGTATATAAGATTATTTCAAACAATTTTGGCATATAGTTTATGGCAACTATGACTTGCACGAAGAAACCAACTATCAATAATTTCCGAGAGATATTCCGCCCAAAAAGAAGGTGTTTCCGATTGCACATTATTTTCCATGCAATATATTCACTCTCATATTAAACAGTCAAAAACAAATCGAATAACCCCAAATAATTATGAAAGTCATTTTTTATCCATAATATATTTCCTTTTTCTGAATGGTGGCATTTAAGTTTGGTCTTTTCCGGTTTGTTTAGCCAATACAGCGATCAACATTCTTCATAGAAAACAATATCATAATTTTCTATTTTCCAAACCGTAATAAATTATATCTGCCAAATTAGTATATTCCAAAACAATCAAAAAACATGTTGTTTGATGCCATTTAAGAAAAAGTTACCCATCTGAAGAAGCGGTCATGGGGAGAGTTGGTGCCATTGAATTTTCAGGAATAAATAGGAATCTTCAAGTATTTGAATCACCATCCTGCACGTCTGCACCACTTCCTTTGAAAGACAGCGGCCGTCTTCCATCGCGGCGGTCTCGGCATCAAGTCAAAAGTAGCAGACGATTGATCAAACGATCAAATCTTGTAACCCATGCAAATCATTTACTCCCTCTGTTCCGAAATGTAGGTCGCTGGGGTTTTTAGTTCAGTTTTCGTCTAGTAACGAAACATCCTCGCTTTCCAATTTTGCCCCCACTCGCTGGTTCACTCGCCCAGCCGCACTGCCCGGACTCACTCGCTCCCACTCGCCCATCCGTACTCGCCGGCCTCCCCGTCTCCTCGTAGCTCGCCGGCCTCCCCCACTCCCTGTAGCTCGCCGGCCTCCCCCACTCCCTGTAGCTCGCCGGCCTCTCCCTCTCCCCGTCACCGGCCTCTCCCTCTTCCGTCGCTCCTTTATCTCCACCACTCCGCCTCCACTCACACCCCGCCCCTTTCTTCGGTCAAAAAATCAAATCTTTTGCGCCGGCGACGAGCTTCTACTGGAGTATGCGATGGAGGCGTGGATTGGAGCGCTAGCGTTGGATTTGGGTGATGGAGGCGTGGATGTGGAGCAGCACCCGAGGCGGCGGATCTGGAGGGGCGCCAGAGCAGGGGAGCGGCGTCTTCGTCCTCACGGTTCCCTGCCCGCCAGGCCACGTCGTCGTCGTGGCCGGAGTGACTACTTCCTCCCCTACCCGCGGTAAGTACAGTAGTAGCCTCTGTTGATTTTTTTTATCTGAAACAATTACAGTAGTCTTTAGTCTCTGTTGATTTGTTTGATCTGAAACAATTGCAGTATGGTAGTCTTTCTTCTCTGTTGATTTGTTTGATCTAAAACAATTACAGTAGCTGAAAAGAGAGAGCGAGAAGGAGGGGCAGATCATGGCCGCCGTCATGGATTTGAATCCCAGGACTGCTAGTGTACTGCTGCTGTTAAGTTTCATGAAGATGATGTCCACCAGGTGCAATTCAGTTTTTCATGAAGGAAAGGAATATGAAAAGGCAATGGAAACTTACCAGGCTGGGTTGAAGCATGACCCGGATAACCACAAACTCCTTGATGGTATAAGGAGGTAATGAAGTTATGCCATATACTGTAACCAGGAGTACTTGATGGTAGTCAATTTATCTTTTGAAAATATGCATAAAGAAACTTATATGTTGTTGGCTTTTGCAGGTGTGTTGAGCAGATCAACAAGGCTAACAGGGTGACATAAGTCAGGGGGATTTACAGGAGAAACAGGTAAGCCTCTTGATGCACTTCAGTGGTTCTTTATGTTGCCTGTTTCAAGAACTCAGTATCGCTAACTGTCCTTGTTATTTTTGTAGAGTAAAGCTATGCAGAAACCAGAAATCCAGAACATCCTTACCGATCTTATCATGCGGCAGGTATCATCGGATCTCAATTCGTAGTGAGAGTAATGCCATTTGGTCTATTGTTGATACAAATGACGCTGGAAATTTGCAGGTGTTGATGGATTTCCAGGAGAACCCTAGGGCTGCTCAGGATCATCTAAAGGATCCCGGAGTGGCACATAAGGACCCTGGAGTAGAAGCCAGGGGCGTTTGCATTGAGATTGTGCTCGGTTGTGTCCCCACTGTGCACTCCTTTTTTGCCCAGTGTGAACTTCTAATTTACTGCTGCTGTTAAGTTTCAGTTAAATGAACTGAATTTTTCAGTTAATTCACTGAAACTTTTGTAGTGCTATACCCCAACAGTACTGTACTCTTGATATCATTCCCAAGTGTTTGTTGGGAGCTGAAAGGGCACACATGATTTAGATATGCTAATTGGTCATGGGAGTATATTGGAAATCTCAAATTTGCAGAAGACATTATTGTTTTATTTTAAATCCTCAGCATTAGTACATGCATAGTCTATTTGCAGAAGGCATTATTGGGCTCTTTTTTGGCACTTTCAGTGATTTTAACTAGTCGAGCATTTGTGCTGTCATACTTGTAGGAAGCTTGGCTACATCCTTTTATACAAGGTCAACTTGAGCAACAGAACAAGAATGAGAATGACTGAAGTAGGGTAACCAAAGGTTTCAGTAAGTAATCATTTCAAGAAACTGCAAGTACTCCTTTGTTTGACTCCATTTCGATACATGAACCCACACTATTGGTGTTGATTCTGCCTGATAATGTGTGGGTGTGATAACACTTCAATGTGCCCCATACATGTATTGATTCATTCATTCATATGCTTCTTTCTAAAATATGCCAGAGAGCAATAGTAGGTCTAGTTTATGCAATTTTTCCGTATTGGAGGATTGATTGTTCAGCCTCTGAAACTGCACCGGCGACCTAGGTTCAGCAGTTCAGGGCGAGCAGCAGCAAAGAGGAGGAGGCAGCAGCAGTTCAGGAAAGAAGAAGAGACACTCCAACAGCAGCAGGGGATGCTGGAGGTGGGGTTGGATGGAGGCACTGGTGGATGGAGGGCAGAGGTAGGGATGGAGGTGGACGGCGGAGGAAGAGGTGGAGGGCAGAGGCGGGGGTGGAGGTGGAGGGCAGAGGCGGGGGTGGAGATGGGCGGCGGAGGAGGAGGTGGACAGCGGAGGGAGAGGTGGAGGGCAGAGGCGGCGACTGGAGGGCTGAGGGAGAGGTGGTGGGCGGAGGCGGGTCTAGAGGTAGGAGACGACAGATCTGGCGGAATTCAAACTAGGGGTAACCTGGTCATTTTCGTCCTTTTTCACCTGGTCGGAAAACCCCCCAGCGACCTATATTTCGGTACGGAGGGAGTAATTGCTAGTACAAAGCACTACTATAGGGGTGGTTTAGTCTTCACGTGAGGAGGTTCCTCCAATTGACTTTACTGGCTTGATATGAAAACCTGCAGCGTAGCAGATCGCCTGGCGTGCGTGATTGATCCATGAGCAAGCAGCAACAGAAGAAGATGTCGTGTACTACTCAGCCCACGCGCAAGCAGTGCTAGTGCTAGTACTCCAGCCGTTTGATTTTCCTCAAGGATCAGCGTGCAGGCTGCAGCCGCCAGTAATGCTATGCAATACCCTGTGCGTACATCACAACAGCACAGAACACATCACGTGGGCGGAAAGACTGAGCGGTCGATGGAGATGACCTACCAGGCGGCGACATGGGAACAACGCAGACGAGAAGAGTGCAGCGACAGCCGACGCCGCAGAGTACGCAGAGAGAGGCGCACCTAATAAAAGGATCAACCCGACGGAATTAGCAGGATCAATCGTGTCACCAATAAAGCGGGCGATGACAGATCGATGCGAGAGACAAGCGGCAATCGGCGGATTAAGATCGAGCGACCATACTACAGAGTACATGGTAGCGGATTGAATGGCGGCGGCGACCCCATAACCTAACTCGGATGCCAATGCTGAAAATTTAGGGATTGCGGTCTACCACCTATTCCTCTGTGCTTATCCGTGGTATCGCTCACAATTCACATATCTGAGGCTAGGGGTAGGAACTTTTTTATATTGTCTTTTCAAAGAGTCCAACTCTTATACATATATAAGATTCCTAGTTTTTTTACTAGTTTTCAGGATGAAATCCAGATCAAATTATCAACCACGATCATATTTGTCTGTTAACGGATTCCACATGTTATGTCTCCGGAGCACGCGCTTGTGAGTAACGCGTCATAATAGAGTGTAAATTCCTCTAATTATGTAGATCAACGTTAGGGCTGTAATCTAACTATATGATCTACCTCCTTCTGATTATCATTGTATCCGAGTAGTTTTTCCAGTATATATAGCATATTGTATTCCACTGATAATCGGCCAGCTTCCTTAAGCGTATAAATTAAGTACTTTCCAACAAGTGATAATTCCATGATAATCATGTAAAGTAATTCCATGCATAAATGCATATATAATTCTATAATGAGGTATTTTGAATATTAATAATTCCTAATAATTCGAATGTAGTTGCAAGACACATAATTCCAACATGACTTTGCGGCTTGTTCGATCGGCATGGCAGCAACAGGCCGTATGCGTGCTCTGTATTTTGGGCAATGTTGGGGATATCGCTTATCGGAAACTTATCGGTCGACCCATGATAAAGGGTAAATCGGCCAGTTTATCGGCATATCAGCCGATTTATCGCCATATCGGCTGATTTATCGGCCGATTTATCTTATCAGCCAGACAACAGTAAGCGATAAATCGACCGATTTATCGGCATATCGGAAGATATTTTGAACAATAATTTTGGGTCGGGATTTGTTGACTGCCGAGCGACTGTAGGTTGAGATTAGTTTGATTTATTAAATCAAGGTTACTCCGCTTGTGATTCCGCTCATGAAATTAGTCATAGATTTGTTGATTAGTGCTCGAGCTAATGCTATGTTGATTAGTGCTCGGGCTAATGCTACGGAATAATGTCTCTGTTCTAGGCAGGGGAGGGGACCAGCCATATGTTTCTGTTATCACTCATTTTTGTTGGTACTCTCTCATTTTCATTAATTTTCAGGGGGGACAGTTGCTGCTTGCGCGTCACCTTCATGCAATCATAATGTGCTTGATGACAAAGCTCTAATCTGCGCTGTGCTTGAGGACAAAGCTCTACTTCGACATGCCCCGCCGGCACCTTTCACGTGATGAATTCCCCCATCAACGCTTCGTCTGTTTGCGGCGGTGCGCCACCACTCCCCGCGGCCCCTCCGGTGCACAACGACGCCAACAACAATACCTTATCATCTTCTCCTGCCATTAGAGGAGGACCTCCGTTGTTTAGCGATTCTCGATCGTTCGTTTGGGTTGCTAGGGGCGATGCTGCTCGTGGGCGCCACAAGCTTTTCGATCAATCTAGATGCCTGTCACCTTCTTACCAGCGATATCCGCCCCCATATACATGCTATCACATATGAGTAGGCTCATGAGCATCATACATTTCGGGTTTGGCTGAAATTTTATCAACCGTACGTTCGTTCTTTATGCATTGGACATTTGGATGGACATCCAATCACATGCTAATATATTTTCTCCATTTTAGAATGTAAGACGTTTCATTGAGGAAATATTAACCCTATAAACTTGATAAATTAAAGAATGACAAAGCGAATGTCGTCAAGCATCTTGATTATAGGAGACCGGATAACTTTGGTGCAGTTGACACATACTGTATGTAAGATGAGCATGTTATACTTAAGAGAAGGAGAGTACAAATATTTCATTGTTTTACTATTCAATATAAAACGGACAATTGTTCTTTGGATGCGGTCGGGTCTAGGTTCAGAAAAATTCTCCCGGTTATATTCGTGTTAGTTCGGAAGGACTACTGTACATATCTTGGGCGCCATGTACTGAGGATGATAAACATATATGTGTTCATTTGCTGATTGGGCTGCTAGGGGAGGGAGTGCAGGTGCAGGTTGTGTGTGTTGGGCGGGAGAGGGGGGTTCCAGTGATTATTCACTTTTACACCATCAGTATTTAGAAATTCTGGTATCCATTCATGTAACAGTTGTTTATCAGCTTGCGTCTCAGTAATCAGTTTTTAGATCGCAAGTATGCTGAATGGTCACTTCTCGGCATGCAAATCTATAGACTGTAACATAAGAGCAACTCTAGCAGACCCCGCATCTTGCCGACCCGTAAAATGTTTTTGCAGGTCGCACGGGGGCGGTTATGCAGGCCGAAATTTGTGGCGGCAGACTAGAAACCGCAAACAAACCCGTCAATTTAAAAAAAGTTGTTTTGCGCGAGAAATTTAAGCAACAGCTCGCCGGAGCTCGCTCGCATACATGGTTCTTCTTCGCAAAATAAGTTCATACACGCCACATACATACATAGAGGTTAGATATGCTAGACAGGGCCTACGCTACCACATCACTGCAACAAAATTGAGCTCACCGGAGCTCCCGCGGTAGCTGCCCATCACCTGCTCCTCCTTCATCACGCGCAGGTCGGCCTCCTTCGATGCCTGCGCCTGCGATGCCCCCGTCTCGAGGAAGAGCCGCTCGTACTTGAGCTCGCGCCGGATGCGCTCTTCCATCTCCTGCAGATCCCTCACCGACCGCTCGAGGACGACGCACTCGAGGAGCTCCTCCTGCCCCGGTGGGAGGTAGTCCTCGGGTCCGATGACGCCTCGGCGCGGCGGCGCATCGTGCAGGCCTCCTCCGGCTCCCTCTTCACCGGAACAAGCCGCGAGCTCGATGCGCCCGTGGATGAGCTACGCGCGGACCAATGGCCGGATGAGCTCCCCACTGACCAGTTGCCGGAGGAGGCGCGGCGGCGACGGGCGCGCTCGAGCTCGAACTCGTCGAGCTCGCGCCGGTCGAATGCCGGCGGCGGCCGGGCACCCTGGTTGAGCCACCGACGCGCCCCCCGCTTGCGCGCGGCGTCAGATCTGGCGCGGCGGCGGCGTTCCGCCTCATCCCCCGAGTCGGCCATGGTGGTTCAAGGCTCGCTGGCGGCGAGAAATCGAGCGGCGCGGTGGGGGATTGGAGAGGAGCGCGGCGGCGGGAGGATAGGGTTTCGACCCGCATCTGCCCCGCAAACCCGCAGTTTAACGCTGCTGGTCATGAATTTGTTACATGAAATCCAGATTAAAATAGTTTTGAAGTTCAGATTGTTAGAATTTTCAGATTGCGCATCTTGAGCAATCAAACTGAGCCTATTTATGCTTACATAATAGTGTCACTACAAGCAAAGAATAGGAGTCACTTCAGGCTTGATCAAGTTTTTTGTCATAGTATTAATTGATTATTGTATGCATGCTATGATAGTTTAAAGAGCGTTCGAGATTTTTCATGAAGGCAAACCAAGTTTGCGGGATTATTGAGAAATTGATTTGAACTGTAACAGTGGAACTTTAAATAAGAAGTGATAATGCGTGGCACCAAAATTGAGTATTGTGCTTATCTATAACGGATTTGGCGAGTGATTCTACTGCCGAGATTTAAAACTGCCCAAGCATTGAAACAGTTCAGTTGGCCTATTAAGAATTCAGGCCTGTCCTCGGAGATGGAGAGTGTTTCTACAGGAGCTTCATATTTTCGTACCTTGTAATAATCCTTCTCCCTATATCTTGGCAAAGGATGTAAGTTTAGTTATTTAGCTCTATTTATCCAAATATTCATTAGGAGCAAGTTCTTGATTGGCAGGACACAGTTGAGGAAAGCCGTGTCCTTGTAGCTGTTGAACGAGTTGCTACGCAACATGCACATCTAGGAATTCACATTAGAGGAAAAGTTTCACGCTACTAGCACAGGAAAAACTCCCCCCGTGTTGCTCCCCAGTCGACACCGGGGGCGCCACCGCCCGCCGCCGAAGACCCCCCCTTTCTTGCACCCCCTCGCCGCCGCTGCAGCCGGCACTGCGCCGCGGTGGCGGCAGCCCCCCGCAGCCAAATGGTGTCGGGGGCGGCTCCTCCCCTAGGTGGCGTCGACGACCCTCAATCTTGGCTGGGGGCGGGAGTGGTGGCTCGCTGGCGCAGGCATGTCGGGGCGGCGGCCCCAAGGACGAGGTGGCGGTGGTGGTGCGGCGCTCTGACGGATCTTCGGCGCTTCGGCGCTTCGGCGTGGAGGTCGCGGATCTAGGGTCCACGCCCAGATCCCGCGGTGTTGGTGGCGGCCGGGACGGGCCATCGCGTGAGACGGGCTGGCCGGGGTGCGGCGGCTCCGGCTGGCCCCTGCAGATCCGCGGTAGAGGTGGTGTGCCACGGATCGTGGACGGCGACGCGGAGGCGTCGCACTGGTGGGCTTTGGCGTGCGGCCGTGAAGGGTGCTGGCTATCCTGGGCCTCGCGGGAGGTGGGGTGGCGGCTTGTGAAGGTCGGCGCGGTGGCCCCGGGAGCGTGGTCGCTGGTGACCTCGTGGTGGCTGGCGTGGGGGCGTGGATTCAGTGCCTTGCGTGGATCTGGCCCTCCCGTCAGGTGTGGTGCTTTGCCGTGGTGGAGGTGTCAAGTGCGCGTGAGCCTGGTGGTCGGCGGCGGTGGTAGCTTGGCATGGTGGGAAGGTGGAGCCGATGGATGTCGACCATGGGGATTGTGTGCTGCCCAGTGCTTCGGATCTGCTCGGATTCGGAGGTGTGGTGGAGCTCCGGACGAAAGTCCAGCATGGACCTTGGGTCGGTGCCTGCAACAGCGGCGCCATGGCCATGGTGTCGTTCCCCTTCTTGAAGGTGTTGCCGTGGTGCTCCATTGCACGACTCTCCGGGGGAAATCCCTAGCTTCGGATGGTCGAAGCGGGCGATGTCGGTGGCTATGTCGTTTCCTTCTTTGAGGCATCGCCTTGGAGAGTCAGCATGTTGCAGTTTACACGGATCTCTTCGTCGTCTGGGACAGTGGACGTCGGGGCAGCGGCTCCGAATGGTTTCTGATTGTACGTCAAGATGGCGATCTCGGGAGCAATGTAAGTGGCAGCTCTATGAGGTGGGGCTCTATCTCGACATTGGTTGGGTGGCATCCTTGTCCCGCTTGGGCGGTAGGGGTGTCGGCTCGGTCAATGCGCCCTAGTGGGGGCGGTCTGACTTTACGTCGGGGCGGTGGCCGCGGATGTGGTGCGACGTTCGTGGTCTGCGAGCGGTTGCCCTGAGCAGCGTGGGCTATGGGCAGCTGGGTTGTGCGGCGTTGCTGCTTGAGGGTAGTGGTGGTATGTTGGGGCGGCGGCCCCGGAAGTCGGTGTCGGTTGATTGCGCTGGGCGCGACGGAGCGGTTAATGTCGGGGCAGCGGCCCCGAGAGAATCATTGTGACGACCAGACTTCTGTGGCAACGATGATGGTGGGAGCGATGTCGGCGACGCGGCAATGGTTGCGGTAGTCGGCTCTTCTTCGGCATGCCTACGGTTTTGCCTCGGTTTGCTTGTTGTTGTGGAGTCGAAACTGCAGCGGCGGGGCCCTGTGGTGTACGATGTGATGAGGACATCACTAACAAGGTTACACCCATAGCCCCAACTGACACATATACAGGACCAATTACTAGAGCTCGCGCACGCCAATTAAATTACCAGGTACTTTCGTTTCTTGGTAATGATTCTAATGTTCATGAGAATATGATGCTGCCTAAATTGAATACATTTGTCTTGCTTACAAATAAAGGGCCTAGCTTGGACAAGAAGGATGAACATTGGAGCAAGATCAAGCATGGAGATGATGGCATGCGCAAGGGGAACAAGAACGGAGTTACAAGTGATGATTTCAGGACTTTGAAGCCACCATAATGAGTGCGTGAAGCCTTGGACAAAATATACAAGATACCACTTCATAAATTTCGTCCAGAGGCTATTATAGGTGCTGCGTCACCTTATTATTGGGCCAGGCCCATGTAATTTTGAAATACTTGAGTATATACTATTTTTAGAGTCTGTATGTGTGGGGAAACAAGAGTTAGGGTTGGTTTAGGACCCCTCCTCCAAGGGCCACGAAATTCTCCCCTCTTCCTCTATATATACAACCCTTAGGGCGTCGTTTAGACTTTGGGTTTTGTTTAGATTAAAGTTCGCCATAGCTGCAACTTCGCGTACTTCGTTTGTGTTCAACGACCAGACAAAGACGTCATATAACCCCACTTGATCAATAAAGCTTTCCTCTTGAATTCGCAATATCCAGATTGCAATCTCAGTTTCTTGCTTGTTCTTCGTGTTCCTGCAGGAAACAGACCTTCATGGTCAGGTTGATCGTGCTCCGGCGTGGTCAATAACCTCTGGGAGTTGGTTTAGCGATTGCTAAGGCGCGACGTCCTCGCACGTTCGTAGTCGGATCGTCAAAGTTGACTTCCTCCAAAACGATAGCCACCATCTCATCGAAAGACGGGACATCTTTGCCTCTATCAAGTGGTATCAGATTTTCAGGTTGCTCGGTGAGATTTTATAGTTTTTTGTAGATTAGATCGAGTCTGTTCTTCATACCTACAGTCCATGAAAAAGCAAAAAAAATAGGGTTAGTTCATCATATCCTAACCAGTCTGAGCCATTGCATAATCTTTTCCGTGTTTGTTTAGTTGAATTTGCGGTTGCATCGTCGTGTCGAGTTGCTGGTCTTAGCGTCTAGTTCTTTAGAGTTTCGAGTTCTGTTCACAGTTTGTCACGTTGCTGCCATACCACCACCACTGCCACATCCCACCACCGCTGCCATATCCTACCATCATATATCCACCACAAATCCGAGTTCTTTTCATATTAGGTTTGTTCTCGAGATCCATCTAGGTTTCGGATTCGTGTTTCCTTGCCTGCATAGGTCTTAGAGACCCCCGGGCAGTTTTTAGGCCAAAATTTGGGCAGGTGAAAATATGTTTTCCCTATCCTATTTTTAGGCTTTTCCGAGTCTTTTGAGACACGTGCCATCATGCTGCTTTTTTACCGCACTTTTTCGTCGTCGCTGCCCTGTTTCCGAAAAAAAATCGTCAATTTTTTTTGTGCCTATCATCTTAGTTTGACTTGGGAAGAGTTTTGAGACACTCGCCATTATAGTGATTTTCGAAAAAAAAGCGCAAAAAAAAGGCAATTTTTTTCGAAGTGTGCTTTTCCCTTGTTTACGTGCAGCGCCGTGATTTTGTTAGTGTTCTAGGCTCGCGTCTCTAGCACGGTCTATCCTAGGACCAGCACAGTACCGTCGTTGAGCGTTTATTCAACTTTGCATCTCTGAATTGATTATTGCTGACCCTTTTTGCTACCATCTTATAAGCCTTCCCAGCTCCACATACATCTACGTCGTGCGTTTGACTCTCCCTAGTAATCGCTTTATCCAACCTTTGAGAGTTTTGACTACCACGGTTGCCGATCACCACCTGCTGCTAGGTAAGAACTGGTAAGAATTTAAGATTTGCTTGACGGATTTGTGACGCCCCACCACCACCATTTTCTAGTAGTCTGTAGGATCATATTTTTGTGTGTTTCTATTGCTGCTAACCATGCCAGGATCACAAGTCGATGAGACTGACTGGGAGAACATGACAAATAAGGAGTTGCATGATAAATTTCAGCAAATGATGGGTCAATAGGTAGAAGATGTGATGACCAGTTTTGACAACGCATGGCTTGGATGCCAAATTCGCTGAAGTGCTTGCGCGTTACCTCCACCTGCTGCACCGTTGCAACAACAACAACAACCACCTTCACATCGCGAAATCGCCCTCCGTAAAGCGAGCTGTGTTGCTCTTCAGCCTGGCCAAACTGTTGGTGCTGCTGTTGATACTTCTGTGGCTCCTGCTGCTGCTGAGGAGGAGGACGATTACGCAGAAGATTACGAGGATGAGGTTGATCAAAATGAGAACTACGTGCAACAGCCACCACCACAACACCAGGTCGTCCACATGCAAATAATCGCTATGGTAGGTCTGCACCACACCCACAGGTACGCGATCATGACCATCTCCCTAAACTAAAATTGAATATTCCACCATTTGAGGGTATATATGTTCCTGATATATATCTTACTTGGGAGTTAGAAACCGAACAACCTTTTACATGTTTAAAATATCCCGAGGAGAGACGTGTTGCTGCTGCTCTTTGTGCTTTCACTAGTTTTGCTTGTGTGTGGTGGTCTGAATATTATAGATTACATCCGGATAATATTCTAACTACTTGGGCTGCTTTGAAAATTGCTATGCGTACTCGTTGGGTTCCATCATATTATCAACGCGAATTACTTCAGAAATTGCAGCGTTTAAGACAAGGAAAAAATTCTGTAGAGGGATATTATCAGGAATTACAAACTGGCCTGATTAGATGTGGTATTGTTGAGGATAATGAGGCTATGCTTGCACGTTTTATGGGTAGCTTAAATAGAGAGATTCAGACAATTCTAGAGTATAAGGAGTATAATAATATCACTCGTTTATTCCATCTTGCTTCCAAATCTGAACGTGAAGTGCAGGATCGACATGCCTTGGCACGAACTATTTTTTCTGCAGGTCGACCTTCATCATGGACACCGCGTGCATCATCTACTTCGACACGTCCGGCTGCACCACCGCCTACTTCATCCGTCATTTCTAGTCGTGATAAAAGCAAACAGACACCACCACCATCAACCAGGAGTACACCTTCCGGTCCTGAACAGAGCTCTTCTTCATCCATGGTATTCAATGGGCCAACACATGATGTTATATGTCATCGTTGCACTGGTCGTGGTCACTCGTCATTTCTAGCCATGATAAAAGCAAACAGGCACCACCACCATCAACCAGGAGTACACCTTCCGGTCCTGCGCAGAGGTCTTCTTCATCCATGGCATCTAATGGGCCAACACATGATGTTATATGTCGTCGTTGCACTGGTCGTGGTCACTATGCGAGCAAATGCCCATCGCAGCGTGTCATGATTGCTACTGAGGATGGTGGTTATGAGTCCGCTAGTGACTATGATGAGGAGATTTTGGCTCTTATTACACGTGAAGAACATGGTGGAGATGATTCTGAAAATGAGACGCAATACATGGCTCCTGAAGACGCTGACAGGTATGAATGTTTAGTTGTTCAACGTGTTTTGAGTGTGCAGGTCACACAAACGGAGCAAAATCAGAGGCATAATTTGTTCCATACAAAGGGAGTTGTGAAGGAACATTCGGTCCGCGTCATCATAGATGGAGGGAGCTGCAACAACTTGGCTAGCATGGACATGGTGGAGAAGTTATCTCTCACCACAAGACCACATCCACATCCTTACTACATCCAATGGTTCAACAACATCGGCAATGTTAAGGTAACACGTACTGTCCGTGTGCATTTTAGTATCTCCACATATGCTGATTATGTTGATTGTGATGTGGTACCCATGCAAGCATGTTCCTTATTACTTGGTATACCATGACAATTTGATAAAAATTCTGTACACCATGGTAGAAACAATCATTATACTCTTGTTCATAAGGATAAACGTATTACTTTGCTTCCTATGTCTCCTAATTCCATTTCGAAAGATGATATTAATAGAGCTAATAAAGCAAAACAGGAGCAAAATAAAAATGAAAATAAGATTGTGGCAAAAGAATTTGAGCAACAAATAAAGCCTAATAACACACCATCATCTCATGTTGCATCTGAAATTAAATTAAAAAGTGGATGTTTACTTGCCACCAAATCTGATATTGAAGATCTAGATTTAAGCAAATATGTTTGCTATGCTTTTGTGTGAAAAGATGCATTATTTTCATTCGAGGACGTGCCTTCCTCTTTGCCTCCTGTTGTCACTAACATTTTGCAGGAGTTCGCGGACGTCTTTCCACAAGACGTGTCACCGAGATTACCACCTATTCGAGGGATTGAGCATCAGATTGACTTAATTCCCGGTGCATCGCTACCCAACTGCGCACCATACCGTACCAATCCAGAGGAGACGAAGGAGATTATGCGTCAAGTACATGAGCTACTCGACAAAGGTTATATACGCGAATCCCTTAGTCCTTGTGCTGTTCCTATTATTCTAGTGCCGAAAAAGGATGGTACATCGCGTATGTGTGTTGATTGTAGAGGCATTAATAATATTACTATTCATTATCGTCATCCTATTCCTAGGCTAGATGATATGCTTGATGAATTAAGTGGCTCTACAATATTCTCCAAAGTTGATTTGCGTAGTGGATACCATCAAATTCGTATGAAATTGGGAGATGAATGAAAAACAACATTTAAAACTAAGTTTGGATTATATGAGTGGTTAGTCATGCCTTTTGGGTTGACTAATGCACCAAGTACTTTCATGAGATTAATGAATGAAGTTTTACGTGCTTTCATTGGACGATCTGTGGTAGTATACTTTGATGATATATTGATTTATAGCAGATCTTTGGAGGAACATTTGGAACATTTGCGTGCTGTTTTTATTGCTCTACGTGATGCACGTTTGTTTGGTAACCTTGGAAAGTGCACCTTTTGCACCGACCGAGTATCTTTTCTTGGCTATGTTGTTACTCCACAGGGAATTGAGGTTGATAAAGCCAAGATTGAAGCTATTGAGAGTTGGCAGCAGCCCAAAACGGTCACACACGTGAGGAGTTTCCTTGGCCTCGCTGGATTCTATCGGCGTTTTGTGAGAGATTTCAGCACCATTGCTGCACCTCTCAATGAGCTTACAAAGAAGGATATGCCTTTTGTTTGGGGTACTGCACAGGAAGAAGCATTCACGGTATTGAAAGATAAGTTGACACATGCTCCTTTACTCCAACTTCCTGATTTTAATAAGACTTTTGAGCTTGAATGTGATGCTAGTGGAATTGGATTAGGAGGTGTGTTATTACAAGATGGTAAACCAGTTGCATACTTTTCTGAAAAATTGAGTGGGCCTAGTCTAAATTATTCTACTTATGATAAAGAATTATATGCTCTTGTTCGGACTTTGGAAACATGGCAACATTATTTATGGCCCAAAGAATTTGTTATACATTCTGATCATGAATTTTTGAAGCACATTAAAATTCAAGCAAAACTGAACCGTAGACATGCTAAATGGGTTGAATTTATAGAGACTTTCCTTTATGTTATTAAACACAAGAAGGGAAAAGAAAATGTTATTGCTGATGCATTGTCTCGTCGTTATACTATGCTTTCACAACTTGACTTTAAAATATTTGGTTTGGAGACCATCAAAGATCAATATGTGCATGATGCTGAATTTAAAGATGTATTGCAGAATTGTAAAGAAGGGAGAACATGGAACAAGTTCGTCCTTAATGATGGATTTGTGTTTCGTGCTAACAAGCTATGCATTCCAGCTAGCTCTGTTCGTCTATTGTTGTTGCAGGAGGCGCATGGAGGAGGATTAATGGGACACTTTGGCATGAAGAAGACGGAGGACGTACTTGCTACACATTTCTTTTGGCCAAAGATGTGACGGGATGTTGAGCGTTTTGTTGCTCGCTGCACTACATGTCAAAAAGCTAAGTCACGACTCAATCCTCATGGTTTATATATACCTTTGCCTGTCCCTAGTGTTCCTTGGGAAGATATATCTATGGACTTTGTTTTGGGTTTACCTCGAACAAAGAAGGGGAGGGATAGCATTTTTGTTATCGTGGATAGCTTCTCGAAGATGGCACACTTTATATGTTGGGTAACGTAGTATTTCAAAAATTTCCTATGATCACGCAAGATCTATCTACTAGATGCATAGCAACGAGAGGGGAGAGTGTGTCTACGTACCCTCGTAGACCAAAAGAAGAAGCGTCTAGTGACATGGTTGATGTAGTCGAACTTTCTTCGCGATCCAACCAATCAAGCACCGAACGTACGGAGCCTCCGCGTTCAGCACACGTTCAGCTTGATGACGTCCCATGAGCTCTTGATCCAGTAGAATTTCGCGGGAGAGTTTCGTCAGCACGACGGCATGGTGATGGAGATGATGAAGCTACCGGCGCAGGGCTTCGCCTAAGCACTGCAACGGTATGACCGAGGTGTGATTCTATGGAGAGGGGCACCACACACGGTTGGGAGAGATCAACTGATCAACTTGTGCATCTATGGGGTGCCTCTACACCCATATATAAAGGGGTGGAGGAGGGGGAGGGCCGGCCCTCTCTATGGCGCGCCCTAAGGGAGTCCTACTCCCACCGGGAGTAGGATTCCCCTTTTCCTAGTAGAACTAGGAGCCCTTCCAAGTAGTAGGAGTAGGAGAGAAGGAAAGGGAAAAGAGAAGAGAAGGAAGGACGTGGCGCAGCCCCTCCCCCTAGTCCAATTCGGACTAAGCCTTGGGGAGGGCGCAGCCTCCTCTCTCTCTTTCCCCTAAAGCCCAATAAGGCCCATATACTCCCCGGCGAATTCCCGTAACTCTTCGGTACTCCGAAAAATACCCGAATCACTCAGAACCTTTCCGATGTCCGAATATAGTCGTCCAATATTTCAATCTTTACGTCTCAACTATTTCGAGACTCCTCGTCATGTCCCCGATCTCATCCGGGACTCCGAACTACCTTTGGTACATCAAAACACATAAACTCATAATACCGATCGTCATCAAACGTTAAGCGTGCGGACCCTACGGGTTCGAGAACTATGTAGACATGACCGAGACTCATCTCCGGTCAATAACCAATAGCGGAACCTGGATGCTCATATTGGCTCCTACATATTCTACGAAGATCTTTATCGGTCAAACCGCATAACAACATACATTGTTCCCTTTGTCATCGGTATGTTACTTGCCCGAGATTCGATCGTCGGTATCACCATACATAGTTAATCTCGTTACCGGCAAGTCTCTTTACTCGTTCCGTAATACATCATGTAAGTGCATCTAGTGCCCCTTAGTGATTTTGGTGTATTGAAGACTTATAGGTTAAGGGACTAATGTGTTTATGAGTGTACACAGGTCTATAAGTCTATGAGGAGTTTGATATTTACAGGGAAAGTCGACCCCTAAAAATGAAGTTCTTCGACTGAAGACTTTGGATTTCTGAAGACTTTCTGAAGACTTTGAAAGTGAACAAATTTGTGTGACCTTGAAGACTTGGTATTCATTTGAGGAACATGAAGCTTGAAGACTTTTGTTTTCGTAGTTTCTTTTTCTCTTTCTTGAGCCATAGGAAACATTCTACTGTTAAAGGGGGTCGAGGAAATACTAAGGGAAAATTTCCATGTGATGCTCAACTCAAAATCCTACATCTACCAATCCCTTCGAGTGAAGCCATTGGAAATCTCATACAGTTCAGTCACATTCTTCAGTGATCACTGTTTAAGATATCTTCCGATATGCCGATAAATCGGCCGATTTATCACTTACCACTGTCTAACTGATAAGATAAATCGGCCGATAAATCAACCGATATGCCGATAAATCGGCCGATATGCCGATAAACAGGCCGATTTACCCCTTATCATGGGTCGACCGATAAGTTCCCGATAAGAGATATCCCCAACAGTCTCAGTGATAGAGACAAAGTTCTTATGGTCTCTGAGGAATTTGTTCTGACTGAGGAGTTAGGAATTCGCCAGTGCGGATTACCTACAAATGAGGAACATGATAGCCCTGAGGAATTTGATACTCAGATTTACGACCATTGCTGTGCTATGCGCCAGCTGTCCCAAAATATCTAACTACCTAACGGTCATATCATTAAAGGGCATTTATGTCTTATCATGTCGGGCTGCTCCCTAGGCTATAAATAGCCGCCCCCTACAACCACTAGCTGGTTGGCTGCTCCAAGAGAAACTGACACTTGTCATAAGAGCAACCCATCCTCCGAGGACTTTGAGAGAAAATCATCAAGTGAGGAAAAACCCAAAACCAAACCCAAACACCTACAAACCCAAAAGTGATTGAGCATCACTGAAGAGATTGATCCTGCGTGGATCCGACGCTTGTTACCTTTGAAGATTGTGCTTCTTCCAGACGGTTAGGCGTCATGGTCTAGAGCATCCAAGAGGAATTGTGGATCGTCGAGTGACCGAGTCTGTGAAGGTTCGGAAGTCACTTGAAGACTTACCACGAGTGATTGGGCGAGGTCTGTGTGACCTTAGCACAAGGGGAATACTGTGAGGACTTGGTGTCTTGGACTGTGTGTCCAGGACTGGGTGTCCGGGACTGTGTGTCCTCAGGTTTAAATACCTAGCCGCCCTAACCAGATGTACAACTGAGACATCAGTTGGGACCGGTCTAACAAATCATAGTCTTCACCAAGCTTACTGGTTCCATTTCCTCAACTCTTTCAATTCCTCATATCTGTGTTGTGTGCTTGTTCATATCTGTTTGAAGACTTTGACTGAATACTTTCTCAATTTCCTCAGCTCAATTTCTTCAGTCTGTTTGTCTTCATTCTGTGTTATCCTGTGTTTACGCTTTCTGTACTCTGTGTTTGTCTTCATTTCTTCATGATGACCATGCTTGTATTCTGTTATGTTTACTTCTGAGTACATATTCCGCTGCAAGTAGTTCTTCGCTAAGGAATTTCCTCAACAGCAAATTCCTCAGTGAAGAATTCATAAAAATCGCCTATTCACCCCCTCTAGTCGATATAACGCACTTTCAATTGGTATCAGAGCAAGGTACTCCCTTGTTCTGTGTGATTTTGGTTTAACCGCCTGGAGTTTTAGTTATGTCGACCGCAGGTATGATCAAGGTCTCAGCGGGTGTCCTGCCTTCGATGGGACAGACTACCCCTACTGGAAGAACAAGATGCGAATGCATCTCGAGGCAATTGATAACGATCTCTGGTATGTTGTGGAAAATGGTGTTCCCTCGGTATCACCTTCTCTGAATGCTGCTGATGTGAAGAGATTCAAGCAACTCGATTCTCAAGCGAAGAATATCATTTGTGGCCATCTGAGCAAAGGACTCACTCATATGAGGAATAGGAACCCCAGATCCAATTCTTCATATGGATCAAAATCTTCAGATGGATTCAATTCCTCATATGGATCAAATTCCTCAAAAGGATCAAAGTCCTCATATGAATATCATCGTGCTAACAACTCTGTTTCGCAGGGAAGAGCTAAGGGCTATGAATATGAGCATTATTCTTCTAACCATTATGTTCATGAGTCCTCGAAGAATTACTCTGCTTATTCATATGCTTATCCTAACTCCTCTTATGTGAAATGAAATGGGCTGGCTTCTATGCCACCTTTCTCGTATGGAGCTCGCAGAGTGATGAACTCTTTGCCATCCCTTCAGATGTGGGTGGTGAAGAAAAGGAACTAATCTCTTCTGCAGGGTCAAGTCTCCAGACGTGCTCAAATGTCTGAAGAATTTGCTGGAGACCTGAAATATGCCTGAAAGGACGCAGGCTAATCACGAAGAAATAAACTCTCATTTCTCACGTCTTCCTACTGCTTTATCTGTTGCAATGCTTGATGAATACAAAACGCCTCGTCGTTTCTGGATTGATGCAATTGATACTGCATGCCACATCATCAACATATTATATCTTCACAAATTCTTCAAGAAGACTTCCTATGAACTCCTCACTCACAAGAAACCCAATGTGAGTTATTTCAAAGTCTTCGGTGCTAAATGTTGGATTAGAGATCCTCATCACAACTCAAAATTTGCACCGAAAGCACATGAAGGGTTTATGCTTGGTTATGGAAAGGACTCGCACACCTACAGAGTCTTCAACAACGTTCTTCACAAGGTTGTTGAAACTATAGATGTGCGGTTCGATGAAAGTAACGGCTCGCAAAGAGAGCACCTACCTACTGTGATAGATGAACCAGCACCTGAGGACTCTATCAAATTCAAGGCTACTTAGGATGTCATTCCTACCGAAGAATCTGCTAAAGAATTCATTCCAGAACCTGAAGAACGTCGAGCTGATGCACCTAAGGAAAATGCTGAAGAAAATGGTGCTGAAGAAAATGCTGATCAAATTCCTCGACGATAACCAGCTCATCCTCGCGTTGCAAAAGAAGTGCAGATTGAGAAAATCATCAGCGACATCAAAATACCAGGTCCTCTCACACGCTCAAGAGCTTTAAATTATCTAACTTTTGTGGGCACTTTGCTTTTATCTCTATCACAGAGCCCACTAAGGTAGATGAAGCATTTAAGGAGCCTGAGTGGATTCAAGCCATGCAAGAAGAATTACATCAGTTCGAGCTCAACAACGTCTGGGAACTGGTCAAACGTCCAGATCCTCGCAAGCATAATATCATTGGCACAAAGTGGATCTACCGCAACAAGCAAGATTAAAATGGCCTTGTGGTAAGGAATAAGGCACGGCTTGTAGCTCAAGGCTACACACATGTTGAGTGAATTGACTCTATGAAACTTTTGCACCTGTTGCTATACTTGAGGCTATTCGCATAGTACTTGCTTATGCTAACCATCATGATATCATTCTATATCAAATGGATGTGAAAAGTGCATTCCTCAATGGTAAGCTTGAGGAAGAAGTATATGTTGCTCAACCACCAGGTTTGGAAGATCCAAAGAATCCCGACAAAGTCTTCAAACTCAATAAGCCCCTCTATAGCCTCAAGCAAGCCCCTCAGGCTTGGTATGATACTTTGAAGGAATTCCTCATGAAGAAAGGCTTCAAACCCGGTTCACTTGATCCTACTCTTTTCACTAAATCTTATGATGGTGAATTATTTGTGTGCCAAATGTATGTTGATGATATTATCTTTGGCTGTACTGACCAACGCTATAGTGATGAATTTGCCTATATGATGAGTGAAGAATATCAAATGTCTATGATGGGAGAGTTGAAATTCTTCTTAGGTCTTCAAATTCGTCAACAACGCAATGGCGTATTCATATCTCAGGAGAAATACCTCAAGGATGTACTGAGGAAATTCGGCATGCAAGTTTGCAAAGGCGTCAAAATCCCTATGCCCACAAATGGCCATCTGTGCACTGATGAAAATGGTATTGACTTTGATCATAAGGTATACCACTCCATGATTGGTTCTTTATTGTACTTATGTGCATCTAGGCCAGATATAATGCTTAGTGTTTGCATGTGTGCCCGATTTCAAGCTGCACCGAAGGAATCACACCATAAGGTTGTGAAACATATTCTTCGATATCTAGCTCACACACCAACACTTGGATTACGGTACCCCAAGGGCTCGGATTTTGATCTCATTGGATATTCAGACTCAGACTATGCTGGTGATCGTGTGAACCGCAAGTTAACATCTGGTACATGTCACTTCCTCGGAAGATCTTTGATCTGTTGGTCCTCGAAGAAACAGAACTGCGTATCACTGTCTACTGCTGAAGCTGAGTATATTGCTGCTGGCTCTTGCTGTGCTCAATTGTTATGGATGAAGCAAACTCTCAAGGACTATGGCATCAACATGAAGAATGTGCCTCTCTTCTGTGACAATGAGAGTGCCATCAAGATTGCTCACAACCCAGTTCAGCACTCGAGGACAAAGCACATTCAGATTCGTCATCATTTTCTTCGTGATCATGTGTTGAAGGGTGACATTTCTATTGAGCATGTGAAGTCTAAAGAACAGCTAGCTGATATCTTCATAAAGCCCTTGGATGAGAAGAGATTTAGCAAGTTGCGGTGTGAGCTAAATATCTTAGAATCTTCGAATGTTCTTTGAACTAGACACTCATCCTAACACTTATGCAAAATTGATGAATTAGATGTGCAACACATGAAGAAATTGTTTTTCTTCAATCAACGAAGAATAACGCTCTAAGTGTGAAGAAATTAATGAAGAATTTGATTCTCAGAACCCTACGACAATTGTACGCGGTGTCTGAAATCATCATTCTTATACGGTGGGTCACGCCACCACAAAAGTTGAAAATCTTCAATTTGAGTTTTTGAAATTCCTTAGTTGTTCATATTCTTCAACTTTGCATTGTCTTCTCTGTTTCCGTCTCTGTTCTTCATTGACTATATATATATATATATATATATATATATATATATATATATATATATATATATATATATATATATATATATATATATATATATATATATATATATATATATATATATATATATATATATATATGAGTTTATGTCCTCTACAGCATTCACTTATTGCTAATTCTTCACGTTGCCTTTTCTGCTAAGTGAATGTGATCAGACCCTTCCCCCTCTATGGTAAACTCAACCCATTCCATTCCCAAATTCTTCATATGCGTTCTGTTTGAAACTTGTTCAAAATCTTCACGATGTCCTTGTCAGCTGAAGAAATTGCGAACGCAATGTTAAAACTTATCCTTTCCAAAATTTTCGGTTTTGCCGCTCAAATCGTTCCGCATCACACGACAATACTTATCTATTCACCCACGATCTCACACGATCTCCACTACACAGTACGTGGGTGACACATTGATACGTCTCCAACGTATCTACTTTGCCAAACACTTTTGCCCTTGTTTTGGACTCTAACTTGCATGATTTGAGTGGAACTAACCCGGATTGACGCTGTTTTCAGCAGAACTGCCATGGTGTTCTTTTTGTGCAGAAATAAAAAGTTCTCGGAATCGCCTAAAAATCAACGGAGTATTATTTCAGAAAATATAAAAAATATATGCAAGAAGATCTGCACCGAGGGGCCCACACCCTGTCCTCGAGGGTGGGGGCGCGCCCCCCTTCCGAGGGCGCGCCCCCCTGCCTCGAGGGCCCCCCGATGCTCCACCGACGTATCCCCAGGTCCTATATATTCAGTTTCGTGGAGAAAAAAATCAAGGAGAAAGAATTATCGCGTTTCACGAGACGGAGCCGCCGCCAAGCCCTAATCTCTCTCGGGAGGGCTGATTTGGAGTCCGTTCGGGGCTCCAGAGAGTGGAGATCGTCGCCATCGTCATCATCAACCTTCCTCCATCACCAATTTCATTATGCTCACCGTCGTGTGTGAGTAATTCCATCGTAGGCTTGCTAGACGGTGATGGGTTGGATGGGATCTATCATGTAATCGAGTTAGTTTTGTTAGGGTTTGATCCCTAGTATCCACTATGTTCTGAGATTGATGTTGCTATGACTTTGCTATGCTTAATGCTTGTCACTAGGGCTCGAGTGCCATGATTTCAGATCTGAACCTATTATGTTTTCATGAATATATGTGTGTTCTTGATCCTATGTTGCAAGTTTATAGTCACCTACTATGTGTTATGATCCGGCAACCCCGAAGTGACAATAATCGGGACCACTCCCGGTGATGACCATAGTTTGAGGAGTTCATGTATTCACTATGTGTTAATGCTTTGGTCCGGTACTCTATTAAAAGGAGGCCTTAATATCCCTTAGTTTCCAATAGGACTCCGCTGCCACAGGAGGGTAGGACAAAAGATGTCATGCAAGTTCTTTTCCATAAGCACGTATGACTATATTCGGAATACATGCCTACATTGCATTGATGAACTGGAGCTAGTTCTGTGTCACCCTAGGTTATAACTTCTACATGATGAATTGCATCCAACGTAATTTCCCATTATTGATCCAATGCCTACGAGCTTTACCTATATTGCTAGTTGCTTATTTACTTTTCCGTTGCTATTATCACAAAAACTACAAAAACACTATCTTTACTTGCTGCTACCACCACTATCATATTACTTTGCTACTAAAATATCTTGCTGCAGATACTAAGTTTCCAGGTGTGGTTGAATTGACAACTCAGCTGCTAATATTTAAGAGTATTCTTTGGCTCCCCTTGTGTCGAATCAACAAATTTGGGTTTAATACTTTACCCTCAAAAACTGTTGTGATCCCCTACACTTGTGGGTTATCACACATGTCGTGCGAATGAGAAGGGTCAGGGGCACGTTCGTCCAATTTCTTCGGGCGAACGGTTATTCATCTCAGCTATAAATACCCCTCCCCTTCCCTCACTTAACTTTTTACTCCGCTTGTTCTCACTCTCAAGCTCGAGCTTCTCCAACCCTAGCGCCGCCGCTACTCCATCGTCGCCGGTGAGGAAGACCTTCACTGCCTCGACCTCGTCGCCGTCGTACTCATGCCGGCCGCGGATTTCTTCACTCCGCCACCGCCATAGTTGTCTTCCTCTACCAAGTTAGGGCGTGGAAGATCTGCACAGACGAACTTCACTTATCCATCTCACAGTTCATCGTGTTCTTCATCCAAGGTAATTAAAAGTTACTTTTACCGCCCTCTTTGATTCAAACGTTTTCTTCAAAATTCTCAAAAGGTGTTTTCTTCGTCAAATCTTCACACACTAAACACCTCACATGTCATATGTTCTTGATTTGATTTCTCTAAGCTATGTTTTTCTTCAAGATTCCTCAATTGTGTGGATTTTCAATCTACACAACTCTGGAACCTAAGACAAAGAACGCTTAGTCAAATTATTCAAGACTCATATGGTCAAATTCCTCAAACTTGTTCTTTTCACAAAACCTTCTGAGAACGCATATGACCTCTCCAAATTCCTCGCAACTATACTCTGTTCACAGGTACTCATGTCCGCTGCTGAATCACTAGGTTCTCATCAACTTAACTCATTTGCAGCGTTCCTCGAAGAAAAGTTGCACACTTCTTTAGAGAATTCAATTGTTCAAATTCCTCGTTTGAAGAAAATGGCTGGTGGAAAGAATCCACAGAAAGGAGGAAAGAAGCTTGAGGTCAATACTGCTTTTGAAATACCTGAAGATATGTATGCTGACTATTGCACTCCTGATGAGGCAAAGTTCGGAAAAGAGGACAAGAATCAGCGCAAAGTGCGCAACAAAGAATAGAGAGGAGATGGGCAAGAGAGTGGAGGGAGTACAGATATGTGACTCCCAAATATATGAAGAAATTCGCACCCAATCCTCCCTGCCCAAGACCTCCATTGGCACATGGCCAAGTTGCTGATCCCACTAGCCTCAAGAGTGGTGAGGATTTTCCTGAAGCATGGGCTAAACGCCAGGCCAAGTTGGCCAAACAAGCAAAAGAAGCAGTGAGGAAATTCAATGAAGACTCTGCTGCTGCTGCTGCCTCTGCTAAGGCCTCTGCTTCCAAGCCAAAGAAGTCCATGGCTAAGAAGCCTGCTTACAAGCCAAGTGCGTCTTCCTCAGCAATGCCGTCACGGCCAGATTCTTCAAAGCCCTCACGGTAAATTCCTCAGACTGCTCCAGCTCCTCCAAAGTCCTCAACTCCTCCGCAAAAGTCTTCAGATGCTACAACAAAGTCATCTGCTCCAGTGCATCTTGCCACATGTCAAAGGACTATGAGCATATCCATTGCCTCAGGAGCCTCTACAAGCTCCTCAGCTGCCCCAAGTTCCTCAGCGATACCAAGTTCATCAGCTGGTCCCTCGCTGCTGAAGAAAAAGAAAACTGTTGGACGAGGCTCTCGCTCAAGTCCTCAAAAGAAACAAGTTGCTTTCCAAGTGATGTCTGATGACGAAGCTGATGATGAAGAACTGGTTCAAATCATCTGAGACAGGCAAGAAAGGGCCGCTAGAGCCAAAGGAAGCGAAGTACCACTGATGTTGGATCCAAAAGGGATCCTTGATTTCATTGATCTCTGGCATAAGGACCCCAACACTCCTATGCCTGACTTCAACTTGACTCCTGGCCAAAGTCATATGCTAACTGCCTTCATAGGCGAAGAAAAATGGAAGTTTGAAAGGACCAGGCAGACAAAGAAAGCGCAATACAAGAAGGAGCGCTTCCTGAAGAAAAATGTTGTCAACATGACAACTGAAGAACTCATAAAGGTTCAGGGTGAAATCAAAACCCTCAGTGATGAATTTGAAGCATATCACGCTGACTGGATGGGCGCCAAAGTTAGATTCGTGAATTTGACTAAATGTTTTTCTTCAAGTGCTGCTCGTAAAACATACATTGAAATTCCTCAGGCTGAAGCATCTGCTCAGTCTGCTGAAGGACATGCCAGCACCGCTGAGGAAAATCAAGCTGCTGAAGAAAATCCTAGGGCTGATGACTCCACTCCAGTCGCTGAAGAAATTGCCAGGGCAACCACTAGTGTTGTGCCTGAAGAAAATGTCAGGCCAGCTAAAGCTCCAAAGGTTGTGCCTGAAGAAAGTGAAGAAGTCAGGGCAACTGCAACAGTTGTGCCTGAAGAAATTCAACCAGATTCCTCTGCTCCTCCCGCGCTTACTCCAACTCCAATCCTTCCATCTGCATCAGATGTGAAGAAGACAAAGGCTACAGAGCGTCCAGCTGTGAAGAAAAGGAAGGCATCAGCTTCATCAGATTCTTCAGCCCCGAAGAAAAGGAAGCCTTTGACTAGCTCAGGTGAAAATCCAATTGATGACATCCCAATTTCCTCTATGCCATCAAAGGACCTTGTTCCTTTGATGAAGATTATGTGATTCAAAGTGAATCAGATGAAGACATTCCCTCTGCTGCTTCCTCAGAGCAGACGGACGAAGAAATTGAAGTGGATGCCATCCCTTCAACCCCAATCATCTCCTCGCTTATGCCTCAGCTTACTGCTGAAGAGGCCGGCGTTGAAGAATTGGAAGAACAAGACTCGGACGTGGACATTGGGAATGCCACTCCTTTGATGACTGATGAATTTTGGGATAGTCAGCATCCCAACTCCCCTCTGTTCACGCCGCTGCAACAAATTCCTCATTCACCAGCGCCAACTGTTCCATTGGGCTTTGAGGAAACTCATCCCACACAATCAGTCCATGAAGACATTCCAGCCACTAGTGCTGAAGAAACTACTGCTGCTGCTCAATCTGTGAAGACTGCCACTGAAGAGGAACCAGAAATTCCTCAGACTGAAGAACCTGAGATTGCGAATCCGGAGGTTGTGATGCAATTAACTGACACTCCTCAACCCAAGCCAAAGGATCCTTTCTCAAGAAAGCAAACTTTCAAGAAGGCTGGTTTCTTCGGCGAGCATGTGTTCTTCACTGATTTCAATCCCTATGACTCTGCTCACATAAGGAAGAGGCGTTTCTGGACTGCCAGTCGGGCAAATTTCTATTCCTCAGTGCTTTACAACAAAGACAAAGTCTTCGATCATCAGCATATTCCTCACGTGGATATGGAATCTTTGCCGTGTTTTGAGCCAGTCCTTAGTGTTCTTCACGACGCTGGACTATTGGGTTTTGGCACTGATATATGCGATTGGAATGAAGAACTGATTCTTCAATTTTATGCAACCCTGCACATCACTGGTAATTCTGAAGATGTGAATTCATGGGTGCTGGACTGGATGTCTGAAAACACTCACTACAAGGCACCATCCTCTAAATTACTTCAAGCTCTGCCTCTCAGTCCTCCCACTGAAGCAGCACGTTGCATGTATGAAGAAACTGAACTCACTGATCATTACATGCAAGTGCTTATGAAGCCTCTGAAGCCAGGTCAAGCCTCAAGGACCAAATTCCTCATGAAGGAATTGCTGTTTCTGCCATGGACTGTCTATCGCATTCTGACAAAGACATTGAGTCCAATCAAGGGCCCCGACTCGAATGATGAAGAAGTCGTTGGCATCATGAAGAATCTGCTATTCAATATCATCCATGGCGTTCCCGTCAACTTCCATGATTTTTTCATGAGGACAATGGCAAATGTTGCACTGTCCCCTTTCAACCTGAAGCCTTATGCTCCATGGATTATGAGATTCATCAGGACAAGGTCTTCAATGAATTACAAAGCTGACACTCTCAATCATTGCAGCTACTTGCCCCCAATTGAAGTCCTCAAACGGACATTTTCCTCAGCTGATGACAAGGGCAAGGCCACTGCTGTTTTTGATGAAGGCACTCGTCCATTGGATGGTTAGTTTCGCAAAACTGCATCTTATTCCACCAATGATGACTCTGCCACTCATGACTCTGCCGCCAACGCTCCCAAGCAAAATCCTCAAGGGACAACTCCCAGGGTGATGACTGATCGTGAGCTTCTCCTCAGTCTTCATCAAAAGGTTGATCGCAACCACAAACGGGTCAAGCGTCAGTTTGGTTCAATTCTTCACAACATGACCTCTACACATAATGCAGTGAAGAAAAACCATTACTACCTCCTTGAAACCCTCAACCGCACCTGGGCTGTTCTGTCTCATCTCTATGGCGAAGAAGACCTGAAGAAAATGGGTCTCAAGGATGACTTTGACTGGTCTGCTCTTCCCCTGAAGAAATACAAGAAGGTCAAGGTTCCTCCCTTGGTGGGCAGCTCCTATTCTTCATCACGTGAAACCGACGAGTATGAAGACTTGGACGACACTGCGGCAGGCCCTACTTCAACCATCGACCCCAACAACGCTGGCGCTCCTTCATCATCTTGAGATTCTTCAGGGGCGTTAGTTCTCAGTTTCAATCCTTTTGGTCATTCGATGACAAAGGGGGAGAAATCTGAGTTAATCTTCAAGCGGGTCTATATATATGGGCATTTTTTTGCTAAGTTACAACTCTCGTTCTTCTGATGACTTTGTGGATCGAGTTGTAAACTTAAACTCTATGGTGACCTGATACTTTTGCTGTGGTGTTTCTGCATGCTTATTCCTTATTAATGTTATGCACGCATGCTGAATTACATCAGCCACCATATTTCATTATGCATTTCAAATTCTTCATATTATATGTCAAATGCGTGTATGAATTACAAGATATAGGGGGAGATCTCCATGATTCTACTCTTCAAGTGTGCAATGCTTCAAAAGCAAATTCCTCACTATGCACATCTTCAGGGGGAGTTCTTCTATATCTTGCAATCAAATTCCACAATATCAGTATTTACACTTCATATGTTTATCCCCGTTGAAAACTTAACCTATATTGTCATCAATCACCAAAAAGGGGGGGATTGCAAGTGCATTTAGTGCCCCTTAGTGATTTTGGTGTATTGAAGACTTATAGGTTAAGGGACTAATGTGTTTATGAGTGTACACATGTCTATAAGTCTATGAGGAGTTTGATATTTATAGGGAAAGTCGACCCCTAAAAATGAAGTTCTTCGACTCAAGACTTTGGATTTCTGAAGACTTTCTGAAGACTTTGAAAGTGAAGAAATTGGTGTGACCTTGAAGACTTGGTATTCATTTGAGGAACATGAAGCTTGAAGACTTTTGTTTTCGTAGTTTCCTTTTCTCTTTCTTGAGTCATAGGAAACACCGTACTGTTAAAGGGGGTCGAGGAAATACTAAGGAAAAATTTCCATGTGATGCTCAAATCAAAATCCTACATCTACCAATCCCTTCGAGTGAAGCCATTGAAAATCTCATACAGTTCGGTCATATTCTTCAGTGACAGAGACGAAGTTCTTCTGGTCTCTGAGGAATTTGTTCTAACTGAGGAGTTAGGAATTCGCCAGTGCAGATTACCTACAAGTGAGGAACATGATAGCCCTGAGGAATTTGATACTCAAATTTTCGACCATTGATGTGATATGCGCCAGCTGTCTCAAAATATCTACCTACTTAACGGTCATATCATTAATTTTGACCAATGATGTGCTATGCGCCAGCTGTCCCAAAATATCTACCTACCTAACGGTCATATCATTAAAGGGCATTTATGTCTTATCATGTCGGGCTGCTCCCTAGGCTATAAATAGCCGCCCCCTACAACCACTAGCTGGTTGGCTGCTCCGAGAGAAACTAACACTTGTCATAAGAGCAACCCATCCTCCGAGGACTTTGAGAGAAAATCATCAAGTGAGGAAAAACCCAAAAGTAAACCCAAACACCTACAAACCCAAAACTGATTGAGCATCACTGAAGAGATTGATCCAGCGTGGATCCGACGCTTGTTACCTTTGAAGACTGTGCTTCTTCCAGACGGTTAGGCGTCATGGTCTAGAGCATCCAAGAGGAATTGTGGATCGCCGAGTGACCGAGTCTGTGAAGGTTCATAAGTCACCTGAAGACTTGCCACGAGTGATTGGGCGAGGTTTGTGTGACCTTAGCTCAAGGGGGATACAGTGAGGACTTGGTGTCTTGGTCTATGTGTCCAGGACTGGGTGTCCGGGACTGTGTGTCCTCAGGTTTAAATACCTACCCTCCCTAACCAGATGTACAACTGAGATAGCAGTTGGAACTGGTCTAACAAATCAATGTCTTCACCAAGCTTACTGGTTCCATTTCCTCAATTCTTTCAATTCCTCATATCTATGTTGTGTGCTTGTTCATATCTGTTTGAAGACTTTGACTGAAGACTTTCTCAATTTCCTCAGCTCAATTTCTTCAGTCTGTTTGTCTTCATTCTGTGTTATCCTGTGTTTACGCTTTCTGTACTCTATGTTTGTCTTCATTTCTTCATGATGACCATGCTTGTATTCTGTTATGTTTACTTCCGAGTACTTATTCCGCTGCAAGTAGTTCTTCGCTAAGGAATTTCCTCAACAGCAAATTCCTCAGTGAAGAATTCATAAAAATCGCCTATTCACCCCCCCTCTAGTCGATATAACGCACTTTCATATCATCTCCTCACTAACTCATTAGTCATTTGCTTGCAAGGCTTATTATGATGTGTATTACCGAGAGGGCCCAAAGATACCTCTCCGACACTCAGAGTGACAAATCCTATTATTGATCTATGCCAACACCACGAACACCTTTGGAGACACCTGTAGAGCATCTTTATAATCACCCAGTTACGTTGTGACATTTGATAGCACACAAGGTGTTCCTCCGGTAATCGGGAGTTGCATAATCTCATAGTTATAGGAACATGTATAAGTCATGAAGAAAGCAATAGCAGGAAAACTAAATGATCATAGTGCTAAGCTAACGGATGGGTCTTGTCCATCACATCATTCTCCTAATGATGTGATCTCGTTGATCAAATGACAACTCATGTCTATGGCTAGGAAACATAACCATCTTTGATCAATGAGCTAGTCTAGTAGAGGCATACTAGGGACACTCTATTTTGTCTATGTATTCACACATTTACTAAGTTTCCGGTTAATACAATTCTAGCATGAATAATAAACATTTATCATGATATAAGGAAATAAATAATAACTTTATTATTGCCTCTAGGGCATATTTCCTTCAGTCTCCCACTTGCACTAGAGTCAATAATCTTGATCACATCACCATGTGATTAACACCAATAGTTCACATAACCATGTGACTAACACCCATAGTTCTCATCGCCATGCGACCAATACCCAAAGGGTTTACTAGAGTCAACAATCTAGTTCACATCGTCATGTGATTAACACCCAAAGAGTAGTAAGGTGTGATCATGTTTTGCTTCGTGAGAGAAGTTTAGTCAGTGGGTCTGTTACATTCAGATTCGTATGTATGTTTGCAAATTTCTATGTCTACAATGCTCTGCACGGAGCTACTTTAGCTAATCGCTCCCACTTTCAATATGCATCCAGATTGATACTTAGAGTCATCTGGATTTGTGTCAAAGCTTGCATCGACGTAACTCTTTACGACGAACTCTTTATCACCTCCATAACCGAGAAACATTTCCTTAGTCATCTAGTAACTAAGGATAATTTTGACCGATTTCCAGTGATCTACTCCTAGATCGCTTTTGTACCTCCTTGCCAAACTCATGGTAAGGTAGACAACAGGTTTGGTACATAGCATGTCATACTTTATAGAACCTATGGTTGAGGCATAGGGAATGACTTTCATTCTTTCTCTATCTTCTGCCGAGGTCAGGCTTTGAGTCTTACTCAACTTCATACCTTACAACTCAGGCAAGAACTCCTTCTCTGAATGATCCATTTTGAACTACTTCAGAAACTTGTCAAGGTATGTACTTATTGAGAAACTTATCAACGGTCTTGATCTATCTCTATAGATCTTGATGCTCAATATGTAAGCAGCTTCAACGAGGTCTTTCTTTGAAAAAAATCCTTTCAAACACTCCTTTATGCTTTCCTGAAAATTCTACATCATTTCCGATCGACAATATGTCATTCACGTATACTTATCAGAAAAGGATCTAGTGCTCCCACTCACTTTCTTGTAAATACAGGCTTATCCAAAAGTCTGTACAAAACCATATGCTTTGATCACCTTATCAAAGCGTATATTCCAACTCCGAGATGCTTGCACCAGTCCATAGATGGATCGCTAGAGCTTGCACACTTTGTTAACACCATTATGATCGACAAAAACTTTCTGGTTGCATCATATACAACTCTTCTTTAGGATATCCATTCATGAATGCAGTTTTGACATCCATTTGCCAGATTTCATAATCATAAAATGCGGTAATTGCTAACATGATTCAGAGAGACTTAAGCATCACTACGGGTGAGAAAGTCTCATCGCAGTCAACTCCTTGAACTTGTCAAAAACCTTTCGCAACAAGTCGAGCTTTGTAAACAGTAACATTACCGTCAGTGTCGGTCTTCCTCTTGAAGATCCATTTATTTTCGATGGCTTGCCGATCACCGGGCAAGTCAACCAAAGTCCACACTTTGTTCTCATACATGGATCCCATCTCAGATTTCATGGCCTCAAGCCATTTTGCGGAATCTGGGCTCATCATCGCTTCCTCATAGTTCGTAGGTTCATCATGGTCTAGTAACATGACCTCCAGAACCGGGCTGCCGTACCACTCTGGCGCGGAACGTACTCTGGTTGATCTACGAAGTTCAGTAGTAACTTGATCCGAAGTTTCAAGATCATCATCTTTAGCTTCCTCACTAATTGGTGCAGGAATCACTGGAACTAGTTTCTGTGATGTACTATTTTCCAATTCGGGAGAAGGTACAATTACCTCATCAAGTTCCACTTTCCTCCCACTCACTTCTTTTGAGAGAAACTCCTTCTCTATAAAGGATCCATTCTTAGCAACGAATATCTTGCCTTCGGATCTGTGATAGAAGGTGTACGCAACAGTCTCCTTTGGGTATCCTATGAAGACACATTTCTCCGACTTGGGTTCGAGCTTATCAGGTTGAAGCTTTTTCACATAAGCATCGCAGCCCCAAACTTTAAGGAACAACAACTTTGGTTTCTTGCCAAACCACAGTTCATAAGGCGTCGTCTCAACGGATTTAGATGGTGCCCTTATTTAACGTGAATGGAGCTGTCTCTAATGCATAACCCAAAACGATAGTGGTAAATCGGTAAGAGACATCATAGATCGCACCATATCTAATAATATACTGTTACGATGTTCGGACACACCATCACGATGTGGTGTTCCGGGTGGCGTGAGCTGTGAAACTATTCCACATTGTTTTAAATGAAGACCAAACTCGTAACTCAAATATTCGCCTCCGCCGTCAGATCGTAGAAACTTTTATTTTCTTGTTACGATGATTCTCTACTTCACTCTGAAATTCTTTGAACTTTTCAAATGTTTCAGACTTGTGCTTCATCAAGTAGATATACCCATAACTGCTTAAATCATCAGTGAAGGTCAGAAAATAACGATACCCGCCGTGAGCTTCAACACTCATCGGTCCACATACATCAGTATGTATGATTTCCGACAAATCTGTTGCTCGCTCCATTGTTCCAGAGAACGGAGTTTTAGTCATCTTGCCCATGAGGCATGGTTCGCAAGCACCAAGTGATTCATTATCAATTGATTCCAAAACTCCATCGCTATGGAGTTTCTTCATGCGCTTTACACCAATATGACCTAAATGGCAGTGCCACAAATAAGTTGCACTATCATTATTAACCTTGCATCTTTTGGCTTCAATATTATGAATATGCGTATCACTACGATCGAGATCCAACAAACTATTTTCATTGGGTGTATGACCATCGAAGGCTTTATTCATGTACACAGAATAACAATTATTCTATGACTTTAAATGAATAACCGTATTGTAACAAACATGAACAAATCATATTCATGCTTAACGCAAATGCCAAATAACATTTATTTAGGTTCTACACTAATCCCAAAAGTATAGGGAGTGTGCGATGATGATCATATCAATCTTGGAACCACTTCCAACACACATCGTCACTTCACCTTTAACTAGTCTCTGTTCATTCTGCAACTCCCATTCCGATTTACTAATTTTAGCAACTGAACCGGTATCAAATACCCAGGGGTTGCTATGTGCTACCTCTTGAGTTTGCGTTGTATTTCCTCGAAGAGGAAAGGGAGATGCAACACAGTAGCGTAAGTATTTCCCTCAGTTTTTGAGAACCAAGGTATCAATCCAGTAGGAGACCACGCACGAGTCCCTCGCACCTGCACAAACAAATAAGAACTTCGCAGCCAACGCGATAAGTGGTTGTCAATCCCTTTATGGTCACTTACAAGAGTCAGATCTGATAGTTTATATTTTTGGTATTTTTGGTTTAATAAAACAGAAAATAAAAAGCGATAAAGGTAAAGTGGATGTAGATTGATATGTTGAGAATAGACCCGGGGGCCATAGTTTTCTCTAGTGGCTTCTCTCATGATAGCGATATTCTACGACGGGTAAACAAATTACTGTCGAGCAATTGATAGAAAAGCAAATAATTATGAGACTATCGAGGCATGATCATTGTATATAGGCATCACGTCCGAGACAAGTAGACCGAAACGATTCTGCATCTACTACTATTACTCCACACATCGACCACTATCCAGCATGCATCTAGTGTATTGAGTTCATACGAACAGAGTAATGCCTTAAGCAAGATGACATGATGTAGAGGGATAAACTCAAGAAATATGATGAAAACCCCATGTTTTTATCCTCGATGGCAACAATACAATACGTGCCTTGCTGCCCCTACTGTCACTGGGAAAGGACACCGCAAGATTGAACCCAAAGCCAAGCACTTCTCCCATTGCAAGAACTATAGATCTAGTAGGCCAACCCAAACCAATAATTCGAAGAGACTTGCAAGGATATTATGAGCACACATAAAAAGTTCAGAGAAGAACCAAATATCTTTCATAGATAACCTTGACCATAAACTCACAAATCATCGGATCTCAACAAGCACACCGCAAAAAGAGATTACATCGAATAGATCTCCTCGACGACCGAGGAGAACTTTGTATTGAGATCCGGAGAGAGAGAGAATAAACCATCTAGATACTAGCTATGGACCCGAAGGTCTGTGGTAAACTACTCACAACTCATGGTGAGGGCGATGATGATGATGATGAAAGCCTCCGTGATGGCTCCCCCTCCCGGAACAGGCTCCAAGATGGGATCTCCACGGGAACAGAAGCTACGGTGGTGGAATTAGGGTTTTCTCTCTACGTATGGAGTTTTTGGGGGGTACGTAGGTATATATAGGAAGAAGGAGGGCACCGGGGGCCACAGGGGCCAGCCTCGAGGCAGGGGGGCGCGCCCCCACCCTCGAGGGCAGGCCCTCGGTCCCCTGACTTGGTCCTGACATTTCCCAAGGGTATTTTCTTCCAAAAATATCTTTCGCGAAGGTTTCATTCCGTTTGGACTCCATTTGATATTCCTTTTCTGCAAAACCCTAAAATAGGCAAAAAACAACAATCTGGACTCGACCTTTGGGTTAGTAGGTTAGTCCCAAAATGATATAATAGTGAATGATAAAGACCATTAAACATCGAAGACTTCATAAATAATAGCATGGAACAATAAAAAATTATAGATACGTTGGAGACGTATCAAGCATCCCCAAGCTTAATTCCTGCTCGTCCTCGAGTAGGTAAATGATAAAGAAAGAATTTTTGATGTGGAATTCTAACTAATATAGTTTTTCAATGTAATTCTCTTAATTGTGGCATGAATGCTCAGATCTGAAAGATTCAAGATAAAAGTCTATATTGACATAAGAAATAACAATACTTCAAGCAATACTAACAAAGCAATCATGTCTTCTCAAAATACCATGGCTAAAGAAAGTTATCCCTACAAAATCATATAGTGTTGGCTATGCTCCCTCGTTATCACACAAAAATATTCATATCATGCACAACCCCGATTTCAGCCAAGCATTTGTTTTCATACTCTATGTTTTCAAACCTTTCAACTTTCACGCAATACATGAGCGTGAGCCATGGATATAGCACTATGGGTGGAATAGAGGTGGTTGTGGAGAAGACAAAAAGGAGGGAGATAGTCTCACATCGACTAGGCGTATCAATGGGCTATGGAGATGCCCATCAATAGATATCAATGTGAGTGAGTAGGGATTGCCATGCAACGGATGCACTAGAGCTAAATATGAATGAAATCTCAACAAAAGAAACTAGTGGGTGTGCATCCAACTTGCTTGCTCACGAAGACCTAGGGCATTTGAGGAAGCCCATCGTTGGAATATACAAGCCAAGTTCTATAATGAAAAATTCCCACTAGCATATGAAAGTGACTAAGCATGATACTCTCTACAATGAAGAACATGGTGCTAATTTGAAGCACAAATGTGGAAAAAGATAGTAGCAATTGTCCCTTTTTTTGGGCCTTTTTTCTTTGGCTTTTCTTTTCTTTTCTTTTTTTGAGGAGGGGCTTTATAGATTTAACCTATCCTCCCATGGGACAATGCTCTAATAATAATGATCATCACACTTTCATTACAACACGATATAACAACTCGATACAACAACAACAAAGTATGACTCTATATGAATGCCTTCGGCGGTGTACCGTTATGTGCGATGAAACAAGAGTGACATGTATGAAAACTTATGCATGGTGGCTTTGCCACAAATATGATGTCAACTACATGATCATGCATGGAAATATGACAATATGATGTGTGTCATATAAACGGAACGGTGGAAAGTTGCATGGCAATATATCTCGGAATGGCTATGGAAATGCCATGATAGGTAGGTATGGTGGCTGTTTTGAGGAACAATATGTTGGCTGTTTTGAGGAAGGATATATAGTGGGTTTATGGCACCGGCGAAAATTGCGCGGTACAAGAGAGGCTAGCAATGGTGGAAGGGTGAGAGTGCGTATAATTCATGGACTCAACATTAGTCATAAGAACTCATATACTTATTGCAAAAATCTACGAGTCATCAAAACAAAGCAATCAACGCATGCTCCTAGGGGGAGGTTGGTAGGAGTTAACCATCGCGCGCCCCCGACATCCACACAAAGGTTGACACTCTACAAATACCTCATGCTTTAACTTAGTCACACAACGGTTCACCATACGTGCATGCTACGGGAATCACTAACCTTAGCACAAGTATTTCTCAATTTCATAATACCTCCACTAGCATGACTCTAATTTCACTATTCTCATGTCTCAAAAGAATTATCAAGCATCCAACATCTCATTCTATTTAATGCACTTGGTGTGATTTTTTTTACTACATTGACATTGGATGTTTATCATGTGAAGACTAGTTTCTTTAGCCTAAACACTTTACCATGCTGTTTTAATAGACTCTCAAATAGATATAAGTGAAGCATGAGAGTTCAACAATTTCTACAAAATATTACCACCACCATGCTCTAAAAGATATAAGTGAAGCACTAGAGCAAAAACTATTCAACTCAAAAGATATAAGTGATGCACATAGAGTGTTCTAACAATTTATAGGCCATATTTAAATCTCTCAAATAGTTGTGTCCAGCAAGGAAGATTGTGGCAAACTAACAAGCAAAGACTCAAATTATACAAGACGCTCCAAGCAAAACACATAACATGTTGAGAATAAAAATATAGCTCCAAGTATAGTAACCGATGGATGAAGACGAAAGAGGGGATGCCTTCCCGGGGCATCCCCAAGCTTAGGCTTTTGATTATCTTGAATTTACTTGGGGTGCCATGGGCATCCCCAAGCTTAGGCCTTTGCTACTCCTTGTTCCATAGTCCATCAAAGCAATACTCAAAACTTGAAAACTTCACAACACAAAATTTAGACAAAAATTCTCGTGAGCTCCGTTAGTATAAGAAAGCAAACCACTACTCAAAGGTACAGCAATGAATTCATTATTTGTTTATATTGGTATTAAACCTACTGTACTCCAAGTTCTCTATGGTTCATATCCTCGAATATTACTCATAGATGCATCGGAATAAGCAAACAACACACGAAAAACAGAATCTGTCAAAAACAGAACAGTCTGTAGTAATCTGCAGGGTTCGCCTACTTCTGGAACTCTAACAAATTCAAACTAACTTGGTAAATTGGCGCAATTTGTGTACCAATCAGCAGAAAAAAGAATCAACTAAAAATCATGCTCCAGTAAAATACCACGACTACTTTAGCGAGCGCTAACGATTCTGTTTTTCACAGCAAGATCATATAAACTTCACACAAGTCTTACCAAAGGTTCTACTTGGCACAAACACTAAACAAATCATGAAACCACATCTAATCAGAGGCTAGATGCAATATTTATTCCCTAACAGCAACAAAAGCAAAAAACATAAAATTGGGTTGCCCCCCAATAAGCGCTATCGTTTTACGCCCCTTGCTAGGAACGATACAAGATAGATCTAGGTATTGCCATCTTTGGAAGGCAATCCATAAGTGGCTCTCATGATAGATTAATATGGTAATTTGATTTTCTTTCTAGGAAAGTGATCCATGCCTTTCCTTAACGGAAATTGGAATCTAATATTTCCTTCCCTCATATCAATAATTGCACCAATCGTTCTAAGGAAAGGTCTACCAAGAATAATAGGGCATGAAGGATTGCAATCTATATCAAGAACAATGAAATCTACGGGCACATAATTCTTATTGGCAACAATAAGAACATCATTAATTCTTCCCATAGGTTTCTTAATAGTGGAATCCGCAAGATGCAAATTTAAAGAACAATCATCAAGATCATGGAACCCTAGCAAATCACACAAAGTTTTTGGGATAGTGGAGACACTTGCACCCAAATCACACAAAGCATAGCATTCATGATCTTTTATTTTTATTTTTATAGTAGGTTCCCATTCATCATAAAGCTTTCTAGGTATATAAGCTTCCAACTCAAGTTTTTCTTCATAAGATTGCATCAAAGCATCAACTATATGTTTAGTGAAAGCTTTATTTTGATTATAAGCATGGGGAGAATTTAGCACGGATTGCAACAAGGAAATACAATCAATCAAAGAGCAATTATCATAATTGAATCCCTTGAAATCCAAAGTAGTGGGTTCATCACTATGCAAAGTTTTAATCTCTTCACTCTCACTTTTAGCAATTTTAGCATCAAGATCTAAAAACTCTGAATCATCGGGACACCTTAAAGCAGAATCATCTCCAATCCTATTCTCATCAAGACTAGAAAACAAGGATCTAATAGTAGACACATCAATAACTTTCAGATCTTCATCTTTATTTTCACGAAAACTAGAAGAACATGATTTAATATAATCTTCTCTTTTAGCACACATTCTAGCGGTTCTTTCTTTGCTTTCATCAATGGAAATTCTCATGGCTTTGAGAGACTCATTGATATCATGCTTAGGTGGGATAGATCTAAGTTTCAAAGAATCAACATCAATAGTAATTCTATCCACACTTCTAGCCAATTCATCAACTTTAAGAAATTTCTCTTCAAGCATAGCATTGAGATTCTTTTGCGAGATCATAAACTCTTTAACACTAGTTTCAAATTCAGAAGGCATCTTGCCATAAGAGTTGTTGTAGGAATTACCAAAATTATTAGAGGAATTACTAGGGAAAGGCCTAGGATTAAAATTACCTTTATAAGCATTGTTACCAAAATTATTCCTACCAACAAAATTCGCATCCAAAGATTCATTGTTATTCTCAATCAAAGTGGATAGAGGCATATCATTAGGATCAGAAGAAGCACTCTTAGCAGCAAACAATTTCATAAGTTCATTCATCTTTCCACTCAAAACACTAATTTCTTCGATAGCATTCACTTTTTTACTAGTAGATCTTTCGGTTTGCCATTGAGAATAATTAACCATTATATTATCTAGGAGTTTGGTAGCTTCTCCTAAGGTAGTTTCCATGAAAGTGCCTCCAGCGGCCGAATCTAAAAGATTTCTATAACCAAATTCAAGCCAGCATAAAAGTTCTGAATAATCATCCATAGATTCAAACCATGTGTAGGGCAATTACGTATCATCAATTTCATTCTCTCCCAAGCTTGTGCAACATGCTCATGATCTAGTTGCTTAAAATTTATAATATCGTTTCTAAGAGAGATGATTTTAGCTGGAGGGAAATACTTAGAGATAAAAGCATCTTTGCACTTATTCCACGAATCAATACTATTTCTAGGCAATGAGGAAAACCAAGTTTTAGCACGATCTCTAAGTGAAAACGGAAATAACTTCAATTTAACAATTACGTTATCTGTATCTGTCGGGGGAAACTGTCCGCCACGAACACCTATGGGACCGGAGCCCCTTGTCTGTGCGGTACGAGGGCGGAGGGAGCACAAAGAGCAGATCGGAGCGGACGCGCGGGCAGTTTTACCCAGGTTCGGGCCGCACGGATGCGTAAAACCCTACTCCTGCTTAGTTGTGTATTGAGTTGAGCGCTCGGGAGCTTGAAGAAGCAGCTACACCGTGCGTGAGAGTAATCTAGGTTTCGAACCCCCTCCACGTTGTGCATGGGCCTCCTTTTATAGTGCAAGGGGTCACCGACAGGTGTCAACGTAGGAGAAAGGGGTAAAAATGTAAAAGAGGTGGTGGTTGTAACAGTGCGGGAACAGTGGAGCTACAGTACAGAACAGTGGTCTATACCTACTATAACAGTGGGGGACAAGGGCATTTAATGCCCGTCGCCGTCGACCCCAAAAGCTCCCGCCTTAGCGTCTCCGTCCGCCACGGCGACGGATTTATCACCGTGGTGTGCCACCGTGTACCCCAGGCTGCACAGCCATCCGCCACGCGTCCCTGGTTAGGCCCCAGGGCGACGCGTGGGCCGATGAGCTGGAGCGCGGGCACACAGCGTAGCCTCCCCGGCAAGCGCCTTGCCGGGGCCTTGATCTTGCCGGGCCCGGGAACTTGCCGCTCCCCGGGCCCCTTGCCGGGGCGCGCATAGCGCCGAGGCAATATCTTCTAATCTTCCTGGCAAGTTCCTCTTGCCAGGGTCTTGTGTTGTTGGAACAGTCTTGAGCCTGGTACGGCCTTCCCGGCAAGCTCCTCTTGCCGGGGCCTCGATCTTCTGTTTTGTATACTTTGTTTTTGAATGGTTTAATAGGAGGCAGGAAGGTCTTCGGCGAGCACGCAGTAAACCTTGCCGCGGGAAGCTGCAACTGCCCGTGCACAAGTTGGGGTACTAGGGTACCCCTACCTTAGTACACCGACAGTATCCCTTTTCTTTTGCATATCACACAAATCAACAAAGTTGTTTAGATGGGTAGCGGCATCCTCACTAGGAAGGCCGGAGAATTGATCTTTCATGACAAGATTCAACAGAACAACATTGAACTCACAAGATGCAGCATAGGTAATAGGAGCAATCGGAGTGCTAATAAAATCATTGTTGCTGGTATTGGAAAAGTCACACAATTTGGTATTGTTCTGAGCCATAGTGACAAGCAAGCAATCCAACACACACAAGCAAACAAGAAACAAGCGAACGATAAACACACGGCGGAAGAAGGGTGAATAAAACGGCAAGGGTGAAGTGGGGGAGAGGAAAACGAGAGGTAAATAAATGTAATGGGAATGATAAGGGTTTGTGATAGGTACTTGGTATATGACTTTTGCGTAAGCCTCCCTGGCAATGGCGTCAGAAATTCTTCTTGCTACCTCTTGAGCTTGCGTTGTATTCCCTCGAAGAGGAAAGGGAAATGCAGCACAGTAACGTAAGTATTTCCCTCAGTTTTTGAGAACCAAGGTATCAATCCAGTAGGAGACCACGCGTGAGTCCCTCGCACCTGCACAAACAAATAAGAACTTCGCAGCCAACACGATAAGGTGTTATCAATCCCTTTACGGTCACCTACGAGTGTGAGATCTGATAGAGATGATAGTTTATATTTTTGGTATTTTTGGTTTCATAAAACAGCAAATAAAAAGCGATAAAGGTAAAGTGGATGTAGATTGATATGTTGAGAATAGACCCGGGGGCCATAGTTTTCTCTAGTGGCTTCTCTCATGATAGCGATATTCTACGGCGGGTAAACAAATTACTGTCGAGCAATTGATAGAAAAGCGAATAATTATGAGACTATCTAGGCATGATCATTGTATATAGGCATCACGTCCGAGACAAGTAGACCGAAACGATTCTGCATCTACTACTATTACTCCACACATCGACCGCTATCTAGCATGCATCTAGTGTATTGAGTTCATACGAACAGAGTAACGCCTTAAGCAAGATGACATGATGTAGAGGGATAAACTCAAGCAATATGATGAAAACCCCATCTTTTTATTCTCGATGGAAACATTACAATACGTGCCTTGCTTCCCCTACTGTCACTGGGAAATGACACCGCAAGATTGAACCCAAAGCCAAGCACTTCTCCCATTTCAAGAACTATAGATCTAGTAGGCCAAACCAAACCAATAATGCGAAGGGACTTGCAAGGATATTATGAACGCACATAAAAAGTTCAGAGAAGAACCAAATATCTTTCATAAATAACCTTGATCATAAACTCACAAATCATCGGATCTCGACAAACACACCGCAAAAAGAGATTACATCGAATAGATCTCCTCGAAGACTGAGGATAACTTTGTATTGAGATCCGGAGAGAGAGAAGAAGCCATCTAGATACTAGCTACGGACCCGAAGGTCTGTGGTAAACTACTCACAACTCATGGTGAGGGCGATGATGATGATGATGAAGGCCTCCGTGATGGATCCCCCTCCCGGAACAGGCTCCAAGATGGGATCTCCACGGGAACAGAAGCTACGGCGGTGGAATTAGGGTTTTCTCTCTGTGTATGGAGTTTCTGGGGTACGTAGGTATATATAGGAACAAGGAGGGCACCGGGGGCCGTAGGGGCCAGCCTCGAGGCAGGGGGTGCGCCCTGGGAAGGGGGGCGCCCCCACCCTCGAGGGCAGGCCCTCTGTCCCCTGACTTGGTCTTGACGTTTCCCGAGCGTGATTTCCTCCAAAAATATCTCTCGCGAAGGTTTCATTCCATTTGGACTCCGTTTGATATTCCTTTTCTACAAAACCCTGAAATAGGCAAAAAACAGCAATCTCAACTGGGCCTTCGGGTTAGTAGGTTAGTCCCAAAAATGATATAAAAGTGAATAATAAAGCCCATTAAACATCCAAGACTTCATAAATAATAGCATGGAATAATAAAAAATTATAGATACGTTGGAGACGTATCGCTATGAACACTAGTAAAGTACACATAAATATTCTTTATATCATATATACCTTTGTTCACTTTGCCATCCTTCTTATCCACCAAGTATCTAGGGTAGTTCCACTTTTAGTGACCATTTCCTTTGCAGTAGAAGCACTTAGTTTCAGGCTTGAGTTTAGCTTTGGGTTTCTTCACGGGAGTGACAACTTGCTTTTCATTCTTCTTGAAGTTCCCCTTCTATCCCTTTGCCCTTTACTTGAAACAAGTGGTATTATTAACCATCAACACTTGATGCTCTTTCTTGATTTCTACCTTCGCCAATTTCAGCATCGCGAAGAGCTCGTGAATTACTTTCGTCATCCCTTGCATATTATAGTTCATCACAAAGTTCTACTAACTTGGTGATAGTGTCTAGAGAACTTTGTCAATTACTATCTTATATGGAAGATTAACTCCCACTTGATTCAAGCAATTGTAGTACCCATACAATCTGAGCACATGCTCACTGGTTGAGCTATTCTCCTCCATCTTGTAGGCAAAGTACCGTCAGAGGTATTATACCTCTCGACATGGGCATGAGTATGAAATACTAATTTCAACTCTTGGAACATCATATATGCTTTGTGACGTTCAAAACGGTTTTGAAGTCCCGGTTCTAAGCCGTAAAGCATGGTGCACTAAACTAATAAGTAGTCATCATACCGAACTTTTGTCAAAATGTTCATAACGTCTGCATCTGCTCCTGCAATAGGTTTGTCACCTAGTGGTGCATCAAGGACATAGAGGCTGTTTGGTTGGCATCCTCGCTCTGCCACGCCTCGCCTGGACTTTGCCTGAAAACTGCCTGAGCAGTGTTTGGATGCTGTCCAGATGAGCACAGACTAGCCTGGCCTGGTGATGTCAATGTCTTACTTAGCCTGGCCCCTAACCCAGGCAGGTTGCTTAGCCTGCCCCAGGCGTTGGAAATAGGTTGCCTGGGCGCTGCCTGGCAACTGATTCCACTCCAATCAGCAGATTCTCCAGTGGGCCATGTCTAAAAGTATGTATTTTTTAGCATTGATCTTTCTTCAGGCATGGACATCAACCAAACATAGTACGCCTGGCCAGGCAGAAATTTTCTACTTTCCAGGCTATGCCCAGGCGTGATTTTGTGCCTGGCACATATGCTAGGGTGAGAACCAAACAGGCCCATAATACTTCTGTGCAGCAATGAGGAAAATCCTCAGATCACGAAATAAGTCTGCATCATTGCTACTAACATCTTTCAACTTAGTTTTCTCTAGGAACATATAAAAATAAACGGGGAGCTACATCGCGAGCTATTGATCTACAACATAGATATGCTAATACTAACAGGACTAATTTCATGATAAATTAAAGTTCTATTAATCAAATTACTTAAGAACTCCCACTTAGATAGACATCCCTCTAGTCATCTAAATGATCACGTGATCCAAATCAACTAAACCATGTCCGATCATCACGTGAGATGGAGAAGTTTTCAATGGTGAACATCTCATGTTGATCATATCTACTATATGATTCACACTTGACCTTTCGGTCTCCAGTGTTCTGAGGCCATGTCTGTACATGCTAGGCTCGTCAAGTTTAACCCGAGTATTCTGCATGTGCAAAACTGTCTTGCACCCGTTGTATTTGAACGTAGAGCTTATCACACCTGATCATCACGTGGTGTCTCGGCACGACGAACTTTTGCAACGGTGCATACTTAGGGAGAACACTTATACCTTGAAATTTTGTAAGAGGTCATCTTATAATGCTACCACCGTACTAAGCAAAATAAGAAGCATAATAAGATAAACATCACATGCAATCAAAAATATGTGACATGATATGGCCATCATCATCTTGTGCTTTTGATCTCCATCTCCAAAGCACCGTCATGATCACCTTCGTCACCGGCGCGACACCTTGATCTCCATCGTATCATCGTTGTTGTCTCGCCAACTATTGCTTCCACGACTATCGCTACCGCTTAGTGATAAAGTAAAGCAATTACATGGTGACTGTATTTCATACAATAAAGCGACAACCATATGGATCCTGCCAGTTGCTGATAACTTTACAAAACATGATCATCTCATACAATAACGTATAACTCATCATGTCTTGACCATATCACATCACAACATGCCCTGCAAAAACAAGTTAAACGTCCTCTACTTTGTTGTTGCAAGTTTTACGTGGCTGCTACGGGCTTAGCAAGAACCATTCTTACCTACGCATACAAAAAACCACAACGATTTTTCGTCAAGTATGTGTTGTTTTAACCTTCACAAGGACCGGGCGTAGTCACACTCGATTCAGCTAAAGTGAGAGAGACAGACACCCGCCAGTCACCTTTAAGCAACGAGTGCTCATAGCGGTGAAACCAGTCTCGCGTAAGCGTACGCTTAATGTCGGTCCGGGCCGCTTCATCTCACAATACCGCCGAACCAAAGTATGACATGCTGGTAAGCAGTATGACTAGTATCGTCCACAACTCACTTGTGTTCTACTCGTGCATATCATCTACGCATAGACCTGGCTCATGATGCCACTGTTGGGTAACGTACTATTTCAAAAATTTCCTACGATCACGCAAGATCTATCTACTAGATGCATAGCAACGAGAGGGGAGAGTGTGTCTACATACCCTCGTAGACCGAAAGCGGAAGCGTCTAGTGACGCGGTTGATGTAGTCGAACTTTCTTCGCGATCCAACCGATCAAGCACTCAACGTACGGAGCCTCCGCGTTCAGCACACGTTCAGCTTGATGACGTCCCACGAGCTCTTGATCCAGTAGAATTTCACGGGAGAGTTTCGTCAGCACGACGGCGTGGTGACGGAGATGATGAAGCTACCGGCGCAGGGCTTCGCCTAAGCACTGCAACGGTATGATCGAGGTGTGATTCTGTGGAGAGGGGCACCGCACTGTAACATCCCAAATTTTTAATTTGGAATGTTATACATAGATCATAATTGCATTTCATGTTTTTGCATTTTTGTTCGTGGAGTTCCTCGAAATTCTAAGCAACTCAAGGACCTACGGAGAGAGTTGGGAATTTTACCATTTTCGTATTTGAGTTCGCTCGAATACCGGTACGAGGACAGTGTGATTCTAATTATTTTTCTCTCCTAAAAATATTTCTAAAAACAAAATATGAGCGGAGATAATATGACTTCTCCAAAATAACAGAAATATTGGAGGAAAAATGTTCAAATCACTTTTGGTATTTTTCTGGATTTATTTTCGGATTTATTTGCATAGGAAAAATACGCGTTTTTCAAAATTGCATTTAGGTCCGAGAAAAATGTTCACTTTGTCCTAAATATTATTAGAGGACAGAGAAAATTTATTTCGGGAATTTTGGAGTCCGTTTGGTATTTATTTCATTTGTTTTTCTGTGCCGGGACTCTTTTAGAAAAAAAAGGGAACCGACCTAGTCTCGTATCGGACCAGGAGACTGGGCTTTATAAGCCGCAGCCCCGCCGGCCCAACTCCCACCTCGCCCGCAGCCGCCCGAACCCTAGCCGCCGGATCGCGCCGCCGCTGCCGGACCCCGCCGCCAGCCGCCGCCGCCCGCGCCGCCGGACCCCGCCGCCCGTTCTCGCCGGAGCCGCCGTTCTCGCCGGAGCGGCCGAGGTATACGCCGCCATCGGTTTTTTTAGAAAGACCCGATCATTTTTTCTAGAAAACCTAGATCTGTTTTTTTAGGTTTAGATCGGTTTTCGTCGGTTTAGTTATTTAGCGGACGTTCGTCCGTACGTTCGTTTTAACGAACGGTTTTCGTTAGTTAACCGCAGACAGCGAACGTTTGTTCGTTAGCCTGTTCGTCGTTTTTCTTTTTCGGGGTATTTATCCGCGGTTATTCCGATCGTGATTTCTGCCCTGATCTTGTTTTTCGTTTTTCTTTTCGCTCGAGAGTCGGAATCAGGTGATTCAAAATCCCAGATCTTCGTCTTGAAGCCCTCTTTACGTTAGATCAACTTGAACAAAGTTTTGGCTACTGTAAAATTTGACTTTAGGCCAACTAGTAATTCGGAGCTCGTTTCTTTTGCAGTTTGAGTTTCGTTGCTTCTTTCGAGTTGATTCTTTTTGCAAACCGGAGTTCTTAAGTTGAACTTTCTGGTTAGATCTCTTATTTGAGTTTTACCCGTGCATTAGTTAAGTACTTATTGTATGCTTGTTTGTTTGATTGCGATAGAGTACCCGGAGTGCGCCGCTTGCTACTTTGAGTCTCTAGGTTTTGCGGATCATCAGCAAGGCAAGTAACACTTTGATCATGCTTTCCAATTACCCAGTTTTCATTGCATTAGTCAAACCCTCACACATTGCATGAGTAGGATCAATTAACTTGTGGGATTGGGAAGTAGATTGAGGTAGTACCTATTACCTGCATTACATTCAAACCCTTGGGAGTTACTTCTACGTTTGCTGTTAGGACATGCTATGCTCATAGACGTGGATTGGGTGAGTGAAATCCATGACAGATGTGAGTTGTTAATTAATGGTTCAACTTAAGGTGGCAACATTAATACACATCTGGGTGGATTGAGGCATCTGGGTATTCCAGGATGGCCTGTTTTTCTTTTGGACCGCCACCCAGGCTCAAAGGGATCATGAGATTATTCATACTAGAAACTTCCGTATGCAACCACAATGCTATTATGGGCTCTAGCATAGTATGAGTAAGTTGTGCGAACTCTTACAGTGGTGGACTAGCAGATGTAGGGGATGTAGGTTGGTACGGTCCGCCCGATCGTAAGGTGCTAGCGCTTCTGAAAGACTATGTCTCGGTCATCCGTTTCTCAAACACCGTGCAATGCGAGAAACCAAACAGAGGCGATCGAGTCTTGTGGGAAAAGTGCACCAACCTCTGCAGAGTGTACAAACTGATCATGATTAGCCGTGTCCCCGGTTATGGACGTCTTGAGTATCTAGTACTTGGATTATCATGTGCATCTCATCATGTTACTTTAATTTAATTTTGCTGGGTTTAATGATTACTTTTAATTGGGGTTGAGAGGATGTCTATCTTCTCAACGATGTTTCAACTACCATGATAGTTAATTAAAATGCATTCCTTTGAAGTAGGGAAAAATTAGCTTTACGCAAAAACTTAACCATAGAGCTTTCCACCAGCCATATTGCATATAGTATAGCTTTATTTTCATTGCATCTCTTGTGTTACCTTGCCAGCATATTCCATGTGCTGACCCGTTTTCGGGCTGCAACGTTTCATGTTGCAGACTTTTCAGACGACGAGTAAGATGCCCTTTTAGGTCGTGGTTCTATACTCAGTGATGCCGCTGGAGTTGATGGACTCACTTATCTTCCAAGCCTTCCGCTGTTATCGTGTTAGATGGCCTTCAGCCATATTATTTGTAATAAGTCATCGTTGGACTACCGATGTAATATGTGTGTGATTGCTACTCTGTTATAAATCCTTCAAGTACTGTGCGTGTCGGCATTACTGATCCAGGGATGACACTGATGCACAGAGATCAGACTGTTTGAGGTCTGGTCGCTACACGCACACGGTTGGGAGATATCAACTAATCAACTTGTGTCTCTATGGGGTGCCTCTACCCCCGTATATAAAGGAGTGGAGGAGGGGGAGGGTCGGCCCTCTCTATGGCGCGCCCTAGGGGAGTCCTACTCCCACCGGGAGTAGGATTCCCCTTTTCCTAGTAGAACTAGGAGCCCTTCCAAGTAGTAGAAGTAGGAGAGAAGGAAAGGGAAAAGAGAAGAGAAGGAAGGAGGTGGCGCAGCCCCTCCCCCTAGTCCAATTCGGACTAAGCCTTGGGGAGGGCGCAGCCTCCTCTCTCTCTTTCCCCTAAAGCCCAATAAGGCCCATATACTCCCCGGCGAATTCCCGTAACTCTCCGGTACTCCGAAAATACCCGAACCACTCGGAACCTTTCCGATGTCCGAATATAATCGTCCAATATATTGATCGTTATGTCTCAACCATTTCGAGACTCCTCGTCATGTCCCCGATCTCATCTGGGACTCCGAACTACCTTCGGTACATCAAAACACATAAACTCATAATACCGATCGTCATCAAACGTTAAGCGTGCGGACCCTACGGGTTCGAGAACTATGTAGACATGACCGAGACTCATCTCCGGTCAATAACCAATAGCAGAACCTCGATGCTCATATTGGCTCCTACATATTCTACGAAGATCTTTATCGGTCAAACCATATAACAACATACGTTGTTCCCTTTGTCATCGGTATGTTACTTGCCCGAGATTCGATAGTCGGTATCACCATACCTAGTTAATCTCGTTACCGGCAAGTTGTAATGCCCCGGATGTAATACTTTCCCTTTTGGGTATATAATATATCTCCGGCTTCATCTATTTCCATTTCGGGTTCTTGTCTTTCGGGCTTTCGTCGTTTTGTTGTGTGAGTGTGTGGCTTTCATTCATATCATGTAGTCATGTGCTTTGCATTGCTTTTGTGTTGTGGGTTGCATCCGGTTCGTCGTGTTTCTTCCCGTTGTCTGTTTCGCGTTCTGGAGCTCCCTCACGTGTCCGTGACGTCCCGTAGGCCTACTTTGTTGTTCGGGCGTTTGACGTTACCGGTGTGCCGCGAGGTTGTGTTGTGTGTTGTTGTTTTGTTGTGTGCAACCCGCCTCTCAAATCTCGTCTCGTTTGGACTCCGTTGACTTTTCCATCCGTTGTCCGTGTGGGTCCGATGTGCCTTCACTTCGTGTCCCGGAAACACCCCTACTGCATTGTTTTATCTCCGTCTAGGCCCTTTAAAACTATCCCCGCGATCGAATCCGTCGGATCGCGATCGGAGGGCTCCTAGCGCCCCTAAATTCCTCCCTAACCCTAAAAACTGCTACATATAGACCCCCCTAGTCTATTTGGGCATCCCCTTCTTCTTCCCCCTTCTCCACTTTCTTTTTTTTCCTTTTCTCAGATCCAATCCACTATTTCTTCTGGATCCCGAGAGGAACCCTGGGATCGAGCGCTCCCGCAGCGCCGCTGAGGTCAACGCCTCCCGTCGCAGCGCTGGCCTCGCAGCGGTCCGGTTCGACCGCTTCCCGGCCCGACCGATCTGCCCCGCCACCTGGCGTGGACCACATCGCCACGGGCCTCCGCCCCAGGCCGCGCCAGGCGCTGCCTCGCCACTTCTCCCGCCCCGCGCCAAGTCTCCGATCCGCTTCGGCCACCGGCCCGTACACCGCCGAGGCCCTTCGCCAGCGCCCCCTCCGCGGGCCCCCTTCGCCACGGGCCAGCCAGGCCACGGGGCCGCACCGCCGCTCGCCTTCCACTGTGCGCGGGCCAGCGCCGCACCGGGCTCCGCCAGCAGGCCACCTCGCCTTCGCGGGCCGGATTCGCCTCCGCCAGCCGCAAGCCGGCCAGGCCGTGCCTCCCCGCGGGCCTCGCTGGGCCCGATCCAGCCACCGCCTCCCGCGGGCTGCATCGCCGAGGCCGCGCCGCACCAGATCCGGGCCGCGCCGGCCCGTTACTGTTCCTCCAGATCAGATCTGCTAGGTTGACCCTAATCTGCTAAGTCTCTGTTTTCTGTTCTGATATGCAAAGTTTGACCTGCTGTAACTTTGTGCCTGTTGCTCCGTTTTGCGCGTGTGATATGTCCAGACGTTCGTGGAGACGTGCTCTACGTTTTACCTGCTGTTATCATGCATGTTAGAGATCATCTAGACACTTGTTTTGCTGTCGCAAGAGTGCATGATGATATAAACTGCTGTTATGTGTTATTTTCATGCCACCTTTGACATGTGATATCTTTTAGCTCGTTTGTCCAAACGATGCAAATGACATGTCCACGTGTTCGTCTTGCCACGAACTACGTGTTGCTTGTGATAGGTTGCATGGTAGATTTATTATTGCCTTGCTATCTTCGTTGCAAAGTGCCATGTTCATATGAGGTGTTTTCACTTGTTATGAAATGCCATCTTGTTGAGCTCGTTGCAATCGTTGTGTTCACCTCTATGTTGCATGCTTGTGTGTTTCGGGATCACCTTCATGTGTATTTTGAGGAGGTGCTTACCCTTTGCCATGTTTAGTTTCGAGGTGACTTAAACATGCTCTTTTGTGTGCTATGATGATATTGCTGTTTTAGGACTTAGTGATTTTTCACTAAGTCTGAAATCTGTAACATTCCGATGCCATGTTCGTGTGATGTTGTAGGACAAAGCATGATAGTTTTGGGGTGGATTTTGATTGTTCCTTGTAGTATATATTGTTGTCTTTCCATTCATGTCCTCACATGTCCATTTGAGTGGCTGTAGCATGTTTATCTTTTGCTCTAAAGTTTCAATAAAATTCTGCTGCCAGAATTTTATTGCAAAGTTCAATATGTCCAAGATCATTGCTTTTGATCCGTGACTCCGTTGGGGGTGCAATTTGGACCTAGTTGTTGTACTTTATGTATAGTTTATGTTCATGTCCTTGGCCATGCTTTTTGGGTGCTGTAGCTTAATTATTTTGAGCTCCAAAGATGCTATGTTGCTGTAATTTTCAGCTTTCGCTCAAATCTTGTTTCGGGCATAACTTTTAGCCCGTAACTCCGATTTCAGAGAATCTTATATCAAACTTGGGTGTTTTTCTGTGTAGATTAATAATATCAGATTGTTATCTTGTTTTGAGGTGTTTTGCTTGAGTGATGTTTTACGTGCTCCGTGTGCATCCTTAGTGCATCCATCATGCATACATGTTTTTCGTGTGCGCATTGCATCTTGTTAATTGGTGCTTGGTGTGATTGTTTTGTTTAGAGCCGGAAGCTGAGAACGAGTACGAGGTTGAGCACGAGGTTTCCAACGAGGTTGAGCACGAGGACCCTTCTTACGATCCGAACGACTTCTCTTCAGGCAAGATGACCGAACCCCGATAACATTACTATCTTTGCCTATTGCTAGTAGTCTCAATCTATAGTTTTGCCTCGATGCCCATGTTCTTCTTGTCAGCCTCCTACTTGTAACCAATTGCCATGTTTAACCACCCTACCTATGCAAACCGTTGCTTGGCTAAGTACGCTTCGCTCAGCCCTTCTTATAGCGTTGCTAGTTGCAGGTGAAGATCGAAGATGCTTGCTCCATGTTGAAGTTTGGTTGGGTTATATCACACTATATAAATGCTTTAATTGAAATCATCTATATATTGGCAAGGGTGGAAGGCTAAGCCTTTTGCTTGGTGATTTGTTCCACTCATGCCGTTAGGATCCGTATAAGCCGGTATTATGTTCCTTGATTATGCGTTCCTAACACGGTTGGGGTGTATGGGACCCCCTCGATAAACCGCTAAGTGCTAAGTCTTTTCCAGCAAGTCCCAACTTTTGGTACTATTTGCCTCATAATAACAACTAAAAATAATTAATTAATTGCATAGGGGGTCATGTCCCCGAGGATTCTTAATTCAACATAGCAGGGGGGGCCAGTGCCGATGGTGTTGGTCCCAAACGGGGAGTCTGCGGGAACCACCACGGGGAAACTCGAGGATTGGGTCCTGTAGAATCGCCCATCCGGTCGTGGCCTGAGACTAGATACGCGCGGCTACTATCAGGGTGTCGGCACGCCGGGAGGATTTGCTGGATTAGCCTTACCTTAGCTCGGTATATCTTGAGCAAGGGATTCCGAGGATACTCGGGTCTTCCCACTTTGGAGTTGCGACTCCGCGGATCGTGGGCTTGTAATGGGTCAAGTTGGAACTCCCCTGCAGGGTTTGAACTTTCGAAAGCCGTGCCCGCGATTATGTGGCAGATGGGAGCTTGTTAATTCCGGTTGTAGATAACTTGACACAATGTTACTAATACACTACCAGCGTGTGTTCCGTGACTGTCAATTTCCGAATAGGGATTAGGGAGTTGAACACGGAGGGGTTATGATTGTGAGCTTGTAGCTAGGATCACTTCGTGATCACTTCTCGCCGATGCCTTATCTTCTCGCTCTCACTTGCGTAAGCTAGATGCTAGTTGCTGCTGCAGACTTATTCTTTCTTCAACCTTTCCCTCACCTAAAGGCTTAAATAGTTCTGTTACCCGGGAACGGGATTGCTGAGTCCTCTGTGGCTCACAGTTACTTCACACACCAGATGCAGGTCCAGCTGTGAGCTATCCAGGTGATGGCACCGAGCTGGATTGGGAGTACGACGAGGAGCGTAGTCGGTACTACGTGCGCTACCCGGACGATCAGTAGTGGAGTCTCTTACTAGGATTCGATCCGCCTGTGGTTTATTTATCTGAGTTTGGTACTTTGACTTTTGGCTTTTGCCCTTAGAGGGTTGTAGTGCTCTTAATGTATGATGTTTGAGACTTGTACTGTAATTCTGTGACGTGGCGAGTGTAAGCCAACTATTTCTGTTTACTATCCCCTCTTTTACATGAGTTGTGCAAAGATTACCAAACTTGAGATCATTCTAGGATGGACTTATGCCTTTAACTCGTGCCTCGACACGTAGGAGGTATAACTCCATCCTGGGCATTACAAGTTGGTATTCAGAGCCTTCTCCGACCTAGGAGCCCCCACTGTTTGATCGAACCGTTGACGGTTGTGTAATGCCCAGGATGGGACTATACCTCCTACGTGTCGAGGCACGACTTAAAGGTATAAGCCCATCCTAGAATGATCTCAAGTTTGGTATCTTTGCACAACTCATGTAAAAGAGGGATTAAAATGCAAAAGGAGATAGTTGGCTTACACTCGCCACTTCACACAATACATTACATAAACAATCATCATTCAAAACATCACAACCCGACTACGGGTGAAGATCCAAAGAAAGATACCAAAACAACATAAAGCCACAGGTCAGGATCGAATCCTAGTAGAAACCACTACTGAACATCGAAACGTCACGAGTTGCATATTGAAGAAACACCATATTTAATTATTTAGTTGACTCTCATTATTTACAAGACAAGATTAAATGTTTTTAACATGGCAAGAGGTGAAGCATAAAGAAACTATACTATTAAGGCAATTTAAATGAGGCCGGAAATAACAACAACATATCCGGAAAATCCTCATGAGCATGTTTAATAATTATAAGCAACAATAATTCACACATATTAAATTTTGTTAACATGATGCGGATGACATGATCAAGTTTATGCAAGTTTTATTAAAAGGTTGACTTAAAGGAGATAAGAAGTATTTGTCACCGTGGTGGAAAGAAAGGGGTGCCACGGCAACGATTCCGAAAATGATGCCACGGCAACATATCGGTACCGGTAACTCGGTGAGGGACCGGTGCAAAACAAAAGGTGGAGTGAACGAGTTGAACAAGATGATGGGGTGATCCCGTTGCCGGGTTCCCGCGAGTCGGTGGCGAGGCAACCGAGGAACAAGACAAAAGGGACGAAACAGACACGGTGCTCACACGGGAAACATCTCATACAACCACAACAAGCATTAACTGAAAACTTTTTGAGTCCTATATTATATCGGAGAGTAGGATTTCTTTGCTTCTCATCCCCTTTCTCTCTGGTGAGGACTCCTGACGTCTACTCTTGTCTCTCCTATCTTCAAAATTTGCACAAAATTATTTTTAGGAATCCCGCGAGTATTCTGGGATTGTTTCGATGTTCTTGTGACAAGGATATTGTTCCTGATGCCTCCTGTTACCGAGGAGTTGAGCTTCGGGGTATCATTGTAACAAGCATATCGCGGCAGTACTAAAAACTTAAGACGGCCGACATCGAAAATCTCCCCTATACGGCCAGTGGCAAGATAACCCCGACATCACCCAGTACTGGGGAGGTAGTTCGGGAGTATTGCCATAGCTTGTTATAGTGGATGCTTTTCGAAGGTCCGAGGTACACAGTTTCCGAGAAAGACTGGTTATGTGTTGAAGGATGGATACACCTGGATGTAGGTTAGAGTTGATTGCGCGGTGCTTCCCGTGTATCCCCAACACCTGATTGCATAACTGGAATCTTTCGGAAAACTATAGGTGGGTTTTATCCAGTAGATCGTAGGCATTCTTCCAACGAATGCAGGTTAGTGAGTTCGGGGTTAGACATTGAGTGAAGGAGTTATATGACCGATGTTACTATCAGGAGTTGCATCTTAAAGGGTCCTTGGCTATGCTGATCCAGGGATTGCAAAACCTTTTCGTAACGCGTTCATATGCTTCAGCACAAAGATGTTAGAACGAAACTCCTCTCTTGTGTTTGTTCCGTCTGTACCTTGTTGTTTTTCTTATTTTATCCTTTTGATCCCTATGTGGCTTCTTGTGAAGACTGATGTTATCATATAACTGAGAATATCATTCGTTCCTCTTGTTCGGATGATTTCATTCGTTCTTATTGTTCGAATGATTATTGTGAAGACTTGTTGCAATTCATTCCATTGATTCAGCTTATTCCTTTTGTCAATCAATTGCTGATTCGTGGTCATCTCTTACAGGATGGCTCCGAAGAGGGTTCCGAATGCTAACCCAGAGGGTGAAGAGGTTCTAGAACGTCCTCCTTCTCCTCCTCCTCCGCCTGAGGCTTGGAGAGCAATTATGCAGACTACTGCCCAGAACACTCAGTTGATGATGCAGATGATGCAGCTGATGCAAGCTAATCAAGCTAATCAGGGTGTTCCAATGAACCAAGGCAACTTCTTCCAGCAGCACCATGCTACTCTCAACCAGTTCCTGGCTAACAATCCTAAAGCTTTCAGTTACTGTGTCGACCCTCTTGATGCTGAGGATTGGTTGACCGACTTAAAGAAGCATTTTGAGTGCAGTAACGTGAAAGAAGATGACTATGTGAAGTTTGCAGCCTTCCAACTGAAAGATCAAGCAGCTGACTGGTGGCAGCAGTACAAAGACTCAAGGCTGGGTCAAGTGATCTCTTGGGAGAATTTCTGCAAGGATTTCCGCTCGCATCACATTCCTACAAGTGTCATCGAGGGTATGCGTGAGCAATTCCGCAACCTCAAGCAGGGCTCCATGACAGTCTATCAGTATAATGTCAAGTTCCAAAACCTCGCTCGCTATGCAAAGCAAGACATTCCTGATGCAAAGAGTAAAATCTATCAGTTCCGTGGAGGTCTCAAAGATGAACTTCAGCTTGCTCTCACTTTGTTCGAGCCAGACGAATTCGATAAGTTCTATAACATGGCTTTGAAACAAGAAGCAGCTCAGCTTAAGATGGAGGCTTCTAAGAAGAGAATTCGAGATGCTGTTCACTCTTCCTCATCGTCTCAGTTGGCTGCGAAACAACAGAAATTCTGGCTTCCTCCTCCTCCAGTGATTCGAGCTCCATACAACAACTCCAACAACAAGAACTCTAGTGGTCGTGGTTTCTCCCACCCACCCAACTCCAACAAGCAGTCCAAGCAACAGTTCCAAGCTCCAAGACTAAATGCTCCTCCTACCCGTCCGCTCTCTGAGGTGACTTGCTACAAGTGTGGCCAGAAGGGTCATTATTCCAACAAGTGCAACAACCCAAGGCGCCTTCCGCCTCCTCCTCCTGTCGGTACCGCTATGGTCAAGCATGATCCAAAGGCAGCAAGGGTCAATCTGATGAATGCAGCTCAAGCAGAGGCTTCTTCTGATGTCATTTTGGGTAACCTTCCAGTGAACTCTTTTCCAGCTAAAGTGTTATTTGATTCGGGTGCTTCATGCTCTTTCATGTCTCAACCTTTTGCATCCAAGCACGATATTGCCACTTCAAATTTGCCTCAGAAGTTGCAAGTTGTTTCTCCGGGCAAGATTATGACTTCTAGTGTTTATGCTCCGGATGTTTCTATTCGCATGGGAGATTATCGTTTTCTGGCTAAACCGGTGATTCTTGGTCATTCTGACATCGACCTCATTCTCGGAATGGATTGGCTTTCTCAGCATGATGCTCACATTGATTGTGCTCAAAAGGAAGTCAAATTGACTCATTCTGATGAAGATGTGATTATCTTCGCCTCCAGGGATAATACTATTCGGCTTTTCTCTCTTAATGATAAGGGTGAAATTAATGCCATAGAGCAAATTCCAGTGGTGAACGAATATCAAGACGTCTTTCCAGAAGATCTTCCAGGCATGCCTCCACACCGTCAGGTGGAGTTTGTCATTGAACTCGAGCCGGGCACTGAGCCTGCTTGCCGGCGTCCTTACAAGCTCTCTCCGGATGAATTGAAGGAATTGAAGAAGCAGCTTGATAAGCAGGAGAGTATGGGTCTCATCAGACCGAGTACATCTCCGTGGGGCTGTGGTGTCTTATTTGTCAAGAAGAAAGATGGCACGGAGCGTCTCTGTGTTGACTACCGGCCATTGAACAAGAAGACAATTAAGAACAAGTATCCGCTCCCCAACATCAACGAACTCTTTGAGCAGCTCAAAGGAGCAAAAGTGTTCTCTAAGCTTGACCTCCGAATGGGCTACCATCAAATTCGCATTCGCGAGGAAGACATTCCCAAGACGGCCTTCAGAACGAGCTACGGTTCATATGAGTATACCGTCATGTCCTTCGGTCTCGCCAATGCTCCTCCTACCTTTTCAAGGATGATGCATTACATCTTCAACCCCTATACGGGTGAGTTTGTGCTTGTGTATCTGGATGATATTCTGGTGTTTTCCAAGAATGAAGAAGATCACGAAAAGCACTTGCGTCTGGTTCTTGATCGACTCCGAGAGCATAAATTCTATGCCAAGTTCTCAAAGTGCGAGTTTTGGCTCGATAAGGTTTTGTACCTGGGCCACATCATCTCAGCTGACGGTATTGCGGTTAATCCCGAGAAAGTTGAAGCAATTGTCAACAGGGAAGCTCCTCAGAACGTCAAGCAGCTCCGCAGTTTTCTGGGTCTTGCCAGCTATTGCAGAAGGTTTGTGGAGAACTTCTCCAAGATTGCCAAGCCTCTTTCCAACCTGCTTCAGAAGAATGTCAAATACTTTTGGTCTCCCGAGTGTGAAGTGGCTTTCAAAACCCTCAAAGAGAAGCTTGTTTCTGCTCCAGTTCTGACTCCTCCGGATGAAACCAAGCCCTATGAAGTGTTCTATGACGCTTCTCTTCAAGGTCTTGGTGGTGTGCTTATGCAGGATAAGAAAATTGTGGCATATACTTCTCGGCAGCTCAAGCCAAGTGAGAAGAACTATCCCACACATGATCTCGAGCTAGCAGCTGTGGTACATGCTCTGATTACGTGGAGACATCTGTTGTTGGGCAGAAAGGTCGACATCTTCACTGATCACAAGAGCTTGAAGTACATCTTCACACAGCCGCATCTGAACCTCCGCCAGACTCGTTGGGTCGAGATGATCCAAGAGTACAACCCCAGCATTGAATACACTCCAGGCAAGGCGAATGTGATTGCAGATGCTTTGAGCAGAAAGGCATATTGCAACAGCCTTCTTATCAAGCCGTACCAGCCTGAGCTTTGTGAAGCTTTCAGGAAACTCAACCTTCAAGTTGTTCCGCAGGGTTTTCTTGCAAATCTCCAAATTGCTCCTACCTTGGAAGATCAAGTCCGTGAGGCCCAGCTCAGTGATACCATGGTGAAGAAGGTGAAACATGGGATTGCAAAGGGCACTCCAAAATACAAGTGCTTCCGTGTTGATGAGAGAGATACCTTGTTCTTCGAGGACAGACTCGTTGTTCCCAAAGGTGATCTCAGGAAGCTCATAATGGAAGAAGCTCATGACTCTCTCCTTTCCATTCATCCTGGCAGTTCTAAGATGTACCAAGACCTCAAGCAATCTTACTGGTGGACACGCATGAAAAGGGAGATTGCCCAATTCGTGAATGAATGTGATGTATGCAGAAGAGTGAAAGCAGAACATCAACGTCCAGCCGGTCTTCTCCAACCTCTTCCTATTCCCGAGTGGAAGTTCGACCACATTGAAATGGACTTCGTCACTGGCTTTCCTAAATCCAAGCGAGGCAATGATGCTATCTTTGTGGTGATTGACAAGCTTACCAAAGTCGCTCACTTTCTTCCAGTCAAAGAATCAATCAATGCAGCTCAACTTGCAGAGCTGTACACTTCCAGAATTGTGTCCCTACATGGCATTCCTCAAGTGATATCCTCAGACCGTGGCAGCTTGTTCACATCAAGGTTCTGGGACTCCTTTCAGTCCGCCATGGGCACTAAGATCAGGTTCAGCACTGCCTTTCACCCTCAGACTAGTGGTCAAGTCGAGCGTGTGAATCAAATTCTAGAAGATATGCTCAGAGCCTGTGTCATCTCCTTCGGCATGAAATGGGAAGACTGCCTTCCATTTGCCGAGTTCTCTTACAACAACAGCTTTCAAGCAAGTGCAGGCAAAGCACCGTTTGAAATTCTCTATGGCAGAAAGTGCCGTACCCCTCTCAACTGGTCTGAAACAGGCGAACGTCAACTTCTTGGCAATGACTTGATCTCTGAAGCCGAAGAAATGTGCAAAGTCATACGTGAGAATCTCAAGGCCGCTCAGTCGCGTCAGAAGAGCTACTATGACGGAAAGCATCGTGATTTGGCTTTCGACATCGGTGATCATGTCTATCTCCGAGTTTCTCCGATGAAAGGAACCCAAAGATTCGGTATCAAAGGGAAACTTGCTCCTAGATACGTCGGGCCTTTCAAGATTCTTGGCAAAAGAGGCGATCTTGCCTATCAGCTCGAGCTCCCTTCAAACTTTGCAAATGTTCATGATGTCTTCCATGTGTCTCAACTTCGCAAATGCTTCAAGCCACCTGAGCGCATGATTCCGTTTGAGGAGATTGATCTTCAACAAGACCTTTCCTACCGAGAGCATCCAGTTGCAATTCTCGAAGAAACCGAATGCAAGACTCGCAACAAGTCCATCAAGTTTCTGAAAGTCAAGTGGTCACATCACACAGACCGATAAGCTACCTGGGAACGAGAAGATCATCTTCGTTCCGAGTACCCTTCCTTTTTCCAGTCCTAGATCTCGGGACGAGATCTTTTTGTAGTAGAGGAGAGTTTGTAATGCCCCGGATGTAATACTTTCCCTTTTGGGTATATAATATATCTCCGGCTTCATCTATTTCCATTTCGGGTTCTTGTCTTTCGGGCTTTCGTCGTTTTGTTGTGTGAGTGTGTGGCTTTCATTCATATCATGTAGTCATGTGCTTTGCATTGCTTTTGTGTTGTGGGTTGCATCCGGTTCGTCGTGTTTCTTCCCGTTGTCCGTTTCGCGTTCCGGAGCTCCCTCACGTGTCCGTGACGTCCCGTAGGCCTACTTTGTTGTTCGGGCGTTTTACGTTACCGGTGTGCCGCGAGGTTGTGTTGTGTGTTGTTGTTTTGTTGTGTGCAACCCGCCTCTCAAATCTCGTCTCGTTTGGACTCCGTTGACTTTTCCATCCGTTGTCCGTGTGGGTCCGATGTGCCTTCACTTCGTGTCCCGGAAACACCCCTACTGCATTCTTTTATCTTTGTCTAGGCCCTTTAAAACTATCCCCGCGATCGGATCCGTCGGATCGCGATCGGAGGGCTCCTAGCGCCCCTAAATTCCTCCCTAACCCTAAAAACTGCTACATATAGACCCCCCTAGTCTATTTGGGCATCCCCTTCTTCTTCCCCCTTCTCCACTTTCTTTTTTTTTTCCTTTTCTCAGATCCAATCCACTATTTCTTCTGGATCCCGAGAGGAACCCTGGGATCGAGCGCTCCCGCAGCGCCGCTGAGGTCAACGCCTCCCGTCGCAGCGCTCGCAGCGCTGGCCTCGCAGCGGTCCGGTTCGACCGCTTCCCGGCCCGACCGATCTGCCCCGCCACCTGGCGTGGACCACATCGCCACGGGCCTCCGCCCCAGGCCGCGCCAGGCGCTGCCTCGCCACTTCTCCCGCCCCGCGCCAAGTCTCCGCTCCGCTTCGGCCACCGGCCCGTACACCGCTGAGGCCCTTCGCCAGCGCCCCCTCCGCGGGCCCCCTTCGCCACGGGCCAGCCAGGCCACGGGGCCGCACCGCCGCTCGCCTTCCACCTGCGCGCGGGCCAGCGCCGCACCGGGCTCCGCCAGCAGGCCACCTCGCCTTCGCGGGCCGGATTCGCCTCCGCCAGCCGCAAGCCGGCTGGGCCGTGCCTCCCCGCGGGCCTCGCTGGGCCCGATCCAGCCACCGCCTCCCGCGGGCTGCATCGCCGAGGCCGCGCCGCACCAGATCCGGGCCGCGCCGGCCCGTTACTGTTCCTCCAGATCAGATCTGCTAGGTTGACCCTAATATGCTAAGTCTCTGTTTTCTGTTCTGATATGCAAAGTTTGACCTGCTGTAACTTTGTGCCTGTTGCTCCGTTTTGCGCGTGTGATATGTCCAGACGTTCGTGGAGATGTGCTCTACGTTTTACCTGTTGTTATCATGCATGTTAGAGATCATCTAGACACTTGTTTTGCTGTCGCAAGAGTGCATGATGATATAAACTGATGTTATGTGTTATTTTCATGCCACCTTTGACATGTGATATCTTTTAGCTCGTTTGTCCAAACGATGCAAATGACATGTCCACGTGTTCGTCTTGCCACGAACTACGTGTTGCTTGTGATAGGTTGCATGGTAGATTTATTATTGCCTTGTTATCTTCGTTGCAAAGTGCCATGTTCATATGAGGTGTTTTCACTTGTTATGAAATGCCATCTTGTTGAGCTCGTTGCAATCGTTGTGTTCACCTCTATGATGCATGCTTGTGTGTTTCGGGATCACCTTCATGTGTATTTTGAGGAGGTGCTTACCCTTTGCCATGTTTAGTTTCGAGGTGACTTAAACATGCTCTTTTGTGTGCTATGATGATATTGTTGTTTTAGGACTTAGTGATTTTTCACTAAGTCTGAAATCTGTAACGTTCCGATGCCATGTTCGTGTGATGTTGTAGGACAAAGCATGATAGTTTTGGGGTGGATTTTGATTGTTCCTTGTAGTATATATTGTTGTCTTTCCATTCATGTCCTCACATGTCCATTTGAGTGGCTGTAGCATGTTTATCTTTTGCTCTAAAGTTTCAATAAAATTCTGCTGCCAGAATTTTATTGCAAAGTTCAATATGTCCAAGATCATTGCTTTTGATCCGTGACTCCGTTGGGGGTGCACTTTGGACCTAGTTGTTGTACTTTATGTCTAGTTTGTGTTCATGTCCTTGGCCATGCTTTTTGGGTGCTGTAGCTTAATTATTTTGAGCTCCAAAGATGCTATGTTGCTGTAATTTTCAGCTTTCGCTCAAATCTTGTTTCGGGCATAACTTTTAGCCCGTAACTCCGATTTCAGCGAATCTTATATCAAACTTGGGTGTTTTTCTGTGTAGATTAATAATATCAGATTGTTATCTTGTTTTGAGGTGTTTTCCTTGAGTGATGTTTTACGTGCTCCGTGTGCATCCTTAGTGCATCCATCATGCATACATGTTTTTCGTGTGCGCATTGCATCTTGTTGATTGGTGCTTGGTGTGATTGTTTTGTTTAGAGCCGGAAGCTGAGAACGAGTACGAGATTGAGCACGAGGTTTCCAATGAGGTTGAGCACGAGGACCCTTCTTACGATCCGAACGACTTCTCTTCAGGCAAGATGACCAAACCCCGATAACATTACTATCTTTGCCTATTTCTAGTAGTCTCGATCTATAGTTTTGCCTCGATGCCCATGTTCTTCTTGTCAGCCTCCTACTTGTAACCAATTGCCATGTTTAACCACCCTACCTATGCAAACCGTTGCTTGGCTAAGTACGCTTCGCTCAGCCCTTCTTATAGCGTTGCTAGTTGCAGGTGAAGATCGAAGATGCTTGCTCCATGTTGAAGTTTGGTTGGGTTATATCACACTATATAAATGCTTTAATTGAAATCATCTATATATTGGCAAGGGTGGAAGGCTAAGCCTTTTGCTTGGTGATTTGTTCCACTCATGTCGTTAGGATCCGTATAAGCCGGTATTATGTTCCTTGATTATGCGTTCCTAACACGGTTGGGGTGTATGGGACCCCCTCGATAAACCGCTAAGTGCTAAGTCTTTTCCAGCAAGTCCCAACTTTTGGTACTATTTGCCTCATAATAACAACTAAAAATAATTAATTAATTGCATAGGGGGTCATGTCCCCGAGGATTCTTAATTCAACATAGCAGGGGGGCCAGTGTCGATGGTGTTGGTCCCAAACGGGGAGTCTGCGGGAACCACCACGGGGAAACTCGAGGATTGGGTCCTGTAGAATCGCCCATCCGGTCGTGGCCTGAGACTAGATACGCGCGGCTACTATCAGGGTGTCGGCACGCCGGGAGGATTTGTTGGATTAGCCTTACCTTAGCTCGGTATATCTTGAGCAAGGGATTCCGAGGATACTCGGGTCTTCCCACTTTGGAGTTGCGACTCCGCGGATCGTGGGCTTGTAATGGGTCAAGTTGGAACACCCCTGCAGGGTTTGAACTTTCGAAAGCCGTGCCCGCGGTTATGTGGCAGATGGGAGCTTGTTAATTCCGGTTGTAGATAACTTGACACAATGTTACTAGTACACTACCAGCGTGTGTTCCGTGACTGTCAATTTCCGAATAGGGATTCGGGAGTTGAACACGGAGGGGTTATGATTGTGAGCTTGTAGCTAGGATCACTTCGTGATCACTTCTCGCCGATGCCTTCTCTTCTCGCTCTCACTTGCGTAAGCTAGATGCTAGTTGCTGCTGCAGACTTATTCTTTCTTCAGCCTTTCCCTCACCTAAAGGCTTAAATAGTTCTGTTACCCGGGAACGGGATTGCTGAGTCCTCTGTGGCTCACAGTTACTTCACACACCAGATGCAGGTCCAGCTGTGAGCTATCCAGGTGATGGCACCGAGCTGGATTGGGAGTACGACGAGGAGCGTAGTCGGTACTACGTGCGCTACCCGGACGATCAGTAGTGGAGTCTCTTACTAGGATTCGATCCGCCTGTGGTTTATTTATCTGAGTTTGGTACTTAGACTTTTGGCTTTTGCCCTTAGAGGGTTGTAGTGCTCTTAATGTATGATGTTTGAGACTTGTACTGTAATTCTGTGACGTGGCGAGTGTAAGCCAACTATTTCTGTTTACTATCCCCTCTTTTACATGAGTTGTGCAAAGATTACCAAACTTGAGATCATTCTAGGATGGACTTATGCCTTTAAGTCGTGCCTCGACACGTAGGAGGTATAGCTCCATCCTGGGCATTACACAAGTCCCTTTAATCGTTTCGTAATACATCATCTCCTGACTAACTCATTAGTCATTTTCTTGGAAGGCTTATTATGATGTGTATTATCGAGAGGGCCTAGAGATACCTCTCCGACACTCGGAGTGATAAATCCTATTCTTAATCTATGCCAACACCACGAACACCTTCGGAGACACCTGTAGAGCATCTTTATAATCACCCAGTTACGTTATGACGTTTGATAGCACACAAGGTGTTCCTCCGGTATTCGGGAGTTGCATAATCTCATAGTCATAGGAACATGTATAAGTCATGAAGAAAGCAATAGCAGTAAAACTAAATGATCATAGTGCTAAGCTAACGGATAGGTCTTGTCCATCACATCAGTCTCCTAATGATGTGATCCCGTTGATCAAATGACAACTCATGTCTATGGCTAGGAAACATAACCATCTTTGATCAATGAGCTAGTCTAGTAGAGGCATACTAGGGACACTCTGTTTTGCCTATGTATTCACACATGTACTAAGTTTCCAGTTAATACAATTCTAGCATGAATAATAAACATTTATCATGATATAAGGAAATAAATAATAACTTTATTATTGCCTCTAGGGCATATTTCCTTCATTATACCATGTCATAAAAGAGATGATGCTGCTAATGTTGCTGATTTGTTCTTTCGTGAAATTATTCGCTTGCATGGTGTGCCAAATACTATCGTGATACTAAATTTCTTAGCCACTTTTGGAGATGTTTATGGGCTAAGTTGGGGACTAAAATGCTTTTTAGTACTACTTGTCACCCCCAAACTGATGGACAAACTGACGTAGTCAATAGATCTTTGTCTACTATGCTTAGGGCTGTTTTGAAGAATAACAAGAAAATGTGGGAAGAATGCTTGCCTCATATTGAATTTGCTTATAATCGTTCGTTGCATTCTACTACTAAGATGTTGTCAGGCCCAAGATGCGATTCTATCCCGATCACGTGACACTTACGTGATTGGGGCACAACCACATTTCGGGCGCCTAGAAAGATGGATATCATTACATCGTACCATTACATACATACATGGGGGATACAACAATACATACAAGTCATATGAATACAACAACATCAATACAAGGCATCTGACTACGGATGCAAACATAAAAAGCACAAAGACATCCATCTGCTATCCCAGGCTGCCGACCCGGAACCTAACCCAAGACTGAAGAAGAAGAAGAAAAAAGAACTCCAACACAACGATCAACGCTCTCACGTCAAGTCATCTAAAACCTGCACCTGCAACTGTTGTTGTAGTATCTGTGAGCCACGAGGACTCAGCAATCCCATAACCATGGGTAACAAGACTAGCAAAGCTTAATGGATAGGAAGAGGTAAAGTGGTGAGGTTGCAGCAGCGGCTAAGCAAAAGTATGGTGGCTAACTTACGAGTACAAGAATAAGATGAGCATCTACGCAAACGGTCGCAACTAGTAGTGATCGCTAAAGATCCTGAACTACCTACGAGTCAAACATAACCCCACCATGTTCTATTCTCAAAATGAAAAGAGACAGTCACGGTTACTCACGCAGTTGTGTGTTTTACTTCGGATCCTCTGTCAAGTTTTCTACAACCGAACATTAACAAATTCCAATCTGCCACATAACCGCCGGCACGGCTTTCGAAAGATCATAACCCTGCAGGGGTGTCCCAACTTAGCCCATCACAAGCTCTCACGATAAGCGGAAGTAATAATAATATTACCCCTTATCTTAAGGAAAATCCGATCAGGCTCGGTATCCCGGTGCACAAGACATTTCGACAATGGTAAAACAAGTCCAGCAAGACCTCCCGGCGTGCCGACACCCTGATAGTAGCCGTCCGTATCTCGTCTCAGGCCACGTCCGGATGGGACAAGCTACAGGTATGCCACATACCTCGAGTTTCCCTCAGGCGGCCCCGCAGGTTGCCCGTTTGGGACCAACACCATCAGCACTGGCCCCCCTGTATATAGAAAGCATCCTCGGGTAGCGTTAACTCCCTATGCAATTAATTAATTAATTAAGTTTTTATTATGTTGCAATATTACCAATGTTGGGCCTTGCTGGAGGAGTTTTATTCAAAGACGAAGTGTCAAGGGGTCCCCATATACCCAACCGTGTAAGGAACGCACAATCAAGGAACATAATGCCGGTTTATCGGCTCCTAAGGTGGCATGAGTGGAACAAAACACCGAGCAAAAGGCCAAGCCTTCCACCCATGCCCAGTATATAGGTGTGTTAAAATATATAAGACATATTGTGATATTCCAACAACAAGTTCCAACATGGAACGAACTTCATCTTCACCTACAACTAGCAACGCTATAAGAGGGGCCGAGCAAGCGGGTAACATAGCCGAACAATGGTTTTGCTGGGAAGGTGTCAAAGGTTAGAGGTTTCATGGCAACAAGGAGAGGTTGACAATAATGATGGGTAGCGCGACATGTAACAATAGCATCGAGACAACTAAGCATGGCAATGATAGTAAAGGTATCCAAGGGTATGGTCATCTTGCCTGAGATCCCGCAAGGAAGAAGAATGAGTCCAAGAAGTAGACGAAGAATAAGCCTTGAAGACGAACCACGAGTAGACGAACGAATCCTCACGATCGCAACGGAACAAGCACTAACGAGAAGAAGCAAGCAGTACGGTAAACACATAACACAAGAACATGACAAGATGCTCAACCAAGTATGATGCAAGACAAGTCTATATATGATGCAATACATGGCAATGGATGAAGCACACAAGAACAACACAAGCCAACAAGTTTAAATGAGGCCGGAATCAACACATAACAAATCCGGTAAGCCCTCATATGCATATTTTGAAAATAGTCCAGATCTGAACAAACCTTAAGTTAAAGTTGTTAAACAGTATATTAACATGCACCAAGATGATCTACATGAAATTCTAGTCAAGTTTCATATAAAGTTTGTTTAATTCATAGCTACGGCCTAGAAGATATGAGCAAAACAAGACAAGCATGGCAACGGTGCACGATGCACCCAAACATCAAGCAAACACACTCCAAACATGAAACCAACATGATATTATGGTTCTACATGCAAAATCACACAAGTTTCATATAGGGCACACTCAAAACGGAGCAACGGTTCAACACATACACATGAAACAAGATATAACAACAAGCTGAAGTTAACAGCCACATAGCAACTTTGGAGCAAGATATATATATGCTACAGCACTCAAACATGTTAACAAGAAGCATGGATGTGAAGTAGACATGTTACTTAACAAACATGAACTTAGAACACACCCAAAAGCTTGCTGGAACACATTTAACCAAGCATAACAAGTTGCAATAAAATTATCCAGACTTAGCCAAAATCTGGGAAGGCAAAATCATCATCACGATGCTGCCTTCAGAGGCACAAAACAACAAGCTTATCAACTTCGTTAAGCATATAAAGAGCATGGACATGTAGTAGACATATCATACATCAAACAACTCCATTGGAGCAACTCCATAGGAGGCATGGATTAATAGCAACAAGCTACACCAAATTGATCATGCTGATAAAATCCTGATAGGTATAATTTATAGCAACTTGAGAGCAAGAAATAAATAAGCTACAGCAGGTCATATGAGCAAGTAAGGGCATGAATGGATAGACAATAACATGGACAACAAGACATGATCATTAGCCACTCCAAAACAAGCATGGATTTGAGTGGGTCATCATGCAAACATAGCATCAGGTTATAACAGATTCCAGACTTAGCAGTTTTTTCACTAAGTATAAAACAGCAACAACAACATGGCATGTTTACAAGCTTGTTTAAGTCACCTCAAGGCATATCATGGAAATATGATTGCACCACATCAAAGACCATATGATTGTGCTTCTAAAACATCTAGAAATGTGGCATGAAGACAAACACACCAATAGCAGTGAGCAAGTGAAAACAATATCTCATAACAAGTTTCAGCACTTAACAGCCAAATGCACTTTTGCAATAGAGATTAACATGGCAAGATGGCACCTAACATGAATGCTACAGCAACCATCATGTAGAGCACTTCACAATGAACATTTTGACATATCATATGCTCCATTTGGATAAACATGCACAAAGTTATCACATCTCAAACATGGCATCAAATTAACAAGTAACAGCAGTTTATAACAAGTAGCCCTCTTGCATCGATGATTAGGGCATCAAGATGAGCTCAAACAAGATTGGCACAATGGAACAAAGTGAAGAGCATATCACCATGATCATTTTGACATATCATTCACTCAATTTGGATCACCGCACAAAAAGTTACAAGCACTCGAAGATGCAACAAAATTGCTGATACTTAGGGACTTAGCCGTTTTTTACAGAGGGAAACTGAGCGACAAATAACTACAGAGTGCACAGGGCGAGAAATAGGGCGCTCACCATGGGCCTGGCCCATTAGGAGGAGTGGCGAAGCAGGCGGCTAAGGAGGAGCTGGGCCGGCCTCGGCTGGGCCTCGTGGGGCCAGCTGGGCCGATGGGCGAGGAGACGGCCGCAGGGGCTTCGGCCCAGGACGGCGAGGAAGCAGTTGGGCCGGCAGGTGGCCTGGAGGCTGGGCCTCTGGTGTGTCACGGCCCACGGGAGGCCGAGCGCGTCGATCTCCCGCACGAACTGGACGTTGCCGGCGGCGCCAAGTCAACGGCGGCCAGCGGCGGTCTCCGGCAAGGCGGGGAATGGCGGGTAGGTCAGGAACTGGCTCGCGGGCGCCGGATCTGGCCGGATCCGGGGCCGGCGGATCCGTTCCCGGCGTCGGAGGAGCTCGACGGCGAGGAAGAGCGGGCACGATGGCGCTGCGGGATGACGGCGGCGGTGACCTGTGGGGAAAGGAGGGAGAGCGAGGTGAGACACTGAGGAAAAGGGAAAGGCGAAGCGGCCGGCGACCACCTGGAGGGGCGGCGGGGTTGGTGGACTCCGGCGGCGGAGGTGGTGCGCTGAGCTGCTGGTGACGAGCGCCCCGATCCCATCGGATTGAGCGAGGCGGCTCGGTGGGTGTGGTCAACGGGCGGAGGAGCAGGGAGATCGGGCCCGGCTCGGCCCTGCGCGGCCGCTAGATGGGCTGAGCGGGCCTACGGTGAGGAGGGAAGACAAGGGCTGAGTTGCGCGCCCTCGTTGGCTGAGAGGGGAAGCTGCGGCGACGGTGACCTGTAGGACGCCGCCAAGTGGCGGAGGAGGGCTGGTGCGTGCAAGTTTTGGAGGGGAAGGCGGCGGCGCGGCCCCCGAGGTGGGAGGAGGTGCTGAAAACGAGGGGGGAGAGGGTAGGCTGCCAAAAATGGAATATGGGGGTGTTTAAATAGGGTAGGTGCTAGGGTTTGAGGGTTTTTGAGGCCGTTACGGACCACCGGATACCGATCGAACGGCTCCGGAGCGGAGAGGGACTAGGCTGGGCCTAGAGGGAATTAGTGGGCTGTGTAGAAGGCCTTGGGCTTAGGGAAGAGAAGAGAGGGTGTAATGCCCAGGATGGGACTATACCTCCTACGTGTCGAGGCACGACTTAAAGGTATAAGCCCATCCTAGAATGATCTCAAGTTTGGTATCTTTGCACGACTCATGTAAAAGAGGGATTAAATTGCAAAATGAGATAGTTGGCTTACACTCGCCACTTCACACAATACATTACATAAGCAATCATCATTCAAAAGATCACAACCCATCTAAGGGTAAGATCCAAAAGAAAGATACCAAAACAACATAAAGCCACAGGTCAGGATCGAATCCTAGTAGAAACCACTACTGATCGTCGAAACGCCACAAACAAACGGCCACTCTCTTCATCGAGCTCCCGGTGAAGTACTTGAACCAGCTCCTGCATCATCTCGGCTGAACCTGCATGTGGTGTTGTAGTATCTGTGAGCCACGAGGACTCAGCAATCCCATAACCATGGGTAACAAGACTAGCAAAGCTTTGTGGGTAGGAAGAGGGTAAAGTGGTGAGGCTGCAGCAGCGGCTAAGCATAATATGGTGGCTAACTTACGAGTACCAGAATAAGGAGAGCATCTACACAAACGGTCGCAAAAGTAGTGATCGCTAAAGATCCTAACTACATACGAATCAAACATAACCTCACCGTGTTCTCTTCTCAAAGTGAAAAGAGAAAGTCACGGTTACTCACGCAGTTGTGTGTTTTACTTCGGATCCTCTGTCAAGTTTTCTACAACCGGACATTAACAAATTCCAATCTGCCACATAACCGCGGGCATGGCTTTCGAAAGATCATAACCCTGCAGGGGTGTCCCAACTTAGCCCATCACAAGCTCTCACGATTAGCTGAAGTGATAAATATAATATCATCACCCCTTATCTTAGGGAAACTCCGATCAGGCTCGGCATCCCGGTAGCACAAGACATTTCGACAATGGTAAAACAAGTCCAGCAAGACCTCCCGGTGTGTCGACACCCTGATAGTAGCTGCGCGTATCTCGTCTTAGGACACTACCGGATGGGTGAAGCTACGGGTTATACCAGATACCTCGGGTTTCCCCAAGGCGGCCCCGCAGGCTCCCCGTTTGGGACCAACACCATCAGCACTGGCCCCCCCTGCTATGTAGAATTAAGAAACCTCGGGTAGCGCTAACTCCCTATGCAATTTAATTAATTAATTAAGTTATTATTATGAGCAAATTAAAACCAATGTTGGGCCTTGCTGGAGGAGTTTTATTCAAAGTCGAACTGTCAAGGGGTCCCCATTTCACCCATCGTGTAAGGAACGCAAAATCAAGGAACATAATGCCGGTTTATCGGCGCCTAAGGTGGCATGAGTGGAACAAAACACCGAGCAAAAGGCCAAGCCTTCCACCCATGCCTAGTATATAGGTGTGTCAATAATAGTTATAGATATTGTGATATTCCAACAACAAGTTCCCTCCTGGAACAAACTTCATCTTCACCTGCAACTAACAACGCTATAAGAGGGACTGAGCAAGCGAGGCTGAGCAAGCGGGTAACATAGCCAAATAGTGGTTTTGCTAGGAAGGTGTCAAGGTTAGAGGTTTCATGGCAACAAGGAGAGGCTGACATAAAAATGGGTAGCGCGACATGTAACGATAGCATCGAGACAACTAAGCATGGCAATGGTAGTAAAGGTATCCAAGGGTATGATCATCTTGCCTGGGATTCCACAAGGGAGAAGAACGGATCCATGAAGCAGAAGGAGCAACAGTCGAGCGAATCCTCACAACTCCGGAACGAAACCGAAGCTAACAAGAGAAGCAACCGGAAAGAAGCAAAACAACACGGTAAACACACAAGCATAAACATGGCATACGATGCACAAACAAATATGATGCATGTCCGGTTTAATTATGCATGGCATGGCAAGGTGCACAAACAAAACTACAAGTTAAGTGGAGCTCAATATGCACCGAGTTGCATATTGACGAAACACCACATTTAATTATTTAATTGACTCTTGTTATTTACAAGACAAGATTAAATGTTTGTTAACATGGCAAGAGGTGAAGCAAAAACAAACTACACTATTAAGACATTTTAAATGAGGCCGGAAATAACAACGACAAATTCCGGAAAAAATCCCCATGAGCATGTTTAATAATTATTAAAGCAACAACAATTAACATTTTAGTGTTGTTAACATGATGCGGATGACATGATCAAGTTTATGCAATTTATTAAAAGGGTTGACATAAGAGGATAAGAAGCATTGTCACCGTGGTGGAAGAAAGGGTGCCACGGCAACGATCCGAAATTGATGCAACGCAACATATCGGCTCCGGTATCTCGTTGAGAGACCGGTGCAAAAGAAGAATCGACGTGAGCAAGTCGAACAAGATGAAAGGTGGGGTGATCCCGTCACCGGGTTCCCATGAGTCGGCGACGAGGCAACCGAGGAGCATGACAAAAGATGAAACGGCACGGTGCACACACGGGAAACAACTCATACAACACAACATTCATCCACGGGTCATCCACGGGGTCGTCTCGTTATACCTTTGAAGCGTGCGTTTCGGGGCGGTTCGAGACGTAGAGGAAGAAGGCGTTCACGTTCGGAGAGGAAGTAGCCGTTCACGAGGCGGTAGTTGTACTCGGACGACGGTAGTGGAACTCGTTCCGTAGGGGTACTCGCGGTCTCGGCGACGGTAGTTGTTCACGTTCATCGGAGAGGTACTCGCCGGCGGGGTACTTGTCGAATCCATGTAGATTAACTTGAAGATCCGAAGATGTTCACGGTTGTAGTGGTACTTGATGGTCGGTCGTCGTGCACGGGGCGACGGTAGTGGTACTCGCGGTCTTCGAGCGTAGTGGTACTCGTTTCCGCAGATGTTCGGGTGCAAACGTAGAGGTACTTGTTCATGAAGTCGTCACGTGTAGTCGAACTTGTAGGTCGTCGGCGACTCGAAGGGGTACACGGGTCCTCTGTCAATTCAACAGCAAAAGGGCAACACAACAGAAAACAAACAACACAGCACAGGAGGGCGACGAGGCCACTGGAACGGATGAGCTGCGTCTCTGGAGGGTGCGGGCTCGGCGACTCAGTTGGAGGCCGACGGGGCGAGCGCTGGGGCTGACGCAGGGCGGCGCCGGTGCTGGACTGGACGGCGGAGGGAGGAGGCTGCGGGCCTGGAGGAAGGGGCGCGGCTTGCGGCCACAAGGAGGGAGCGGGGCTCCTGGAGGCGCTGGCTCCTGGCCGGCCAGAGGAAGGCCACGGCCGGAGCTCGGTGGTCTCGCCTGGCAGAGGACGGGCGGCGAGAGGGCGCTCGGGGCCGGAGCAGAGAGGGTCGGGCGCGACCCTGGAGGCGCAGACGAGGGAGGAGCGTTGGGCGGCTGGACGACCCTGGTGGCGCAGCTGGGGACGCGGGATCTGAGGCGAAGCAGCGGCCTGCGCGCGCTGGGGACGCGGGATCCGGCCGGCCCTGGCGCTCGGGGGAACGGCAGGCGGTGCGGCGCTCAGCCAGGCCGAGGCAGAGGGGCGAGCGTCGGGCTTCGGCCTTCGAGAGGCGGAGAGGAGGGAGGCGCTCAGGGAGGCGCTCAGGGAGGAGCAGCGGCTCCGGCGGCCTGCTCGCGGGCGCCAGGCGCGGGCGGCGCTCTGGATCGAGAGGGCGATGGAGTCGGGGCAAGGGGAAATCGGGAGGGAGAGTGCGGGCTACGAGGGAGATAGCGAGGGGGAAAACGAGGGAGGAGGAAGCGGGGTCGTGCGAGAGGAGAGGCTGGCGGCGGCTTGCGGGAGAGCGAGGGGAGATGGTTAGCGCTAGGGTTCGGCCAGCTGTCGGACCAGATGCCAGATGGCCTGAAGGGAGGAGGAGGCCCAAGAGGCTGGATGGCCTAGAGGCGGAATGGGCCTAGGGGGGAGCAGGCCCGGATGGCCGGCTAGGCTGGGCTCTCCTCTGCTGCTGGTTCTTCTTTTCCATTTAAAGAAAATAGAACAAAAAAATAGAAAAGCCCAGAGAGTTTGGAGATGGTTTTGACTGAGATAAAAATATCCCTACAACCCTGGAATTGTGGGCTATTTTAATAAAATGCTTTGGCAATTTTTAGAGACTACAAATTTATGCGAGTTCGGAAATAACTCAAACTTGCATAAATCTTTAGGCCAAGCAAGCACTTCCAAAAGACATGAAAAAAGGGAGGAGGAGGTCTTGGCAAGGGATTGAGAAGAAAAGGCATGGGGAAAAATATATGCACGTGTGTTGCGGGTAATTCCAAAGAATGGAATATTTTAGAATAGCTCCCTAATAATATTGAGAGGCTTTTATATGTTATAAAGAGAAGACATCCTTCCCTCGATTTAAATGGACCGAAGGTCCACACGATTTATTTAGGTTGAGATGTAAAATAAAATATGACATGATGGCATGATGACATGATGCAATGCAAAAATAAATAACACAAGCACAAAGAACACACGGGCAACCCGGAACATCTGGAATCTTCTGGAATCTTCTGGGACGTCGGTCTTCAGGCGTCACAACTCTCCCACACTAACAGAGGATCTCGACCCGAGATCCTAGAGATAGCACCGGGTAAAACGGAAGAGGAAGGGGTAAAACAAAGTTGCTTCTTTGATAGACGAGTGAAACTAAAGAACCTTGAGAGGTTGACCAAGTTGAAGAAGAAAACAACGGAGATGAACGAATAAGAAAACTCCGTTAGAAAAGAGTAACAAGGAGCATTATGAGAACCCTTAAGGTTGAAAGACATGAAACAAGAGCTCACAGATGACGAAAGAATTTCAAAACCACTCCGGTTAACCAAGATTGAGAAGGAATAAGAATGAAATAATTTGGACAGCACTCCGACTGAAAATGGAAGGAATTAACAAGAACTTGAGGAGATGTGATGATACTTGATGAAAACAACAGCATATTGCCTCCGAAACAATTAAAAGAATGGCACAAGGGGTAAGACAGATTCGGACAACACTCCGGTTAAAAGAGAGGCAAAACTTGATAAGATGAGAGAACTTGAATGAAGAATACAACACACCGGTTAAATAGACAAGCAAGGAAGAATAAGATCTCGATAAAAAAACGAGATGATGGTTTGGAGAGAGCAACATCACAAAGCCTCCGGAACGAAAGAATAGCATATAAATCAATGAAAGAAAAAGAATGGAGAAGAAAAGACAACTTCTCCCAAAATTAAATTTGAAATAGCATCCTTACGAAGAAGGGTTGAACGGAGTTGTTGGAAATTCAACAACGAAACGAATAAGCTTTATGTGGGCTTATGGAAAACATCTCAAAATTATGAGGTGACAACCAGCCACTAACTTAAACAATTGATTTGATTGAGATCAACAAGGAGACGAAAGGGTTATCTCACGGAGAGGATAAATGAAGAACTTAGGTCATTTATAAGCACCATAATAGCAACAATCCTTAGGGAAAGCCTTTAGGTGAAACACAACCCAAGATTACTCCAACGAATAAATTGAAAGGTTGGAAAGATCTCCTGAACAAAGAAAATGATGGGTTTAAATATCTCATTCTTGACAACTTGTGAATCATGAAACATGAAGGAATTAACAAGAATGACATAACACCATCTGAAAAGATAAGGTAGAAAGAATTGCAATTGGAATGCATGATGAAGAATGCTTGAGCTCCAACAAGAATCTTGATGAAGACTTCGAGGATGAATTAAATGATGAAGAACCACCATGAAGAACTCCGGTAATGAAAGCATGAGAAGTGAAAGATGAAAAGAATAAGATTCAAGGCCTGCGATGAATCAGATGGAGCTTTGAAATGATATAATTGAAATAACATGGAGCTCCGGAAAACAAGATGAACAACTTAGAACCAAAGATATGATATGATGAACAAGCTCCGGAAAACAGAAATTAACCTCTTGGAAGAAACTAGAATAAGATTTATGTTATGCATATCCTTCACCAATTTAAATTGATGACAATCAAAGGATTTGGCATACTACTTATAATCATTGCAAAGAATTAAAGAGAGATCTAGCACAAGCTTGGGTAAATCTTCAATGAACCATCGGTAGGATTATGATAAGAACAAATGAATTAAAACGATAACAACAGAAGGGTAATCTTGAAAGAACCACCGTAAAAATAGGGAGACGAACGAAGAGGCATCAATGAAGAATATTTGGAGGACGAAGTTGAAAACTGAGAACGAAGAAATATCCTGAAATGATGGCCTTCGGAGGATCACAAAGAAAAGAATTCATGAAATGCTTCGGATGGGTGTGAAAAGAATTCCTCGCAAACAAAACGATAATGAGGATGGCATGAAGCTAGAACCACGGATCATCAAGAGAACGGGTCAAAATTTAAGAGAAACACTTCTTCGGTCTTCAAATGATGAGAATGAAGACGAGAAATGTCATGAAGAATTGTTGAGCACTCCGGATTGAAGAATTAAAAAGGTTGAAACAATGAAGAAAAAGAATTTGAAAGCGGTCCTGGAGAAGGCATGTGACTGATGGAAATCATTCTTACGTCACACTTTGAAAAGAATTTAAGTATAACTCCGGAAAAAGAAGAGTTAGGTAAGATCCTGGGAAAAGACCTGTGGGTTAGGGCCCACTAAAGAAATCACCGTTGAAAAGATTGCTTGAGATATTAAACCGGTTGAATTGAATGGCTTGAATAAGATGACAATCCTCAAAATAGCTTGGAAGGATTAAGAATGAAATTATGAATCTTCAGCACTCCGGATATGAATAGCAAGAGGAGAATGATTAATTGGTGCACCGGAATAAGAAAACATTGTGAAATGAGGAAAAGAATAAGATCAACACCGAAATCTTGAATTACATCCACCGGCAGAATTGAGAACAAAAGAATGATGAACTTGAAGCTCTTGAGCATCTTCATGGTAAATCACCGGATAAGAACATCGAAGGAACAGAATGAAGAAATATCACATGAATAAAATGGATACTTCATTTAGAATTTCTTGCTCCGAGAAAAAGAAGGGTGGGAGGGTGGGAAAACAAAGACAACTTGGGACAAATGAAAACAGACAGATCATCAGATTTCTCAACGGCGTCTGTATGGAAAACATGAAGAGAAGGCACGCCGGTTGAAAAGGATTAACATGAAGATCTTAATGGTCAAGAAGAATTAGCACTCCCATAGAAATATGAGAACACCGATTAGGAAGGTATGGAATCAACATTTGACATCGAAGCAACTCGAATACCAGAATCAAAACAAAAACAAAGGATAGATATGCAACATGATCTTCACAATACCATCCGAACAGAGAATTGAACGAATGAATTCCGCATGTACATCAACTTGCCGAGAAGTCACTTGGAGAACAAAATGAAAATAAAAAGGAACAAGGAACGGATAAAACAAATACAGGATAGAAGCTTCGTTCGACATATTCGTGCTGAAAGTTCATGGAACGTGTTACAAAAGGGTTTTGCAATCCCCGGATCAGCATAGCCAAGGACCCTTTCAGATGCAACTCCCGATCAGAACAAGTCCATAAAACCACTTCACTCAATGTAGAACCCCGAACTTCATATCATGCATTCGTTGGAAGAATGCCTAGAACTACTGGATGAACCCACCTATTAGTTTCCGAAAGTTTCCAGTTATGCAATCAGGTGTTGGGGATACAGGGGAAGCACCGCGCAATCAACTCTAAACCTACATCCAGCTGTATCCATCCTTCAACACATAACCAGTTGTTCTCGGAAACCGTTTACCTCGGACCTTCGAAACGCATCCACTATACAAGCTATGGCAATACTCCCGAACTACCTCCCCAGTACTGGGTGATGTCAGGGTTATCTTGCCACTAACCGCATAGGAGAGTTTTCGATGTCGGCCGTCTTAAGTATTCTAGTACTGCCGCGATGGATTTGTGACGACAACACCTCGGAGATCAACTCCCCGGGACACTGCCACAACCCCTAATGATAGGAGGCATCGAGAACAATGTTCTCGTCACAAAGACATCGGAACAATCCAAACAATACTCGCGAGATCCTAAAAAAAATTGGTGCAATTTTTGAAAGTAGAAGAGGCAAGAGTAATCGTCAGGAGTCCTCACAAGAATGAAAAGAGATGAGGAGCAAAAGAAATCCTACTCTCCGATATATATATAGGACTCAAAACATTTTCAGTGTGTGCCTAGACTCAACCGTCAACGATTCGATCAATCAGTGGGGGCTTCTAGGTCAAAGAAGGCTCTGAATACCAACTTGTAATGCCCAGGATGGGACTATACCTCCTACGTGTCGAGGCACGACTTAAAGGTATAAGCCCATCCTAGAATGATCTCAAGTTTGGCATCTTTGCACGACTCATGTAAAAGAGGGATTAAATTGCAAAATGAGATAGTTGGCTTACACTCGCCACTTCACACAATACATTACATAAGCAATCATCATTCAAAAGATCACAACCCATCTAAGGGTAAGATCCAAAAGAAAGATAACAAAACAACATAAAGCCACAGGTCAGGATCGAATCCTAGTATAAACCACTACTGATCGTCGAAACGCCACAAACAAACGGCCACTCTCTTCATCGAACTCCCGGTGAAGTACTTGAACCAGCTCCTGCATCATCTCGGCTGAACCTGCATCTGGTGTTGTAGTATCTGTGAGCCACGAGGACTCAGCAATCCCATAACCATGGGTAACAAGACTAGCAAAGCTTTGTGGGTAGGAAGAGGGTAAAGTGGTGAGGCTGCAGCAGCGGCTAAGCATAATATGGTGGCTAACTTACGAGTACCAGAATAAGGAGAGCATCTACGCAAACGGTCGCAAAAGTAGTGATCGCTAAAGATCCTAACTACATACGAATCAAACATAACCCCACCGCGTTCTCTTCTCAAAGTGAAAAGAGACAGTCACGGTTACTCACGCAGTTGTGTGTTTTACTTCGGATCCTCTGTCAAGTTTTCTACAACCGGACATTAACAAATTCCAATCTGCCACATAACCGCGGGCACGGCTTTCGAAAGATCATAACCCTGCAGGGGTGTCCCAACTTAGCCCATCACAAGCTCTCACGATTAGCCGAAGTGATAAATATAATATCATCACCCCTTATCTTAGGGAAACTCCGATCAGGCTCGGCATCCCGGTAGCACAAGACATTTCGACAATGGTAAAACAAGTCCAGCAAGACCTCCCGGTGTGTCGACACCCTGATAGTAGCCGCGCGTATCTCGTCTCAGGACACTACCGGATGGGTGAAGCTACGGGTTATACCAGATACCTCGGGTTTCCCCAAGGCGGCCCCGCAGGCTCCCCGTTTGGGACCAACACCATCAGCACTGGCCCCCCCTGCTATGTAGAATTAAGAAACCTCGGGTAGTGCTAACTCCCTATGCAATTTAATTAATTAATTAAGTTATTATTATGAGCAAATTAAAACCAATGTTGGGCCTTGCTGGAGGAGTTTTATTCAAAGTCGAACTGTCAAGGGGTCCCCATTTCACCCATCGTGTAAGGAACGCAAAATCAAGGAACATAATGCCGGTTTATCGGCGCCTAAGGTGGCATGAGTGGAACAAAACACCGAGCAAAAGGCCAAGCCTTCCACCCATGCCCAATATATAGGTGTGTTAATAATAGTTATAGATATTGTGATATTCCAACAACAAGTTCCCTCCTGGAACAAACTTCATCTTCACCTGCAACTAACAACGCTATAAGAGGGACTGAGCAAGCGAGGCTGAGCAAGCGGGTAACATAGCCAAACAGTGGTTTTGCTAGGAAGGTGTCAAGGTTAGAGGTTTCATGGCAACAAGCAGAGGCTGACATAAAAATGGGTAGCGCGACATGTAACGATAGCATCGAGACAACTAAGCATGGCAATGGTAGTAAAGGTATCCAAGGGTATGATCATCTTGCCTGGGATTCCACAAGGGAGAAGAACGGATCCATGAAGCAGAAGGAGCAACAGTCGAGCGAATCCTCACAACTCCGGAACGAAACCGAAGCTAACAAGAGAAGCAACCGGAAAGAAGCAAAACAACACGGTAAACACACAAGCATAAACATGGCATACGATGCACAAACAAATATGATGCATGTCCGGTTTAATTATGCATGGCATGGCAAGGTGCACAAACAAAACTACAAGTTAAGTGGAGCTCAATATGCACCGAGTTGCATATTGACGAAACACCACATTTAATTATTTAATTGACTCTTGTTATTTACAAGACAAGATTAAATGTTTGTTAACATGGCAAGAGGTGAAGCAAAAACAAACTACACTATTAAGACATTTTAAATGAGGCCGGAAATAACAACGACAAATTCCGGAAAAAATCCCCATGAGCATGTTTAATAATTATTAAAGCAACAACAATTAACATTTTAGTGTTGTTAACATGATGCGGATGACATGATCAAGTTTATGCAATTTATTAAAAGGGTTGACATAAGAGGATAAGAAGCATTGTCACCGTGGTGGAAGAAAGGGTGCCACGGCAACGATCCGAAATTGATGCAACGCAACATATCGGCTCCGGTATCTCGTTGAGAGACCGGTGCAAAAGAAGAATCGACGTGAGCAAGTCGAACAAGATGAAAGGTGGGGTGATCCCGTCACCGGGTTCCCACGAGTCGGCGACGAGGCAACCGAAGAACATGACAAAAGATGAAACGGCACGGTGCACACACGGGAAACAACTCATACAACACAACATTCATCCACGGGTCATCCACGGGGTCGTCTCGTTATACCTTTGAAGCGTGCGTTTCGGGGCGGTTCGAGACGTAGAGGAAGAAGGCGTTCACATTCGGAGAAGAAGTAGCCGTTCACGAGGCGGTAGTTGTACTCGGGCGACGGTAGTGGAACTCGTTCCGTAGGGGTACTCGCAGTCTCGGCGACGGTAGTTGTTCACGTTCATCGGAGAGGTACTCGCCGGCGGGGTACTTGTCGAATCCATGTAGATGAACTTGAAGATCCGAAGATGTTCACGGTTGTAGTGGTACTTGATGGTCGGTCGTCGTGCACGGGGCGACGGTAGTGGTACTCGCGGTCTTCGAGCGTAGTGGTACTCGTTTCCGTAGATGTTCGGGTGCAAACGTAGAGGTACTTGTTCATGAAGTCGTCACGTGTAGTCGAACTTGTAGGTCGTCGGCGACTCGAAGGGGTACACGGGTCCTCTGTCAATTCAACAGCAAAAGGGCAACACAACAGAAAACAAACAACACAGCACAGGAGGGCGACGAGGCCACTGGAACGGATGAGCTGCGTCTCTGGAGGGTGCGTGCTCGGCGACTCAGTTGGAGGCCGACGGGGCGAGCGCTGGGGCTGACGCAGGGCGGCGCCGGTGCTGGACTGGACGGCGGAGGGAGGAGGCCGCGGGCCTGGAGGAAGGGGCGCGGCTTGCGGCCACAAGGAGGGAGCGGGGCTCCTGGAGGCGCTGGCTCCTGGCCGGCCAGAGGAAGGCCACGGTCGGAGCTCGGTGGTCTCGCCTGGCAGAGGACGGGCGGCGAGAGGGCGCTCGGGGCCGGAGCAGAGAGGGTCGGGCACGGCCCTGGAGGCGCAGACAAGGGAGGAGCGTTGGGCGGCTGGACGACCCTGGTGGCGCGGCTGGGGACGCGGGATCCGAGGCGAAGCAGCGGCCTGCGCGCGCTGGGGACGCGGGATCCGGTCGGCCCTGGCGCTCGGGGGAACGGCCGGCGGTGCGGCGCTCAGCCAGGACGAGGCAGAGGGGCGAGCGTCGGGCTTCGGCCTTCGAGATGCGGAGAGGAGGGAGGCGCTCAGGGAGGCGCTCAGGGAGGAGCAGCGGCTCCGGCGGCCTGCTCGCGGGCGCCAGGCGTGGGCGGCGCTCTGGATCGAGAGGGCGATGGAGTCGGGGCAAGGGGAAATCGGGAGGGAGAGTGCGGGCTACGAGGGAGATAGCGAGGGGGAAAACGAGGGAGGAGGAAGCGGGGTCGTGCGAGAGGAGAGGCTGGCGGCGGCTTGCGGGAGAGCGAGGGGAGATGGTTAGCGCTAGGGTTCGGCCAGCTGTCGGGCCAGATGCCAGATGGCCTGAAGGGACGAGGAGGCCCAAGAGGCTGGATGGCCTAGAGGCGGAATGGGCCTTGGGGGGAGCAGGCCCGGATGGCCGGCTAGGCTGGGCTCTCCTCCACTGCTGGTTCTTCTTTTCCATTTAAAGAAAATAGAACAAAAAAATAGAAAAGCCCAGAGAGTTTGGAGATGGTTTTGACTGAGATAAAAATATCCCTACAACCCTGGAATTGTGGGCTATTTTAATAAAATGCTTTGGCAATTTTTAGAGACTACAAATTTATGCGAGTTCGGAAATAACTCAAACTTGCATAAATCTTTAGGCCAACCAAGCACTTCCAAAAGACATGAAAAAAAGGAGGAGGAGGTCTTGGCAAGGGATTGAGAAGAAAAGGCATGGGGAAAAAATATATGCACGTGTGTTGCGGGTAATTCCAAAGAATGGAATATTTTAATATAGCTCCCTAATAATATTGAGAGGCTTTTATATGTTATAAAGAGAAGACATCCTTCCCTCGATTTAAATGGACCGAAGGTCCACACGATTTATTTAGGTTGAGATGCAAAATAAAATATGACATGATGGCATGATGACATGATGCAATGCAAAAATAAATAACACAAGCACAAAGAACACACGGGCAACCCGGAACATCTGGAATCTTCTGGAATCTTCTGGGACGTCGGTCTTCGGGCGTCACAGAGGGAGAGGCCCGCGGAGGTTTTCGGAGACCGAAAATGTTCGACGAAATAACCGGCGACTAGTGCCGCTATATATATCCGTTGGGCTATCAAACAAGCTCCGAATGCGATGAAATTTGGCAGGCGGCCTGTCTACACTATAATAAGACCACACGCCAAGTTTCATCCCATTCCGAGAACGTTTTTCGGCCACTCACAAAATAAACATTCGGAGGCGCCGAGGGCGCGTGTGAGTGTGTCTCGGCTCAGAACGGACAACGGAAAGGACGAGGGGACTCGGGCGGAGGCAAGTTTTGAAAACATGCTGATGCAACACACACGATGACATGGCAAGATGCAACACGCAAGCAGATGACATGGCAACGGCGACGAATAACTGGCTGACATCTGGCGCACCGGTCTCGGGGTGTCACAACACTCCGCTACTAACAAGAGATCTTGTCCCGAGATCTTAGGAACGAGACGGAAGGAAAAAGGAAGAACAAAGTTCTTCGAGGACAAAAGGGGTGAAACCAAAGAACCTTGAGAGGTTGAACAACTTGAAAGAAAGAACAACAGAGATGAACGAGATTTGAGAAGCTCCGGTAAAATAAGCAACAAGTCATAAGACGAGAACCAAGAGGATAAATGACAAGAGATACATTGAAACCACTCCGGTTAAGCGAGATAGAAAAGGAATTCAAACGAAGGAATTTGGGCAGCACTCCGGCTGAAACTGAAAGAAATAGCACACCGGTTGAACATGAATGGAATAGGACAAGAACCTGAGGAGTTGAATAAAAACATGACAAAATGAACAAGACAATGCCTCCGGAATAATTGAAATGATGGAATTAATGAATGGAGAAGATGATGACAACTTGAGCACAAGTGACATGAACGAGAATTTATAAGAGAAAGACTTGAACGGAGTTGTTGAGAAAATCAACAACAAAAGAATAAGCGTGTTATGGACTTATTTAAACATCTCAATACTTGAGGTGAATTATGCCACAACCAAAATATTGATGAGCTGAGAAGAGCTAAGAATGCAAAACTCCACTTCAAAAGAATACGGAGAATTATTTGCATCTCGGTATACAAAAGAATAAAATTTGAGCTGCTCCAGAAGAATTAGATGAATATTTGAAGAATGAATTAAATGATGAAGAACCACCACGAAGAACTCCGGTAATGAAAGGATGATGATATAGAAATGACGAACGAAAGGAATAAGATTAAAGCCTTCCGATGATTTAGAAAGGGCCTCCGACGAGATAACCGAGAAAATTTGAACTCCGGAAAAGAAAAGATGAAAGCACTAGGAACTAGAATTTATTCGTCAAGAATAAATTCCGAAGGAAGGGATAAATCAACTTGACGAGAATGAATAAGAATTATGTTATGCTTATCCTCCATCAAATAAATTGATGAGAAGCAATGGATTTGCATACAACTTATTCACGTTGAAATGATTAAAGAGGGATATATCGCGAACTTGCGAAAATCTTCATGAAACACCGGTAGGTTTGGAATAAATGAATGGATTGATATGATAGCACCGGAAAAGAAATGTTGAGCGACTCACCGTAAAGAATTGAAGCCGAGTGAAGAAAAGAACGAACCACCGTAAAGAATTGAAGTTGGGTGAATACGATGAATCGCCGGGAAGAATAAAGCACTTGGGGAATTAGAATGACGAGAACGAAGGTATCACGAACTGATTAGAGAATGCTTGAACGAAGCACCGGACGAATGTGAGACGAACGAAGAGGCATCACTGAAGAATATTTGGAGGACGAAGTTGAAAACTAAGAACGAGGAAATCTTCTGAAATGATGGCCTTCGGAGGAACACAATGAAAGGAATTGATGAAATACTCCGGATAAATGAAATGAGGAAAGGTTGGACCAACGATGAAAAGAATTAAAATCGATCTTGGAGAAGGCATATGACTGGTGGAATCCATACTTACGTCACACTTGCAAGAATTTGAGACTCACTCCCGAAAAATTAGAAGAGTCAGGTAAGATCCTGGGAAAAGACCTGTGGGTTATGAGCCCACCGAAGAGAAAACATCATTGAAAAGGATCGAAAAGGAGATGATGCACCAGAATAAAAGACACAAAGGAGGTGACAACCTCGAACTAATTGGAAGACATACGAATATCCTGAGATTTCTTCGGAACTCCGGAACAATTAAACGGCGAGAGACGAACGAGCAAGAGGAAAACATCTGAGCCGAGGATAAAGAATATGATGAACACGGAATACTTGAATTGAAACCACCGGAAAAGAAGAAGAGGTGAAGAATATCAAACGAGAGGAGAATTCACCCGTTGAAATAACTGGGAAAAAGAATGCAAAGGATTCACACGAGTAGGATAGATACTCGATTAAGGACTCCGGCTCCGAGAAGCAAAAAGGGTGGGCGGATGGGAAAAGAAAGATCACTTCGGACGGGGAAAACACCGTCGGTTGAAAAGGGATGAGGGTTGAACTTGCAAAGAAGAAGAGGGTCGAGTCCACTTGACGATAGATGCACCAGATGAAAGAACTGACAACACAACGAACGAAAACTAACCACGTGATCCTAAAAAAATTGAAGGGGAAGAGGAGTAATTCAAAACATCTACGTCAAGAATCCTCACCAGAGCGACGAAGGGGCTGAGGAGTAAAAAGAATTCATACTCTCCGATATAACTAGACTCCGAAAAAGTTTTCTGCTAGACTCGACAACGGCCAGATGATGGGCCTCGAACCCCTCGTTGGTTACCCCAAGTGGAAGGTGTAAGATGTAGTATTGTAGAAGTGTTTTCCCTTAGCAAAGATGCCAAGGATCGAATCCCCAGAGACTCCTAGGGTCAACAAGTAGGTGTCAACTGCTATGGCGCCAGATAGTAGCAATCAACGTGGACCTGCACATAGATACAAATAACTTTGCTCCCAACGAGTACAGAGAGGTTGTCAATCCCTCCGGCCTTGTAGTTCACAAAGGATTAAAAGCAATGATAGTAGTGATAGATAGTGTTTTGCAATAGTAAATAATAACGGAAAGTAAATAGCGGGTGTGATCAATTATGGTAATATGGACCGGAGTCTCATGATGTTCACTAGTGATGCCTCTCTCCCAAAAGACGATAAAACAGCTATGTGAGGTAAACAAATTACAGCTGGGCAATTGACAGGACCATGAACGCAAACCAATGCTGACTACATTGCAAGAAAGGTTGAGGTTCAAAGCATGGGCGGTACGCCAAAGTAAGTAGACCGAAATCCATCAATATCTACTACTAATCATCCACCTTGAGATATCTATCCAGAACATCTCGCTGGTATTAAGTTGCGAGTCCCACCCATAGTGTAAACTCAATGCAACAGACAACTGCATTAAAAGAACTTTGCGTAAAGTAAACAATCCTTGCACCCGCGGGCACGAGCACCGTTGTTTTCCCCCTTGTGGCAACAGCACATCCCCTAGACTCATGTTTCTGTCACTCAAGCTAGTCATCGAGGGGCATGAACCCACAATCAAGCATAACGTTCCCTCTTGGAGTCACTACCTACTACTTGGCCAAAGCAATAAATAACAACGAAGAACATGCAAGAATTACTTATGAACATAAATATAAAAGAGGTGAATCAAATATATTACTCAAGATCAATCTGAACATAATCTCATAATCCATCGGATCCCAGCAAACTCAACATAGCAACAGCATAAGGATTACATAGGTGCCTCGATCATGTAGGGCAGCTCACGAGGACTAATTAGTGAAGCACAAGAACGGGAGGAGAACATCACATAGCTACTGGTCATGGACTCATGGTCCAAGGGAGACTACTCACGAGTCATCCGGGAGGCGTCCATGGTGGTGGAGAAGCTCCCGGTGGTGATCCTTCCCTCCGGCAGGGTGCCGGGAAGAGTTCTCCTGGTGCTCCCGATCTTGGAAGTGGTGGCGGCGGCGGAACAGAGATGGGATCGCGAAAAGAGTTTCTGTTCTGAGGGTTTCGGAGGACGCTTTAAATATATGCCAAAGGGGGGCGTCGGGGAAGCTTCGGGGGCCCAGGCGCCCCCCCGACGCGGCCCAGGGGGGGAACCGCCAGGGCGCCTGGAGCCCTGGTGCCCCCCCCCCCCCGGCTGTCCTTCGGACGCAAGGTTGTTCCCGAAATGCTGATTTTTTATATAATTTTTCTGGATTTTTCTGGGCAGTTCTCGTAACGTGAAAACCTGAAATACAAAAACAGCCGAAAACAGAAACTGGCACTGGGGTGCACTGGATTAGTAAGTTAGTCCAAATATGATCAAAAGTGTATGGAAGTGTATGAATATCATAGCAATATCACCCAAAAGTGGCATGGAGCAAGCAGAAATTATAGATACGTTTTGGACGTATCAACATCCCCAAGCTTAATTCCTGCTCGTCCTCGAGTAGGTAAATGATAACAAAAATAATTTCTGTGGTGACATGCTATTAACCATATAGGACATTTTCATAGTCATATGACAAAAGCTTACTGAGACAATGATTCTAAAGTAATTAAGTTGCCTCATGAGAAAATCACAAATGACTGAAAGTTTTACAATATGAAACTGAAACATCAAATAGATTTGCAATGAATATGATGTGCAAACATGATAAAGTGATATCTAGCTTGCCCCCTTAAGTGAAGCAAAACATAAATGCAGGGGCACCTTCAAGGTTTAAGTGATGACTAGATACAATCATTTCAGAATAAACGATATCACAATCATGCAAAAGACAATGCTACTTTGGGACAATGCACATTACACTCAGAATGACAATCATGCTCTCAGTAGTTGGTGCTTTAACATAAAAGTAAAAGAATGGTTAAGTGCTAGAGCTTTTTATTTTGAAAACATGGAAGCAATTTTGTCAACGGTAGTAGTACTTCATATGTGTCATGCATAAGACATCCTATAAGTTACAGGCCTCATGCATCGAATACCAATAGTGCTCGCACCTTGTCCTAATTAGCTCGGATCTCCATGGGTTATCATTGCATTACATATGTTTCAACCAAGTGTCACAAAGGGGTACCTCTATGCCACCTGTACAAAGGTCCAAGGAGATAAATCGCATTTGATTTCTCGTTTTTGATAGATCTCAACTTGAGGACATCCATACCGGGACAACATAGAAAATAGATGATGGACTCCTCTTCAATGCATAAGCATATTCTCATAAGAGATTGAGGATTAAGGTCCAAGCTAAAACTTCCACCATGATACATGGCTTTGGTTGGCGGCCCAATGTTCTTCTCTAACAATATGCATATTCATACAACCCACGGCAAATCACCCTTACTTCAGACAAGACGAACATGCATAGCAACTCACATGATATTCAACAAAAGTGTGACAGTTGATGGCGTCCCCAGAAACATGGTTACCGCTCAGCAAGCAACTTATAAGAAATAAGATACATAAGCAACATATTCTTTACCACAATAGTTTTTAAGCTACTTTCCCATGAGCTATGTATTGCATGGTTATTTTGCTTAGTACATGTGGAGGTTAGCAAAAAGACTGGGAGCGACCAACTAAGAGAGCAATGACGGTCATAATCATGCAGAGCGACAAATCAATATTGAATCAGGCATGGTAGTTATATCGCTACTCAGAAATAAAAGATCATCAAGGCTTGACAGACTTTCTTTACAGTCTTAAATATGTGTGAGCATACGCCAAGTCAATCAAAATAAATTCTCGAAGGAAGATATTACTAAACCATACCACATCATAGGCAAACAAATCAAGTTGGTACTCCAATAACACATTGGGAACCCCCCAGCTATTCGAGATTAACCATAAGAAAACCTGAACTACTAAGCACCATCATGCAAGTAGCATATTTATCATAGACACATTAACCAATGCAACGGAAGAAAACTCTCTTAATGAGGTGAGCATGATAATTAAAGAGTGTTCAAGCAACCAACTAAACAAAAGCTCTTTGAAAAGATAAACTTGAATACTAAGAGCAAAGTATGATAGTAGCTATTTAAAAGACAAAGAACACACACAGCATAGATAGACATGAAAATTCTATGTAAATTTCTAGGTAGAGGTGGAGCGTGTTTCTCTCCCACATAAAGAATGCTGAATTCCGACTCGTTATGAAAAACTAAAAAGAAAACTAAAAGCAAGACGCTCCAAGCATAGCACATAACACATGAAGTGATAAAAATATAGTGGAACGAAAGACGAACTGATAATGTTGATGGAGAAGGGGATGCACGGGGGCATCCCCAAGCTTAGACGCTTGAGTCTCCTTGAATATTTCTTGGGGGTGCATGGGGGCATCCCCAAGCTTGAGCGCTTGACACTCCTGAATCTTTTTATCATCTTCCCTCGCACACTTGAAAACTCCCTTCATACATAACTCATCATAATCTGATTAGCGAGGTTAGTACCCTTAATAAAATAATTATACCTTGCTGGAAATAAGGATATTATTGAAGTTTTACTGTTTCTCAAGATTGCCAAAATGTTTTTGCAACGAAAAAGCAAGTTCTTGATTTGCAAAATGAAGGAAAGGCAAAACAAGACAGAATCTGTGAAAAACAGAACAGCAGGTAGTAATTGATCTGTTCGGGATACTTCTGCAACTCAAATCAAAAAACTCAGAACAGACGCACGAAAGACAATTATATAGAGAACGCTGTCGAAAAAATTCAGATGAAAAATATGATCTGGTGATTTTATACGAATTTTTCTATCCAAGGACAGAATCTGTTTCCTGGACAGCACCTCACAACTTTTGAACTTTCTAGCAATCAGAGGCTATACTTGGCACAAATATGAAAAGCAAAGATACAATGATGATGCTACAGCAGTAAACAACATCAAGACACAACAAAAGCAAAAATTTTATTCATGTGGGCTGCCTCCCAAAAGCGCTTTCTTTTATGCCTTTAAGCTAGGCATAATGCAAAGAGGAATCAATAACCATCATAATAATCGGAGTTATAAATTGATTCAAATGGTTCCTCAACAAATTCATTCTTGTTCCTTCTAGGAAAGGGGTACACACCTTTTGCCTTCCCGCGTAAGCGGATTTGTCCCTTACCTATATCGATGAAGCCTTTTACCCCTCGGAGGAAGTCCCTTCCAAGCACTATATTTCCTTGGTTTGGCTCCACGATGAAGAAATCAATCATTGCAATCCCTTTAAGGAATTTAACTGGCACGTCTTTTATCCTTCCCTGGATTTCATAAATATCTCCATTAGTGTGTTCATGATAAGATGGTAATCTATCCATGTTAAATTTTAAAGAATCATGAACAATTTTTGGCATAGTAGAAACCATAGATCCAATATCACAATAAGCAAGGAAGTCTTGATTAGAGATGCTAATCCTAACAAAAGGCTCCCAGTCATTATCTATTTCCAAAATATCTCTCTTATTGGGTTTGGGTTTCTCTATCTTCATTAAGTCTAGAGCATCCATTCTCTTTTCAATAGTAGCAAGTCTATCTATGACAGTATCAAAATTATGATCATAAACAAAGTAACTAGATATACCATGTATAATTTCAAGAGCTCTAGCTTCATCACACTCTAGAAAATCTCCCTCAGCTATAATTTAAAGACCATGGTAAAAATTCCTAAGCACAATTTTTATAGGTATCCAAGACATAATTCTCCTATGTGCATCAGAAATTCTGTCCCATGCCTTCTTCATATTTTCTCCATCCCTTTGATGGAAATATAAAACTTTTGATTCCCTCAAAGCACCAAATCCTAACATGTTTGGCTAAACAGAAAGGACTACTAATAAAAAGGCAAATAAATTATTTGTGATTTTTGATAAAAGATACTAAAGCAAAAATGAAAGGTAAACTAAAAAGACTAAAAAGCAAAGGTAAAAGATGGCATGCAACTCCCCTGTCCTGAAGAGTGGAGTCCCCGGCAACGGCGCCAGAAAATACTCCTTGATGGGCCTCGAACCCCTCGTTGGTTACCCCAAGTGGAAGGTGTAAGATGCAGTATTGTAGAAGTGTTTTCCCTTAGCAAAGATGCCAAGGATCGAATCCCCAGAGACTCCTAGGTTCAACAAGTAGGTGTCAGCTGCTACGGCGCCAGATAGTAGCAATCAACGTGGACCTGCACACAGATACAAATAACTTTGCTCCCAACGAGTACAGAGAGGTTGTCAATCCCTCCGGCCTTGTAGTTCACAAAGGATTAAAAGCAATGATAGTAGTGATAGATAGTGTTTTGCAATAGTAAATAATAACGGAAAGTAAATAGCGGGTGTGATCAATGATGGTAATATGGACCGGAGTCTCATGATGTTCACTAGTGATGTCTCTCTCCCAAAAGACGATAAAACAACTATGTGAGGTAAACAAATTACAGCTGGGCAATTGACAGGACCACGAACGCAAACCAATGCTGACTACATTGCAAGAAAGGTTGAGGTTCAAAGCATGGGCGGTACGCCAAAGTAAGTAGACCGAAATCCATCAATATCTACTACTAATCATCCACCTTGAGATATCTATCCAGAACATCTCGCTGGTATTAAGTTGCGAGTCCCACCCATAGTGTAAACTCAATGCAACAGACAACTGCATTAAAAGAACTTTGCGTAAAGTAAACAATCCTTGCACCCGCGGGCACAAGCACCGTTGTTTTCCCCCTTGTGGCAACAGCACATCCCCTAGACTCATGTTTCTGTCACTCAAGCTAGTCATCGAGGGGCATGAACCCACAATCAAGCATAACGTTCCCTCTTGGAGTCACTACCTACTACTCGGCCAAGGCAATAAATAACAACGGAGAACATGCAAGAATTACTTATGAACATAAATATAAAAGAGGTGAATCAAATATATTACTCAAGATCAATCTGAACATAATCTTATAATCCATCGGATCCCAGCAAACTCAACATAGCAACAGCATAAGGATTACATAGGTGCCTCGATCATGTAGGGCAGCTCACGAGGACTAATTAGTGAAGCACAAGAACGGGAGGAGAACATCACATAGCTACTGGTCATGGACTCATGGTCCAAGGGAGACTACTCACGAGTCATCCGGGAGGCGTCCATGGTGGTGGAGAAGCTCCCGGTGGTGATCCTCCCCTCCGGCAGGGTGCCGGGAAGAGTTCTCCTGGTGCTCCCGATCTTGGAAGCGGCGGCGGCGGCGGAATAGAGATGGGATCGCGAAAAGAGTTTCTGTTCTGAGGGTTTCGGAGGACGCTTTAAATATATGCCAAAGGGGGGCGTCGGGGAAGCTTCGGGGGGCCCAGGCGCCCCCCCGGCGCGGCCCAGGGGGGCGCCGCCAGGGCGCCTGGAGCCTTGGTTCCCCCCCCCCCCCCGGCTGTCCTTCGGACGCAAGGTTGTTCCCGAAACGCTGATTTTTTATATATATTTTCTGGATTTTTCTGGGCAGTTCTCGTAACGTGAAAACCTGAAATACAAAAACAGCCGAAAACAGAAACTGGCACTGGGGTGCACTGGATTAGTAAGTTAGCCCAAATATGATCAAAAGTGTATGGAAGTGTATGAATATCATAGCAATATCACCCAAAAGTGGCATGGAGCAAGCAAAAATTATAGATACGTTTTGGACGTATCACCAGACTACGATCAATCAAGGGGGCTCCTATGGTTGGTCGAGGCTCTGATACCAACTTGTCAGGCCCAAGATCCGATTCTATCCCGATCACGTGACACTTACGTGATTGGGGCACAACCACATTTCGGGCGCTTAGCAAGATGGATATCATTACATCGTACCATTACATACATACATGGGTGATACAACAATACATACAAGTCATATGAATACAACAACATCAATACAAGGCATCCGACTACGGATGCAAACATAAAAAGCACAAAGACATCCATCTGCTATCCCAGGCTGCCGACCCGGAACCTAACTCAAGACTGAAGAAGAAGAAGAAAGAACTCCAACACAATGATCAACGCTCTCACGTCAAGTCATCGGAAGCCTGCACCTGCAACTGTTGTTGTAGTATCTGTGAGCCACGAGGACTCAGCAATCCCATAACCATGGGTAACAAGACTAGCAAAGCTTAATGGGTAGGAAGAGGTAAAGTGGTGAGGTTGCAGCAGCGGCTAAGCAAAAGTACGGTGGCTAACTTACGAGTACAAGAATAAGATGAGAATCTACGCAAACGGTCGCAACTAGTAGTGATCGCTAAAGATCCTGAACTACCTACGAGTCAAACATAACCCCACCATGTTCTCTTCTCAAAATGAAAAGAGACAGTCACGGTTACTCACGCAGTTGTGTGTTTTACTTCGGATCCTCTGTCAAGTTTTCTACAACCGGACATTAACAAATTCCAATCTGCCACATAACCGCCGACACGGCTTTCGAAAGATCATAACCCTGCAGGGGTGTCCCAACTTAGCCCATCACAAGCTCTCACGATCAGCAGAAGTAATAATAATATTACCCCTTATCTTAAGGACAATCCGATCAGGCTCGGTATCCCGGTGCACAAGACATTTCGACAATGGTAAAACAAGTACAGCAAGACCTCCCTGCATGCCGACACCCTGATAGTAGCCACGCGTATCTCGTCTCAGGCCACGTCCGGATGGGACAAGCTATAGGTATGCCAGATACCTCGAGTTTCCCCCAGGCGGCCCCGCAGGTTTCCCGTTTGGGACCAACACTATCAGCACTGGCCCCCCTGTATATAGAAAGAATCCTCGGGTAGCGCTAACTCCCTATGCAATTAATTAATTAATTAATTAAGTTTTTTATTATGTTGCAATAAAACCAATGTTGGGCCTTGCTGGAGGAGTTTTATTCAAAGACGAAGTGTCAAGGGGTCCCCATATACCCAACCGTGTAAGGAACGCAAAATCAAGGAACATAATGCCGGTTTATCGGCTCCTAAGGTGGCATGAGTGGAACAAAACACCGAGCAAAAGGCCAAGCCTTCCACCCATGCCCAGTATATAGGTGTGTTAAAATATATAAGACATATTATGATATTCCAACAACAAGTTCCAACATGGAACAAACTTCATCTTCACCTGCAACTAACAACGCTATAAGAGGGGCTGAGCAAGCGGGTAACATACAAACAATGGTTTTGCTGAGAAGGTGTCAAAGGTTAAAGGTTTCATGGCAACAAGGAGAGGCCGAAAATAATGATGGGTAGCGCGACATGTAACGATAGCATCGAGACAACTAAGCATGGCATTGATAGTAAAGGTATCCAAGGGTATGGTCATCTTGCCTGAGATCCCGCAAGGAAGAAGAATGAGTCCATGAAGTAGACGAAGAAGAAGCCTTGAAGACGAACCACGAGTAGACGAACGAATCCTCACGATCACAACGGAACAAGCACTAACGAGAAGAAGCAAGCAATACGGTAAACACACAAGACAAGAACATGACAAGATGCTCAACCAAGTATGATGCAAGACAAGCCTATATATGATGCAATACATGGCAATGGATGAAGCACACAAGAACATCACAAGCCAACAAGTTTAAATGAGGCCGGAATCAACACATAACAAATCCGGTAAGCCCTCATATGCATATTTTGAAAATAGTCCAGATCTGAAAAAACCTTAAGTTAAAGTTATTAAACAACAGATTAACATGCATCAAGATGATCTACATGAAATTCTAGTCAAGTTTCATATAAAGTTTGTTTAATTCAGAGCTACGGCCTAAAAGATATGAGCAAAACAAGACAAGCATGGCAACGGTGCACGATGCACCCAAACATCAAGCAAACACACTCCAAACATGAAACCAACATGATATTATGGTTCTACATGCAAAATCACACAAGTTACATATAGGGCACACTCAAAACGGAGCAACGTAACAACAAGCTGAAGTTAACAGCCACATAGCAACTTTGGAGCAAGATATATATATGCTACAGCACTCAAACATGTTAACAAGAAGCATGGATGTCAAGTAGACATGTTACCTAACAAGCATGAACTTTGAACATACCCAAAAGCTTGCTGGAACACATTTAACCAAGCATGGCAAGTTGCAATAAAATTATCCAAACTTAGCCAAAATCTGGGAAGGCAAAATCATCATCACGATGCTGCCTTCGGAGGCACAAAACAACAAGCATATCAACTCCATTAAGCATATAAAGAGCATGGACATGTAGTAGACATATCATACAACAAACAACTCGCTTGGAGCAACTCCATAGGAGGCATGGATCAATAGCAACAAGCTACACCAAATTGATCATGCTGATAAAATCCTGACAGGTATAATTTATAGAAACTTGAGAGCAAGAAATAAATAAGGTACAGCAGGTCATATGAGCAAGTAAGGGCATGAATGGATATACAATAACATGTACAACAAGACATGATCATTGGCCACTCCAAAACAAGCATGGATTTGAGTGGGGCATCACGCAAACATAGCATCAGGTTATAACAGATTCCAGACTTAGCAGTTTTTTCACTAAGTATAAAACAGCAACAACAACATGGCATGTTACAAGCCTGTTTAAGTCACCTTAAGGCATATCATGGAAAGATGATTGCACCACAGTAAAGACCATATGATTGTGCTTCGAAAACATCTAGACACGTGGCATGAAGACAAACACACCAATAGCAATGAGCAAGTGAAAACAGCATCTCGTAACAAGTTTCAGCACTTAACAGCCAAATGCACTTTTGCAACAGAGATTAACATGGCAAGACGGAACCTAACATGAATGCTACATCAACCATCATGTAGAGCACTTCACAATGAACATTTTGACATATCATATGCTCCATTTGGATAAACATGCACAAAGTTATCACATCTCAAACATGGCATCAAATTAACAAGTAACAGCAGTTTATAACAAGTAGCCCTCTTGCATCGATGATTAGGGCATCAAGATGAGCTCAAACAAGATTGGCACAATGGAACAAAGTGAAGAGCATATCACCACGATCATTTTGACATATCATTCACTCTATTTGGATCACCACACAAAAAGTTACAAGCACTCGAAGCTGCAACAAAATTACTGATACTCAGGGACTTAGCCGTTTTTTACAGAGGGAAACTGAGCGGCAAATAACTACAGAGTGCACAGGACGGGAAATAGGGCGCTCACCATGGGCCTGGCCCATTAGGAGGAAAGGCGAAGCAGGCGGCTAAGGAGGAGCTGGGCCTCGCGGGGCCAGCTGGGCCGATGGGCGAGGAGACGGCCGCAGGGGCTTCGGCCCAGGACGTCGAGGAAGCAGCTAGGCCGGCGGGTGGCCTGGAGGCTGGGCCTCTGGTGTGTCACGGCCCACGGGATGCCGAGCGCGTCGGTCTCCCGAACGAACTGGACGTTGCCGGCGGCGCCAAGTCAACGGCGGCCAGCGGCGGTCTCCGGCAAGGCGGGGAATGGCGGGGAGGTCGGGAACTGGCTCGCGGGCGCCGGATCTGGCCGGATCCGAGGCCGGCGCATCCGTTCCCGGCGTCGGAGGAGCTCGACGGCGAGAAAGAGCGGGCACGGCGGCGCTGCGGGATGACGGTGGCGGTGACCTGCGGGGAAAGGAGGGAGAGCGAGGTGAGAGGGAGAGGAAAAGGGAAAGGCGAAGCGGCCGGCGACCACCTGGAGGGGCGGCGGGGTTGGTGGAGTCCGGCGGCGGAGGTGGTGCGTTGAGCTGCCAACGACGAGCGCCCCGATCCCATCGGATCGAGCGAGGCGGCTCGGTGGGTGCGGTCAACGGGCGGAGGAGCGGGGAGCTCGGGCCCGACTCGGCCCTGCGCGGCCGCCAGATTGGCCGAGCGGGCCTGCGGTGAGGAGGGAAGGCAGGGGCTGAGCTGGCGCGCCCTCGTTGGCTGAGAGGGGAAGCTGCGGCGGCGGTGACCTGTAGGACGCCGCCAAGTGGCGGAGGAGGGCTGGTGCGTGCCGGTTTTGGAGGGGAAGGCGGCGACGCGGCCCCCGAGGTGGGAGGAGGTGCGGAAAACGAGGGGGGAAAGGGTAGGCTGTCAAAAATGGAATATAGGGGTGTTTAAATAGGGTAGGTGCTAGGGTTTGAGGGTTTTTGAGGCCGTTTCGAACCACCGGATACCAATCGGACGGCTCCGGAGCGGAGAGGGACTAGGCTGGGCCTAGAGGGAATTAGTGGGCTATGTAGAAGGCCTTGGGCTTAGGGAAGAGAAGAGAGGAAGAGGCCCGCGAATGTTTTCGGAGACCGAAAACGTCCGACGAAATAACCGGCAACTAGTGCCGCTATATATATCCGTTGGGCTATCAAACGAGCTCCAAATGCGATGAAATTTGGCAGGCGGCCTGTCTACACTATAATAAGACCACACGCCAAGTTTCATCCCATTCCGAGAACGTTTTTCGGCCACTCATAAAATAAACATTCGGAGGCGCCACGGGCGCGTGTGAGTGTGTCTGGGCTCAGAACGGACAATGGAAAGGATGAGGGGACTCGGGCGGATGCAAGTTTTAAAAATATGCTGATGCAACACACACGATGACATGGCAAGATGCAACAAACAAGCAGATGACATGGCAACGGCGACGAATAACTGGCTGACACCTGGCGCACCGGTCTCGGGGTGTCACAGATGTGCCCTTTTGAAATTGTCTATGGTTTCCTACCTCGTGCACCTATTGATTTGTTGCCTCTTCCATCTTCGGAGAAGGTTAATTTTGATGCTAAACAACATGCTGAATTGATCTTAAAAACGCATGAGTTAACTAAGGAAAATATTGAGCGCATGAATGCTAAATATAAACTTATTGGAGATAAGGGTAGAAAACGTGTTGTATTTGCACCTGGAGATCTTGTTTCATTACATTTGCGTAAGGATAGGTTTCCTAATTTGCGCAAGTCAAAGCTAATGCCACGTGCTGATGGTCCTTTCAAGGTGTTAGAGAAAATAAATGATAATGCGTATAAACTTGAGTTGCTTGCAGATTTTGGGGTTAGTCCCACATTTAACATTGCAGATTTGAAGACTTAGTTGGGTGAGGAAGATGAGTTTCCATCGAGGACGACTTCAATTCAAGAAGGGGAGGATGATGAGGACATCACTAACAAGGTTACACCCACAGCCCCAACTGACACATATACATGACCAATTACTAGAGCTCGCACACGCCAATTAAATTACCAGGTACTTTCGTTTATTGGTAATGATTCTAATGTTCATGAGAATATGATGTTGCCTAAATTGGATACATTTGTCTTGCTTACAAATGAAGGGCCTAGCTTGGACAAGAAGGATGAACATTGGAGCAAGATTAAGCATGGAGATGATGGCATGTGCAAGGGGAACAAGAACGGAGTTACAAGTGACGATTTTAGGACTTTGAAGCCACCATAATGAGTGCGTGAAGCCTTGGATGAAATATACAAGATGTCACTTCATAAATTTCGTCCAGAGGCTATTATAGGTGCTGCGTCACCTTATTATTGGGCCAGGCCCATGTAATTTTGAAATACTTGAGTATAGGCTGTTTTTAGAGTCCGTATGTGTGGGGAAACAAGAGTTAGGGTTGGTTTAGGACCCCTTCTCCAAGGGCCACGAAATTCTCCCCTCTTCCTCCGTATATACAGCCCTTAGGGCGTCGTTTAGACTTTGGGTTTTGTTTAGATTAAAGTTCGCCATAGCTGCAACTTCGCGTACTTCGTTTGTGTTCAACGACCAGACACAGACGTCACAGAACCCCACTTGATCAATAAAGTTTTCCTCTTGAATTCGCAATATCGAGATTGCAATCTCAGTTTCTTGCTTGTTCTTCGTTTGCCTGCAGGAAACAGACCTTCATGGCCAGGTTGATCGTGCTCCGGCATGGTCAATAACCTCTCAGAGTTGGTTTAGCGATTGCTAAGGCGCGACGTCCTCGCACGTTGCCCGATTTTCCGTAACTAACTGGACACTTTTCTTCTACTTAATTAATTGATGAGGCAAACTTTGCCTCCGTTTCGAAAAAAAACATGCACATCTAGGATGGACCTCTGTATTTTCTACGAACTCCGAAGTAAAGCTCTATCCTTCTGCTTATCGTTTTTCATTTCTTTGAGACAAACATGCTTGTAAGGGATGATTCTCTTCAAATTGCAGCATGGTTGATTACCTGAAGCTGGTTGTGGCATCTTAGAGCATCTCCAGCCGCGCCCCCAAGACGCCCCCAGGCCGCTTTTTTAGCACCGGTGCCGAAAAAACGGTCCAGTCGCGCCCCCAAGACGCCGAAATTTGCCTGGATCGGCCCATTTTCTGACCCGGCACGTCCAGGCCGAACCCGGCGCACTGGGGGACGCTTGGGGGCACCGGCGGAAGGGAAAATCGCCCGGGTCCCCACTGTCAGGCAAAAAGTCACACTGGTTCGCCCCGTTTTCCCCTCTCCTTCCCCGACACCTTGCCGATCCCGGCGTCGCCAGCCACCTCTCCGCCGCCGCCGCCGCTATCTCGCCATTCCTCGCCGTGAAACAAGAAAGATCCCCCGACGCCCTCTCCCCCCACTATCCCCGAGTTTCCCTCGCCGCTCCGGCGCCCGCCGACGAGTCTGCGCACGACGCCCGCTACGTGTTCGGTGCTTTGCCTGCCCCGGTTGCGATGGACTCCGATGACGAGGAGGTGCTCGCGGCGTTGCTCGAGGAGGAAGCCGACGCCGCCGCCTGGGACGAAGAACACCTCATGGTCCTCGCCGCCCTGGCCGGCTTGCTTGCCGGCGATGCAAAGCCGAGGCAAGGCGGCTCGGCGCCGGGGCGACGGAAAGCAAAGAACCGGCATCGGTTCGATGGCTATTGCATGCTCTACTCCGACTACTTTGCCGATGCTCCACTGCACGGCGACAAAGTTTTCCGGCGCCGTTATCGGATGGGCCGAAAGCTTTTCCTCAGGATAGTCGATGAACTCAGGGAGTACGACAATTACTTCAGGTGCAAGAAGGATTGCACCGGCACACTTGGATTCACCTCAATCTTGAAGTGCACGACATCTATGAGAATGCTTGCATACGAGGCTCTAGGTGATTTACTCGACCACTATGGGTGCATGGCCGAGTCCACGATCATTGAGTGCACCTACAAGTTCTACAGGGTTGTGGTGGCAGTGTTTGGACCGAGGTACTTGCGATCACCCAATGCTGAAGACACTGCTCGGATCCTGGCACAAAATGAAGCAAGAGGATTTCCTGGTATGCTTGGAAGCATCGACTGCATGCATTGGGCATGGAAGAACTTCCCGTTTGCTTGGCAGGGGATGTACAAAGGTGCCAAAGGAGCTTGCAGTGTGATACTTGAGGCAGTGGCCACACAGGACCTCTGGATTTGGCACGCTTTCTTTGGTATGCCAGGAACTCACAATGACATTAACGTGCTGCAGTGCTCTCCTGTTTTTGCCAAGCTCGTTGAGGGTCATTCTCCTCCGGTGAACTTCGAGATCAATGGGCGCCAATACAACAAGGGGTACTACCTAGCAGATGGCATCTATCCGAGATGGTCAACATTTGTGAAGACTGTCTCAAGCCCTGTGCCAGGAGGCAAGAACTCCCACTTTTCTAAGGTTCAGGAGGCTTGCAGGAAGGATGTCGAGCGAGCATTTGGCGTGCTCCAATCTCGATTTGTTGTTGTCCGGTACCCCGCTAAGACTTGGTCGAAAGATCAAATGTGGGGGATCATGACTTGTTGTGTCATTTTGCACAACATGATCATTGAGAGCGAGCAGGAAGAGCCAGTGTTTGACACTGAACCATATTACAGGCAGAGTCCTCTTGCCCAAGTGGATCACCAGCTCCCTGCAACATGGACGACCTTCCTCAACATGCGCCAGGAGATCCGAGACCCACAGGTGCATCATCAGCTGCAGCAGGATCTAGTGGAGCACCTATGGAGGCTCAAGGGCAATGCCTAGCTCGACGTGCAATGAAATATGAGTGTTTTTATTATTTGTTTGAACTATATAATTTGTAGAACTATGTGGTGAACTATTTGATTTTCTGTGATGATTCTAATTCCTTCTATGATGATTTTTGTGATGATTTTATTTGAATGAACGCCGAAACACGTCGAGCGTGGGCCGTTTTGTGCCGGAAATTGGGCCAATCCAGCGTCGAAAATGGACTGAAAGCGCTGATACTGGGCCGATATCGACGCCTGGGGACGACCTGGAGAGGGGGGGGGGGGGGG
>LR738709.1:323816598-323863466 GCA_902687465.1 Secale cereale
CCCCCCCCCCCCCTCCATCCTATCGTCAAATCCTGGCTCCGCCCCTGTAAACAGTGTTGGCATAGCGCCACAGTTTCACAGCTTGTTCATATAAATGCCAGCAGCGCTGGATCTTTCAAAAAAAAAAGACATACTGAGCGTTTTTAACATTAGTGTAGTGTCAAAAACGCTCTTATATTATGTGAGCGAGGGAGTAGTAAATAATACAACTTTAGCCATAATGGACCTTAGGAGTTGTTTACATGCAAAATGAGACAATATAATTGGAAAAGGATATTATTACATGCATTCTTTGAACACTGAAAAGATGCACATGTGCTGCTACTTATGGCCTAGCCATAGTATTCTGACATTAGATGGTTAATGACCGAAGCTTACCAGGAAGTTATCATAGCCGTATCTTCTTATCCATTATCGTTATCAGTATTATTGTAAATGAAGGTAATGCAAGTGCCTTGCCTTAATCTTTTAAGGCAATCTGAAGAAGTGCGCTAAACTATTTTTTCAAGGCAATATTGAAAACTGCCTTACTGTTATCTTTTAAGGCAATCTGAAAAAGTGTGTTAAAGTATTTTTTTGAAACAATTTTGGACATACCTTGGTGGATTATTTAAGGCACTTCTACAAACTACCTAACATTATCTTTCCCGACATCGTTATATTTGGCACTTCTAAACTTTCCTTAAAAAATAATAAAGGCAAAAATTACTCAAAATAAATAAATAATAATAAAGGCAAAATGATGATTATTTAAGGCACTTTTTGCCGCCTCTGAAAATCAATAGTGGAGTTGATAGTGAGGGAGAACTAATCCAACAATTTTACAATTTCCCCAATATATCAGAAAAAGAAGTAAAGAACCAGTTTTCTCTATCTTACCCGCAAAAAAAAAGTTTTCTCTATGTCCTTTAAACCAAAACCATATTGAAGCGTTTTTTTTTCTGAAAGGACATGCATGCCGGAGTCCATTATTACCAGGGTAACGGAATTACAGGGGTAATGCCTCCGCATCAGGAACTATTGTGTAAATCTAGATCAAAACTATTAGTTACCGAGTTGTTATTTCAGTACTAAGGGATCTTATCGTTTAGACGTGTGGATGAGAATGGGGCACGATATATGCACCACAAAAAATATGAAATGAGGGGGGACGTAGGCAAGCCCAACGTCCTATAAATACCCTTGCACCCCGTAGTCACTCCTCACCAAGGCATTTCTCGGTGTCCAAATAAGCGCACTAGCGAGCAAATTTTGTTAGAGAGAAATCAAGCAAGGTTTCGGTATGGCTTTCAGGGCAGCACTGTTGTGCCTTCTTGGCATGCTGATAGCTTCCCCTGCTATTGCCGTTTCTGATTCTGGTATCTACTACCAGATTGGTTTGATGGTATGGACGTGCAAAGCATGATAACATAGTGGCGATTTATTTGCATTTATTACATCATTCAAAATTTCTACACATGATAGTTAGCATTCAGCTGTTCACTGTACTACGTGCATATGCCTCACCTAGGCTAGGACGTGTAGTATGTGTGATACGAACCATCTTGACGGATGTGGACATGCGAGATTATCATGCACGTGGTTTTATGGACCACATGTTGGTCCAGGTCATTGGTTATGCTACATTGTTAATCTAGTATTTCACCGCTAGAAAGCTCTCATCATCCAGAATAATAATGGTTCTAAAACATGACTCACACGCGATGTAATAATCCATGGACACAGTGGCCGGGAGCATACTGCGCGCAGACCACCAGCGGATGCTGCATGCCCAAGAGCCCCGTCTTTCCGGCGTCCGACTTCTACGTATCGGGCTTCACCGTCTTCAACGCGACGACCGACGCCCCCGAGACCAGCTGCAATAGCACTCCTCTCAACTCCGGCGAGGTAACTAATTTGCTTTCAACTCTGGCGAGGTAATAATTTCCTGTCCAACGCTTTGCGGATTATAACCACTGTGGTGCATGCAATGTTTTGCGTTAACTGCAGATTCTGGAAATCAGCGGTCTGAGGCAGTACTGGAGCAACATCAAGTGCCCCAGCAACAACGGCCAGAGCAGCTGGAAGAGCGCCTGGAAGACGTCCGGCGTCTGCTCCGGCCTCGACGACAAGGCCTACTTCCAAGCCGCCATCGCCCTCCGTAGCAAGATCAACCCCCTCTCTCGCCTCGTTTCCAAAGGTGACGCATGCATCCATGGCTCATGACTGCCGTTTTCTGGGAAAGGAAATCATCACCGTTGAGTACGTATTGTCATTGCAGGGATCAAGCCGGACTTTGGCCTGTACAGCTTGGAGAAGATCAAGAAGGTCATCCAGGCGGGCACCGGCGTCACGCCGGTGATCCAGTGCAGCGAAGGGCCGTTCGATAAGTTCCAGCTGTACCAGATCTTCATCTGCGTGGCCGGGGACGCCAAAACGCTCATCGAGTGCCCGAAACCGCAGAAGTTCACGTGCTCCGACGAGATCCTCTTCCACCCCTTCAAGAAGTGGATGCTAAAGCAGGCCGCGTCCTCGGCGGTGTCCTACGCCGAAGCATTCGAGATGGCCGGCGCCGCCATCGGATACTGAGCTGCAGCTGCAGATCAGTAGCCGGTCGGGCTCCTGACTGGCCTCGTCTTGTGATTTGCGTTCCAGCGAATAATTAATATTCTCTCCGTCCTAGAACGTTTTTGACACGAGTATAGTGTAAAAAACGCTTATATATTATGAGACGGAGGGAGTAGTACTATATGCATGTAATAATGTTTTTGCTTTTTCAGACGTTCATTTCGTGAATAATAATGTGATCCGAGGATTCCACAATATTTGTTACCAAGTCTATCTGTAACGCTTTCATGAATAATAATACTACTACAATAGTACATTACTTTGTATCTTCTTTTTCATTTCAAGTACATACACTATTGGTCACCCTGGTGAGCCCCATTTCAATTCCAGGACCATAACTTAAAAATGTAAAAGAAAATAGCCTTGAAGTAATATTACATTTTTGGGGAAGGAAGTTTGTCTTACACCGATGTGAGGTAAAGGTAATTTTACAACATGCATGATATCAAGTAGGGAAGCGCTCCGCGCCGGGGCGCCGGCCCAATTTTTCGGTCGGTCAGCCCAGATCCGCCCGATTTGCACACGCACAGCCGTCAGATCACTCCCCCTCCTCCCCCGCACCCCATGTTCAACCTCCCACACGGAAGAAAGGGAGAGGAACGAGGGCGCCACCCCCGCACACGCCGCTCCCTTGCCTCGCCTCGCCTCCTCATCTTCTCTCACCGCCGGTCGTCCCTAAACACACCTATATGAGTCTGATTGTTAAACATCGCAATCCATGAGAGTAGGGTTCTCTCTAGTACTCATGAAATGTCTCGGAGTATGACGCATAAGCTCCACCCGCGGGGAAGACCCATGGTAGCCCAGTATCGGTCAAGGCTTTGTGTGAAGCTAGATTCACAGAAAAGTTGCAGTTCAAGGCCTAGTCCACTGTTCAAGATGCTTACCAGTGTAGCATAGAGTTCTAGGTGGAAGTTCAACTTAACAGTCTTCACTGCAGTACCGGTAAATAAAACAGTGTTTTGAAATCAAATGCAAATTTTGTGTGCCTCTGGGATCTGGTGGGGGATTGCTGAAATTTTATCTATTTATGGGCCAACCCAATAGCAATGTCAGAATTTCTAAGAAATCCTAGAGGCCCACTTAGCTCATTTGTGCAAGGCGATGGGCACTACTAAAGTTTAGTCCCAAATTGCTAGTTTAGAGGGAGTTGGACCTTTTTATAAGGGAGGTTCTTTCCCCACATGGATGGGCATTAGAACAAGAGGGACATCCACGCACGCTCCTCCTTCGCCGCCCGCCTCGCCATGCCACGCCTCGCATCGCCATGACGCGCCGCGGATTGCGGGAATGAGCCAAGCCGATGTCTAAATTTTTGCCACGCCCGACAAGTATACGTTTTGCTGTAGTGGAAATTAAATCCGAAAGGCGCACCTCTTCACCTGCTGTCTGATACGTCTCCAACGTATCTATAATTTTTTATTGTTCCATGCTATTATTATGAAGTCTTGGATGTTTAATGGGCTTTATCATTCACTTTTATATCATTTTTTGGGACTAACCTATTAACCCAAAGGCTCAGTCCAGATTGCTGTTTTTTTTTGCCAATTTCAGGGTTTTGCAGAAAAATAATATCAAACGGAGTCCAAACGGAATGAAACCTTCGCGAGAGATATTTTTGGAGAAAATCACGCACGGGAAACTTCAGGACCAAGTCAGGGGACAGAGGGGCTGCCCTCGAGGGTGGGGGCGCGCCCCCCTTCCCAGTGCGCGCCCCCTGCCTCGAGGCTGCCTCGTGTGGCCCCCGGTGCCCTCCTTCCTCCTATATATATCCACGTACCCCAGAAACTCCATATGCAGAGAGAAAACCCTAATTCCACCGCTGTAGCTTCTATTCCCGTGGAGATCCCATCTTGGAGCCTGTTCCGGAGCTCCACCGAAGGGGGACCCATCATGGAGGCCTTCACCATTATCATCATCGCCCTCACCATGAGTTGTGAGTACTTTACCACGTACCTTCGGGTCCATAGCTAGTATCTAGATGGCTTCTTCTCTCTTTCTCTGGATCTCAATACAAAGTTCTCCTCGGTCTTCCAGGAGATCTATTCAATGTAATCTCTTTTTGTGGTGTGTTTGTCGAGATCCGATGAATTGTGAGTTTATGATCAAGGTTATCTATGAAAGATATTTGGTTCTTCTCTGAACATTTTATGTGTGCTCATAATATCCTTGCAAGTCTCTTCGAATTATTGGTTTGGTTTGGCCTACTAGATCTATAGTTCTTGCAATGGGAGAAGTGCTTGGCTTTGGGTTCAATCTTGCGGTGTCCTTTCCCAGTGACAGTAGGGGCAGCAAGGCACGTATTGTATTGTTGCCATCGAGGATAAAAAGATGGGGTTTACATCATATTGCTTGAGTTTATCCCTCTACATCATGTCATCTTGCTTAAGGCGTTACTCTATTCGTATGAACTCAATACACTAGATGCATGCTGGATAGCGGTCGATGTGTGGAGTAATAGTAGTAGATGCAGAATTGTTTTGGTCTACTTGTCTCGGACGTGATGCCTATATACAATGATCATGCCTAGATAGTCTCATAATTATTCGCTTTTCTATCAATTGCTCGATAGTAATTTGTTTACCCGCCGTAGAATATCACTATCACGAAGCCACTAGAGAAAACTATGGCCCCCGGGTCTATTCTCAACATATCAATCTACATCTACTTTACTTTACCGCTTTTATTTGCTGTTTTATTAAACCAAAAATACCAAAAATATAAACTATCATCTCTATCAGATCTCACTCTCGTAAGTGACCGTAAAGGGATTAACAACTCCTTATCGCGTTGGCTGTGAAGTTCTTATTTGTTTGTGCAGGTGCGAGGGACTCGCACGTGGTCTCCTACTGGATTGATACCTTGGTTCTCAAAAACTGATGGAAATACTTATGCTACTATGCTTCATCTCCCTTTCCTCTTCGAGGGAATACAACGCAAGCTCAAGAGGTAGCAAGAAGAATTTCTGGCGCCGTTGCCGGGGAGGCTTACACAAAAGTCATATACCAAGTACCTATCACAAACCCTTATCCTTCGCATTATATTTATTTGCCTCTCGTTTTTCTCTCCCACACTTCACCCTTGCCGTTTTATTTTCCCTTCTTTTGTCGTGTGTTTATCGTTCGCGTGCCTCTTGTTTACTTGTGTTGCTATGTGCCCTCAATTAGCTCGCATCTTCGCTTGCTAAAGTATGAATCCTCATCCACTTGCTAATCTCTTTAAGAGATCCAATTATGTTGAACCTATTGCTAGTGAGCTGCGTGCACTAGATTATCTTTATGGGGTTTTGCTTGAAATTTATGAATCTAAAAATTGTGAGGAATTTTTAAAGGAAAAAGTTATTCATGATAGCTTGTTAAATAAAAAGCATGATTGGAATGATGTTATTGTAAAATCTATTAATGTTAATTGTGTTAATGATATGCAAACCCCTAAGCTTGGGGATGCTAGTATTGCTATGACCACTACTTGTTGCAATGATCATGATTGGGGTGATTCTTCTTATGATCTTGAAAAATTATTTAATCCCCATGATGAATGTAAGATTTATAATGTTTGCAATAATATTGAAAGTGGGTTTGGAAGAGTGTCAACTTTAGATCCCACATATTTGGAGAATGTTCAATCTTATGAAATTTTTGATTAAAGTGGGTTTGGAGAGGTCATGATTTCAGTTAATATTGATCCCACTATTTCGAAAGAGTGACAACTTCGCATGCATGTGGATCGTGTTGAGAATATGTTATGTGATAGCTATATTGTTGAATTTTCTTATGATCCTATATGCAATTATTATGAGAGAAGAAAATATGGTTGTAGAAATCTTCATGTTACTAAATTACCTCTCGTTATGTTGAGATTGCTATTGTTTCTTTCTCCTTCCTCGCATATGCTAGATCTTGCTTGTCTTGGTAATTTGTTTCCCTATAAGATGCCTATGCATAGGAAGTATGTTAGACTTAGATGTGTTTGTCACATGTCTTATGATGCTCTCCTTGTGCTTCAATCCTTGTCCATTATGTGAGCATCATTGAATTATCGTGCCTAGCTAGGGGCGTAAAACGATAGCGCTTGTTGGGAGGCAACCCAATTTTTTGTTTTTTGTTTTTGTTTCTGTTAGGGAATAAATATTGCATCTAGCCTCTGATTAGATGTGGTTTCATGTTTTTTTAGTGTTTGTGCCAAGTAGAACCTTTGGGAAGACTTGTGTGAAGTTTATATGATCTTGCTGTGAAAAACAGAATCGTTAGCGCTCGCTAAAGTAGTCGTGTGAATTTACTGGAGCGTGCTTTTTAGTTGATTCTTTTTGCCTCTGATTGGTAGACAAATTGCGCAAATTTACCAATTTAGGTTGAATTTTTTGGAGTTCCAGAAGTAGACGAACCCTGCAGATTACTACAGACTGTTCTGTCTTTGACAGATTCTGTTTTTTCGTGTGTTGTTTGCTTATTCCGATGCATCTATGAGTAATATTGGAGGATATGACCATAGAGAACTCGTAGTACAGAAGGTTTAATACCTATATAAACAAAGAATGAATTCATTGCTGTACCTTTGAATAATGGTTTGCTTTCTTATACTAACGGAGCTCACGAGAATTTTTGTCTAAGTTTTGTGTTGTGAAGTTTTCAAGTTTTGTGTATTGCTTTGATGGACTATGGAACAAGGAGTAGCAAAGGCCTAAGCTTGGGGATGCCCCGGGAAGGCATCCCCTCTTTCGTCTTCATCCATCGGTAACTATACTTTGAGCTATATTTTTATTCGCAACATGATATGTGTTTTGCTTGGAGCGTCTTGTAAAATTTGAGTCTTTGCTTATTAGTTTGCCACAATCATCCTTGCTAGACACACCTATTTGAGAGATTTAAATATGGCCTAGAAATTATTAGAACACTCTATGTGCTTCACTTATATCTTTTGAGTTGAATAGTTTTTGCTCTAGTGCTTCATTTATATCTCATAGAGCATGGTGGTGGTAATATTTTGTAGAAATTGTTGAACTCTCATGCTTCACTTATATCTATTTGTGAGTCTATTAAAACAGCATGGTAATGTGTTTAGGCTAAAGAAACTAGTCTTCACATGATAAACATCCAATGTCAATGTAGTAAAAAAATTCACACCAAGTGCATTGAATAGAAAGAGATGTTGGATGCTTGGTAATTGTTTTGAGACATGAGGATAGTGATATTAGAGTCATGCTAGTGGAGTTATTATGAAATTGAGAAATACTTGTGTTAAGGTTAGTGATTCCCGTATCATGCACGTATGGTGAACCGCTATGTGACGAAGTTAGAGCATGAGGTATTTGTAGAGTGCCAACCTTTGTGTGGAGGTCGGGGGCACGCGATGGTTAACTCCTATCAACCTCTCCCCTAGGAGCATGCGCTGATTGCTTTGCTTTGATGACTCATAGATTTTTGCAATAAGTATATGAGTTCTTATGAATAATGTTGAGTCCATGGATTATACGCACTCTCACCCTTCCACCATTGCTAGCCTCTCTTGTACCGCGCAATTTTCGCCGGTGCCATAAACCCATTATATATCCTTCCTCAAAATAGCCACCATATTGTTCCTCAAAATAGCCACCATACCTACCTATCATGGCATTTCCATAGCCATTCCAATATATATTGCCATGCATGATCATGTAGTTGACATCGTATTTGTGGCAAGGCCACCATGCATAATTTTTTATACATGTCACTCTTGTTTCATTGCACATACCGGTACACCGCCGGAGGCATTCATGTAGAGTCATACTTTGTTGTTGTAGTACCGAGTTGTAATTTCGTGTTGTAATGAAAGTGTGATGATCATCATTATTAAAGCATTGTCCCATGGGAGGAAAGGCTGAATCTATAAAGCCTCTCCGCAAAAAAAAAGACCAAAGAAAAAAAAAGGCCCAAAATAGAAAAAAAGAAAAAAAGGGGACAATCGCTACTATCTTTTTCCACACTTGTGCTTCAAAGTAGCACCATGTTCTTCATTGTAGAGATTCTCATGTTTAGTCACTTTCATATACTAGTGGGAATTTTCATTATAGAACTTGGCTTGTATATTCCAACGATGGGCTTCCTCAAATGCCATAGGTCTTCATGAGCAAGCAAGTTGGATGCACACCCACTAGTTTCTTTTGTTGAGCTTTCATTCATACTTAGCTCTAGTGCATCCGTTGCATGGCAATTCCTACTCACTCACATTGATATCTATTGATGGGCATCTTCACAGCCCGTTGATACGCCTAGTCGATGTGAGACTATCTCCCTCCTTTTTCTCTTCTCCACAACCACCTCTATTCCACCCATAGTGCTATATCCATGGCTCACGCTCATGTATTGCGTGAAAGTTGAAAGGTTTGAAAAGATAGAGTATGAAAACAAATGCTTGGCTGAAATCGGGGTTGTGCATGATATGAATATTTTTGTGTGATAACGAGGGAGCATAGCCAACACTATATGATTTTGTAGGGATAACTTTCTTTAGCCATAGTATTTTGAGAAGACATGATTGCTTTGTTAGTATTGCTTGAAGTATTGTTATTTCTTATGTCAATATAGACTTTTATCTTGAATCTTTTAGATCTGAACATTCATGCCACAATTAAGAGAATTACATTGAAAACCTATATTGGTTAGCATTCCACATCAAAAATTCTTTCTTTATCATTTACCTACTCGAGGACGAGCGGGAATTAAGCTTGGGGATGCTTGATACGTCTCCAACGTATCTATAATTTTTTATTTTTCCATGCAATTATTTATGAAGTCTTGGATGTTTAATGGGCTTTATCATTCACTTTTATATCATTTTTTGGGCCTAACCTATTAACCCAAAGGCCCAGTCCAGATTGCTGTTTTTTTGCCTATTTCAGGGTTTTGCAGAAAAAGAATATCAAACGGAGTCCAAACGGAATGAAATCTTCGCGAGAGATATTTTTGGAGAAAATCACGCACGGGAAATTTCAGGACGAAGTCAGGGGACAGAGGGGCTGCCCTCGAGGGTGGGGGGCGCGCCCCCCTTCCCAGGGCGCCCCCCTACCTCGAGGCTGCCTTGTGTGGCCTCCGATGCCCTCCTTCCTCCTATATATATCCACGTACCCCAGAAACTCCATACGCAGAGAGAAAACCCTAATTCCACCGCCATAGCTTCTGTTCCCGTGGAGATCCTATCTTGGAGACTGTTCCGGAGCTCCACAGGAGGGGGATCCATCACGGAGGCCTTCACCATCATCATCGCCCTCACCATGAGTTGTGAGTAGTTTACCACAGACCTTTGGGTCCATAGCTAGTATCTAGATGGCTTCTTCTCTCTCTCTCTCTCTCTCTCTCTCTCTCTCTCTCTCTCTCTCTCTCTCTGGATCTCACTATAAAGTTCTCCTTAGTCTTCGGGGAGATCTATTCGATGTAATCTCTTTTTGCGGTGTGTTTGTCTTGATCCGATGAATTGTGAGTTTATGATCAAGGTTATCTATGAATGATATTTGGTTCTTCTCTGAACTTTTTATGTGTGCTCATAATATCCTTGCAAGTCTCTTCGAATTATCGGTTTGGTTTGGCCTACTAGATATAGTTCTTGCAATGGGAGAAGTGCTTGGCTTTAGGTTCAATCTTGCGTTGCCCTTTCCCAGTGACAATAGGGGCAGCAAGGCACGTATTGTATTGTTGCCACCGAGGATAAACAGATGGGGTTTACATCATATTGCTTGAGTTTATCGCTCCACATCATGTCATCTTGCTTAAGGCGTTACTCTGTTCGTATGAACTCAATACACTAGATGCATGCTGGATAGTGGTCGATGTGTGGAGTAATAGTAGTAGATGCAGAATCGTTTCGGTCTACTTGTCTCAGACGTGATGCCTATGTACAATGATCATGCCTAGATAGTCTCATAATTATTCGCTTTTCTATCAATTGCTTGACAGTAATTTGTTTACCCGTCGTAGAATATCGCTATCATGAGAGAAGCCACAAGAGAAAACTATGCCCCCCGGGTCTATTCTCAACATATCAATCTACATCTGCTTTACTTTACCGCTTTTATTTGCTGTTTTATTAAACCAAAAATAACAAAAATATAAACTATCATCTCTATAAGATCTCACTGTCGTAAGTGACCGTAAAGGGATTGACAACTCCTTATCACATTGGCTGCGAAGTTCTTATTTGTTTGTGCAGGTGCGAGGGACTCGCGCGTGGTCTCCTACTGGATTGATACCTTGGTCTCAAAAACTGAGGGAAATACTTACGCTACTATGCTTCATCTCCCTTTCCTCTTCGAGGGAATACAACGCAAGCTCAAGAGGTAGCACTCTCTGTTTGCTCGCCTCTTCTGTGCCTATATAAGGGAGGCTGCTGCTCTCTAGAGAGACACACCAGAAGACTCTCTTCCTCTCGCCACCGAGTTCCAATCTTTGAGCTGCTGCTACGGTCTTCCCCATTCCGGCTTGCGGGGTGCACCGCAGGTCGGGACAGTAGGCCTCCAAAACTCAACCACTTTGAGTCATGTACGTGAGAATGATGATAAGGTTTTTGGGGAGTGCTCAGCGCGATTACTGGCTGGTTCATCACGGCCGATCCGGACGCCGACGACTGTTGGAAATATGCCCTAGAGGCAATAATAAAAGTATTATTATTATATTTCCGTGTTCATGATAATCGTCTGTTATTCATGCTTGAATTGTATTGTACGGAAACAGCGATACATGTGTGAATATATAGACCACAATGAGTCCCTGGTAAGCCTCTAGTTACCAGCTCGTTGATCAACAGATGATCACGGTTTCCTGATCATGGACATGTGATGTCAGTGATAACGGGATCACATCATTAGGAGAATGATGTGATGGACAAGACCCAATCCTAAGCATAGCACGAGATCGTATAGTTCGTAATGCATAAGCTTTTCGGTGTCAAGTATTTATTCCTTAGACCATGAGGTTGTACAACTCCCGGATACCGTAGGAATACTTTGGGTGTGCCAAACGTCACAACGTAACAGGGTGGCTATAAAGGTACGCATCGGGTATCACCGAAAGTGTCTGTTGAGTTGGTACGAACCGAGACTGGGATATTGTCACTCCGTATGACGGAGAGGTACCTCTGGGCCCACTCGGTAAGACATCATCATAAATGAGTTCAAGGTGACTAAGGAGTTAGTCACAGGATGATGGATTACAGAACGAGTAAAGAGACTTGCCATGACGAGATTGAACAAGGTATCGGGAATACCGACGATCGAATCTCGGGCAAGTACCGTACCGATGGACAAAGGGAATAACATACGGGATTGAGTGAATCCTTGACACGGTGGTTCATCCGATGAAGATCATCGAGAAACACGTGGGAACCAACATGGGTATCCAGATCCCGCTGTTGGTTATTGACCGGAGAGTGGTCTCGGTCATGTCTACGTGTCTCCCGAACCCGTAGGGTCTACACACTTAAGGTTCGGTAACGCTAGGGTCGTAGAGATACATGCACGTGGAAACCCGAAAGTTGTTCGGAGTCCCGGATGAGATCCCGGACGTCACGAGGAGTTCCGGAATGGTCCGGAGGTAAAGAATGATACGTAGGAAGTCCAGTTTCGGCCATCGGGTGATCTCCGGGGGTCACCGGGAGTGTCCCGGGACCACCGGAGGGGTCCCGGGGGTCCACCGGGTGGGGCCACCCATCCCGGTGGGGCCACTAGGCTGTGTGGGGGAAGTGGCCAGCCCCTGGTGGGCTGGTGCACCACATGGGCCCCCCTCCCCATGCGCCTAGGGTTGAAACCCTAGGGGGAGTGGGCGCCCCCCTTGCCTTGGGGGGCAAGACTCCCCCCAGGCCGCCGCCCCCCTGCAGATCCCATCTGCAGGGCATGGCGCACCCCCCTGGCCCCCTATATATATGTGGTGGGGGTGGGCAGCCGCACCCAACTCTCTGGCGCCTCTCCCCCTCCCGTCACACCTCATACTCCCTCCGCAGGGCGCCGGCGAAGCCCTGCAGGATTCTCCACTGCATCCATCACCACGCCGTCGTGCTGCTGGATCTCCGACGACCTCTCCTCCCCCCTTGCTGGATCAAGAAGGAGGTTACGTTGCTGTACCGGACGTGTGTTGAACACGGAGGTGCCGTCCGTTCGGCGCTAGATCATCGGTGACGAAGAACAAGAAGAGTACGACTACTTCATCCACGCTTCTTCGAAAGCTTCCGCTCGCAATCTACAAAATGGTATGTAGATGCACTCTCATATGCTCGTTGCTAGATGTCTCCTTAGTTGGATCTTGGTGAAAGCGTAGAATTTTTTTGAATTCTGCTACGTTCCCCAACAACGACCACTTCCCCGCCGACGACTTCTTCGCCGACATCAACAACCTCTTCGACGACATGGCAGGCGAGGACACCAACCCCAAGACCGGTACTTCTACCGTTGCTTCGTACGTCTTCGTGATCTCTCTCTTTAAGATCATGCAAGAGTTTCTTGCTCTAGTTCATCTTGTTCTACTCTCTGTTCTACATGAGTTCTACTTTAGTTCACATGTACATATGCTATTTTCTATCACTCTGCTAGATTACATGACTTGCTCTATCTCTACTATTAGTCATGTTTTATCTAATATTTCTGTTAATAAAATCATATGGTAAATTGCCGAAAGTGCTCTTTTGATCCCGAGCTCATATGCTCTCGGATGAACAGTAAAATCGAAAAAAAATAGTAAAAAATTTCAAAAAAAATCTGAATTTTTTTTATGATGAACATTGATGAATGTTCTAACTGCGTGCAAAATTTCAGACCGAAATGACATTTGTGGAGGTCTGGGCAAAAATAACAAAATCGATGCTCCAAAATGCTTCCAACAATAGTCTTTTTGGAACATCGATTTTGTTATTTTTGCCCAGACCTCCACGAATGTCATTTCGGCCTGAAATTTTGCACGTAGTTAGAAATTTTGTCAATGTTCATCACAAAAAAGAATCCGAATTTTTTGAACTTTTTAACTATTTTTTTCGAATTTACTGTTCATGCGGGAGCATATGAGCTCGGGATCAAATACTCCATGTCCGGTAAATTGCTCATATTTCCAACAATCAAAAAAACCTTATTATAGGCAATTTACCCCGAGTGGTTTTCCTGCTTCCATGAGACCTCCTATGTTTGAGTGTATCCACCATAAGAGGTGGCGCGTGAGAGCTGTATTATGGTTTCAAACCATGAGTTTCTATGACGCCACTCTTGGCAAACCTGAAGGAGAATATGATTCTCAACAGGAACAAGCTTTTCAAAAAATGGATACCCTATTTAAGGATGCTCTCTTGAGTGTTCTTGGTGAGAACATAGCTGATGCTTATGCGTCAGTTGATAATGGAAAAGATATGTGGGATGCACTCGAGGCCAAGTTTGGGGTCTCGGATGCCGGCACTGAGCTATACATCATGGAGCAATTCTACGATAACAGGATGACTGAAGAGTGCTTCGTGGTTGAGCAAGCTCACGAGATACAATCATTTTCTAGAGAACTTGAGCACTTCAATTGTATGCTACTGGACAAGTTTGTTGCTGGAGTTATCATCACTAATCTTCCCCTTCATGGAGGAACTTTGCTACCGTACTGAATCATAAGAGGTAGGAGCTTTCCGTTCCGGATCTCATCGGTACTCTTGATGTGGAAGAAAAGGCGAGAGCAAAAGACATACGTGCTCGAGGTGTTGAGGGAGGATCTAGTGCCAATCTGGTACAGAAGAAAAACTTTAAGTCCCACAAGTTCAAGAACTAGGGCAAGTTTGATGGGAAGAACAAGGCAGTACATCACACGAACTTTAAGAAGAAGAATGACAAGAAGAAAGTTGCTTGTCATGTGTGTGGAGATCCTGATCATTGGGCTCCTAGTTGCCCTAATCACCATGAGAAGCGTTATCTTGGGAAAAGTGGCAAGACCGCTAATGTTGTCATTGGAGACACTGACATGAAGGATGATGGGTATGGTATATTTCCCACTATTCTTTCAGTATGTCATTCTCCTGATTGGTTGATTGACACGGGTGCTAATGTGCATGTATGCGGTGATATTTCCATGTTTTCGTCTTATCAGATCGCAGGGACTTCCACTGTGCTGATGGGCAACTGTTCAAGTGCTTCTGTTCGTGGTGTTGGCACAGTCGATCTGAAGTTTACTTCAGTGAAGATCGTGCGGCTGAAGAACGTGCATTATGTCCCCTCCGTCAATAAAAATCTTGTTAGCGGATCTCTTATGTATAGAGATGGCTACAAGCTTGTCTTTGAGTCGAATAAATTTGTAATATCCAAGTATGGAACCTTTGTGGGTAAAGGCTATGAGTCAGGAGGCATGTTCCGTTTATCCTTGTCAGACGTTTGAATAAAGTTGTTAATCATGTTTGCAACAATAGTGAATCAAATGTGTGGCATTCACACCTCTATCATGTTAATTTTAGTTGCATGTCACGACTAGCCAAATTGAACTTAATCCCTAGCTTCACCAATGTCAAGGGATCATGCCAAGTTTGTGTGCAAGCCAAGCAACCTCGTAAGTCTCACATGATTGCGGAAACGAGAGATCTTGCACCACTAGAGCTCATACATTCAGATCTATGTGAAATGAATGGTGTTTTGACAGAAGGTGGAAAGAAATATTTCATGACATTAATTGATGACTCCACTAGATACTGCCATGTGTATCTTCTGAAATCTATGGACGAGGCTTTGAAATTTTTTAAGATCTATAAAGCTGAAATGGAAAACCAACTTGATCGTAAAATCAAGAGGCTTAGGTATGATTGTGGTGGAGAGTATTTTTCCAATTAATTTGATATTTTTGTGCGGAACATGGTATAATCCATGAGAGGACGCCTCCCTATTCACCTCAGTCAAATGGGGTAGCCGAAAGAAAGAACTGTACTCTAACTGATTTGGTTAACGCCATGTTAGACACATCGGGTATCTCCAAGGCATGGTTGGTGGAGGCGATATTGACTGCATGTCATGTACTAATCTGAGTTCCACAAAGAACAAAGAGATAACTCCATTTAAGAAATGGGATAAGAAAAGGTTAAAACTCTCTTATCTACGAACCTGGGGTTGTTTGGCGAAATTCAATGTGCCAATTCCAAAGAAGTGGAAGCTTGGACCAAAGACTATGGATACTGTTTTTCTGGGATATGCTTTTCATAGCATTGGTCATAGATTCTTGGTTGTAAAATTTGAAGTATCTAACATGCATGTTGGTACAATCATGGAGTCGAATGATGCGACTTTCTTTGAGGATATCTTTCCCATGAAGGATATGGCTACCTCATCTAATCAGGAGATGCCTAGTTCATCGAATCAGGAACCAGTTATAATTACTGAACCTACCATTTCGATGGAACACTTTGAAAATCCTGTGGAGGAGAACAATGAAGTTCCTACTAGGAGCAAGAGACAGAGGACTGCAAAGTCCTTTGGTTATGAATTTCTTGTGTATCTCATGGATGACACTCCCAGTTCTATTTCAGAGGGCTATGCATCTGAAGATGTTGACTACTTGAAGGAAACGGTCTGTAGTACTGAGATGGATTCCATCTAGGCAAACGAAACTTGGGAGATAACCGATCGTCCTTATGGGTGTAAACCTATAGGGTGCAAATGGATATTCAAGAAGAAGCTTAGGCATGATCGTACCATCGAAAAGTATAAGGCACGACTCGTGGCTAAGGGTTATACCCAAAAGGAAGGTGAGGACTTCTTTGATACGTACTCACATGTTGCTCGACTGACCACTTGTCGGTGTCAAAACCGGCAGATCTTGGGTAGGTGGGGCCCAAGCTATGCGTTTAGAGGATCGACGGTAACAGGAGGCTGGGGACACGATGTTTACCCAGGTTCAGGCCCTCTCGATCGAGGTAATACCCTACTTCCTGCTATATTAATATGGATGAATATGAATACAAGAGTTGATCTACCTCGAGATCATAATGGCTAACCCTAAAGTCTAGCCTATGAGGATATTGTGATATTGATGATCCCCTCTACAGACTAAACCCCCCGGCTTATATACACGCCAGAGGGTACCTAGGGTTACAAGGATGACTTGGGGAGGAAGTAATTGATACATCCAGACTCTACACTTGTCTTTCTACGTACATAGGAGTCCTCACCGAACACGTGGGATAATCTTCTGCTTCTTCTTTACGTGGCCCACCAATACGGCCCAGCTTCAACGACCCGGATGCCTGAGGACCCCTGAATACAGGAGTCCCTCAGTAGCCCCCGGACTTGCCTTCAAGGGCGAGGTTGTGTCCGGCTTCATGTCTTCGGTCTTTCAAGGTGAGTCCTCCTGGATGATAGTTCAACTTCTTTAAATATTGTATTCCGTTGATTCGTCGCCGCCGCCGCCTTGGCTTCCACGTGTCCAACGAACGCGAACCGTCTGGGTAGTTTTACAAATACCCCCTTGACTATGTAGGGAAGGCGCCTATATAAGAGAATAGATCCTAGTTGCCTCTCCATCCCATTCCACGCGGAAGAAACCCTAGTGCGTGCAAAAAATCTTCAAACATGGCTAGCGCCCCAAGCTCTTCCTCGCGCCCTCACGACCCTCATGCAGGAGATTGGAAAAGCTGTTTTGTGTCCCATGTGCGCCTAAGGATACTTCAAGTGCAGGGATATCTCCTTCCATAGGATCTAGTCCCCGTCCGAGCCGGACTAACTTCTATCGACAATCAAGCCCTCGCAGACAACTTTCCCAACCCCTCTGATGGAGAGTGGGTATGTTTTGTCCGCTTCCTTTTAAGAGGCATAGGGTTCCCCGTCCACCCCTTCCTTAGGGGACTCCTGGAGTTCTATGGTCTCCAACTGCACGATCTTACGCCGGGGTCTATCTTGCACATTGCGGGTTTTGTCGCTTTATGCGAACTGTTCTTGGGCTGTGAGTCTCACTTTGAGATGTGGCAAAAGTTCTTCCGCCTTGTCCCTCGCTCGGAAAAGGGATCCATATTTGAATTTGGGGACACCGAAGTATGGCGCATAGCCGGGACAGGCTATCTGCCCGGTACTCCGAAGAAGGCATCCGTAGAGTGGCCTTCGGAGTGGCTCTACATTGAGGACGTTGCTCAGCCGGATCCAGTTCGGCGAGGCCTCCCCAAATATTCCAGTGCTCCACCAAAGAAGCTTTTCAACTGGTGTCCCTGCAGTCTTTCGGAAGAAGAGAGAGAGCAGAGGTTAGTAGACAGGCTGGCAAGATCAAATTGCTCGCCAGTTCGGGGTTATCTTTAATCGAAGTGATGGCCATTTCAATAAAGCGATGCATGCTGCCGCTTCAAGCCAGAGGATTTTCAATGTGGCATTATAACGGCCAGGATGATGCCTCGCGCTGCTTACGCCCAGGTCCGGATGACCCCGCCGCTCTAGCCGTTGTCCTGGAAGGTCTTTATAAGGGAGAGAAGCAATACTTCATTCCTTTAATGTCCCGGGAGGGATTTTCTATGTACAATCCTCCTGACTGGGTGAGTCTCTCTCTTGACCACCCACTTTTTTCTTCGTTATGATATATTGAGCAAACTGAATTCGGTTTCTCCCAACAGGAGTGGAGGAAGGTGATCGAGGGGATTAACAGTCCCGCCCCATAGCTAGAGGACCAGTTTCAAAAATGCGGGTCCCGGATATGATGAAGATCCAGACATAGGAATAGAGCTAGAAGAGGGAGTCTTCTATCAAGCCTGCCGCGAGGGCACCCTGGTGGCTATCGTAGCCGATTACCCAGGCCTCATTCCTTCTCCCCGCGTAAGTACCTAGGAGATATCTCATCAAAGAGAGGATTCTCAATACGCCTTACCCACCATATGTTATCATACTAAACAGGGATGGCGTTCCTCACGCCGGACTGTGCGAAGACCGTCATCCCAGAGGGTGACACCCGCGTCGGGTGAGGCCTCGAAGCGTAAGAGGACCACGAGCACCAGCGGGCCTTCGAAGAGGTATATTAGTTTTGACACACGCTAGGTCGTGAAGTCGGTATCACAACTTTCCGCTTTGTTTTTCCTTTTCGGAGAAATACACACCGGACTGTCTCCAGAGACAATGCAGACCAAGCTCCAGCCAATCCGGCATCCGGCCCGTCAGGGGTTAATGCTGATTCAGTGCCGGATTGTCCTCTCCAGGAGGATTCGGATAGAATGTCAGTTACTAATTCCTAAGTGGAGGTTGCGATGGTTCACCGGCGGCGGAAAGCAGCCATGCATGACCAAGATTTTACTGAGGAGGCTTTTAACGCTCTTAGCTCTGTAGATTCCTATATCCGAGCCGCTCAAGACAGACTCGCTGGAGCAACTCACCGGCTTTCGAAAGATATGCGGGTAAGTGTACATTTTGATGTTCCCATGCCAGTTGCTCCCGAGACTTAAAGCAGTTGGTACAACTGATTTGAGGATCATTGTGTTTTTGTAGGTGCTTCAAGAAAAGAATAACTCCTTAACCAAGGAGCTTGAAGATTGCCGGACCCAGCTCACGAATACCACCGCCGAATTAGAAAATTCGAAGAAATCCAGAAAGGATGCTGGTGGTAAGAACAATGATGTCCGGATACTATGATTTTTTTGCTGATTACTGAGTCGTTATATACATGCTAATTGTAATACGACAACATGGTCGATCGACGAACTGGAGAGGGAGCTAAGGGCTGCTTTGGAAGACAATTTTTTTCCCGAAGATGAAACAGCTGCTGGCAAGCGCGTATTGACGCAAGCCATAGATAAAAGGAACCAAGTGCAGGATAGAAATATTAGGCTCGAACAGGAGCGAAAGGGCGTAAGGGCCCAACTCTCAAGCGCCTTGGAAGAGAACCAGAGGCTAAAAGGCGGCATGTTCAGTATGTCCCTTATACCTAGCTCTCCTTATAGCCTCTTATTTTGGAAGTTTCTTATAAAACTTCTCCTGCAGGTTTGTTAACTGGGCAGCCCGAAGAAGGGGTGTTCGGTTTTGAGGGTGACGTGTTGCAAGAGCTTTCCAGAGTCCACGAGCGAGCTCGGAAGGCCACGAAGAGTATGGCCAGGGCTTTATGGCCGGGTGATTCGTCTCTAGAAACTATGGAGGACTTAGTGGACTTGTTCAAAGGGGCTCGACGCCGCTTTGAACTGTGGAAAGCATCAACATGTCGCATGGGTGCTCGAGAAGCATGGGCCATGGTGAAGACACGCTACACTCGTCTTGATCCAAATCATATGCCCCGCGTGGGACCTCGAGGGCTTGATGGACAAGAAATTCCTCCGCATTTGGTATATGACCAAGTAGAGATAGCTACCAAGCTTTCCCAACAGGACTGTAAAGTAGACAACCTTATAGAGGGAATAGAAAAAGAGTAGTCGTTTGATTCTATGTATTAATGTACTTTGACCATCAAACTTATCTCCGGCCGAATTTATAAAAAAGATTGTCATGGCCGACCTTCCGCTTTTACCTCCATAAACCCATAGGCTAGAGTGCTTCCGAATACTATATTTGTGGTAAACACGTGATATGTTCGGAAACTAGGCAATCTGGTCATAATTGCTTGAACAGACAAACTGTGTTCGGGGAGTTATGTTATATTACTGTTTAACGTAAGAAACATCCTCTAGAGAGAATAGTTCCGTTAGGGGTTCCTTTCCCTGGGTCGGCGTGCATACAGATGCGGGCCTAGGCTTTTAATCCTATGAAAAGGATTGTAGGATGCCATATCATGTGGTAGTTTAAAATACGCTTTAGAATGCGATATGTCGTGTATCCACCGACCAATCATTCCCTTAAGAGCGCTAGCTTTCGGCTTCACCCAGTCTGAGGTACATGTCCGGATTACCCGGCTGTAACAATCACAGAGGTGCTCCCTTTACGCCCTAGCCGAACAATCGAAAACGTAGGGGTAAGCATAGGAGCCAGGCAACCCAGCTTGGCCAAAACTTAAGTCATATTGGTGCATATAATGGCAAGGAAGGACTGTACGAAACAGACGACATTTTAAGCAATAAGCTTTTATTGGTAACAGGCTTTGTTAAAGAACCCCCAAGTATATTTGAGGTAGATACATTCAAGGATGTACTTATCCTGCGACAGTTCGGGCGAGCCGAATACTTGCCAACGAGAGAAAACGTAAAAAGGAAAAACGAGGAAAATAAAAGATAAAAGACAAGACCTGACTTGAAAAGAGGACATAAACTGCTACCGAACTATCCATAAAATCTTCGGAGCTTGGCAGCATTCCATGGGTCCGGCTCAAGGCGGTTGTCCTGTGCATTTCGAAGGCGATAGGCTCCACCGGTGAGTACTTCGTCGATAATGAAGGGGCCCTCCCATTTTGGTTTGAGCTTGTCCTTTTTCTTCTCCGGGAGGCGTAAAACGAGTTCGCCGACGTTGTATGTCTTGGCCTGCACTTCTCTGCTCTCGTATCGCCTGGCCTGTTGTTGATAAAATGTGGAACGAGCTTGCGCTATATCACGCTCCTCTTCAAGTCCATCTAGGTCGTCCTGCCGATCTAGCTCAGCTTCTCTCTCCTTGTACATGCACACTCGAGATGAGTCATGAATAATGTCGCAGGGCAGAACAGCCTCTGCGTCGTACACCATGAAAAAAGGTGTGTATTCGGTCGTACGATTGGGTGTGGTCCGCACACTACAAAAAAATGCACTTCCGTGATGATACGTGTTTGTCACAGTAGGTCACGTTTTCTGTCATGCATGTACATCCATGATAAATTTATGACAGAATGAAGATAGTCATAGATGTGATGTCGTAGAAGAGTTCCATGACATTACCAAAAGGATCATCACGGAAGTGTCCACTTCCATGAGGATAAATCACGCGTCACAGAAGTACTTTCGTCAAGGGTGACCGACACGTGGCATCCACCGTAACGGAACGCTATTAAGCTATCGGGTCTGGTTTTGGATCCGATAACCCGTTAACATCACCAACCAATGGGGGTTTTCCACGTGTAAAATCATCATTGGCTAGAGGAAACACGTGTCAGCTCACCCTTGGGACAGATGTCATCCACTCATTGGACCAAAAGCGCCTATGATACGTCGACACATGGCACGACCCAACAGAGGCCCATTCATGTGAAAAGGCCGGCCCATTTGACTTGGTCAAAAGGTGGCGGGCCGGCCGACGGTAAGCCTGTTAACGGCCTGTTCGCATATAGCCCATTTACAACCCGCTAACCCAGGGCCCGTTTACGGCCTATCCAAATTAGGCCCAGTAGTGTCATCTGGGCCGTCGAATATAATTCCAGCCCCGTTTTAACTTCCGGCCCATGTATGGCCCATGACGTCTTTCGGCCCATATGAGGCCCTTAGTAACCCTCGGCCCATTAGCGGCCCATGGTAAAACTGGCCCATATTGAACAGTGCCCAACAGAGGTCCATTCCTATGAAAAGGCCGGCCCATTTGAGTTGGTAAAAAGGTGACGGGCCAGCCCACGGCAAGCCCGTTAACGGCTTGTTCGCATATAGCCCATTTACAGCCCGCTAACCCAGGGCCCGTTTATGGCCTATCCGAATTAGGCCCAGTAGCGTCATCTGGGTCGTCCAATATAATTCCAACCCGTTTTAACTTCCGGCCCATGACGTCTTTCGGCCCATATGAGGTCCTTAGTAACCCTCGGCTTATTAACGGCCCATGGTAAAACTGGCCCATGTTGAACAGTGTTTCACTTTATACCCATTAAAGGCCCATTATTCCGTTGGGCCGTTTCCAGCCCATTTTATCTTTCGGCCTTCTCAGGGCCCATGTATTCTTGGGCTCATTTCCAGCATTCGTTTACTTTAGGCCCGTTACTGTCATTTTCTTCTTGTGGGCCAAATTCAGCCCGTGGTTACAGTCGGCCCGTTTGTGGCCCGTTAATACGTTGGCCCATTTTCATAGCGTCATCAAATACGACCGATTAACGATGGCCCATTATGGTCGGCCCATGAACGGACGGTTTCAACTCTAGCCCATTTATGGCCATAATGTGGTCTGTTATTGGCCCATGTTTGGCCAACCGATCATACGGCCTGTAGAAGGCCCATTGTGTCTACGACCCGTATAGGGCCCATTGTTTCTACGCCCCGTAGAAGGCCCATTGTTTCTACGACCCTTAGAAGGCCCATTGTTTCTACAGCCCGTAAGAGGCCCATGTTAACTACAGTAAATATGTAGCCCATGGTTAATGTGGCCTAGTTTTAGAAAATAGGCTATTGCACCACTAGCAAACCATGGAAAAAGAACTGCACTGACTACAAGAAAACAAATAAACAAGACAATAAGGAAATAAATAGGCATGCAACTTACGCTAGGCTATCACGGCTATTACACATATTACATCCACTGGGCATCAAAGTTCGCCACCAGTGCAAATATAGGGAACAAAGCAACATATAAACGCCGCCGCAAAACAAGTCCAGAACTAAAACCACTTCAGAAGAGCTCAAGAAACAATATCCTGGGTACCCATAATGCTGGCAAGATGCTTAGCAAGCTTATTAACTTTCTCTTGTTTGGCGCTTAAATCCTCCAGCACTTGTTGTTGCACCTGAAAGTATGCATCTGAATTATGCAGGGACTTCCTCAGTCCTTCGGCTTTCTATCGCATAACATCTGATCGATGTCTTTCAAGTTGAAGTTGAGACTCAAGAAGCCGAACTGATTTAGGCAGCGAGTTCGAAGAGCTGGTGCCAGCAGTAGTAGCCAGTAACTCGAACACTACATCAAGACAGGACTTTGGGCTTGTCTCAGTGTCTTCAATATAGTTTTTATAACCTTTCTTGGAGAATAACAAGGATGTCTCACTATCTTGAACCTGATCTGCATTACTTCCTTTACCATTGCATAACGGGGTACTCTTCTCCAATATTTTATCCGTGTTCTAAAGGAGAAACAAACAAACACATCACAGATTTACAATGTAGTATATGAAACTCATTTTGATAAACCAGTTCAGTAGTAAGGTGGATAGGATAACAGCATGAAAAAAACATATATCTATGTAGTATGGTCACTGTATGGTCTATATCATTCTAGTTTATGTTGCCAAATCAAGATAGATACAGTTCGAATCATATCTATTTAAGATAAAGCAACATAGACAGAATATAAGTGTGGGAAACTACACAACAATAACAACTCTTGTAATGTGCATGGCATGAGAACATAACTGTTTATTCAATTGAAACTGAAATCAAAATAGAGCAAGTTACAACAACAAACACGTTAAAGAACCAGGTTTAAAACATACCTGTTGTGCCATTGGAGTTTCAATTGCATCCTTCAAATTTGAAATTAGTTGCTATGAGTAAATACAGTGATGCAAGAGCAAAGTAGTATGAACCATAGCTACGGAACCTGACCTGAGAACAATTCTTCTTCTGCTTTAAGCGTTGACGTGGGGTTCAGAGTGGTGGTCCTCGTGCTTTGGGCACTGTAGTTGCCTTATTAACTGCTCGTGTTTGGGTGCTCTGTGGTGGAGACGGTGCTGTGTCAACGGGAACTGGGTTACTATCTGCCGGGGTTGGGGTTAGAAGGGGTGTAGCTGGTTCTCTGTCCAACTGGGTAGGGGTACAATCTGTGTGAGTCTGGGTTATGCGTGGTGGGGCTGGTTCTTGGGCAAGTACAACCGTGGTTCTATCTCCATCGACAGGTAGCACGATCTTATCTGAAAACCATGTTTTTACTCCCACAAATACTGCCATCAACCCCTCCAATTGAAAAGGCTGATAAACAAGAAAAGTAATTGAATGTACAGACATTGTAAGATAGACAGGTGCAATGGATAGTAGGGAAGAAAATAGGGCATGAAATAATTCACATTTATGTTGTCTAACCAAACAGAATAGTAGGACATAATTTCAAATATATGATGGCTAATTAAACAGGATAGCATGACACAATTTCACATGTATGATGGCTAACTAAACAGGATAGAATGACATACTTCAAAATATGATGACTATGTAAACAGGATGACATGATATAACTATACGATGTGTCTATTGAAGTGGTTGGCATGCCATAAATCACAAACATGACGTCGATGGAAACATGATGGCATGATAATTCACGGATAGAATGACATAATTCAAAATATGATGACTATGTGAACATGATGAGATGATATAACTATATTATGTCTTTAGAAAATGGGTTGGCATGCCATAATTCAGATACATGTTGTCTATGTAAACATCATGGCATGGTATAATTCAAATATATGATTTATATACTAAGGAATTGAGCAGAGGGCAATCGCATATATGATGTGTCAACTAAGGAGATGGCATTCAATATCGTGTATATGATGTAAAAACTAAGCATTGCAATACAAAATATCCATGATATGAGTAATATAACCCTGCCAAGTTTGAGCATACACCTCAGGGGGATAATAGGACTGGTCATCTGCCTTTGAATCCTCCTCTGAAGAGCTATCTGTAACCAGCAACACATCTGCTTCACCAGGTAGCATTGTCTGCTCGGAAGACCTTGTTTTCACTCAGATTTCTCCATCACCAATTCAAATGGCTGATGCATAGGAAGAGCAGTTGAATATACAAACATTGTCGAAAAAAGCAATGAGAAATACAAAAAAATGGACGGCATGATTTAATTCACAAATATGACGCTTGGCTAAATAGCATGGCATTGCATAATTCAAATATATAATGCCTTGCAACAAGATAGCATTGCATAATTCACATATATAATGTCTTGCAAAAAGATGGCATTGCATAATTCACATATATGGTAATTAGACACTAAACATGTGGCATTCTCACAAATCATGTCTAAACTAAGCAAATGACATAGCAATGCAAGATACCATACGCACGATATGAGCAACCTAACCCTGCCAAGTTAGAGCATGCACCTCGGGGGGGGGGGGATAGGACTGGTCATCTGTCTCTGAATCCTCCTCTAAGTAGCTATCTTCCTCTTGATTACGATCCGAAATGGGTGGAGGGGGGGCTGCCTTTGCGCCCACCATGGAGCGACGTCTGCATGAAATTTTATTGCCACACAAGACTCGTCTCTTTTGCTCTACATGTTCAGTTCCATTGTGTACAATAACTGACATGCATAGGAATAAAACATAGTGATATTATGTAAGGAGTGCATGCACAAATCCAGAGTGAAGGTAGCAAACTGTGGATAGACCCCAAACCAATGATAGTAGGCAGATAATAGCTTTAGTTAAAAAAATACAGATAATGGCTCCTTTAATGTTTGTTTGCACCGAACATGAAACTCATAGTAGACACCCGAGATTAACTAGATAGTAGATAGATAGTACTGATTGCTGGCCCAATATGTACCCCAAAACCATTTAAAAACTCAAGTTTCAGCATAAGTTTGGACCTGAGTCGGAGTCTAATAGGTGAACACGACGATAAAGTAGCATGTCATCATATTAAGTGATGCATAACATAAGCAGACACGGAAGAGTGCGACCTCTCTTGCGGACTCGTGTAGTCCTCAAGGTCATCTGCTCAGTTGATGATGGTAATGCAGTTGTCGTGGCGGCCGGCGGCGGGGAAGAAGATCTGAGGCGGCGAAAGACAGTCTGGAGAGCGGATCCCTGCTGTGGTGAACCCTTCCATCGTTGGAGCAGCTGAGCTGGGGTGGAACACAACACCACTGGAGCAGGACAAACCACACAATGTTTTCTTTGACACATATCTGTAACAGAAGTAATTGTGTAAGGGCTTGTTTGAATTTGAGGATTCTAAAAATGCAGGGATATGAAATAGACAGGAATAGGATATGAATGCACGTGCAAAATAGAGAATTTAAAAACACGGGATTTCTGCCAATCTGGGTGTTTGGTTCACAAGAATTGGAAGATCACAGGATGCGAAGAAGCATGGTGATATTAAGTCAAACCACAAGAAGTGTACAACCTCTTTGGCGAAGCCATGTCGATCTCAGTGTGATTGGGTTGGCCGGTGAGGATGCTCCGGCTGACTTGGCTGTCGGAGAAGGGGAAGAAGATCTTAGGCGTCTGGAGATGGAGCCCGAGGTACTGCTCCGCTGTGATGGAGGGTTTCGTCATTGGAGCAGCTCCGGTGAGTTGTACGACGCCGAGGCTGAAGCAGGACAAGAGAGACAACGTTAACCTGAGTGGAATTCTAATAGCATCTCCAATAGATGACGTAAAATACATAACCACAAAGTGCTAGATGTATATATCGGCCGCTCATCTCTGAACTTAACTGTCGAAACTGAATTTAACTCTCGAAACTGAACTTAACCGTAGAAACTGAATTTTGCTGTAGAAACTGAATTTAACTATCGAAATTGAACTTAGCTGTCGAAACTGAATTTTGCTGTCGAAACTGAATTTTACTGTCGAAACTGAACTTAACTGTCGAAACTGAATTTTGCTGTCGAAACTGAATTTAACTGTCAAAATTGAACGGACTAGAGGTGAGGCTACACGTCAGTCGACTGACTTTTTCATCTCTGGTCAGCCGATTTTGCAGCCGTTGGATACGAAATCAAGGGCCTGCAGTTCATCTTCAACCTCCACCCCCGTGAGCCGCCAGCCACCACCGGCCAAACAGCCGCCCCCCGCCGCTTGCGGCCGGCGGTGCGCCACCCCGCCCGCCCGAAAAACACTCCCCATCACCGGTCTGCCGCCGCCCCGGCCATCCCTGTAGGCCCCCCCCCCGTGCCGAGCTTTTTCTCCGGCGCACGCCTCCGCCCCACCACTGCCGGCGACCATCGCCCCCACCCTGAACCCTAAGATAGATAGTGGGGTACCTATCCGGCGAGCCCCCCTCCCCGCTATAGTTGGTTCTTCCTTAACTCCGGCGAGCCCCCCACCCCCTGAAAATTGACTGACCCAAATGTCGATTCAGTCGACTGAAGTGTAGCTAAATCGGAGCAGCATCGCAAGCAAGAGCAAGATCGAGAGCAGCAACACGAGCAAGAGAAAGAGCAAGAGCAGACCAGGCAGGGGACCGAGAGCAACAGCAGAGCAGCAACGCGAGTGAGAGCTAAAGCAGCAGCAGCTCCTACTGATGTGGACGTCACCATAGAGGGAGCGACGCCATGGAGGAAGTGGCCGGCGACGCCGCCGTGGATGGAGCCGCGTCGTGTCGGCTCGGGACGAGCGCCGGCAGCACCGTGAGATCGAATCAAGAAGAAAATGCGGCGATTAATGTACAACCTTTTTGGTGGCGCCGATTAGGCTGCAACTTCATCCGAGGAAACGGTGATGATGATGCTCTTCCGGTGGTGCAGGTGAAGACGGCGGTGTAGGAATGGAGGTGGCGCGAAAGACGAGGGGAACGTCGGGGCAGCTCCTTGGAGGTGGAGGACGGGGTGGCTAAACCGGCGGGACGACCAGATCGATGATGGATCCTCACCCGGTATGGTGGATGAGGGACGCCGAGGTGTTGCTGTGGACGACGTCGTCGGGGAAGAGGCTCCGACTTGGTGGCGGACGGAGGAGGGTGTGGGGCTTCGCGGGTTTTGCCGGCCTCGGTTTACGAATGGGTGGGCGGATGGGATGGGAGTGGGGAACCATGGCTTAGGGACGTGCTTGTTCGAAATGTGGGGTAAGTTACGAAAGTACCCCCACCAATTTGAGGCGGTTTTTTCGGTTCAGGGGTATCACGGGCATTTCGCGTGTCGGGATTTCACAGGAGGTGGGAGTTTTCGCGCGCGTTGAAATTTTGGAATAACAAGGCGCGGGTTGAGATGGAGGGAGTTTTCGGAGCACAACGAGACAAAGATATATCTTAAATATTTCGGGCTAACAAGGCGCGGGTTGAAGAGGCGGGAGTTTCGCAGCACGATAGACAGAGACACTAGCTTGAAATTTCGGCATAACAAGGCGTGGCTTGAAATTCCGAGAGAACAAGCATAACGTGTACAAAAAAAAGACAATTTATACTAGTATGATATACTACGTACAATGTGTTTAACACGCACAACACACACAAAGACACCATTTAGACTAGTAAGATACACGTGCATTGCACGCATGAGATTTGGCAACCAAATTATGAATAAATACCACATTATAGCATCTAAGCTTTGAGTCATATATGCATGATGTAGATATTCGTTTAATTCTTATAGTTCATTTCATTCAAAATCATTTAGTTTTTATAAGAAAGCTAATCTATTTTAAGATTCATGAAATTGTGCGTTGTAAGGCATAAAGTAAAAAACAAATCATGTAGAAAAACATTTGGGCAATTCTGATACGGAAGATTCTAGAACAAAGAAGAAGTGCTTGTGTTTTGAGGTTTGTGCATTATGCTTAAGTTCAACCATAGAGTCTTCTAGACTGTACATGGGGCAAAATCTGGTAGAATCTAGATGATATCCAACGGCCACTAGTGCTCAAATTTGCCAGCTCTGCACCATCGGATTGGTCTCATCGAACGACCATCTTTCAAAGTTAAAGTTATCTGCACACTATATACAAATTATAAAATTATATATATATATATATATATATATATATATATATATATATATATATATATATATATATATATATATATAGGGTGGGTCTATTCTCATAACACCCCTTAAGACCTTATTCTCATAATAAAAACATTATTCTCATAACACCCCCACTTAAATAGGTTTCTAGCGCGGAGCGCCCCGAGGACAGCAACCACTGCCCCACCTCCTACCCCCGTGCTGCCGCCCCGCCTCCTTACCCCAGCACCGTCGCGCCGGCTCCTACCCTGATACAGTGCGGTTTTCTTGTGTCTGATGCAGTGCGGTTTTCAGTTTGAAGCGGTGCGCTTTTCTGTCCGATGCAGTGCACGCGTCGATTTTGTTGTCGTGAAAAACAGAGTGTCCGCGCTTTTGTATTGTCAAAACTGCTCTTAAACCGTAATGAATTAGAGGTAGTGTTCTACATGAAAATGTAGCGTCTCGATGATATCTTTCCAACGGTGTATCATTTGGATCATTTCGACCAAGTTTTGTAAAAATTTCACGAAAAAACGGCCGCTGCCCTTCGAAGTCAGCCGCACGATTTTCAAAATTAACTAAAAACCATAAGGAATCTCAAAAACATTTCAACATATGAAAGTTGCGCCTCGTTCGTAGCTATCCAACGGTGTATCACACGGCTCGTTTCGACAAAGGTTAAAAAACTGAAGCTAAAACAGTATCGAAAATTGAAAAAAAAATCAAAAAAACATAATTTCGCGATTTGTTAAATTCAAAACTGCTCTTAAACCGTAGCGAATTAGAAAAAATAATAGATATGAAAAAAATGCGCGCCGAAGATACCTTTCCAACGGTGTATCACTTGCTTCATTCAGACGAGCGGTCTAGAAAAAAAGCAAAAAAACGTTCACTGCCATTATTCGTCGGTCGCACCGTTTTCAAAACTGATCTTAAACCGTGCGAAATCTCGAAAAGTGTTCAACATGGTGAAGTTGCGTCTACTACATAGCTTTTCAACGGTATATTACATGCATAATTCCGATAAACGGTTAAAAACTAGAGGAAAAAAGGTACCGAAAAAACAAAACGTATAGTTTTTTTCAAACATGAAGTTCATTGGTCTCTGTGTTGCACTATCTGTGCAGTTTAGAAGCGCAAAAAAACGCTCGCTGTCATTATTTGTCGGTCGCACCGTTTTCAAAACTACTCTAAAACCGTGCGGAATCTCGAAAAGTGTTCAACATGGCGAAGTTGCGTCTACTCCATAGCTTTTAAACGGTATATTACACGCATAATTCCGATAGACGGTTAAAAAACTAGAGCAAAAAAGGTGCCCAAAAAACACTTCCTCGTCTTAGAAAATTTTGGTCCGATAAAAAATGATATAGTCCGTTTGCCTGTCTGACGATTTTAGTGTCAACATAAACTCGTCTGAGAAAAATTTACGTCCGACAAAAGAAATAATGAAGCTCACTTGACCGTCTGATACAGTGCGGTTTTCAGTTTGAAGCGGTGCACTTTTCTGTCCGATGCAGTGCACGTGTTGATTTTGTTGTCGTGAAAAACAGAGTGTTCGCGTTTTTGTATTTTCAAAACTGCTCTTAAACCGTAATGAATTAGAGGGAGTGTTCTACATGAAAAATAGCGTCTCGACGATATGTTTCAAACGGTGTATCATTTGGATCATTTCGACCAACGTTTTGTAAAAATTACACGAAAAAACTGCCGCTGCCTTCGAAGTCAACCGCACGATTTTTCAAAATTAACTAAAAACCGTAAGGAATCTCAAAAACATTTCAACATATGAAAGTTGCGCCTTGTTCGTAGCTTTCCAACGGCGTATCACACGGCTCGTTTCGATAAACGGTTAAATAACTGAAGCTAAAACAATACCGAAAATTCAAAAAAAAAAATCAAAAAAACATAATTTCGCGATTTGTTAAATTTAAAACTGCTCTTAAACCGTAGCGAATTAGAAAAATAATAGATATGAAAAAGAGGCGCGCCGACGATACCTTTCCAACAGTGTATCACTTGCTTCATTCCGACAAGCGGTTCAGAAAAAACGCAAAAAAAGCTCGCTGTCATTATTCGTCGGTCGCATCGTTTTCAAAACTGCTCTTAAACCGTGCGAAATCTCGAAAAATGTTCAACATGGCGAAGTTGCGTCTACTCCATAGTTTTTCAACGGTATATTACATGCATAATTCCGATAAACGGTTAAAAAACTAAAACAAAAAAGGTATCAAAAAAACAACACATACAGTTTTTTCAAACATGAAGTTCACTCGTCTCTGTGTTGCAGTATCTGTGCAGTTCGGAAGCGCAAAAAAACGCTCGCTGCCGTTATTCGTCGGTCGCACCGTTTTCAAAACTGCTCAAAACCGTGCGGAATCTCGAAAAGTGTTCAACATGGCGAAGTTGCGTCTACTCCATAGCTTTTCAACGGTATATTACACGCATAATTCCGATAAACGATTAAAAAACTAGAGCAAAAAGGTACCAAAAAACACTTCCTCGTCTTAGAAAATTTTGGTCCGATAAAAAATGATGTAGTCCGTTTGCCCGTCTGATGCAGTACGATTTTAGTGTCAACAAAAACTCGTCTAAGAAAAATTTACGTCCGACAAAAGAAATAATGAAGCTCACTTGACCGTATTATGCAGTGCGGTTTTAGTTTGAAGCGGTGCGCTTTTTTGTCCGATGCAGTGCACGCGTCGATTTTGTTGTCGTGAAAAACAGAGTGTCCGCGTTTTTGTATTTTCAAAACTGCTCTTAAACCGTAATGAATTAGAGGGAGTGTTCTACATGAAAATGTAGCGTCTCGACGATATCTTTCCAACGGTGTATCATTTCGACCACCGTTTTATAAAAATTTCACGAAAAAATGGCCGCTGCCCTTCGAAGTCAGCCGCACGATTTTCAAAATTAACTAAAAACCGTAAGGAATCTCAAAAAACATTTCAACATATGAAAGTTGCGCCTCGTTCGTAGCTTTCCAACGGCGTATCAGACGGCTCATTTCGACAAACGGTTAAAAAACTGAAGCTAAAACAATACCGAAAATTGCAAAAAAATCGAAAAAACATAATTTCGCCATTTGTTAAATTCAAAACTGCTCTTAAACCGTAGCGAATTAGAAAAAAATAATAGATATGAAAAAGATGCACGCCAACGATAGCTTTCCAACAGTGTATCACTTGCTTCATTCCGACAAGCGGTTTAGAAAAAACGCAAAAAAAGTTCGCTGCCATTATTCGTCGGTCGCACCGTTTTCAAAACTGCTCTTAAACCGTGCAGAATCTCGAAAAGTGTTCAACATGGCGAAGTTGCGTCTACTCCATAGCTTTTCAACGGTATATTACACGCATAATTCCGATACACGGTTAAAACTAGAGCAAAAAAGGTACCCAAAAAACAGCACGTACAGTTTTTTCAAACATGAAGTTCACTGGTCTCTGTGTTGCAGTATCTGTGCAGTTCGGAAGTGTTATGAGAATATTATTCTCATAAAGTTATGAGAATAGACCGGCTGTATATATATAGGGGTATAGATATAGATATGTGATGCGAAAGCCACCCATCACCTCCAATTACAATAGTGTGTCCATGCACGGATGCAATGTGGCCAAACGATGTCTGCCATCGGTATATCAGATTCAAACCAATCTGACCTTGTTCAATGTGTATACATTGCAACATGCTCGTTTCCAAACCACACCGCGCAGATCTCCATTATATTCATGCATGCATGGGTTTCAAACATCATGATCTCTTATTCAAATATTTGAATTCAACTTTACATTGATTATGACCTCACCTAGTCTTTTACACCCACACATTGGTCTTCTCTTTATAATTGTACCACTAACATTCTCTCATGCATGCATGCACACAAACTACCAGTCGGCATTATCCTTCGCACACATGTAATCTTTTTCTTTAGGTCGGTCTCCCATGAAGGCACACACACACACACATCCCCCTCTCCATCGTATCGAGCATTCTTTATCTCTCACGTGCATGCGCAACGATCGATGTTCCTCTATATGTGTGTGTGTGTGTGTGTGTGTGTGTGTGTGTATAGCTAGGTCTTTCATAGTTTTTCACATAAACCGATCAATCTATATATCTATTGAGATCTCACCCTCTTTCCCACGTCCACATCGATCAATCTATACCTCTCTATATAGGATTACATATATTGCTAATACACCCACATTAATTATATATCCAATGCCCCCTCTCATCATCCATGCCTTCCGCTTCATCTCTCAGGCGCGCGCACAATGGCGAAGACAGGGGCAGCAAGGGCCCTACCCCCCCTAACATCACTATATATCGAGGCTAATATGAATGTGATCATTAGACAATTGCTGGTAAAAATGGTTTAAGTTGATGAATTGGCTCTCCTCGTAAAGGATTAGCAATGCTTGGCCCCCTAGCTCATGGGACATTTTTCATGGCTCCGCCACTGCGCACAATAGCGCACGTTCTCGCCCCCTCTCTCTAAATATCGATCTCGCAGTTGTGCACTCCTTCATAGTCTCCCGCCACTCGGCCCCTCGCACCATCTTCTAGACCCCCACCGGATTTTGCCACATGTACAATCTAGCACACTCCATGGTTGAACTGAAGCATAATGCACAAATCTCAAAACAACAGTGGTTCTCCTTTGTTCTAGAATCTTCCATATCATAACTGCCCAAACTTTTTTTCTAGTTGAACTGCCATTATTTGTTTTTACTTTATGCTTTACAACACACAATTCCATGAATCATAAAATAGATTAAGGGCTTCTTTGATTCAAAGGATTCTGGAAGGAATTTTGGAGGATTCTAATCCTTAGAATTTTTCCTATCTTCATTGTTTGATTCGTAGGATTGTAAACCATAGGAATTTTTCCATATGATTCATTTGCACTAGATTTCATAAGAAACATCCCACCCACTCAAACCTCTTTGAAAGAATTCTACATTTTTTCTATGCACAATCAAACACTCGTACCATCCTGTTGGATTCAAGATGACATTCCACTTTAATCCCATGTTCTTCCTATTCCCGCGTTTTGGAAATCCTACGAATCAAAGAGGCCCTAGGTTTTTTTATAAAAACTAATTGATTTTGAATGATATGAACTATAAGAATTAAACGAAGGTCTACATCATGCATATATGACTCACAACTTACATGCTAATGTGTGGTATTTATTCGTAATTTGGTCGCAAAATCTGACGCGTGCAATGCACGTGTACCTTACTACTACTTTGAGTATGTGCAAAACACAATGGCACGCTACACAGTGTCTCTCTTACAGTTCATGAAGCCACGTGGCACATGTGGAGGCGTTGTCGCAACATCCTTGTGTGGATTGATCACAGTGACGTGCTGCTGGTTCCAGAAGAATGTACTCGTCTTCCCTGAGCCGCACTGGCGGTACATGCACGAAGCGAAGATGTGCACGCACGCCACGCACGCACTCATTCCCTCGCACGCACACGCGGGTACACGGGCGGACGCAATTTTGTACCAAGATCCACCCCATGTGATAAGTTGCCGCGTGTAAAGTCCTTCACTTCATTGATGGTCAATTAATACTGCGCATGCAAATTGACTGGACGTGAGGGCGGAAGAAATACATTACTACTCCACTGCGCGCATGCGAGTAGTTAAATCATGGGTTGCTAGTAGTACTTCCATTCGTCTCCTTCGTATTTTGTGCCAATTTTTGACAGTAACATAATATTTACGCATCTGAGCAGTGTAGTCTACTTGAAATTTATGTTCCACTAAACTCATCGGGAGCCGTTTCAGGCTTCGAAACCAAAAACCGTCAATTAATCTTTACCTTGTTCCCATCACATTCGAAAGTACTAGTGCTACAATTAAGTGCAAACCTACTCACACCTACTAGTACGTACCAAACCTAAATGTGTTCCATGCAGGTTTTAGTACTAGTGCTAATACTTAGGTTATAAAAAGAGGAACTACCTAACTGAAAATTACTCGACCTTCCTCCTCATAAGTCCTCCTTCTTCGTCCGTCCTTGCCATGGCTGGTGTGCAGAGCTCTAGGTCGAGAACTACTCGTAACAAGTGAGCGGCAACCATGGCCGTGAAAAAAAGAGAGGGCTCGCCTCCATGCAGAGACCTCGAAAGATCTCTCACGGGCAGGCGATGGCTCCCAGGAGTGCCCTAGATGCATAGGCGAACATGCCGAGCTGGCGGCACTGGAGTCTTTCTCCCTCGATGGCATGCCCGATCAGCTCAATAAGCACCTCAATAAGCAGGAGGAGTTCATCCACGGCTTGGTGGAGCTGCCGAAGGAGAGCCTCGACGACATGCCCGCTGAGCTCAATGAGCAGGGGGAGTTGACCGCCGGCTTGGTGATGCTGCTAAAGAAGAGCATTGCCTCAGAGAAGAAGGCCACCAGCGAAATCCTGCAACTTCAGGAGGACAAGGCGAAGCTCTGCCACGAGCTCGACCTGCTGAAGGAGGAGAACGCCGGCTGGAAGAAGCTGCATGAGAATAGTAGTTCCTCGATGAAGATGTTGCAGGCCCTCGTCATGGAACGGAAGGAGGAGTTGGCGAAGCTCCGCATCGAGCACCCGGCTGCTGTCAAGGTACATAATACGGCCCTGGAACATATGATGAAGGCTCACGTCGATAAATCCCACATCATGGACACAATGATGAAGATGGCGGAGGAGACGCGCAAGGAGATGGAGGTCGTGGAGGCGATGAAGAAGCCGTTACGACGCCGCGGCCAGCAACCCTTCATGTAGTGAGATTAGCGTCCCAGACTTGTGTGTGTGTCTTCCTTCTTTTTTTGGGGTGATAATCCTCCTTCTTCTTTTGCTCCTGTGTTTCTTATTTTGCTTAAGGTGTTTCGCCGCACGTGTCACCTTCTCTGCGAGGCATGAATATAACAATGCTAAAAATGAGATGACTAGCAAATTAGATCATTCTTTATCGCCAATAGAACAATGCCTCTTGCTAGTAATATATAATAAGAGTAGAGAGTAGATGATATGGCACTAGGCTGCTGTGTTTCGTGCTCCTCCGTCGTACTCCAGTGGAAAACTTGAGTATACCGCACGGTTCTTTGCTCCTCCTCAGGTCGTCGGCACATTTAAACAAGCAGTCAAATCACAAGGCCCCGCCTTCCAGCAGTAATGAGCCGTCAAATCTCAAAGGCCCCTCGCCTCTCGTGAAAAGGACCAAACTTGACTGCCCTGCCCTCTAGCCTTTTAATAAATTTTGAGCGCGTCTCGTCACATTCCAAATTACTACTACTACCACGCTATATTTAATTGCAAATCTATTCACACCGATCACAACCTAAATGGTTTCCCACTTAGGAGAGAATTAGTAGTACTCGGTTATAAGATGACTGCACATTTCTCCTCAACTTCTCATCCACAAAAAACAATCCAGTCAATCAAGCCATAGCCAGCGTGAGTTCTGGGTCGAGAGATTTCCACCAGGGAGAGGTGAGCATGGAAGAGGAAGCACGAGAGATGTCTCGCCTCGCCGCGAAAGCATCCGACATGTCCAGCCGCGTAGCCGTAGCAGCACAGAGGTCCCGTCGTGCCGCCGAAGCAGCACGGAGGTCCCGCCACGCCGTCGATGTAGCAGACTAGTCCGGCCACGCCGCGGAAGCAGCAGAGATGTCCCGCCGCGCCGCCAAAGCAACAGGGATGTCCCGCCGCGCCGCGGCAGCCTGGGAAAATTTCTCGCGGGCAGGCGGGGACTCTTACAGGCGCATGCATGCGATAGTCCATAGCCAGATGGATCAGATCTTCGGCTGGGCGAGGATGCAGGACGAGGCTACCGGCGTCATCCGGCAACTGGGGGAGAGCAATGCGAAGCTCCGGGGCGAGCACGACCTGCTGAGGGCGAAGATTGCCGGACGGGTGAAGAAGGAGGAGGAGACTGCTGCCGTGTTGCAGAGGACAGGTGTCATCATCAAGAAACTTATGGACGAGAATGCCATGCTCCGCATCGAGTGCAACAGGCTGGTGGAGGAATCCATGGATGCTGCCAAGCAGCGTATTAAGGACATAAACTGATGAAAGAGATCATCACCCGCCGCGAGAACTAGTCTCCGCGACCTGGAGCGCATAAAAAGGTAGAGAGCAGTGAGCCAGATCATTGTATGTGTCTTCCTTCTTCTTTTACCCTTGTGTATTTCGGGCGTAGCCACATGTGGCTTTTCTAATTATCTTCCTAATTATGTAAGAAAATTATTGTCCACTCTCATCGTCCTTATATATCTATTCATCAGTCTTGCTATAAGTCGCAGTAGATGCTATATAGGTCCGTCAGATCTTACATCAAGATCCAAGCAAAATTTTATTTTTAGATTTTCCTTTTTCTCTCTTAAATCTCAGTCGAGTGAGACATTGCCACGTCATTAAACAGAGGCTCGGGCGCCATTAATGGAGACCTTGGGAGAGAGGTGAACGACAGATGGAGGTCAAAGGGCTCTCCTCTCGATAAGCACGCGCGGAGGTCTGATTGCACGCCTCCCGTACTCAAATAGCTACCCTGCACGGCGCCTCCTAGCTAATAAAAAAAGGTTACGCGTGGTGGCACGTAAATGGTAAATAGAACGCCCGCGGTTTCAATAATACTTGTGTTTCTGATTGTAACGTGACATCACTTGTTCCAAAATGACTTTGTTGATTGTTAATGTGTGCGCCTTCGCAAATCGGACATCAAAATTACCACAACATGTTGGTGCCATGTCATGGCACCAAGCCAAGTTTCATTATTTTCATGCGTGTTTTGAATTTACAGGAATTAGAAAACCAAGTGTATCAATGTTTCCAGCCGAGCCATGACGCCCAGATGTTTGAATTTCATTCCCATTTCTGGCATTGGACCTAGAAATTTACCCGAGGACACACATGTGATTTTTCAACCAGATTTGGTGCACTGGAGCATCTGCTTGTATTTAAAATTTGAATTATGCACACAAAGGTGACACGTTCCCTCTTAGAACCACAAGCCTTCTTGAGAGAAGCTCCGGTTTGCAAGAAACTTATACCAAAACTTGTTTCTACTCTGCAATTTTTTTACCACAGCATGGTAGTACCATGACATGACACCATGCCAAGTTTCATGATTTTCAGGCGTGTTTTGGATTTACAAGAATTTTAAAATTAAGCTTCTCAATGTTCTCGGCCGAACCACGATGCCCAGATGTTTGAATTTCATTCCCATTTCTTGCATGGGACCTAGAAATTCACCCGAGGACACACATGTGATTTTTCAGTCAACTTTGGTGCACGGGAGCATGTGCTTGTAGTTCAAATTTGAATTATGCACATTAAATGACCAGAAACTCAATTAATGTATAAAAAAGGCCAAACAAACCCGGAATAATTCCAAAATTTAACAGGTCACTCATATAGTTCTATGTTGCCTCTGTAAAGAAAATCTGGCGGGAGGCAGCGTATATTGTTTCGCACACAAAGGTATAAATAAATAAAGAAATAAAGAAATTAGCCCTACTTAATTCTTGGGTTCTTATTATTTATGCCACTAGTTGTGTATCACTACTCATTTTTGCCATTAGAAGTTACAACTACTCAAAAAATGCCTTCGATCCGTGAGATGTCTGCTAACAATTAGATATCTAAAAAATCCCATCGTTAAGTTAGATTTTTGCTCACAAATGCCATTAGACATTGTTATTTTCACGTCAAACCCGTTGATCATGTGACATGACAAAAATAAGCCGATTCTCACAATGATAAGTTAATGGTGTCCAGCACAACAAACCCCTCAAATAAAACTAAGCACCCTGGAGTTCTTTGACGAAACTAAGCACCCTAAAATTCTTTGACAACTAAACTGTCGGCTATATGATGTTGGCCATATATATATTGTACATATATAATGTCAAGAAACGAGTGGTAGTACTATACCAACTAAAAGATGAAATGTACGAAATATAACGAGAAGAAACATAACATAGTTCTGCTGGGGGCTCAGCACAACACACCCCTCAAATAAAACTAAGCACACCAGAAATTAAACTAAGCAACTAATCCGGTATACACTGCATTAGAACCACCATGAGCAACGACATTGCCACCTTACTCGGAGTCCTCGTCCACGTCCTCGACTTCGTCCTTGTCCCTCTTCCTCTTGGGCGATACTTTTTTTCTTGAACCGCACATTTGGCTCTTGCTCTTCATCCAACCCTTGTAGATATTGAAACAAAGGTAGCCATCAATTCAGCGTAGTGGATGTGGTCTATATCTAGTATAGTCCACTGCCATGCATGATGAAACGTGTGCGGAGATTTTTTTAAGTCCACCGTACATAGGATGAACCATGGCTCCTGCCAGGGTCAGCATTGAAGGCTGGGAGGAGGACACCAGGCTCTCCTTCTAGAGATCGAAGGGCTGGCCTACAACGAGGCCTATCCGACCCAGGATTTCCTTGTCATTCCTAAAGTCTACAGTAACGAATTTGACTCGGCCGTCCTTGAGGAAGTTCTTAAATTCCTCGCACTCAATGTCGGCATGGCATATGTGGTAGACCAAGCATAAGTCATGCACGCAAACCTGGATCACGGCGGGCATCTTCTTCTCTGCCTCCTTTAGTTTCTTCTCGATTCCCAGGACTGTGGTGTACTCAACATCTAGCCCAGCGACCCAGTCATAATTTGAGTTTTCGAACATGTGTTTGAAGCGAGCAAGGCATTCTTTCACCGTTGCGGAAGAACGGGTGTAAATGATGTCGAACTCATCGTCGGTGATGGTTCTAACCTTGTACTCACCGCCGATCATGGAGATTTGGGACGCCATGGATTTGGGAGGAGGGTTAGGATTAGTGGAACTGCTGTAATATGAAAGGACAGAACGACTAGGAGCGGTTTATCGATTGTAAAAATGCCGAGTGGTGGGGGGGCGTGCGAATGGCACGGTAGTGGCTTGGCTGGTGGATAAATGGATTCATGCACAGTACTATGGGGGCCCAATTAGATGTCATGTTTACTCGATACCCAATTAAATGGCTTTCGATGTCATGTCAAGCATCAGGAAAATTATAGGTGATACAAAGCTTTCCATTTTCCCATGATATAGGCTTCCGAGAGCCCTTGGATCTGAGATCGAATGGTTGCATGGAGTGAATCTAGACCTATGGGTGAATATCCTATCCTGGAGGGTTATTCTGCAAATTTTCAGCAACTTAGCATGCGACCGTTCGATCTCAGATCCAAGGGCACTCGTATCATGGTCGCGCCCGTATCATGGTCGCGCCTACAACGATCGTCGCCTCACTCGCGCGGTCGCGCCCTTGGAGATTTAACACGGTGCGTTAGGCTATCTGATGTTGGCATGTCATACATAGTCATCAAGGTTAGCTATAAGAGTATTTTTTGTTTACTTCTCTCTATCTCTTTCTTCGTAGTATTTATTGCATCTGCCAAGGAGTGACCTCTTCCAATGAAATGGTGCTTAGATGAGGTGCTATGGGCATTAAATGGCTTAGCAACTCAAGTCCCCAATGCATAGGTGCTTAGTTTTTTGTTGCTAAGTTTGCTTCATCTAGGTACACGCGCTTATCACCATTTCTTCCTCGGGTCAACAAGCTAGTCTCTCGCTTCTTAATTAACTTGGCACATCAGACTTTATGCCTATGTGGCAGGCTTAGCACATGTAGGATCAAGTACAATAGTGGGCTATAAGCCCGCTTTACATGGCATTTTTGCATATGTGGGGGAAAGAGGCAAGGAAAAAGTGGAGGAGTGAGCTCTCAAGCAAGAGCCAGCCTCTACATGGTGGAGCATCGGGAGAGGCACATGTATGGAGGTGGTCAAGAATCCGGCTTGGCAGTTAAAATGATAATGGCAAGTCAAATCACTGGGCCCCACCTGTCCAGCAGTAACTCACTGTCAAATCACACATCCCTACATTTGCAGCAGCCTACTCCCTCATCTTCTCGCGTCTCTGTCGAACCGACTAGGCGGAAGTGCCCCGCCTACCGTGCGGGAAAAGCCCCGCCCTCGACTTTTAAATAGTATAGTATACTAATTTTGTATCCATGGATTGCGCCATGGAGCAAAGCCCTCAAGAAAATGGCGGTACACATGTACGGAGTATACAGCACACCTGCCGCGTTCGCATCGCACCCCAGACGGTCGATCGGTCTGGCACGCCGCTTTCCGAATGGAACGCGCGTCATATTGCGTTTGCACACACATGTGGGACCGCAACAGAGAACCCACCATAGGCACACTCCCCGGCTCCGCGAGTCGGGTGAGTTAATAGAAGTACATACGTTGGTATCTGGACGATCCCTGCAAGACACGAAAGATAAATTCGTCCATGCATCTGACCAGACTCCAGCGGACACGCCTGGATTGGCTATTGTCTACATGTCGTGCAGGCTGTGTTGTACAGGGCTGTAGTTCTGGTGAGAAATCTAAAAAAAAGGTTTCTTGTCATCTCGCAAAATAAGGTGTCATGTGTTTCGGATCACTTCGAGGGTTAAACAGCGACAACTGAGTTGGGCTAGTCATTGGAGGCACATGCACTAAGACTACTCGACTGCCATCTAGGTCAAGCCGGCTATGTTAATTAGGACATCTATCGATGGACCCCTTTTCTACGAGTTTATCTTTAATTTGAGCTTTGATCCTCGTCTAGTTTGTCCGTCGGGATTCATCTTGTCTCCTTTGGGCAGTGAGCTTATGATTTCTTGTCATGTGGCATTTTTTTCGTGTTATATGTTATAATCCGGTGCTTCAGATCAAAATGACGACAACTGGGCCTCCGGGGCATGTGCATGAAGACTTCTCGACAGTCATTGCCGAGGTCAAGCCGGCTCCGGCCGGTAGAAAAAAGAAAACTAGTACTCCACTATATAGGGAGGAGCCTTCGCGCTTGCTTGCTAGTGTTGCTCCCTTCACACTATCTCGTCCTCTCCAGATCTAAACACGACAGCGGTGGCCACACACACTCTCTCTCTACTCACCGCTGGTCACAGATCCAGCCGGATCCTCTCCGTCGAGGAAGGTGAGAAGGTGCAACGTTCACGCGGTCGTCCTCGACGACGGCTCTTACCCACTGCCGGCGCGTCCCGGTCAGCGTGCCTTGCCGTTCTCTCCCAAGCATTGATGGCGAGGGAGGGCCTCCCACCCCTTCTTCCTCGCTTCCGTAGTGTGGGCAGATCCGGCCTCTCGCCGCCCACCTAGCGACATCCCGACGACCCTCAGGTATAACTTCCTTCGAAACCGGCCTTGCTCTACTTCCCGAGCTCCTGACGTCGCTGCATTTGTATCTTTTACTATTTCTCAGGCCCCCTCGTGTAGATAGGATCGATCGGCTGTTCGAAAACCACCTAATTTTTTACAGTTAAGAGGTAAAACTAGTTCATGCACTCGAATCTAGTAGTACTTGGTTCAAACAAGGAAGAAAGGGGGTGGGGGCGGGGGAAGATTTGTTACCTGAATCTTGGACTTGGTCGAAAGAGGAAATAATGGGGGCGAAAACTAGCAGAGACTGGCTATCCAACTGGTCTCTAGGTCTAATAGGGAAATAAAGGGAACACAGTACAAACTCAATATAAACCCGATCTTTTGGTTGAAAAAGGAAAGAAAGTGGGGACTGGGGGACAAGTCAACAGAGTAAGTCCAGCACTAGATTTGCTAGCCTCACACAGTATAAGGTGGCTATATACCGAACAAAAATGGGACCAACCCAAATATCCTCTTCTAATGTTTGTTGCCCCGAGCCGCTCTTATGTAATGCCACTGGTAAAATGTAGCAGTCACACTATTAAAAGTAAGGACACGTTAAACCAATGTTGTTTTCAATGTAATGCCTCCAGTAATATGAATCAATGGCACTTTTTTTCATGTCCTGCTAAATTTCCCAATAAGGTAAGTTGCTTCTTTTCGTTTTCTGATGGAAATGGAACCGGGGCTGGAGCCCTTTTCTTAAAAAAATAAGAAGAAGAAGCTGCTAGCTCATGGGACATTGCTTCATTTTAGGTGAACTGCACCAAAAGGTCCCATGAATTGAATCATCCATGTTGGTGACTGGTGTCATCCCTTCTACGATGGCGTTGACTGCAGATATGGTTCCCATCACAAGGTATGTTCCTTTTTGGTCTGACCGTTTGCCAAAGATCCTGCATGTTGATCCTGCTCTTATGCTACTGTTTTGGCACTACCATGATAAAGCAGTAGTGTTATTATTTTTTCACCTTAATCTAGTGGCACTATTAATTTGAGGCAATGTTTTGGCACCGCTAGTGCCACTATTTTTTTATATATCGAAAGAGGGGGTTCCCTCCAATTTCATTAAAGAATCCCAACCATAGAGAACCATTATCCGACAACTTCTCAGTGTAAACAGGCAGTTATGCAACTACTACTAGAACGGACTAAGTACTAGTAGGAGACAAGTTCGCCACATAAGCTAGGCAGGTAGGGGGACGCAACACCAGCTTGACCAAGTTTGGATTACAACCCAAATGCTACCACAGAAACATCAGGGGGAAGATAGGGACTGAAAGAGCCAGCTTCAACATCCCAGTCTAAGCATCCCCAACCTTTATCCTTGCGACACACGATACACCTCGTTTGCCACCTGCTCGACCCTAGTGTCACTGATAAAATGAAGTAATAATACAGTTAAAAACTTAAAATAGAGCAAGTGTCCTCTCTATCATTTCATTTTCAATGTAGATAAAGAAAGTGCTTCTCTTTGTTAATGTATGTTTCATCAACTAGTCCCATTGCTAATATTTAAGCGTTTCTGCAAAACGGGGTGCTTAATTTTAGTTGATCTGCACAAAAATAGAGATTTGAATGTCTCAAGGCCCCTCCTTGTACTACCGCTGTACACTGATGTTCATCACTGGCAGAAGGTGTATCGGGGAGACTTGGGTCGATTTCCAGTATGATGTATTATTTTCTTTTGTTTATTAGTGTATGTTTCATCAACTAGTGCCACTATAATCTAATCACGCCTTTTCATTATCTGTGCGAACAGGGTTATTCAGGTGCATTTTGGTGGAACTGCACAAATGTACGGATGGAACCAGCATATATGCAGAGTGAGAGGTGCCAAGTAAAAATTACCGATACCAACCCTGCTCCATCTAAGCATTGGCATCCACCACCATCAGTGGGATGTGTGGCGCTCACTGTGGAGTATCGATCCCAGATGGAGCATCCACCATAGATTGAAGGATCGAGCATCTACAGGGTGCCGTTTGTGAGGGTGTCGTGCCTGAGCGAGCCGATGGAGTCTTCGTCGACCGAACCCAACTGAAGAGGAGAAAAACAGTTGGCCCAACGATGCTTCCCTGCCATCCTCTCCCTCGCCGTTCACATCGTCTCACGGGACGGCTGTCAGCCGCCGAGGAATAGGAGGGATTCCCCCCCCCCCCAGACCAATAGTCGGGCAGGTTGTGAATTGTCAGGAGGAGCTTAGGGTTGTTAGTATTTGCAGGTTGTGAGTTGTGTTTTGTGTTGTGTATTTTGAGAGTACTTTCAGATATGAATGTCTTTTGAATTTTAGATTTGCAGTATTGAGCATATGAAGTACTTTATGAATTCTAGCGATCTATTTTTAGCACTTCAAATGTAGTTTCATAGGAGTATAAAAGTGTAGAAAATGTGATTCTCAGAGAAGAAACCGCAAGTTTCAGTTTCATATAAGAAACTCCAAGTTCAGTTTCAGATAAGAAACTGCAACTTTTAGAGGCAGAGCATTTATATTAACACAGCCTTTTCAAACAGTGTTAACATCATGCTTAAAGTTTTATTCATGGTCGAAACTGGAACCACCAGTCAGTTAACATCAAGCTGATCAACATTCATGCATAGCACATCTTCATATGATGCACAGTCAAAACGATATGCTATTTTCAAAATGCCCACACAATGTCGAGTGTGCGAAAAACAGAGAAAACGAGGGACGAAGTTTTGGCAACTGTAGGACGTGGTGTGCGTACATGACAATTGGGACCCACATGTCAATAAAGGCAGAGGCAAAAAATTTGGAGATATTTTCTTTGCACTTAAAAAAATGTAGTATCATATGAGTATAAAAGTGCAGACAATGTGATTCTCAGAGAAGAAACTGCAAGTTTCAGTTTCAGATAAGAAACTGCAACTTTCAGAGGCAGAGCATTTATATTAACACGGCCTTCTCAAACTGTGTTAACATCATGCTGGCAGTTTTATTCATGGTCGAAACTGGAACTACTAACCAGTTAACATCATGCTGATCAACATTCATGCATAGCACATCTTCATATGATGCACAGTCAAAAAGATATGCTATTTTCAAAATGCCCACACAGTGTCGAGTGTGCGAAAAACTGAGAAAACGAGGGACGAAGTTTTGGCAACTGTAGGATGTGGTGTGCGTAGATGACAATTGGGACCCACATGTCAATAAAGGCAGAGGCAAAAAATTTGGAGATATTTTCTCTGCACTTAAAAAATGTAGTTTCATAGGAGTATAAAAGTGCAGACAATGTGATTCTCAGAGAAGAAACTGCAAGTTTCAGTCTCAGATAAGAAACTCCAAGTTCAGTTTCAGATAAGAAACTGCAACTTTCAGAGGTAGAGCATTTATATTAACACGGCATTTTCAAATAGTGTTAAAATCATACTGGAAGTTTTATTCATGGTCGAAACTGGAACTACCAGCCAGTTAACATCATGCTGATTAACATTCATGCATAGCACATCTTCATATGATGCACAGTAAAAAAGATATGCTATTTTCAAAATGCCCACACAATGTCGAGTGTGCAAAAAACAGAGAAAACGAGGGATGAAGTTTTGGCAAGTGTAGGACGTGGTGTGCATAGATGACAATTGGGATCCACATGTCAATAAAGGCAGAGGCAAATTTTTTGGAGATATTTTCTCTGCACAGGTGGAATCGAACCCGGGCGGAACAGCTGTCGGGTAGTGCCACTCGGCCACTAGGCTAGTTCAGTTGTTTCGTTACTAATAAGGCACTTCCTCAGGTGGTCGGAACTCCTCCTGCGTCTTTGTGCGCTCGCCGCGACGCCGATGTCTGCCGTTGTGAACATGCTGAACAAACGAGAGGAATCTAGAGAGGACTCTACGTGGAGAGGCGGACAGTCGGGACCCACCAGGTCTATGGCCGTACGCAAGCAAGTGCCTCATCGAAAAAATACTTCCTCCTAATGCTATACTGACGTTGGGGCCCACGGGTTTGTCAACATAGTTACATTTTTTTAGGTGCTTCAACCTAGTTACTATAGGAGATAAATTCACAACGAAGCCGGGGAGCTGTCAGGTATCATTTATTATCACTGGGGCAGCAAATATCAGCTGGATTTTGGGCTGCCCCGTCTAGACTTACTTTTTTAACATGCGCAACCCACGACCTCGGATGGGAGGTTCATAGGCATGTTTGTATTTTCTTGTGGTCCGTCATGTATTGACCGGCCTATGAACCTCCCATCTGAGGTTTTATTTTTCCTGAAACATCGGCAGCCCAATTTATGTTTTTTCTTGAAGAAAATGCACAGGTCTGTTCTATTTTTCTATATAAGAATAAAAACGCCTGGTCCAACTTATGTTTCCCTTCTAACTATATTATATATATTTAAATTATTTTGTATGTTATTATATATTATTGTTATTGTTATCATATATTTAACAGATACTTACATATGTAATAAAACAATATGCCACATCTTGTAAACTTATAAAAATAATTTCTTAACAATAAAATCCTGTATTTGTTTTGACAACGAAAATCCTGGTGATTGTGTACAAAAGCTTGGTAAGATTTAAGGACCAATGTAATAATAAATCACTTATTATATATATATATATATAT
>LR738709.1:323868009-323959519 GCA_902687465.1 Secale cereale
CCAGCAATGCTCACTGTTCATGCAGAGGCATCATCGATCGACTTCAGTTAGCAGCAGTAGCGAAGGAATCGCTCGATCGGGTTGAGTTAATAGCCATCGATCTATCGCTCGGCTTCAGTAACGCGTAGCCTGCGGTGCAATCGCTCGGGTTCAGTTAGAGCCCAACGCCTCGCTCGGGTTTAGTTAGAGCCCAACGCCTCGCACCAGCGCGCGTGCGTGTACGAGATAAACGCGCATCGCTCGACCCCGACCACCCATCGTAACAGGAAACACCCCAATATTTTCCTCGCCCTCGCTTAGACCACGGTTTTTTCCGTCATGGACGGCCCAAAGAATGTCATGCAGCTGCTCCGGCCTGCCCAGGACGAAAAGCCCATTTTCTGTCATGACTTTTTGTCATAGAAGTAGGACCCCACCACATCTATGATGATACCGTGTTTTTCACGATTATTGTCATAGAAGTGTCATAAGTATGACAGAAAAAAGTTTTGTTTGGCCCAAAATGTCACGGATGTGTCTTTATTTTGTAGTGGCAGCCCCCAGAGTACGGAGTCAAGCTCTTCGACCCAGTGTTTATCAGACTCCCGTAGGGAGCACACTAGTCGGGGTTTGATGCCACTCATCATGAGACCATTGGCTCTTTCGACTTGACCGTTTGTTTGAGGATGGTATACATATGCGTAGTCAAGTTTAATACCTAACTTTGCGCACCAATTTTATACCTCGTCAGCTGTGAAGTTGGTGCCATTATTTGTGATAATACTATGTGGGACACCGTAACGGTGTACTATGCCGGATATAAAATCTATTACAGGCCCTGCCTCAGCTATTTTTACTGGCTTGGCTTCTATCCATTTAGTGAATTTATCTACCATCACCAGTAAGTATTTCTTTTTATGGCTTCCTCCTTTAAGGGGTCCGACCATATCAAGCCCCCAGACCGCAAAAGGCCAAGTAATGGGGATTGTTCTCAGAGCGGTGGGAGGCATGTGAATTTGATTTGCAAAGAGCTGGCAACCAACACAATGTTGGACTAAGGTTTGGGCATCTGCTCGGGCAGTGGCCAGAAAAAGCCAGCTCGAAAAGCTTTGCCTACGAGCACCGTGCTGCGGCATGGTGGCCGCCCATTCTAGCGTGTATTTCAGTGAGAATTTTCCTTCCCTCCTCTTCGGAGATGCACATTTGTAGAACACCAGTAGTGCTTTTCTTATATAGTTCACCTTCGTGAACTTTGTAGGCTTTAGAGCGCCGGACTATGCGACGGGCCTCATTTTGGTCATCGGGGAGTTCCTCCCTTTTAAGGTACGCTAGGAAGGGTTATGTCCAGGAGGCTGTGACAACCATGATTTCGTGAGCCGAAGGAGTTATTTCCATGTCTGGGTCTCCGATGACGTCTTGGTTAAGTGCGGTCGGGGGTATGTTCGGATCTGAGTTCGTATCGCTGCCCGTGTCGTGCCATGTTACTGATGGCTTAAATAGCCTTTCCACAAATGTGTTAGGTGGGATGGGGTCACGTTTAGTGCCCATACGAGCGAGTACGTCAGCGGCCTGGGGCTACGTGATGGAATTCCAACCCCTCAAATCGAGCCGACATTTTCAATATAGCATTGCGATAAGTTGCCATTTTTGAATCATTCGCATCAAAATCTCCATTAATTTGGGAGATAGCAAGGTTTGAGTCTCCGCGTACCTCGAGGCGTTGTATGCCCATGGATACAGCTAGGCGGAGACCATGTAATAGGGCCTCATACTTGGCCACATTGTTCGAGTCCGTGTACATAATTTGTAGGACATACCGGACTGTATCCCCAGTTGGAGATATCAGTATTACGCCCGCCCCCAATCCGGCTAGCATTTTGGAACCATCGAAGTACATTGTCCTGTGGGAGTATGAGCCGTACTCTTTAGGGAGTTCGGCTTCGGTCCATTCTGCGACAAAGTTAGCCAACACCCGGGATTTAATAGTTTGGCGTGGCCTATAAGATATGTCGAATGGTAAGAGCTCGATAGCCCACTTGTCTATGTGTCTAGTGGCGTCTTTATTGTTGATAATATCGTTGAGTGGTGCCTCGGATGCCACTATGATCGAACACTCTTGAAAGTAATGTCGGAGTTTCCGAGATGACATGAAGACCGCATAGGCACCTTTCTGATAGTGGGGGTACCGTGATTTGCACGGTGTTAGAACCTCGGATACGTAATATACATGTATTTGAACGGGGAATTTATATGTCAGGACCCCGATCCTAAGTCACACCGATCTAGCTTGTAACACATCATATCACTTTGCGTCCTCACACACGGTATCCCCACGGGTGCCACCTTACCTGGCCTAGGACCGTTTGCGCATTTTGGCACACGTATATGATACTGTCGCTAGCATCCATGTGACAGAGAACCCGGGCCGACATGGCTAGTTATAAACCAAGAGTGGCTCTAAATTACAGAGACAGGCATCCATGACCCAGCAACGAACGTGTCGGTCATCAACGTATGAACCCAAGTCGTAGCAAGCTACATGGACTTAAAGGAATAACGTGTGAAATTTACCCTAAGGGCAGACACGGGAACGAAGAAGGACACATGCCGGCCAACCTACGTGTTCCTGAGCAGTAGCAAGCTACCAAGGCTCAGTGGAAGCACTAGCAGGCATTTCCCTGTAAGATTGGCTACCAAAGGTAAACAACTAGGTGTCGGATCCCACACATACCAAGCATTTCAATCATACACACAATATGCTCAATATGTGCAGATACAACATTGCATCACAACAGAACTCTATGACTCAAAGTACTTTATTTAAGAGGCTCCGAAGAGCCATACATAACATATCCATATAGGTAGGGGTCACATGACCCAACACTCAAGTCATACAATCATACAAGCACAAGCGGAAGCTAACATGTCTGAGTACAGACAACTTGGAAATAAAACAGGCTTGGTGTAGCCTGACTATCTACAAGGCCCTTCACAAGCTCAGGATCTCCGTCTGGGTAGCAAGCTACTCGTCGACGTCAACGTCTATGTAGAACCCATCAGAAGGGGCAGGGTTCTCCTCTGCAACAGTTATTAAGCAAACATGAGTACAAAGGTACTCAACAAGACTTACAACAGAACCTATCATATATGCATCATTATCAACACGGGTAGTGGAGTTCATTGCAGCAAGCCAGCTTTGACTCTTGGCTAACCTATACTACAACTCTCAGCAGATTGCAAGATAAGACTACGTACATGAGTCCTCTACTCACCACAACAATACACCACCGTGGATCCTCTTCCGTCATCCTACGGAAGGGCCATCCACGACACTCACACTTGTCTTGAGGCTTTTAGTGGTATCCATCAACTCGTCTATGAACTGTAGAAGCAACCAAGTGGTCCGTACCGCGAACAACGACTATTCGAATAGATTGGTAACCCTGCAAGGGTGTACTTCTTCACACACACTTCCACCACTTATCGCCGTTTACTCGACATGTTCTCGGCAACCTTCAAGCGGAAGCCCAGCGAGGGTGTCGGCCACGACCTGACTAACCACACAAGTCCCTAGTCCAGGTTTATCGCCTATTTGGGTTCCATCCGTGGGGAGATCCGGCCGGGGTGTCGCTCACGGCCCCAAACGATTGGTACAGGGTTCCCGAGTCACCAAACGGGCGGCCGGTACACCGTGCCACGTACCTGCCGCATCACAGCCCACCCCGACACTACTAGGAAAAGGCCTACTAATGGCGCACCTATTTTGGCTATTAATGGCGCATTAGTGGTGCGCCATTAGTGCCACGCCCATTAGTATATTTTACTAATGGCGCACCTATGGTGCGCCATTAGTATCTGGTATACTAATGGCGCACCACAGATGCACCATTAGTATATACCACGGTGCGCCATTAGTATGCCTCCCAGGGGGCCATATATACCCAGGTGCTTTGGCATACTAATGGCGCACTCTTGCCTGATGCGCCATTAGTAACTTTGGCATACTAATGGCGCACTATTGGTTGATGCGCCATTAGTATCCTTTGGCATACTAATGGCGCACTGTGATGTGATTCGCCATTAGTATGAATATTAGGTTATTTATTTATTTTTTATTTTTTTGTTTTTTGCACAGGTTACAAAATGTATTATTGGACAGAATATAGACAGCACCAGCACACAGCAACAACAGATTCATCGAATACAATAGAAGATTAGTCTCTGAATACAATTCATCATATTAGTCTCCGAATACAATTCATCATATTAGCCTCCGAATTCAAAAGACCGAACAAAGATAGAACATTATATTACAAGTCTCGAGACCGCGAGTAGCGAGTTTGTCTTCACATTACAAGTCGATATCGATCATCTAAACTACCATCACATAGAAGAGAGCTGCGGTCATCACGATGAAACTCGTCTTCATCCGGTTCCTCCAATGCTCCCCTCCCTCTCCCGCTAGATAGCGGGTGTATCTAGATTCCGCCTCGGCCCTAGTGGTGTACCCTTTGTAACTGTTACCGCTGAATCGGTGAACCTGTCTCTGACACTCCTCCCAGTTGTCGTAGACTCCGGGATCCTTACCCTTGTACACGACATACGACGGCATCGCTATGCACTAGCCAAATGAAACGTTAGTACCAATTCACAGACAATACATAAGCAATATATAAGTATGCAACAGAACGATCGGAAGAGAAAAGCAAGACATTAATAGCATCGATTACATCTAAGTTGAACGACTGTCGAAACAAAAGAGACATACTACAAGTTCATTAAAGTTTAATTACAACATGAACCAATCGATGTTTCAGAACTAGACACAACATCACTACTTTCGACTCGACTCAAGGGACCGGAGCGTGGATGAAGCCGCCGTCTATCGTGGGAGTCATGAAATCGCGGGCGTTGTAAGCCTGCATTTGTAGCATTGTGTCGATGTCACTGTTGGACGGTTGATTTCTGAGGTAGAACTGCCCCGAGGTATGAAGGACATCTTGATGGATGATTTCCGCAAACTCCGACTGGATGCGAAAGAATTCTTGTCTGATGTCCGTGTCCTGGATTGCCGACACGCTCGCGACCCAATCTTTGAGTTTACTCGGTAGCAGAAGTTGATGATGGTCCCGTACGATCGCCCGCATGTGATGGATGGCGTAGTAGGCACCCTTCTGACCGCTAGGCGGCTGCTTGACGCAGCAGAACGTCGTATTGTGGGAGAACACATGCTTACCGTACTTACGAATAGGCCTGGTGAAGGTGCCTCCAGATTTGGCGTAGCCGGGGAGAACATCATCAAGAACATTCTTGACATTTGTGTAGTCTACCTTCGACTGATGGTCCGAGTCGAAATACGTGGCCATGGAATATTTGGGGCATAGGAGGATGAGTGTGCAATGTGTGTCACTGCACAAAACACGGAATGTTAAAAGAAAAACGATCAAAATCTAAGAATTCATATGTTACGGGGCGGTTGAGGGGAGGACTTACTCGGGAAAGTAAGGCACGAGGAAGTTATCCTTATCTCGGTTTGCCAGAATGACGCCTTCGAGGTAAGAACTCGCGACTTGCCGGTTCCCAGCGCTGCCCAAGATCTTGGCACGTATGTAGAAGGGGTCGACTATCACGATGTCCGGGGTCTTGTCGCGAATGATCCGCATCTCCATACTCAGCGAAAATAGCCGAACGAAGGTGTAGTGCAGCGGATGAAGGTTCAACATAGCGTAGATGTCATCAAACCGCAGGACGATTGTACCCCCGATGGAGTTATCCACAAAGCCCTTGCCCTCTGGCACCTTGGCCGCGAAAATCGGGTATGCCACATCCTTCTCTCTGAGACGCCGCTTCTCCAAAGAAAGAACACTGTCATGCAGACTCGGCATAGCACCTGTTGCAGCATCGAGCATATTTCTCGGTAGCATCGGCTTACCCGCCACATGCACCCTCCTCATTACATCCTCAGGTGAAGGTGACCTGTCCTGAGCACGGATCGTACTCGGTGCCGGCTGGCTCACACCCTTGTTAGTCTTTCTTTTCCGTGCCTTCTTCTTCTCCTGTAATGGGACCGAGTTCTGCTCACAGACCGCCTTCTTGAGTGTGTTGGGGCTGATAATATTTCGCACCTCGCCTATCTGAGGCTCGGTGAAGTCGGCAGCTGGAGGCGTCTCTTGAGAACTGAATGGCAGACGACGCCTGTTGCAACTTGGTTTCTCCGCGGTACCAGCTAGATCGCGCATGTCTTTTGTAGGGTTGGGTTTTTGAGAAGGAGGCCCCATGAAGTCGCCACCGTACCCATGATCAGCAAAGTACTGATCGACCTTGGCAAATGTATCGTCGTCGTTGTCGTCGTCGTCATTCAGATCCTGTGCCATATGCATGTTTGGATCCAGTGGCATAGGGATGTCCGGCACCGTTGCGGCGGTCTTGCCATGGGGCCGACTTGGCGCCGGAACGACTGGCGGTGTTGTCTTTGGGGCGGTGTCCCCCGCCCCCAAACGAATCTGGCTCTTCGGCCAAAGCAGGGGCCAGCTCAGGCAGGTACTGAGGGTCATCACATCATCTTCGTCGGCCCCGACGGGTCGAATCAGAGGTAACAACTCGTCGCAGCCTGGCAGCACCTGAACCAGTTGAACCCTAAACAAGTTGGGTGGCATCCTAGTACCCTGGAACACGGGGTTGCCCGGTTGAACGATTTTGCCCTTGGCGACATCGACCAACTCGTTATTCACGAAGTGCAGGAGAGTGCACGGAACGTCGGCGGCGCCCTGCGAAAACATGTACGGCGTCAGGGATGCCCAGTCAAAGGCAAGGAGATGAAGTCCTCGACCGAGAGAGGCTTAATTAGTTACCGTGATGACGGCGTCGAGATCGGCTAATGTCGAGGCACCGCCAACGGCGGGCGTGCAGTTGACGGAGGGGCCGCTTGCTGCAGAGGTGACGGCCGGCGTACACCCGGGTGCATTAAGCTCCCGTGCCGGCGTTGGAGACACCAATGCCGCCTCCGCTGGAGACACAAATGGCCCCGCCATCGCGTTCTGCGAGTTGCTGGCCGTGAAGCTGGGAATCGGGGGCGGCCCCTGTTGGCCGCCCGCAATCCACGCCTGCAACCCCTCGATCAAGGTAGGCACAATGGTGGTGATCGTCGCGCCTAGTTGTTGTTGCACTTGCTCTTGGACAATCTCCGGAATCCGCGCCACTTTTGCCTTGAATTCTTGAACCTCGCGCGACTGGCTTTCCGAGCTGGTCTTTTTCTCCTTTTGCCCACCAGCGTTATAGTATGACGACCATTTTGTGGACAAGCCTTTGACGGCCACACGACCAGCTGACGACGGCTTACTGAGCTTATCCTTTTTCTTCATTACATTCAACGCCCTTTTAGAGTGGTGTCCCAAGGGTTGCTCTTAGTCGACCCCGCGCTACTGCTTTCAGTCGCCTGCGGAAGGAATGTGAACCATTTAGAAATTTGGCTTCATTAATTAGAATGCAACCATATGGAGCTAATTACGCGGGGGTGTATTCCTTACCAGAACAAGCTCAAGCGCCCTGGTCTTCGGATCCGGGGTAAGGTCCTTTGTTTTCGGGTCCTTCTTGTACCAGGCCCTGACAAAGTTCCTGGTCTGCTTGTCACCGTATTTATCGAAGAGGGGCGGTAGGCCTTGCTCGGCACGGTCCGCCTCCTCCTTGTCCCATATAGGCTCCGCCACTCTGTAACCGCCGGGACCGAGTGTGTGTTCCCCTAAGTTCAGCTCCCGCATTTCTTTCCCCCACTGACTTGATTCGGAGGTAGCGGTGCTCGAGCACTTGATCTTGAAGTCGTTGGAGTCAGCTTCGGTGATCGAAGGATTTTTCTCCTTGATCTTCGCATAACTCTCACCTTTCTCGATCATTCTCTTCACCGTGCTTCTCCAACTAGACAGGCCGTGCTCATCCTCGTGAGGGCAGTATTGTTCACTTTATTCCCTTTGAGGCTTGTGTTTTCAAATTCAGCGGGGAACTTGTATCATTCATGCAGCTTCGTGAAGAGGAGGTTGCGCAAATTCCCTCGGTCAGGATGCCTCAGGTTCTCGGTGTTGATCGAGACGGTGCTCCGGAGAATGCACCCGAGCTGAAGCGAGTACCCCTTGACTATTCGTTCGGGCGCCGTTGGATTCCCGTCGGAGTCCACTTTAGTAAATTCCTCCTTGACGGTGCGGAGCACGGTCGGGTGCCGGTCCTTCCGTTGCCTCTTCGGTTGGCTGCCATCTGTGCGTGCGCCGCCATCATCAGTGGTGTCATCCCTGACGGCACCATCAGTGGGGTCATCCTCGGCGGCACCATCAGTGGTAGTGTCAGGATCGGTGGGGAAGGCGGCGTCCTCATACAAGTGAGGTTGTTCCTCCATCTCCTGGGACAGCTCCCAGAATGCCTTCCCGCCCGAACCCCCGGCCTCATCGTTGTTGGCCACGTTTCTCTCTAAATAGGAAAAAAGTTTGGTCAAAAAGTTGGTTATTGTCAAGGAACAAGATCATGGTCTCATCATTTAGGGTTTGTCGACACTGAGGCATCCTAAAAGCTAAGCTTTTATCATTGAGGGTTTTTCGACGCCAAGTCACCCTAAAAGCCTAAGCTTTCATCATTTAGGTTTTTATTGACACCGAGGCACCCTAAAAGCCAAGGTTTTATAATTTATGGTTTGTCGACACCGAGGCATCCTAAAAGCTAAGCTGGGAAGGAGAATTCTAAGTTGGGCCTAATCACTTGGCTCTATTGCCGCCTATGGTTTAATGCAGCAAGAATAAAGGGGCACTTGATCCTACTTAATTAACTACTAAGATACCCCGGCCCATGCATTAGTCACAAGTACCCCATATGTCCTATTTTTAGCAAAGTCATGCTAAAATTCACGGAAAATTTCAGCATGACTTTTGCTGAAAATAGGACATATGGAGTACCTGAATTTGCCGGAACGGAAGTTAATCGACATTCCAGCAAACTCAAGGGCCTCTCGAGGTACCTGCAAAATCATTATCCCCGCGTAATGAAGTCGCCAATGGGTCATTTCAGAAGATCACAAGTAGCATCATCACAAGTACAACATCATCACAAGTACAGCAGCAACAACAGTGAATACAGGCATAACAGCAGTAGCAACAGTTAAGAAAAAGTTGCAGAAGCTTGTAAAACAATACTTTGAAGTTCAAATGGTGAGTAGCTTAGCTTGGCATGTCTCAGACTCATTTGTGCACTGGTAACTCAAAACTATTCACTATCTAACACATTCAGAGCTACACCCAAGAAGAAAAGGTTATACATGACCAGCAATTGCAAAACTATTCACTATCTAACTATATTGGTTATACATGACCAGCAATTTCTTATCTTTCAATAAAAACCTTGGCATACACCTATTTATGTCACACAAAAACCCTGCATTTTCCCCATGGCACAACTATTGTGTACATCATGTATATCACTTAAACAAAGTAAATTTTTTTCATAATTTTGAGCCCAATAAAACATTTCTATAGAATTGCACACAAAGTATGTCCTGGACAGAAACCATGCGGTTTCTAGTCATGTAAATCGAACATTCTACATAGAAATAAAAAGCAATCCAACAAACTAAAGATCTCACTGGACGAGGAATATCAAGCCCACCAACCGGCTAAAAGAGAACAAAACCCAACTTGCATAGCAACTTGTCAAGAACTGACCCTAGTGGAGCTTATCTAGTTATCTCCACTTCTTTAGCTAATAGGTCTCTGTTTGAGCGGGAGAGAATGGTCACGAGTAGGTTGATTACCAAGAAAGCACCTGACACGACTGGCTGAAAATACAGACTTGGGATGACAGCAAATAAACGTAACCAACCCTAACTGCAAATTAACTAGCGTTGAAGCTGGTAAACAAGAGAACAAGAGCATTATGTAAGGCTCCACCAATGTTCAAGCATCTTTTATTTAGGATCAAATTAAGCTCCATAGAGATGTATAAATACAATATATATGAGACTATAAACCGTAAACCATGCCTGAGACTGAGACCAGCTTCAGAAACGAACAGTAACATAGAAGACAGAAATTGTGCAAGATACTCTTGTCAAGTGTAACTTATGCCAGGTCTGAATTGCCATATATGCAGCAGTAATTAAAATGAGTCAAATGGAACAGCCTGCTAGCTGAGAGTAAGAGCACACCAACCAGATCAGGCTTAGCCTAGTCTGAGAAATACTAACTAGGACTAGCCCCTTGTAAGCCTATTTTGAATTAACGAAAGATTAAAAGTAGCAGGTGCAATGCAACTGTATCATATACATTGGGCTAAACGTGGTCTCAGCATTCAGAGATCATCTTCTAGAAGCAATGCATACAGCTTAGGTCGTCAGATAACTTAATTCGGGAAAATGCTGGGACAAAGCAATACTAGTGGCACATTTGCAAGACTTGCGGTAGCTGACCTAACCTAGTGTACGGAAGCATTCCAGCAGAGATATCCATGGAAGATCAAGTCTCAGGTGTTTGACTGACGGCGACCAACTGAATGGAACCGAGCAAACCACAAATTCAGACAAGTAGAAAATACAGGTCTAGAGATTGAAAATCGCCTAACCAGAGTCTAAACCTAAAATTTTGCCTTTGTCCAACCCTAATTGCTAACTGAATATTTATTTTGTAATCAACTAGGCCTTGCAAATACAGGTCTTGCAACTACCTAATTGAAAATCCCCTAACCAGAGCCTAAACCATGACTTTTTTCAAATGTCTAAACCTAAAATTTTGTAATCAACTAGGCAATTCAGAGGTCAGTGTTTGTCCAACCCTAACTGCTAACTGAATATTTATTTCAAGGTGCTGCAATGAGCGCTTGCTCCACCGCCGGCAGAAGGTGGAAGGACGAAGGGACGAAAGAAAGAGATGAGGGCAGGGGAAGAGATACCTTGCTCCGTTGGTCCACCACTACGACCGACGAGGCCGCGACAGCGCTAGGGCACGGCGAGGGCGTCGGGGGCGAGGGTGTCCTGGGCACGGGCGTCGGGGGCGAGGGCGTCGGGGGCGCGGGCGTCGGGGGAGGACGTCGAGGGCGCGGGCGCGGGCAGAGGGCGGACGGCGAGGGAGGCGGCGCTTGGCTCGGGAAGGTGGCGCGGGGGCGGCGAGGGAGGCGGCGCTCGGCTCGGCGGGGGTGGCGCGGGGGCGGCGGCGTTGAGGCGCTAGAGGGAGGGAGAGGGATGAAGTTGATCTGGCGAGGGAGAGAGGGAATGGGTGGGGTTGGGGACGAAGTATGGATGGGGGGAGATTACTAATGGCGCACCTCCCCCTAGTGCGCCATAAGTACGGCGATTCTAATGGCGCACCTCCCCCTGGTGCGCCATTAGTATTGTGTTTTAGTTACTAGCCCGACTGGTCAGGTTATATCCCACCTAACCCAATCCCCATCAGAACACACCCACTAGCCTGACTGGTCAGCACGCAGCACACCCACCAAGAGGTCCTGGGTTCGATTCCCAGGCTCCCCAATTTTTTTTATGCATTTAAAATGTTGTTTGACACTTATTTGTGTTTAAATATGTTCAAACTTGTTTAAATCATAACAGTAATATTTTTTTATAAAACAGTAATAATTTTTTAAAAAATATCATCAAATTTGTTATTTGAAAATATTTATGAATATGAAAAAATATCATCAAATTCATTATTTTGAAGATATCATGAGTTCATGGGTCGGCGGCGGCGGCCGGTGGAGCGGGGGAGGGTGCGGTGGGTCGTCGGCGGCGGTTGAGTAGGGGAGGGTGCGGGGGGTCTGCGGCGGCGGCCGGTTGAGCGGGGGATGCTCGGCGACGAGGGGGACCGGATCTGGCGAGGTGGGATAGCGATCGAGATGGAGGGGGATCGAGATCGAGTGTCCATGAAATTTAAAAACATTCAAGAGTTCAAAAAGTGCCCATGAAATACAATCGAGAAATGAAGGCTACGATTTAAATACAATCGATCTTAGCTAGCTATCTGTTCACAATCTTCTTGCCCTTCTTTTTCGCAAATGGAGTTCTTCTGTGGAACGGACGTCCTTTAGGTAGGGTGGTCCTGCTTCTTTTTGTGGTGTATGCTGCTACTTCATCATCGTCGTCATGTTCGATCCTCGGGTCGCCGTACTTGTCGAAGTCTTGCTCATTGGCTACTCCATCCATTCCGATGATCTTCCTTTTGCCTCTCCTCACGACAACACGACTGGGCTTTGACGGGTCGGTAATGAAGAAGCATTGGTCAACTTGGGAAGCTAGTACCCATGGCTCATTTTTCGCGGTGATGTTTGCGCCCGCGGTCTTGGATTTGGCTTCGGGTATAACCATGGTGGTGAAATACCGGTCTTCTTTTAGGACGCTCTTGGCCCATCTGACACGGAACATCGGGACCTTCTCTCCAGCGTAGGTCAGCTCCTAGATCTCCTCGATCCTTCCGTAGTATCTGTCCTTGTCGTTACCGGTGTAGGATTCCATCGTTACACCGGAGTTCTGATAACCATCGCTCTTCATGTCCTTGGCCTCGGTGTAGAATGTGTAGCCGTTGATATCATACACCTCATAGGTCATCAGGTTGTGCTCGGCGCCCTGTGACAAGGAGAATATGAGTTGTTCTTCTGTGGAAGAATCCTCATGTAAACGGTACGACAGAAGCTTCTGCTTGAACCAACGCGTGAAACATGACTTGTGCTCTTTGATTATATCTCCGTCCGTCCTTTGTTGGCCTCGGTCATTGTACGTCTTCTCAATAAAGGTTTTGTGCTCTACTACCCAAGGATCGACCACGTCTATGTGTTGTAGCGTGACTAGGTTTGCTATTTCAAAGTCGGCGAGTCGACCCTCGAAGTCGACATGCATTTCGCGGCGACCTTCACGGTGACCCCATCCGGCGAGCCTGCCGAGGTGCCTGTTGATGGGCAGACCAACGGGGTTCTCGATGCCTAGATAATTCATGCAGTAGGAGATGCACTCTTCGGTTAGAAAGCCCCTGGCTATGCTTCCCTCTGGACGTGACATGTTGCGAACGTATCCTTTGATGACACCATTCATCCTTTCGAACGGCATCATGCTGTGCAGGAACGTCGGCCCGAGTTGGATGATATCGTCCATGATATGGACCAGCAGATGCACCATAACGTCGAAGAATGCGGGCGGGAAGTACATCTCAAGCTCGCATAGTATCACCACGATCTCTTCCTGTAGCCTTCTGAGTTGCCTCACGCCAACCGACTTCCGAGAGATGACGTCGAAAAAGTTGCATAGGCCAAATAGCGTTTCACGGACGTGCGCGTCCATGATCCCACGGATTGCAACTGGAAGTATCTGCGTCATCAGCACGTGACAGTCGTGAGACTTCATCCCGCTGAACTTCTGCTTCGCTGGGTCTAGGTATCTGCTTATCTTCCCCGTGTAACCGTAAGGAAGTTTTACTCCTACGAGGCAGGTGAAAAACTGCTCGATCTCCTCCTGACTTAGAGTGAAGCACGTGGCAGGGTAGTCATTTCCGGTCTTCTTGGCCTTTTTGCCTTTGCGATGACGTTCCGTGTCCTGCTTCGCGTCATCATCATCATCATCATCATCATCATCATTAGCGTGAAGCTCCTGCCTGATGCCCATTGATTTCAAGTCTGCCCTTGCTTTCGGCCCATCTTTGGTTCTCTCTGGCATGTTGAGCAGGGTACAAAGCAGACTCTCGCACACGTTCTTCGTGATATGCATGACATCAAGGCTGTGAGGCACACGGTAGATCTTCCAGTACGGCAAGTCCTAGAAAACAGATCTCGTTTGCCATACCTTCAGCAGCGGCTCTGGCGCCTTTCGCTTCTTTCCCGGCTCTGCCGCCTTTTGCTTCTTTCCCGACAGTGGGCAATCTTTCCAATTTTTCAACAGCTCGTCTATTTCCTCGCCGCTCCTCGTACGCGGGCGTCCTCGTGGTTCGGTTTCACCATCGAACAGGTCCTTGCGTTTTCTCCACAGGTCATCGTCGCGAAGCCACCTTCGATGTCCCATGAACACGGTTTTCGAAGACCCGGGATCTCTATCTAGCTGGCGATACGTTGTGTCATCCATGCACCTGACGCATCCAGAAAATCCGTGGACCACCTGCCCCGCGACATATCCATAACCGAGATAGTCGTGCACCGTCGTGAGCAGTGCGGCTCTCATAGGGAAATATTCTTTCTTTGCGGCGTCCCATGTATTGGCTGGCGTTTTCCACAGCGTGGCAAGCTCCTCTTTCAGCAGCCCCAGATACAGATTGATGTCGTTCCCTGGTTGTTTTGGTCCTTCAATTAGCATACTCATGTGAATGTACTTCCTCTTCATGCACAACCAGGGGGAAGGTTGTACATCCACACAAACACAGGCCAGGTGCTATGTGTGCTTCTCTGGCTGCCAAATGGATTGACTCCATCGGTGCTCGCGCCCAGCACGATGTTCCTTGGATCGTTCCCAAATTCTAGGTCTTCGAAGTTCAATGCTTGCCACTGGCTCGCATCCTTAGGGTGACTCAGCATCTTGTCTTTTTTATCTATCTCCGGATCATTTGCGTCATCTTCTCGCTTCTTCTCCTCCCTATCCGCGTGCCAATGCAGGAGCTTCGCTACCTTAGGGTCCGCGAAATACCGCTGCAGATGAGGAGTGATCGGAAAGTACCACACCACTTTTCGAGGAGCTTTCTTCCTCTTCTTGTATCGAGTGACGCCGCACACCGGACATATGGTAGACTCCGCGTGCTCGTCCCGATAAATGATGCAATTGTTCATGCACACATGGTATTTCACGTGCGGTAAATCCAGAGGACACACGATTTTCTTCGCCTCCTCGAAACTGGTCGGGCACTTGTTCCCCTTGGGAAGACGTTCGTGCCAGAATGACATGTTCTCGTCGAAGCATGCGTCGGTCATTTTGTGTTTTACCTTCATCTCCAGAGCCATGAGCGTTACTTTCAGGCGGGTATCATCGGGCCTGCGTCCTTCATACAATGGAGTAACCGCGTCAAACTCCAGTTGATCCATCTTGACTTTCTCTCGGGTGGCAGCTCTTGCGTTATCCGTCTGCTTGAGAAGCAGCTCTTGAATATGAGGGTCCTGCACCCAGCCCATCGATGGTCCAGCGTCGTCTGCTCCGCCGGCATCATCATCTTCATGATCATGCCCGTCGTCTGCTCCGGCATCTTCCTCATCATCATGTCCTGCATCTTCTACATGATGACTGTGTACAGCATCACCGTCGTGATCATCTCCTGGGGATTCTTCGTCTTCTCGCCCGCCCGAGCCGCGGTGGTTGTCTTGCTGCCTTTCCTCATTTCTTGCCCTGCCCCCATGGACGACTTCGTAGTCATCTTCATCACCTTGCCACCGATAGCCATCCATGAAACCACGCAAGAGCAGGTGGTCCCGCACCTGCCCGGAATCTGGGTCCGCAATAAGGCTCTTCAGCTTGCATCTTCGACACGGACATCTTATCTCCGTCTCGTTCTTGTGAAGCATCTCGGCCTTCGCGGAGCTCGAAAACCTATTCACGATGCCTTCAGTCATCGTGCGGACCATGGTCACCTACGGGGTAGAGCAAAACGATATTTTAGAACCAAGAAATTTTTTGGCATGACTTTCCTAAAAATAGGACCAAAAAGAATGCTTAATGCCAAAATTCTCGCCGAAACGGAAATGAATCAACATTCCGGCAAAATATTGGCAACTATCGCATTTCAAATACCGGTACACCTCCAAACACAAACACATATGCAACACCACAAACATATGCAACACCACGAACATACATAGATCTAGCTAGGCCATAAAAAGTGCATGTGCACATTGTTGTAGGGAGAACAACATAAATATAGCTTCCCCCCTTACTTACCTATCAAAACAAGGTAAATTAACCACTTAATTTGAATGAATCTATGGTGGAAATGAGGTGACAAAGAGGAGGCACCCGAGACAAGCTTTGGAGGAGGAGGTGGAGAGAATGAAGTGGGGAGAAAGTGAGTGGGTAGGAGTGGCTGTCCAAAATATCTTGTTGGTGCCCACTTACTAACGGCGCACCACCTCAAAGTGCGCCATTAGTAACCCAGGTGCGCCATTATTAGTTTTGCAAAAAAAACATACTAATGGCGCACTGTGCCAAAGTGCGCCATTAGTAGTTTTGCAAAAAAAAGAATAAAAATATAAAAAAAAACAACAGTAGTGGCGCACTATGTGACTCGTGCGCCATTACTAGTTACAACTAGTAATGGCGCACTGTGTCTGGATGCGCCATTAGTATGTTTGGAAAAGGAAAAAAAGAATTTGATACTAATGGCGCACCCTGAGCCAGGTGTGCCATTAGTGTATTCAACTCTAATGGCGTGCGAGAAGGTGGTGCGCCATTAGTATATACTAATGGCGCACCGCATGTCTGGTGCGCCATTAGTGTGAGTCCCATCTATAGCCCTTTTTCTAGTAGTGCGAGGGTCAGCGTTGTGCACGACCACCAGTAAACTACAAACACCAGAAACTAGTTGTAACTCCTGGACAGAGGACAAGGGCAGTTAATAAGTCGAGAGAGCTTGGAGCGCCCGGAGCCCAATGCGTGGTAGTAGCTGTAACTTGAATCACACATACAGATCTCGGGTCCTATGGACGGTTCCAATGAAACAACCCACCATGTACTCCTACATGGCCTTTCATCGATACCTTTACCAAACATGTTCCACACTTCCCTCTCTTTATCGAGCATGATCATTTCATTCTGATCCATCACCCAGATGAACTAGACCTGACACAACTCTGAGCATAGTAGGCAACATAAACAAATAGCATGGTGGAACACACATCACATGGCTCAATCAAGTCCTACACATGCTAGTGGGTTTCAACTATTTACTGTGGCAATGACAGGTCATATAAAGGAACAGGGTTCAACTACCGCAGCAAGTAGCAGTTCACACGCTGTTGCCTTAATGTAGTAAAAGAGAGCAGGAGCGAGAAGATGGGTTTGTAGGAATGATCAATGGGTTGCTTGCCTGACAGATTGGTTGTCGGGTACTACTCTTCAGTTGGATACGCAGTTATATCCTCGGGAGCAGGACCTACCATGGAGAACACCGACGATATAATCAATATACAAACAAATGCAGCAATATGATGCATGCTCATGACATGGCAAGATGAATGTGTTTTGGGCTAATGCAACTATAAACAGAAAGGTTTGAGCCCATTTGAATCAAAGATTCAAATTTATACCCAAACTATTATTTATTAAAGTGCATTATCATGTTTTGATGTGAACAACAAGGTTAACTTTCTCAAACATGCATGAAACCAGCGCCATTGGAAAGATTCAATTTTTCTGATCAATTTTCATATATAAATCTTTTCCATCTGAGCTACTGTTGAATTTATATGATTTTTTGAAGTTTAAAGCATCTTCTGGAATTTCCTGAATTGTTTTAAATCAAATAATCCCAGAAAAGCATTTACTGCGTCAGCATGACATCATGCTGACGTCAGCAGGTCAACAGACCTAGTCTAGGTCAAACCTGACTGGTGGGTCCCGCGTGTCAGTGTCATTAACTTAACTAATTAAACAAAACTGCTAATCCTAAATTAATTAGCCGCCTGGGCCCACATGTCATTGACTCCAGGGGGTCAACGTGGGCCCACCCGTGGTCAAACGGGGTCAAACTGACAGGCGTTTAGCCGCGGCGAGGCCAGATGCGGCGGTGGGGTGCGCTATTCGTGCTCCGGCGACAAAATCGACGGCGGAACACGTCTACGTGATGCTGGGGAAGTGCCGCAGCGAGTGGTGGTGGTGGTTAGCCTCGGGGCCGCCGGAAAAGGTGCCGGCGACGACCTTGGCGGCTGCCGGAGCTCGGGTGAGCTCGGGCTAGTTGCTAGAGGGCACGGCGAGGCTCGTGGTGTGGCGTGTCACGCTCCTGGAGGTGCGGTGGAGCTGATGGACAGGGTGGTGCGGCCGTTGGGTGGCCGGAGCCTCGTCGGCGATAAGCTCCGTGGCGGCGCGTGCGGGTGAGCTTCGTGCAGTCGTTACAGAGCTCGAGGGGGGAAACAGAGAGGATGGGGAGGTAGACAAGCTCACGGCGGTTGCGTTGGAACTGACGGCGAGGTCGGGGACGAGCTGCTGCGACGATGAGGTCGCCGGCGATCTCGACGGCCGAACGGGGGAGAAGAGCTCGGGGACGGCGTGTTGGAGCTTCCGGCGATGCATGGCTCGTCGGGGAGGCGTAGCAGACGGTGGCGGAGCTCGGGGACACGATGGCGAGGCGAAAGGAGCTCGGTGGCTGCAGTTATGGCGGCAGGACGGCGGCGGCTGCGTCGGCCATGGCGCGGGGAGGGCGAGGGAGAGAGGCAGGGGGAGAGTGGAAGTGTCCAGCGGCTTCGGGGCACGACGTGGAAGTCGTCCACGCCGTTTCCGCGGCGAGGCGGCAAGCAGGTGGCGTCGTGGCGAGCTCGGAGCTCATCGGCGTCACCTCCCTGCCTGCCTGGCGAGGACGAAGCAGCTGGCTGGCTCGGGCCAGCACAGTGCTGGGCCGCCAGGTGGGCCGGGGGATCGAGGTAAGTGGGCTGTGCCCTCTCTCTCTCCTTTTCTATTTTTCTTTCTGTTTTTTTTTCAACTTTGTTGAATTAATTAAAATACTAGAGCATTTTTATAAATCATAAAACTAGTCATGCCCGCTGTATATAACATGAACAACATGGAACATTTGAGTTTATGATTATTTGGGCACCTAAAATATTTTATAGCATTTAAATGCCCAAATGCAAATACAATATGAATTAATCCAGAGACCTTTGGATGTCCTAGAAAATTGTGCATCATTTTTGTCAGAGGTTTAAGACCAAGGCAAAGATGATGAACATTTTAAAAGGGCATTTTGGGTACATTGGAAAAGATTTTATTTAACCCTAGTTGTTAGAAGAGGGGTGCTGGGGTTTCTGTCATTCCCATTTCAAGTTTCTGTAGAAAGTAAACATGATGCACACTCTAGCTAGTCTTAATGCATGCACTGACTAGGGATGTGACATTATGTCCCTCTTCGGCTCGTTCGACGACGAGCACGACACTCACTACCTGGTGAGTGGCTGATATATACAGCAACATTGGTTCGCCAACACCTGGGGCGGCTAGGATTGGGTTGCTCACTAGTAGAGTTTTTATTTCTTCCAATCCAGCTGTGGCCGCATCCGTCCATTCGAAATTGTCAGTGCGTCGTAGCAATCTATAAAGTGGCAATGTTTTTTCTCCTAATCTGGAGATGAAGCGGCTTAAGGCCGCTACACAGCCTGCTAATTTTTGCACTTGCTTGAGGTCGGTTGGTATTTTGAGCTCTGACAAGGCCTGGATTTTAGCTGAGTTAGCTTCGATTCCTCTATGGGATACGATGAACCCTAATAGCTTTCCGACTGGAATGCCGAAAACACATTTTTCTGGATTGAGCCTTATGTCATATTCTCGAAGGTTGGCAAACGTAAGGCGGAGATCTTCCACCAAAGTCTCGACGTGTTTGGTCTAAACGACTACGTCGTCAACATATGCCTCCATTGTTTTGCCAATTTGTTTCTCCAAGCATGTTTGAATCATGCGTTGATATGTGGCGCCAGCATTTTTAAGTCCAAAGGGCATAGTGTCAAAACAAAACGAACCATACGGGGTGATAAATGCCGTTGCGGCCTGGTCGGTTTCCTTCATCTTCATCTGATGGTATCCGTAGTAAACATCAAGGAAGCACAACGAGTCGTGTCCAGCGGTTGCATCGATAATTTGGTCAATGCGGGGCAAAGGAAAGGGATCCTTGGGACATGCCTTATTTAGGTTTGTAAAGTCGGCAGAGGCGCCAGGATTTATCCTTCTTCGGTACCATGACTAGGTTGGCTAGCCAATCCGGGTGTTTAATTTCTCTGATGAATCCGGCTTCCAATAGCTTGGCTAGCTCTTGTCCCATTGCTTGTCTTTTGGGTTCAGAAAATCGTCACAGTGACTGCTTGACTGGTTTGAACCCTTTGACAATATTGAGGCTGTGTTCGGCCAGCCTGCATGGGATTCCCGTCATATCTGAATGGTGCCAGGCGAATGTATCCCAATTTTCCTGAAGAAGGCGCGTAACGCGTTGTCTACCGCCGGATCCAGCTGTGCCCCGATAGACGTTGTCTTGTTAGGGTCCGTTGGGTGCACTTGGAATTTGATGACTTCATCTGCTGGCTTGAAGGAGGTAGATTTCGATCTTTTGGCGAGGATTACAACTTCCTTGTCCACCGTTGATCGTAAGGTATTTAATTCTTCGGCCGCGAGGGCTTCGGATAACGCCTCTAAGGCTAAGGCTGCGATTTTGTTCTCGGTGCGGAGTGCTCTATCTGGATCGCTTGTTAACGTGATTACTCCATTGGGCCCTGGAATTTTAAGCTTCATGTACCCGTAATGGGGTATAGCTTGAAAGCGTGACAAAGCGTCCCGTCCTAGAAGGGCGTGGTATCTGCTATGAAAGGGAACAATGTGGAAGTGCAATTCCTCCGATCTGTAGTTATCGGATGTGCCGAATACGTCATCGAGCTTAATGCTTCCCGAACACCGGGCTTCGCGGCTGGGTATAATTCCTCTAAGGTTGTGTTGGTGTGCTCAATGCGGGAATTTTTGACCTGCATTTTTGCAAGCGTTTCCTCATATATGAGGTTCAGTCCGCTTCCTCTATCCATAAGTACTTTAGTGAGGCAGAAGCCGTCCACTATTGGATCTAGTACAAGAGTTGCTGATGCTCGGATCGGCCAGACTCGGGGTGCGTCTTCGGCAGAAAAACTAATTGCCGTGTCGCTCCATGGGCTTGTAGAGCTAATTTGGTAGACCTCGGCAAGTTTGCGATTCGCTCTCTTGCGGCGGTTATTTGAGGAGAACGTCTCGAAGACAGTAAAGACACCGACATCTTTCTCCCCTGGTATGGCGGCGGCAAGAATTGCCGCACCGCTCTTTGCTACCTGCCGAAGTACCCAACACGCTCTAAGGCAATGGTTTGGGACGTTGTCCGGCGCTGCATGTATTTGGCAAGGTTTATCGAGCAGTCCGTCTAGTACGGACTTGTGCCTTAAAAAGGGTTTGTTCTTCTTGCCAATAGGCATATTATCGAGCGACCTGCTAGGGTATGTCCGTTTGGCCTTGATAGTGTACTGTCCGGGTATGGACGTATCGAGAGGTGTATTCTAGGCTTTCCAAGTGTTTTCCATTGCGCAGTACTTTTGTACTAAATGCGACCGTTCTGTGAAACTCAGAACACGACGTCGATTGAGGGCGCTCAAGACTCCCTCGTCCGTGCAGTTGCGGTAAAATAGAGAGACCGCGTCGTCCTCGCAACAGGCCCCGATCTTGTTTTTAACAAGTAGGAATCTGGCCCATAAGTGCTTGACCGTTTCCTCCGGCTGCTAATGTATGTTCGCGAGATCATCTATGTCCGGAAATCCGGATTTACTTGGAGAGTTTTTCCCAGGGAGGGTGGGTGTTGGTAATTTTAGGTCCCGACCCAAAGTGATATTCGGGGTCTTGACAACCTCCGATGGGGACGATCCGGGTTTGACATGATCTAATCGTCTCACAGGCCCGGCGTTAGTCCCAGAGCTCAAAGAACATAAAGTGCCTCCCAACAGGGGCCTGTTCGGCTCGATGGGTTCGGAGATCCGAACTGTAATGGTCTCCGTCTCGAGAGGAGAAGTCTCTTTGGCTCCGTCCTCAACTGCAGCCAGTAGATGATTGATCGGGAAGGGATCGATCTCATCATGACCGCATTTAAGTCCGATTCGATCTCCTGGCGATGAAAGCCTTAGAGCGGCGATGGAATCTAGCGGCTCATTTAAAGGCGAGAGATCCGCCGAGGTCGCGTCATCAGAGGGGCCGGAGTCAACATAGGGGTGGTGCTCGATGATCGCGGGGAGTGTGGTCAGCCTTGAGGCCATGCGGGCACATATAGCTAATCCGCCGAGCTGGAGAACCTGGCCAATGGTCAAGTTATTTCCGAGGGTGATCTCGTCGCTGATGACGAGACGAGCCATCGATCGCTCATCGCGAGCGCAGAGCGGAGCTCTCAATGAAAGCACTATTCTGGTGTCAAAATCGGCAGATCTCGGGTAGGGGGGCCAAGCTAAGCGTTTAGAGGATCGATGATAACGGGAGTCTGGGGACACGATGTTTACCCAGGTTCAGGCCCTCTCGATCGAGGTAATACCCTACTTCCTGCTATATTAATATGGATGAATATGAATACAAGAGTTGATCTACCTCGAGATTGTAATGGCTAACCCTAAAGTCTAGCCTATGAGGATATTGTGATGTTGATGATCCCCTCTACAGACTAAACCCCCCGGCTTATATACACGCCAGAGGGGACCTAGGGTTACAAGGATGACTTGGGGAGGAAGTAATTGATACATCCAGACTCTACACTTGCCTTTCTACGTACATAGGAGTCCTAACCGAACACGGGGGAGATTCTTCTGCTTCTTCTTTACGTGGCCCACCAATACGGCCCAGCTTCAACGACCCGGATGCCTGAGGACCCTTGAATACAGGACTCCCTCACCACTATTCGACTACTACTTTCATTAGCTACCTCAAATGGTCTTCTCATTCATCAAATGGATGTTAAGACTGCTTTCCTAAATGGAGAGTTGGATGTCGAAATTTATATGGAACAACAAGATGGGTTTGTAATAGATGGTCAGGAAGAAAAAGTGTGCAAGTTGCTGAAGTCTTTGTATGGACTCAAGCAAGCACCCAAACAGTGGCATGAGAAGTTTGAAAGAACTTTAACATCTGCAAGCTTTGTTGTAAACGAAGCTGAAAAATGTGTGTACTATCGCCATGGTGGGGGCGAGGGAGTTATCCTTTGCTTGTATGTTGACGACATATTGATTTTCGGAACAAATTTGAATTATCAAGGAAGTCAAGGATTTCATATCTCGTTGTTTTGAGATGATGGATTTAGGAGTGGCTGTGTCATTCTGAACATCAAGTTGTTGAGAGATGATGATGGTGGGATTACATTGCTTCAATCTCACTATGTGGAAAAGATCTTGAGTCGCTTAGGCTATAGTAACTACAAGCCCTCTCCAACACCATATGATGCCAGTGTGTTGCTTCGAAATAATCGAAGAGTTGCTAGAGATCAATTGAAATATTCTCAGATTATTGGCTCGCTTATGTACTCAGCCAATGTTACAAGACTTGACATCTCTTTAGCTTTTAGCAAACTGAGTCGGTTTGTCTCAAACCAGGATTTGTGCATTGGAAAGCTCTAGAGAGAGTTTTGCGTTATTTGAAAGGAACTGCGAATTATGGAATTCACTACACTGGGCACCCAAAGGTGCTTGAAGGGTATAGTGACTCAAACTGGATCTCATATGTTGATGAGATAAAGGTCACGAGCGGATATGTATTCACTCATGGAGGTGGCGCTGTTTCTTGGAAGTCTTGCAAGAAGACCATCTTAACGAGGTCAATATTGGAAGTAGAGCTCACAACACTAAATACAGCTATGGTCAAAGCAGATTGGCTTCGTTGGCTCTTGACTGAATTGCCGGTAGTTGACAAACCTATAGCGGGTACCCTGATGACCTGCGACAATCAAAGTGTGATCACAAAAGTGAGTAGCTCAAAAGATAACATGAAGTCATCAAGACACGTTCAGAGAAGGTTAAAGTCTGTCAGGAAAATGAAAAACTCCGGAGTTATTGCATTGGATTATATCCAAACGTCTAAAAATCTGGCAAATCCTTTTACTAAGGGTTATCACGTAATGTGATAGATAATGCATCGAAGGAGATGGATATGAGACCCATAATATGAGTTGTTCACAGTGGTAACCTAGTCATGGCGGAACGACTTGACATGAAAGACTAGTTTTTTGGGTGATGAGGAGAGGAACTGTGAAGTAATTTTTGAGTGGGTAGTTTTTATTGCCCGGTGCTAAGTGCGAACACGTATTAGTTTGATAGGTGTGAACAGATTTGCAATTACTTATTGTGTTGTAATCTGCAATGTGACGAGATGAAACAAGGTCAAAATTTATTGATGGCAGAAGGTTAACCACGTGGTTGCTCGCCATTCAGTCGGCTGTGAACCACGTATCACACACATCTTGCTAAGTTGAACAGTTTCTTTTGTGTTTGCTAATCGAAAACAGTTCGTCCGAGTGAACCGTATGCCCTATATCACACACACCTTGATCTGGCTAACCGTTTCTGTTGCACTCCTTAATAGCAAAAAGTTCATCGCAGCGAACTGTATGCCGTATATTGCACACACATTGGTCTGGCTGCCCGTTTCTGTTGTTCTGCCTCGTCGCAAACAGTTCAAATGGGTCAACTGTGTGCCCTGGATCGCACAAACAACTACAATCTGAACCGTGTTTGATGTATCATTCATCGCAAACGTTTTGCACCTTTTTTGACGGGTTTTTTACATCCCCGTTTGTGACTAATGCATCACTGTAGCGACCATGATCCGACTGGACCGAAGTCTATGTGTTTCAGTGTCATCCTTGGATCGGTAATGCTGACACACACAATACTTGAAGGATTTATAACAGAGTGGCAATCACAGACTTATTACATCGAATGTCTCCAAAGAGAACTTATTACAAAAGTCTATGACTTAAGGCCATCTACCAAAATAATAGCGGAAGGCTTGGAAGATAAGTGAGTCCATCAACTCCAACGGCATAGCTGAGTGCATGACAAACAACCTAGAACGTCTTACTCCTCGTCTGAAAAGTCTGCAACATAACATGTTGCAGCCCGAAACGGGTCAGCACATGGAATATGCTGGCAAGATAACACAGTAGAATGCAAGTAACAGACTAAAGACTAACACTATATGCATATTTGGCTGGTGGAGGCTCTAAGGTTAAAGTTTTTGCATAAAGCCAATTTTTCCCTACAACAAAGGAATAAGTTTTATTTTAACTATCATGGTAGTTGAAACATCATTGAGAAGGTACCTCCAACTCAATCCCAATTAAAGTAATCATTAACCCAACAAATTAATTTTAGAGTGATGAGATCGGCCAATAGTTGAAGTACCAGATACTCAAGATTGTCCATAACCGGGGACACGGCTAATCATGATCAGTTTGTACACTCTGCAGAGGTTTGTGCACTTTTCCCCACTAGACTCAATCGCCTCCGTTTAATTTCTCGCACTGCATGGTGTTTGAGAAATGGATGACCGAGACACAGTCTTTCAGAAGCATTTACTCTTTACCCCGGGTGGACCCGTACACCTACTTTCCCCTACATCTACTAGTCCACCACTCAAAGAGCTCACACAACTTACTCATACTATGCCAGAGCCCATAATGGCATTATGGCTGCACACGGAAGTTTCTAGCATGAATAATTTTATGATCCCTTTGAGCGTGGGTGGCATTCCATAGGACAATCACACAGAACCCCGGGATTTCCTAGGACAACACTGAATTAACCAGGTGCCCTGCAACCAATCCACCCAGATGTGTATTCAAGTAGCCACCTTAAGTTGAACCATTAATTAACAACTCACATCTGTCATGGATATTCTCTCAAACCCAAACCACGTCTACGAGCATAGCATAGCAACATAAGCATAACGTAGAAGTAACTCCCAAGGGTTTGAAAATAATGCAGGTAATATGTTCTACCTCAATCTACTTCCCAGACCCACAAGTTTAAGAGATCCTACTCATGCAATGTGTGAGGGTTTGATCTAATGCATAAAAACTGGGTAATAAAGGGGTATGATCAAAGTGTTACTTGCCTTGCTGATGATTCGCAAAACCTAGAGATACGTAGTAGCACGCTTCGCATTCCGGGTATTCTATCGCAAGCAAACAATAGCATACCTAAGCAATCAAGCAAAGATGCACAAACAAAACTCCAAACAAAAAGATCTAACCAGAAAGTTCAACTTAAGAACTCCAGTTTGCAAAAAGAATAAAATCAAATGGGGCAACGAAACTCAAACTGCGAAAGAAACGAGATCCGTTTACTAGATTGATCTAGGGTCAAATTTTACAGTAACAAAACCTTGTTCAAGTTGTTTAAACAGAAAGAGGGCGCCGAGACGAAGATCTGGGATTTTGAATCACCTGATTTTGACTCTCGAGCGAAAAGAAAAAACGAAAAACAAGATCAGGCAGAAATCGCAATCGAAAATAATTGCGGATAAAAACCCCGAAAAAGAAAACTGACGAACATGCTAACGTACGAACGTTCGCTGTCTGTAACTAACGTGCAGACAGAGTTCGTTAAAACGAACGTACGGACGAACGTCCGCTAAATAACTAAACCAAAAAAATGAACCGATCTGAAAAAAAACAGATCTAGGGTTTCTAAAATAAAAACCGATCAGGTTTTAAAAAAAACCGACGGCGGCTACCTCGTTGAACAAGACAGTGGCGGCAGCGGTCTCCGGCTCCGGCGGCGGCGGCTGGCGGAGGCGGCTCCGGCGCCGGTAGCTCCGGCGGCGGCGGGTGGCGGCTCTGGCGGCGGCGGTGCGGGGCGGCGGCTGCGGCGGGTGGCGACGCGGGGCGGCGGCTGCAGCGGGTGGCGACACGGGGCGGCGGCTGCGGCGGCGCGGGCGGTGGCAACGCGGCGGCGGCGGCGGGGCGATGTCGGCTAGGGTTTCGGCGCGGGCGGGCTGAGGCGGCGACTTGGGCTGGCGGCGGGGGCTCGGGCTGTGCTTTTAAAGGCCCGGCTAGGAAGAGTCCTAGTCGGTTACGGCCCAAGGTCGGTTCCTTTTTTTTAAGCGAGTCCTGACGCAAGAAAACGGACGAAAGAATAAATTTTCACCGTCCTCTAATAATATTTAGGACAAAGTGAGCATTTTTCCCGGACCTAAATGCAATTTTGAAAAACGCGCATTTTTCCTATGCAAATAAAATTGCAAATAAATCCGAATAAAAATCAAAAGTGATTTTAACATTTTCCCTCCAATATTTCTTTTATTTTGGAGAAGTCATATTATCTCCGCTCGTATATTTTGTTGAAAAATATTTTTAGGGAGAGAAAAATAATTAAAACCAACGCGATCCTCGTACCGGTATTCGAGAAAACTCAAATATGAAAACGGTAGAATTCCCAACTCTCTCCATAGGTCCTTGAGTTGCTTAGAATTTTTTAGGGTCGCCATGCACAAAATGCAATAAAATATGCAATGCTATATGATCTATGTATAACATTCCAAATTGAAAACTTGGGATGTTACAAACCTACCCCCCTTAGAATGAATCTCGCCCTCGAGATCCGGCTTGGCTAGAGAATAGGTGTGGGTGGTCCTTGCGTAGATCATCCTCTCGTTCCCAGGTGGCTTCTTCCTCGGTGTGGTGACTCCACTGAACTTTGCAAAACTTGATAACCTTATTGCGGGTGACTCTGCTCGAAAATTCGAGAATCTTGACGGGTTTCTCCTCGTAAGTCAGATCACTATCCAATTGAATTGTCTCTAGGGGTACTGTGTCTCTTAAAGGAATATCGACCATCTCTACGTGACACTTCTTAAGCTGAGAAACGTGAAACACATCATGCACTCCTGACAATCCTTCGGGTAACTCCAGTTTATAGGCAACCTCTCCCATGCGTTCCAAAACACGGTAAGGTCCCATAAATCTTGGGGCTAGTTTTCCCTTAACTCCGAAACGTTTCACTCCTCGTAGAGGCGACACTCTCAGGTACACTATGTCTCCGATTTCATAGGCTACTTCTTTGCGCTTCGAGTTTGCATAACTCTTCTGCCTCGACTGAGCTACCTTCAGTCTATCTCGAATCAGCTTAACCTTCTCTTCTGACTCTTTGATCAGGTCTGGTCCAAACAACTGACGGTCTCCGACTTCGTCCCACATTAACGGCGTTCGTCATCTCCTTCCGTACAACGCTTCGAACGGTGCCATCTTCAAACTGGCCTGGTAACTGTTGTTGTACGAGAATTCTGCGTAGGGCAAGTTGTCATCCCAACTAGATCCATAATCTAGCGCACATGCTCTCAACATGTCCTCCAGAATCTGATTGACTCTCTCGGTTTGTCCATCTGTTTGCGGGTGGAACGTTGTACTAAATTCCAACCTCGTTCCCAAAGTCTGGTGGAGCTGATGCCAAAACTTTGAGGTAAACTGTGTTGCTCTATCTGATACAATGGTCCTCGGAACTCCGTGCCGACATACGATTCTGGTCATGTATATCTTGGCCAACTTCGCACTGGTATACGTGGTTTTCACGAGGATAAAGTGGGTTACTTTGGTCAAGCGATCCACTACTACCCAGATTGAGTCATATCCTGATTTGGTCCTGGGCAATCCGGTGATAAAGTCCATGCCAAGCTTGTCCCACTTCCATTCGGGTATCGGCGTAGGCTGTAGAAATCCTGCTGGCTTCTGATGTTCCGATTTTACTCTCTGGCATACATCACATACGACTACATACTCGGCTATATCCTTCTTCATTCCCGTCCACCAGAAACGTTCCTTCAAATCCAAATACATCTTAGTGTTTCCGGGGTGTATCGAGTATGGCAAATCATGTGCTTCCTGCAGTATCAACTTCCTGATCTCCGGGTTGTTGGGCACATAGATTCGATCCTCAAACCACAAGGTGTCGTGTTCATCTTCACGAAATCCCTTGGCTTTTCCTTCACTCATCCTCTCCTTTATCTCGGCATTCTCTTTGTCCTCCTTCTGGGCTTCGCGTATCCTTCCCAGCAATGTTGACTGAACCTCCAATGTTGCGACAAAACCTCTAGGAACTATCTCCAAACGAAGCTCCCTGAGATCTTCTGCTAACTCCTATGGCAATCCCCCCTTTACTAGGGTATTCGCATAACTCTTCCGGCTCAAAGCGTCGGCCACGACGTTGGCCTTTCCTGGGTGATAGTGCAGCTTTATATCATAATCCTTTATAAGCTCCAACCATCTCCTTTGTCTAAGGTTCAGCTCCTTCTGAGTGAAAATGTACTTCAAACTCTAGTGATATGTGTACACATCACAACGATTTCCAATAAGGAAATGTCTCCAAGTTTTGAGAGCATGCACAACAGCTGCTAGCTCAAATCATGCGCCGCATAATTCAACTCGTGCGGTCGAAGTTGACGAGATGCATAAGAAACAACTCTTCCATCCTGCATGAGTACTCCTCCAAGTCCTAAGCGTGAAGCATCGCAGTACACTTGGAAATCCTTGCGTATATCTGGCAAGATCAGCACTAGGGCTGTTGTCAATCGTTTCTTCAACTCCTGGAAACTTTTTTCGCACTCTTCCGTCCAATGGAATTTTGTCTCCTTCTTCAAAAATGTCGTCATTGGCTTTGCAATCTTGGAGAAATTTTCTATGAATCTCCGGTAATATCCCGCAAGTCCAAGAAAACTACGGATCTCTCCAACTAAAGTGGGTGCCAACCATTCAGTGACTGCTTGCACTTTGACGGGGTCCACTGCTATACCTTCTCCTGATATAACATGCCCTAAGAATCCAACTTCCTTCAACTAAAACTCGCATTTGCTAAACTTGGCATACAACTGATGTTCTCTAAGCTTTTCCAGTACCAAACGCAAATGCTCCGCGTGTTCCTCTTCGCTCTTCGAGTACACCAAAATATCATCAATGAATACCACGACAAACTTATCCAAGAACTCCATGAACACCTTATTCATCATACTCATGAAATAGGCAGGGGCGTTGGTCAATCCAAATGACATAACCGTATACTCATATAGCCCATACCTTGTGGTGAAGGCTGTCTTTGGTATATCCTTCTCTCGGATTTTCAACTGATGGTATCCAGATCGTAGATCAATCTTGGAGAATACTTTAGCTCCTTGGAGGTGGTCGAACAGATCATTGATCATTGGCAGCGGGTACTTATTCTTAATAGTCACTTCATTCAGTGCCCGATAATCAACGACCATTCTTAAAGATCCATCCTTCTTCTCGACCAAAAGCACTGGGGCTCCCCAGGGTGATGAACTCCGGCGAATAAATCCTTTCTCCAATAACTCCTTAATCTGCTTCTTGATCTCCTCCAGATCATTCACTGGCATCTGATATGGTCTCTTTGATATAGGTCTGGTGCCAGGCAATAGTTCAATCAAAAACTCAATATCCCTATCCGACGGTATGCCAGGTAGCTCCTCTGAAAAACATCCGGGTAATCCTTTACTACGGGCACTTCCTCCTGAACAACTCCCGTGAGAGAATGTACTTGTGTCCTTATAGGCGAATGCCTAGAAACATACTTGATCCTTTTTCCCTCCGGGGTGGTAAGCAAAATAGACTTGCTGGCACAATCGATGTTTCCTCCATACATCGATAGCCAATCCATACCTAGTATCACATCCAATCCTTGTGACTCCAAAACTATTAGGTCTGAGGGGAAAACATGTCGTCCAATGGTCGATGGCATCTGAAAACATCCTTGCTTTGCCATATATTCCGCTCCGGGTGAACTTACTAACATGGGGGTCATAAGGACTCTGGTGAGCAACTTATGTCTATTTACGAATCCCCTTGAAATGTATGAATGCGATGCACCAGTATCGAAAAGAACTACTACGGTAAATGAATTAACCAAAAACTTACCGATCACCGCATCTGGTTGCTCTTCAACCTCCTCCACGGTCACGTGATTCACTTGTCCTTTGTTGAACGGGTTGGGCTTCTTCCCAGCGTTTCCATTGTTGTTCCCATTCTTAGCTTCAGGGCACTCCGTGGCATAGTGTCCATTCTTCCCGCACTTGAAACAGGTAACGTGGCTCAAATCCCTTTTGGCGGGTGTGGATGGAGTAGAGCGATTCTGATTATTAGTGGCTCCATTCCCATTCCCATTCTTAGATCCATTGTGGTTGTGAGAACTTCCTCCAGTGTGGGTGTGGCTTCCATGTTTATGGGTGTATCCTCCCGAATTCGGGGTGAATCAGGGCTTCTGCTGGGCTCCAGAATTATTCCTTCCTTGTCCATACTTCCTCTTGCGGCTCTCAATCTGCTGCTGCTTCCCTTCAATAATAAGAGCCTTATCTACCAACTCCTGGTAGTTGTTGAAGGTTTCCACCATCAACTATACGCCCATCTCACCATTCAGCCCTTCCATAAACCTCTCATGCTTAGCGGCATCTGTGGCCACATCATCTGGGGCATAATGAGATAGGGTACTATACACATCTATGTATTGAGCCACAGTACGATTTCCTTGGCACAAGTTGCGAAATACTCGCTTCTTCATGCTCATAGCTCCACTTGAGACATGAGCAGTGCGAAAAGCTTGCTGAAATTGATCCCAAGTGACATTGGCTATAGAGAAAGTGGCTGTGTAATTCTCCCACCATGCTGCTGCTGGTCCAGACAACTGATGTGCGGCAAATCGCACCTTCTCAGCATCCATGCAATTGGCGGTGGTCAAATCCCTTCCAATCTTGCGCAGCCAGTGATCAGCAACTATTGGTTCAATGCTACTAGCAAACACCGGTGGTTGCAACCTTAAGAAACGTGTCAGGTTGTCCACGGGTGGTGGTGGTGGAGGGTTGTTGTTGTTGTTCTGGTTGTTTTGATTGTTCTGGACAATAAGTTGCATCAAAGTGTTCTGTTGCTGGATCAACTGAGTGAGCTTAGGGGGAAACTGAAATCCGGGCTCACGTCTCGGAGGCATCTGATGGGTGTAGAGGGAAGAGATTAGAATAGAAATGAGGTCTAAGGGGAAAATCACTACCCATATGCACATGAGACAAACACAATCATATCACACCAATCAATTTCAAACAAGGGCTTACAAAGATCTAACTAACGTTACAAAAGTGCTCTAAATACTACTTTGTGGGGGAAGACTACTAGTCATAGGGTGGTCATCTAGAAATTTTGATCAGCGGAAGTTTCCATGATGTCTGCTCCAGCTTCATCTTCGTAGTCTTCGTCATCACTATCATCGGGGTCTGAATCTGTGTCGTCGATGATGATGTAATCTTCAGAGCGAATCTCCTTGGGTTCTTCTTCCTCTTCTTCTCCTCTTGGTGCTAGATCTCCCATGAATACTCCTAGCTTCCTTGTCAAATCATCATTCTTCTCCACAAGTATCATCATCTCCTCCCTGTATTCGTCACGTGTAGACTTGAGTTCCTCTTCTAGAACCAAGTTCCTGGTTAGTGCCTTCTTCAAATCTATCATCCATGCGCACATATGGTGCTCCTGTCGACGAATGTGCTGGTTTAACTCCTGGATGAACGCTGCAATGGACCTGTCCTTCCGGGTACTGATCATGTCCCAACGCTCATCTCGGCGTCCACAAATCTGGTAGATAGTGTCCTTTAGCTCCTGTTTGTAGACTTCTCCGATCCTTCCCATAGTGACGTGGGCTGCCATACTCTTGCCTAGGCTCCAGGTTGGTGCTTCAAAAGAAAACTCTATTGGCTTAGTGGATGGTGCGAAGGTTCTCCCGGGAATTTAAACTTGAATGCTCCATCGCACCTCTTCTGGTAGAGTTGCTGTGTAGGTCCCGGTGAAACTTGGTATTCCTATGTTCAGGTACCTAGTGACCTCCTTGAAGTGTCGTCCAAAAGGTGTGTCTTCATCTGGTTGAGTGAACTTGTTCCTTGGGTCCACCATCCTAAAGAGTAGAAACTGGAGAGTAGTCAGAAATGAGTAGAGAAGAGTGACCTAGGGTTTATCTTAGTGGTCGTGTCCTACATTCAGTGTGTGCTCTGAGACCATCTTGTAGCGACCAAAGTCTCTATGTTTCAGTGTCATCCCTAGATCGGTAATGCTGACACACACAATACTTGAAGGATTTATAACAGAGTGGCAATCACACACTTATTACATCGAATGTCTCCAAAGAGAACTTATTACAGAAGTCTATGGCTTAAGGCCATCTTACAAAATAACAGGGGAAGGCTTGGAAGATAAGTGAGTCCATCAACTCGAACGGCATAGCTGAGTGCATGACAAACGACTTAGAACATCTTACTCCTCGTCTGAAAAGTCTGCAATGTAACATGTTGCAGCCCGAAACGGGCCAGCACATGGAATATGCTGGCAAGATAACACAGTAGAATGCAAGTAACAGAATAAAGACTAACACTATATGCATATTTGGCTGGTGGAGGCTCTAAGGTTAAAGTTTTTGCATAAAGCCAATTTTTTTCCTACAACAAAGGAATAAGTTTTATTTTAACTATCATGGTAGTTGAAACATCATTGAGAAGGTACCCCAACTCAATCCCAATTAAAGTAATCATTAACCCAACAAATTAATTTTAGAGTGATGAGATCAACCAATAATTCAAGTACCAGATACTCAAGATTGTTCATAACCGGGGACACGGCTAATCATGGTCAGTTTGTACACTCTGCAGAGGTTTGTGCACTTTTCCCCACAAGACTCGATCGCCTCTGTTTAATTTCTCGCACTGCATGGTGTTTGAGAAACGGATGAACGAGACACAGTCTTTCAGAAGCATTTACTCTTTACCCCGGGTGGACCCGTACACCTACTTTCCCCTACATCTGCTAGTCCACCACTGAAAGAGCTCACAGAACTTACTCATACTATGCCAGAGCCCATAATGGCATTGTGGCTGCACACGGAAGTTTCTAGCATGAATAGTTTTATGATCCCTTTGAGCCTGGGTGGCATTCCATAGGACAATCACACGGAACCCCAGGATTTCCTAGGACAACACTAGATTCTCCAGGTGCCCTGCAACCAATCCACCTAGATGTGTATTCAAGTGGCCACCTTAAGTTGAACCATTAATTAACAACTCACATCTGTCATGGATATTCTCTCAAACCCAAACCACGTCTACGAGCATAGCATATGAACATAAGCATAACGTAGAAGTAACTCCCAAGGGTTTGAAAATAATGCAGGTAATAGGTTCTACCTTAATCTACTTCCCAGACCCACAAGTTTAAGAGATCCTACTCATGCAATGTGTGAGGGTTTGATCTAATGCATAAAAACTGGGTAATAAAGGGGTACGATCAAAGTGTTACTTGCCTTGCTTATGATTCGCAAAACCTAGAGACTCGTAGTAGCACGCTTCACAGTCCGGGTATTCTATCGCAAGCAAACAATATCATACATAAGCAATCAAGCAAAGATGCACAAACAAAACTCCAAACAAAAAGATCTAACCAGAAAGTTCAACTTAAGAACTCCGGTTTGCAAAAAGAATCAAATCAAACGGGGCAACGGAACTCAAACTGCGAAAGAAATGAGTTCCGTTTACTAGATTGATCTAGGGTCAAATTTATAGTAACAAAACCTTGTTCAAGTTGTTTAAATGGAAAGAGGGCGTCGAGACAAAGATCTGGGATTTTGAATCACCTGATTCCGACTCTCGAGCGAAAAGAAAAACGAAAAACAAAATCAGGGCAGAAATCGCGATCGAAAATAATCGCGGATAAAACCCCCGAAAAAGCAAACTGACGAACAGGGTAACGGACAAACGTTCGCTGTCTGTAACTAACGGGAGGACAGCGTTCGTTAAAACGAACGTACGGACGAATGTCCGCTAAATAACTAAACCGAAAAAAAACCGAACCGATCTGAAAAAAATAGATCTAGGGTTTCTAAAAGAAAAACCAATCAGGTTTTAAAAAAAACCGACGGTGGCTACCTCGTTGAACAAGACGGCGGCGGCAGCGGTCTCCGGCGACAGCGACGGCGGGTGGCGGCGGCTGCTCCGGCAGCGGCGCTGCGGGGCGGCGGCTGCGGCGGGTGGTGACGGGGGGCGGCGGCGGCTAGGGTTTCGGCGCGAGCGGGCTGAGGCGGCGACTTGGGCTGGCGGCGGGGGCTCGGGCCGCGCTTTTAAAGGCCCGGCTAGGAAGAGTCCTAGTCAGTTACGGCCCAAGGTCGGTTCCCTTTTTTTTTAAGTGAGTCCTGACGCACGAAAACGGACGAAAGAAATACTAAAAGGACTCCAAAAATAACGAAATAAATTTTCACTGTCCTCTAATAATATTTAGGACAAAGTGAACATTTTTCCCGGACCTAAATGCAATTTTGACGCGCATTTTTCCTATGCAAATAAAATCGCAAATAAATCCAAATAAAAAACAAAAGTGATTTGAACATTTTCCCTCCAATATTTCTTTTATTTTGGAGAAGTCATATTATCTCCGCTCATATATTTTGTTAAGAAATATTTTTAGGGAGAGAAAAATAATTAAAACCAACACGATCCTCGTACCGGTATTTGAGAAAACTCAAATACGAAAACGGTAGAATTCCCTACTCTCTCCGTAGGTCCTTGAGTTGCTTAGAATTTTCGAGGGTCGCCACACACAAAATGCAATAAAATATGCAATACAATATGATCTATGTATAACATTCCAAATTGAAAATTTGGGATGTTACAATCGCACACAATTTCGACAAAGGGTCTCTGATCGTAGTGTCGCATTAGCAGCATCCTACAGTAGTGCTTGGAGATCCATATGATGTAACTCTTTTTGTGGTGTGTTTGTTGGGATCCGATGAACTTTGAGTTTATGATCGGATTTATCTTTTTATCCATAAAAGTTATTTGAGTCTTTTTTGATCTCTTTTACGCATGATTTTTTATAGCCTCGTATTTCTTCTTCAATATTTGTTTTTTGGCCAACTTGATCTATTTATCTTGCAATGGGGAGAGGTGCTTTGTGATGGGTTCGATATTATGGTGCTTGATCCCAGTGACAGAAGGGGAACCGACATGTATGTATCGTTGCTATTCAGGATAACAAGATGGGGTCTATTTCTACATAAATAGATCTTGTCTACATCATGTCATCGTTCTTATTGTATTACTCCATTTTTTCGTGAACTTAATACACTGGATGCATGCTGGATAGCGGTCGATGTGTGGAGTAATAATAGTAAGAAGGCAGGAGTTGGTCTACTAATCTTGGACATGATGCCTATATAATGATTATTTCTGGATATTATCATGGTTATTTTAAGTTCTATCAATTGCCCAACAGTAATTTGTTCACCCACCGTTTGCTATTTTTCTCGAGAAAAGCCACTAGTGAAACCTACGGCCCCAGGGTCTCTTCTTTATTATATTTGCCTTTGTGATCTATTTTCCTTTGCTTTTATTTTCAGATCTATTAAACCAAAAATACAAAAATACCTTGCTGCACTTTATTTTATTTGGCGTTCGATCTATCAATATTTACAACTCTCTCACGTATGTTTGCCTATTTCTGGCACCGTTGCCGAAAGGGATTGACAACCCCTTTAACACATCGGGTTGCGAGTATTTGTTATTTGTGTGAAGCTGATGTTAACATAGTGTTGCGTGATTCTCTTACTGGTTCGATAACCTTGGTCTCATCACTGAGGGAAATACCTACCGTTGATGTGCTCCATCATCCCTTCCTCTTTGGGGAAATACCGATGTAGTTCAAGCAAACATCAGGGATGAAGATAGCTCCTCCTATAATGACTACCACCTTTGGTTTATATAGACATCAATAGGGCTAGTGTTGCCAAAGTTAGATTACAATAGGGAATAGAAGAGATCATGCGCCTTCTTGACTTGGAGGGCACACCACGGCTTCATATAACTCTTGTCATAGTACGGCTCCACCAGTCCGGCCCGTGTATAATGGGCCGTCACCCCGAGGACCCCTTAGTCCATGACTCCCTAAAACTCCAAAGTCATGTATTGATGTAGCGTAATAGTTACTCATTAATAGCAGTGACACAAGCTCGATGAAGTCGCCACCTGAATCTGTAAAACTTCTAAAGTCTCAACTTCAACCAGTAAGACATGGTTCAACTTAACCCCTGCTTGAACTCCAATATCTATGGAAGATCAACGAGAAGTCCAGTGCGTCCATTGATGCTATGCAACAATAGTTGGAGGATATAATCGTCAAACAAGCGCAGTCTCATCATCTTGCTCAGCTGCTTGCGCTGCAGCTCCCGAGCAGGGCTAACCTTTCTTGAACTATATTGAAGTGTTGTCATTTTGTTTATTTTTGTATCGGTGTGTTTATTTGCACTTGTGGCTATCTTTGATGCCCAGTGCATGTAATCTGTTGTCTGCTTGTGCTTTATTATCACTGGTGGCAAACTATGATGCGTAGTGGATGTAATATGTCGTAATTTCTTTATTGTATAGTCTAGGTTTTTCCTTATTCATGATGCTGAAGTTATTTTACTGTAAATATATCTTATCTTCGCTCTATGAAAAGTAAACGAGGCAAAATATAAAAGGTACATAATCGGGCCGGCATGCAAATCACTATATATGGGCCACATCGTGGGCTCAGCCATCTCGGTTCGTTAACATGCCTAAATGTAAACGGGCCCACTAGTAGTTTTGGGCCTTTAATAGGCCGAGTAAACCGCCGACCCTAAGAACATTCAATGGGCTTTTAGTAGGTTGAAAAGTAGGTTGGGCTTGAAATGTGTCGAACAGCTCACGGGCCGATAGCAGGCCGAAATAGACCCCGACCCATGATTGTGCCAATCACATCACGAGCCCTTAACAGGCCAATTTTTTTCTCGACCCTTGTTTGGCCCAATCAGATTATAGGCTATGAGCATGCCGGATGCAAAGGGGGCCATAATTAGGCCCAACTATATTACGGGCTTTTAACAGGTCGAAATAAATATAGGGAAATTTTAAACGGGCCTTTAACATACCGATACTAATATTAGGTTGTACTATTAAATGGGCCTTTAGCAAATACAAATCCTAGCTGGGCCTCAAGTGGGACCAAAAGCACATCGTCCTGTTGACGGGCCGTATCTTATATGGGATATAATTTAGCCCAAAGAATAAAAGGCTCTTAAAGGGCCGGATCTGATATGGGTCGTCATTTGTCCCAAAACTTAACAGGGTTCTAGCGGGCCAAATGTGATATGGGCCGTAATATGGCCTAGAATGTGGTAGGCTATTAACGGGGCAAATCTCGTATGAGCCCTTATTAGGCTCAGAACATGGCAGGTTGTTAATGGACGGTTCACATATGGGCCTGCATTATGGCAGCTTGTTAACGGGCCAGCCCACTAGTGTCCGCAAAATCTTATGGGCCTTTAGCTGGTCCGGCCCATTATGGTCTGCAAAATCTTGTGGGCCTGTAGCTGGGCCAGCCCATTTAATCTTTATGGGCCACTTTTGGGCTAGTCCACGTGTCGACAGGTATCATAGGCGCCTCTCTCCCATGGGATGAGTGACATCTGTGCCAACGCGGAGCTGACACATGTTTCCTCCGGCCAATGAGAATTTTACACATGGAAAATCGCCATTGGTTGTGGCTGTTAGCGGGTTATCGGATCCAAAAACCGGACCCAATAGCTTAACGGTGGCCCGTTACGGTGGATGCCACATGTCGGTTACCCTTGACGAAAGCACTTTCATGATGCTGCATTTATCGTCATGGAAGTGGACACTTCCATGATGATAATTTTGGTATTGTCGTGGAACACTTGTACGACAACACTGGTATGACTATCTTGATTTTGTCATAAAATTGTCATGGATTTACATGCATGACAGAAAACGTGACCTACTGTGACAAACACGTATTATCATGGAAGTGTTTTTTTTGAAGTGGTATGAATGGCAAGTGTCTATAGTTACCCATAGGGACTTATCGGTGGAAGGGAATTGCAAAGGCGGTGGGCACAAGGGTCTTGGGAAAACATCAAAGAGTATCTTCAGAATCTTCTGTAGAATCAAGCCATCATCTGGAATGAGGGGCTCCCCGGGAGTAAGTAGTTACGAGAACCTAGAGTTACAGTTAGTAAAATCTTTAACACGAATAGAAGATAGATCAGAATCCTAGAGTAAAGGAAAGAAACAAAAGATCCTAATCCCAACTATTTGCGATGTGGGCCCGTAAGCCACACAACAATGTTAGTAAAATATTTTTCAAAAACTACACTCAACTTCGGCCAAAGAGTTGGAAAGGGGCTTCCTACATGCATTCGGCTCTGATACCAACATATGACGCCCCCAACTTAATCGTCCACTAATCATGCATGCAAATGCGCACGATCAAGATCAGATACTCATGGGAAGATATCACAACACAACTCTAGACACAAATTAAAATAATACACGCTTTATATTACATGCCAGAGGACTCGAATACATAAGCTCGGATACATAAGAGTCAGCGAAAGCAACAATATCTGAGTACATACATAAGTAAACAAGTCTGCTGATATGTTTCCATCGTATCTATAATTTTTGATTGTTCCATGCCAACATTTTATATGATTTATTGGACTAACATATTGATCCAGTGCCCAGCGCCAGTTCCTGTTTGTTGCATGTTTTTTGTTTCGCAGAATATCCATATCAACCAAAGTCCAAACGCGATAAAAATTTACGGATAATTATTTTGGAATATATGTGATTTTGGGGAGTTGAAATCACCGGAAATGGAGGCCCACACAGCCCACAAGACTCCAGGGCGCTCCAATGGCCCCTGGCGTGTGGTGGTGGGTTGTGCCCTCCTCGAACGTTGGTTGGAGCTCTACTTCGGGTGTTAAAGATCTCCAGGAATATAAGAAACAATTTTCAGCCAGATCTGGGGATGCAAAACAGAGAGAGACAGAGAGACAGATCCAATCTCGGAGAGGCTCTCGCCCCTCCCATGCCATGGAGACTAAGGACCAGAGGGGGAACCCTTCTCCCACCTAGGGAGAAGGCCAAGTAAGAAGAAGAAGGAGGGAGGCTCTCTGCCCCTCGCATCCGGTGGCGCCGGAGTGTTATCGGGGCAACGATCGGGATGGCGATCTACATCAAAAATCTTGCTACCGTCCACACCAACTCTCTCCCCCTCATTGCAGAGGTGTACCACCTCTCCCCCACCCCGCTGTAATCTCTAGTTAAACATGGTGGTCAACTCCATATATTATTTCCCAATGATCTATGGTTATCCTATGATGTTTGAGTTGATCCGCTTTGTCCTATGGGTTAATCATGATCTTGGTTGGTATGATTGTATATTTTATTTATGGTGTTATCCTACGGTGCCCTCCGTTCTCGCGCAAACCTGAGGGGTCCCCGCTGTAGGGTGTTGCAATATGTTCATTGTTCACTTATGGTGGGTTTCGAGAGTGATAGAAACTTAAACCCGAGTAAGTGGGGTATGACGTATGGGAGTAAAGAGGACTTGATACTTAATGCTATGGTTGGGTTTCACGACCTTAATGATCTTTATTAGTTGTAGATGCTTGCTAGGGGTCCAATCATAAGTGCATATTATCCAAGTAGATAAAGTATGTTAGCTCATGCCTCTCCCTCATATAAAATTTCAAGAATGATTACCCGTACTTGTTATCGATTACCGAGGGACAAATAACTTTCTTGTTGACAAAAGCTATCCACTTTTATTATCTTGAAAAGTACTTCTAGTTTTATTCTTGCAAAGTAGTCGTAGCATCACACCTACAAAATAGTTTCATACTTGCTTTCGGTAAAGCAAACGTCAAGTGTGCGTAGAGTCGTATCGGTGGTCGATAGAACTTGAGGGAATATTTATTCTACCTTTAGCTCCACATTGGGTTCAACACTCTTACTTATCGAAAAAGGCTACAAACAATCCCCTATACTGTGGGTTACCATGACCTTTTTCTGGCGCCATTGCCGGGGAGTTATAGTGTGGGGTGAATATTCTCGTGTGTTCTTGTTTGGTTTATCACTAAGTAGTTTTTATTTTTTGTTCTAAGTTGTTTTCTATCTCTAGTTATGGGTAGGAAATGCAAAGTACCAAAAAAATAGTGGTACCTACTTAACCAATAGTTGAAGGACCACCCAAAATCTATCACACTACTGAAGCTTTTTACTTGGATCATCTTCGATCCCTATGTGCTCGGGCTAAAACCCCAACTAGCTTAGTTGAGGGTAAATCTTGAGAAGAGCATGCTTGTTATGTGCGACAGCACATTTCTCAAAAGGGAAACTTTTACTGGATCAAATTCATCGTTTGCAGTGCTATGCTTGGAATTTATGTGAAATATATGATTCTACTCGTTGTTCTAAAGACCCTAAGAAACGCCTTCCTTACCAATGTGAGTATAGTGATAATGGAATGGTATCTTAGTTTGCTAAGGATGTTTATAATTATTATGATATTCAACAAATTGAAGAATTTTTTGCTTTTAAGGGTGCTTATGAAATTGCTTCTTTGATTGAAGAGTATGATGCTACTCTCTATAAAATCTGAATTTTTTGCCATACTTAAATATTGATAAGATAATTATGCTTCTAATGCTTATATTAAACCATATATTGAGGACTCCTTCGCTGTCCAAGAAGAGCCTAATATTTTGCAGGAGTATATGGAAGAAGAAACTGATGAGATTGTGAGCTCGTTGGATGAAAAAGATGAGGATGAGATCGAAGAACAAAAGGAGGAAGAACATATTAGCTACCCATGCCCACCTTTTGATGAAAATGACCCCTCAACTCATACATTGTTTAATTTCCCTTCGTGCTTACCGAAGGATGAATGCTATGATAATTGCTATGATCCTGTTGATTAACTTGAAGTATCCCTTTTTGATGAACTTCATGCTTGCTATGTTTGTGGCCAAGATGCCAATATGAATTATTCTTATGGAGATGAACTTGCTATAGTTCCTTATGTTAAGAATGAAGTTGTTGCTATTGCACCCACGCATGATAGTCCTATTATCTTTCTGAATTCTCCAAACTACACTATATCGAAGAAGTTTGCACTTATTAAGGATTATATTGATGGGTTGCCTTTTACTATTGTACATGATGATTTGGCTGAATATAATATGCATGTGCTTGCTGCTCCTACTTGCAATTATTATGAGAGACGAACTACATCCCTGCCTCTCCATGTTTCCAACACGATAAAGTTGCAAGAAACTGCTTATACTATGCATTGGTCTTTACTTTATATGCATGAATTGTTCTTGTATGACATGCCGATGCATAGGAAGAGAGTTAGACTTCGTCATTGCATGACATATATTGCTTTGTGCTCACTACTAATTGCCAAATCATTGCTAATTAAAATTGGCTTTGATATACCTTGGGATCCGGGTGGATTCATTACTTGAGCACTTTATGCCTAGCTTATGGCTTTAAAGAAAGCGCTGCCAGGGAGACAACCCGGAAATTTAAAAAAGAGTCATTTATTTCTGTTGAGTGCTTTTATAAAGTTTAAAAAACAAAAAATATATACAGGGGAACCAAAAACTTTTTAAAAAGAAAAGTGAAAGTAAGAAGGACGAGCACCATTGAAGTGGGTACGTCCTTGAACTTTGTTCATGCTCATGGAAACTTTCCAAATCTTGAATTACAGAAACTTTTTCAAAAAAATAATAATTATCCCCTTATACAATTCCATTGTATTATAAAAAATGTGCCAAGAGTTTTCTTTAGAATGATTAAATTGCTTGTTGGTTTGTGTGGTGCAAAAACAGAAACTTCGGCTGTAGTGTGCGATTTTAATAGTTTTTACTGGAACATCGAAAGCTTCTGAAAATTTTTGTACAGTCTTGCTATACAAATTTTTTATTTTTCCTAAAATTTTCAGAATTTTTAGAGTTACAGAAGTATGGTGAATGTTCAAATCTTTAAAGACTGTCCTATTTTCACAGATTGATGTTATTGCTTCATTATTTGCTTATGTTTGAATTCTTGGTGAAGCCTCCTTGACTTGGGGCCATAGAATTGTGATAGCATACAGTGGGTAATGTTTGTTTATAATTATACAATAATGTTAGAGCAGTACATGATGGGGTTTCATTGATCATATACACTAACCTCGCCACTAAAAGTTCGATTAAGTTTTGTGTGGATGAAGTGTTCGAAGATCAAGGAGGTCTCGATGTGAGGAGAAGGAGGAGAGGCAAGAGCTCAAGCTTGGGGATGCCCAAGGCACCCCAATTAAATATACAAGGAGAATCAAGCGTCTAAGCTTGGGTATGCCCCGGAAGGCATCCCATCTTTCTTCAACAAGTATCTGTATGCTTTCGGATTCGTTTTGTTCACATGATATGCGTAAATTCTTGGAGCGTCATGTGCTTTTTATTTTTCTTTTAATAACACACCATGGTGGTATGAGATAGTCCTTGGTTGATTTGTAGAATGCTCATTCCACTTCACTTATATCTTTTGAGTATGGCTTTATAGAATGCTTCATGTGCTTCACTCATATCATTTGAAGTTTGGATTGCCTGTTTCTGTTCACATAGAAAACTGATGTTCGTAGAATGCTTTAGTGCTTCACATATATTTGTTAGAGCATGATATTTTATAGAAAGAATTAAACTCTCATGCTTCACTTATATCTATTTAGAGAGTTAAATGGAATTGGTTAATTGCATGGTTAGTCATAAAATCCTACATAAAACTTATGGATCACTAAATATGATATGTTTGATTCCGTGCAATAGTTTTGCGATATGGAGATGATAATATGTGGTACTGGTAGATGATCGTGTTTAGTAAGATATTGATGTTAAGGTTTGTGATTCCCGAAGCATGCATGTATAATCTCTCGTTATGCTGGGAAGTTGGAGCACAATTTATCCTTGATTGTCCTATCTTTGTGTGAAGGTCGAGGGAGCGCGATGGTTAACTCCTACCAACCTCCCCCTAGGAGCATGCGTAGTATTACATTGCTTCGAGGGCTAATAAAATTTTGCAATATATATGTGAGTTCTTTATTACTAATGTGAGTCCATGGATTATACGCACTCTCACCCTTTCATTATTGCTAGCCTCTCTCGTACCGCGCAATTTTCGCCGGTGCATAAACTTTATTATACCTCCCTCAAAACAACCACCATACCTACCTATTATGGTATTTCCATAGCCATTCCGAGTTATATTTCCATGCACTTCCATCATATAGTTGACTTGAGCATTCATGTTCATATTGTTTTGCATGATCGTAAGACAACTAGCACGATATTTTCATGGCTTGTCTGTTTTTTGATATCTTTGCTATGCTAGATCATTGCACATCCTAGTACACTGCTAGAGACGATCATTTAGAGTCATACTATGCCATAGGTATCAAGTTTTAATTTTTATTTCTTTTGAGTTATAAGTAAATAGAAGTGTGATGATCATCATTATCCATTATTAGAGCATGCCCCATGATGATAGGATAATGGAGACCATGATTCCCCCACAAGTCGGGATGAGACTCCGAAAAAAAAGAAAAAAAAAGGAAAGAAAAAAAAGAAAAAAGAAAAAAAGAAAAAAAAGATGAAAAAAAGAAAGGGGCATGCAAATACCACACTTGTTCTTCAAATTAGCACCATGTATTTCAGGTAGAGAGTCTCCTATGCTTTCACTTTCATATACTAGTGGGAAGTTTTCATAGTAGTTTGATGCATACCCACTTAGTTTCATATTGAGCTTTCATACACTTATGGCTCTTAGTTGAATCTATTGCATGGCAATCCCTATTCCTCACATTGATATCAATTGATGGACATCTCCATAGTCCATTAGTTTGCCTAGTTGATGTGAGACTTTCTTCCCTTCTTTTGTCTACTACCACCGCATTCTATTCCACCTATATTGCTATATCCATGGCTCGCGCTCATGTATTGCGTGAGAGTTGAAAATGTTGAAGCGCATTAAAAAGTATGAACTAATTGCTTGGCTGACACAGGGGTAGTACATGATTTATACTTTGACCTAGGAAGATAGAGCATGACAAGACTATATGATTTTGTAAGGATCGCGTTCTTTAGCATTTTAAATCCTGAAAGACATAATTGTTTGTTGGGATGCCCAAGTATTGATGTCTTTATGTCAAATTATCGACTATTGCTTTGAATCACTCATGTCTTAATATTCATGCCATGACTAGATATATGATCAAGTTTATGCTAGGTAGCATTCCATATAAAAAATTATCATTTTTATCATTTACCTACTCGAGGACGAGCATGAATTAAGCTTGGGGATGCTGATATGTCTCCATCGTATCTATAATTTTTATTGTTTCATGCCAATATTATTCAACTTTCACATATTTTTGGCAATTATTTAAATGATTTATTGGACTAACTTACTAATCCAGTGCCCAGTGCCAGTTAATGTTTTTTTGCATGTTTTTTGTATCGCAGAAAATCCATGTCAAATGAAGTCCAAATGCAATGAAATTTTACGGAGAATTATTTTGGAATATAAGTAATTTTTGGGAGTTGGAATCACCGGAAACGGAGGCCCACACAACCCACAAGACACCAGGGCGCGCTAGAGGCCCCTGATGCGCGGTGGTGGGTTGTGCCCTCCTCGAACATCGGTTGGAGCTCTACTTTGGGCGCAAGGAAGCTTATATCTAGAAAAAAATCGTGTTAAAATCTCAGCGCAATCAGAGTTACGGATCTCCAAGAATATAAGAAACGGTTTTCGGCCAGATCTGGGGACGCAAAACAGAGAGAGACAAAGAGACGGATCCAATCTCGAAGGGGCTCTCGCCCCACCCATGCCATGGAGACTAAGGACCAGAGGGGGAACCCTTCTCCCACCTAGGGACAAGGCCAAGGAAGAAGAAGAAGGAGGGGGGCTCTCTCCCCCTCACTTCCGGTGGCGCCGGAGTGCCACCGTGGCAATGATCGGGACGGCGATCAACATCAACAATCTTGCTACTGTCCACACCAACTCTCTCCCCCTCATTGCAGCGGTGCAACACCTCTTTCACCTCACTGTAATATCTACTTAAACATGGTGCTCAACTCCATATATTATTTCCCAATGATTTATGGTTATCCTATGATGTTTGAGTAGATCTGCTTTGTCTTGTGGGTTAATCGTGATGTTGGTTGGTATGATATATTTTATTTATGGTGTTGTCCTACGGTGCCCTCCGTTCTTGCGCAAACATGAGGGGACCCACTGTAGGGTGTTGCAATATGTTCATGGTTCACTTATGGTTGGTTGCGAGTGACAGAAACTTAAACCCAAGTAAGTGGGTTATGACGTATGGGAGTAAAGAGGACTTGATACTTAATGCTATGGTTGGGTTTCACGACCTTAATGATCTTTAGTAGTTGCGGATGCTTGGTAGGGGTCCAATCATAAGTACATATGATCCAAGTAGAGAAAGTATGTTAGCTCATGCCTCTCCCTCATATAAAATTGCAAGAATGATTACCGGTACTTGTTATCGATTACCTAGGGACAAATAACTTTCTTGCTGACAAAAGCTATACTTTTATTATCTTGCAAAGTACTTGTAGTTTTATTCTTGCAAAGTAGTTGTAGCATCACACCTACAAAAATAGTTGCATACTTGCTTTCGGTAAAGCAAACGTCAAGTGTGCGTAGAGTTGTATCAGTGGTCGATAGAACTTGAAGGAATATTTGTTCTACCTTTAGCTCCTCGTTGGGTTCGACACTCTTACTTATTAAAAAAGGCTACAAATGATCCCCTATACTTGTGGGTTATCATACACTACTATGTTTATTAACTGGTAATTTATTTCTAGTTTTATTCTCGCTAAGTACTTCTAGTTTTATTCTTGTTCTAGATAAAGCAAACGTTAAGAGTGTGTAGAATTGTATCGGTTGTCAATAGAACTTGAGGGAATATTTGTTCTACCTTTAGATGCTCATTGGGATTCGACACTCTTACTTATCGAAAAAGGCTACAAACGATCCTCTACACTTGTGGGTTATCGAGACCTTTTTCTCGCGCTGTTGCTGGGGATCAATAGCATGGGGTGAATATTAGTGTGTGTGCTTGTTTTCTTTATCACTAAGTAGATTTTATTTTCTGTTCTAAGTTGTTCTCTATCTTTAGTTATGGATATGGAACACGAAATGCAAAAAAATAGGTGTACTTGCTACTCATGGAGATGGGGAACCTCCTAAAACCATTGATGATCGTTATGTGAGAAATATTAAACACTACTTTGATAATCCTAAGAAAACCCCATTTAACTTGATAATGGGACACGCGTTAGATCAACATGCATGCTTTAGGGATTATCGCTTGACGCAAAAATGGAAACTCTTGTGGTCTCAAATTGAAATGTTTCAATGGTATGCTTGGAATTTATGTCAGAGATATGATTATACTTGTTGCTCTAGGATGAAGGCTAGACACCTTCCATTTTCATGTGAATATAATGATAATAAACCTTGGATTCTTCTGCTAATGGTAGATATGATTACTATGATATGGAACGAATAGAAGAATTTGTTGCTTTTAAGGGTGCTGATGAAATTGAATCTTTGTTTGGAAAGTGTGAAAATTATGATGATGTTGTTTATAGACCTGGAATTTTTTTCTATACTTAAATATTTCTATGAGAATTATGAATACAATACCGATAATAATGCATTTATTGAGAAAGTCTCCGCTGTCCAAGAAGAGACTAATATTTTGCAGGAATCTATGGAAGAAGAAATTGATGACATTGTGAGCTCATTGGATGAAAAAAGACGAGGACGAGAGCGAAGAACAATTGGAGGAAGAACGGATTGATCACTTGTGCCTACCTTCTAATGAGAGTAACTCTTTATCACATACATTGTTTAATTTCCCTTCGAGCTTTCCGAAGGATGAATGCTATGATGATTGCTTCGATCCCTTGGATTCATTTGAAATATCCCTTTTCGATGAAGTTGATGCTTGCTATGCTTGTGGCCAAGACGCCAATATGAATTATGCTTATGGAGATGAACTTGTTATAGTTCCTCATGTTAAGAATTAAATTGTTGCTATTGCACCCATGCATGATAGTCCTATTATCTTTCTGAATTCTCCCAACTACACTATATTGGAGAAGTTTGCTCTTATTAAGGATTATATTGATGGGTTGCGCTCTACCATTGCACATGATAATTTTGATGAATATAATATGCATGTGTTTGCTGCTCCTACTTGCAATTATTATGAGATAGGAACTACATATCCACCTCTCTATGTTTCCAACATGATAAAACAATTCTAAAAAATTAGGATAACAAAAAAAAATCTGCATCTTTAGAGACTATCCTGTTTTCACGGATTGTTGTTATAGTTTCATTATTTGCGTATGTTTGAAATCCTGTTGAGCCCCCTTTGACTTGGGGCCATAGAATTGTGATAGAATGAAGTGGGTAATGATTAATTATAGTTATACAATAATATTACATTAGTACATGATGGTAATTTATGTTATATGTACTAACCCCGGTAATAAAAAGTTTTCTTAAGTTTTGTGTGGATGAAGTGTTCAAAGATCAAGGAGGGTTCAATATGAGAAGAAGGAGGAGAGGCAAGAGTTCAAGCTTGGGGATTGATACGTCCAAAACGTATCTATAATTTCTGCTTGCTCCATGCCTCTTTTGTGTGATATTGCTATGATATTTATGCACTTCCATACACTTTTGATCATATTTGGACTAACCTATTAACTCAGTGCACCCCAGTGCTAGTTTCTGTTTTCTGCTGTTTTTGTATTTCAGGTTTCCCCATTACTTAAATTGCCAGAAAAATTCCGGGAAAAATATATAAAAAATCAGCGCTCCAGAAGCTTCCACGCGCCAGAAGTGGGGCCAGAGGGGAGCCAGGGGCAGCCCACGCGGCCTGCCCACGCGGCCCCCCTCCTGGCCGCGCCGGGGGGGGGGGGCGCCTGGGCCCCCCTCTCCGCCTCTGGTGACCCCCTTTGGCATATATTTACCTCGCATCCCGAAACCCTCAAGGACGGAACCCTTTTTCGCGATCTCATCTCTGTTCCGCCGCCGCCGCGCTTCCAGGATCGAGAGCACCAGGAGAACTCTTCCCGGTACCCTTCCGGAGGGGAGAACCACCACCGGGAGCTTCTCCACCACCATGGACGCTTCCCGGATGAGTTGTGAGTAGTCTCCCTTGGACCATGGGTCCATGACCAGTAGCTATGTGATGTTATCCTCCCCTCTTTGTTCTTCACCGATTAGACCTCGTGAGCTGCCCTACATGATCGAGGCACATATGTAATCTTTATGCTGTTGCTATGCTGAGTTTGCTGGGATCCGATGGATTATGAGATTATGTTCAGATTGTGTGTGAGTAATATATTTGATTCACCTCTTTTATATTTATGTTCTTGAGTAATTCTTGCATGTTCTCCGTTGCTATTTATTGCTTTGGCCGAGTAGTAGGTAGTAACTCCAAGAGGGAACGTTATGCTTGATTGTTGGTTCATGCCCCTCGATGACTAGCTTGAGTGACAGAAACATGAGTCTAGGGGATGTGTTGTTGCCACAAGGGGGAAAACAACGGTGCTTGTACTTGCAGGTGCAAGGATTGTTTACTTTACGCAAAGTTCTTTTAATCCAGTTGTCTGTTGCTTTGAGTTTACACTATGGGTGGGACTCGCAACTTAATACCAGCGAGATGTTCTGGATAGATATCTCAAGGTGGATGATTAGTAGTAGATGCAGATGGATTTCGGTCTACTTGCCTTGGCGTACCGCCCATGCTTTTGAGCCTCTACCTTTCTTACAGCATAGTTAGCATTGGTTTGCGCACATAATCCTGTCAATTGCCCAGCTGTAATTTGTTTACCTCGCTTAGCTGTTTTGTCGTCTTTTGGGAGAGAGACATCACTAGTGAACATCATGGGATCCCGGTCCATATTACCATCACTGATCACACCCGTTATTTACTTCCTGTTCTTATTTCCTAGTTGCAGTCATACCTATCACTATTATCTCTTGCGTTTGATCCTTTGTAAACGACAAGGCCGGAGGGATTGACAACCTCTCTGTACTCGTTGGGAGCAAAGTTATTTGTATCTGTGTGCAGGTCCTGTCAAGCAAAAGTCTCTAGCACTATTGACACCTTCTTGTCGACCCTCGGAGTATCACGGGATTCGATCCTTGGTATCTTTGCCAAGGGAAAATTTGCCGCTATGCTACATCTCAAACCTTCCACTTGGGGTAACCAACGAGGGGCGAGAAGCCATCAAGCAAGTTTTCTGGCGCCGTTGCCGGGGACTCCACTCTTCAAGATAGGGGAGTTGCACGCTATCTTTTATCTTTGCTTTTTAGTCTTGTTAGTTTACCTTTCAGTTTTTGCTTTAGTGTCCTTTATCAAAAATCACAAAAATAGTTATCTTGCTTGCTGCTGCTATGGGTTCCACCAAAAACACTAGGTGGGAGGAGTACACCCCTTATTCCATCACGCCAATCACCACTGTCGGGATCTACAAAAGTAATAAACCTTGTGATTATGTTAGTTTTAATGGAGAGTCATGCCCATGGCATGGTCTTCCAGGAAAAAGGTATGAGCCTCTGTTTAAAGTTGCTCCCACACTTCCCCAAACTTGGGAAGACGTTCAAACTCTTATAATAGAGAGCAATTCAAACAAAGAAGATGACACTACAATTCTGCTCAATAATGATAAAATCGATTTTGATAATTGTAGCCTCTCAGAAGTTGTCACCTTTTTACAAAGAATGTCTAAAGACCCCCACACTAGCACACTTAATCTTGCCTTCACAGAGCATATCACTAATGCTCTTAAGCTAGGGAGGAGAAGCTTAGGGTAGAAGCCTCCATACCTAGAAAGCTAGAAGATGGTTGGGATCCTATGATTAAAATTAAGTTGAATAACTTCTCTTGCTATGCTTTATGTGATGTTGGAGCTAGTACCTCCGTTGTGCCCAAAAGAATGTATGATATGCTTAAATTGAAATATTTTGATCCTTGTTCTTTTGGTGTTCGTCTTGTTGATTCTTCTGTAAAGAAACCTTTGGGGAGGATCGACGATGTTCTTATCGTTGTCAATGGCAATTATGTTCCCGTTGATTTTACTATTATGGATATTGAATGTGAACCTTCATGTCCAATTATTTTGGGACGTCCTTTTCTTCGCACCGTTGGTGCTATCATTGACATGAAAGAGGGGAATATAAAATTCCAATTTCCTCTCAAGAAAGGAATGGAACACTTCCCTAGAAATAAGATTAGTTACCTTTTGAGTCCGTTACACGGGCTAGCTATTCTTTTACTCTTGATAAAACTTGATCCTCTCTTTTTGCATCATGTCTAGCTTAAAGGCATAAAAGAAAGCGCTTTTGGGAGGCAGCCCACAATGAATAAAATTTTATTTTTCTTTTGTTGTGTCTTGATGTTTTTTACTACAGTAGCATCATCATTGTATCTTTTCTTTTCAGCTTTGTGCCAAGTTTAGCCTCTGATTGCAAGAAAGTTCAAAAGTTGTGACGTGCTGTCCAAGAAACAGATTCTGTCCTTGGACAGAAAAATTCGTATAAAATCACCAGTTCATCTTTTTGGTCTGAATTTTTTCGACAGCGTGCTCTATACAATTGGCTTTCGGGCGTTTGTTCTGAGTTTTTTGATTTGAGTTGCAGAACTGCCCCGAAAAAATTATTTACTACCTGCTGGTCTGTTTTTCATAGATTCTGTCCTGTTTTGCCTTTTCTTCGTTTTGCAAACCTTGAGCTTGCTTTTTCTTTGCAAAAACCTTTTGGCAATCTTGAGAAATAGTAGCTCTTCAAGATTATCTTTATTTCCAGCAAGGAAAAGTTATTTTATTATGGGTACTAACCTCGCTAATCAGATTATGATGAGTTATGTATGAAGGGAGTTTTCAAGTGTGCGAGGGAAGATGATAAAAAGATTCAGGAGGGTCAAACGCTCAAGCTTGGGGATGCCCCCGTGCACCCCCCAAGAAATATTCAAGAAGACTCAAGCATCTAAGCTTGGGGATGCCCCCGTGCATCCCCTTCTCCATCAACAATTATCAGTTCGTCTTTTGTTCCACTATATTTTAATCACTTCATGCGTTATGTGCTATGCTTGGAGCGTCTTGCTTTTAGTTTCCTTTTTAGTTTTCTTTAGCTTTGCTTGCTGTTCATAACGAGTTAGAACCCAGCTTTCTTTGTGTGGGAGAGAAACACGCTCCACTTCAACCTAGAACACAACATAGGATTTTCATGCTTATCTTTGCTGTGTATGTTCTTTGTCTTTCCATAGCTACTGTCATGTTTAGCTCTTAGTTTTCATGCCTTTCTTTTTAAAGAGCTTTTGTTTAGTTGGTTGCTGAACTCTCTTGAGTTTTCATGTTTATCTTGTTAAGAGAGTTTGTCTGTTGCACTGAGTTGTGTGTCTTGACTTAAAGTAGGTAACTGAGGTTGCTATTTAATTTTAGTAGTAACTTGCAATAGTTTTGAGGTATTGCCATGAGTACTGTCTGAACTTTTGGTGTCAAGAGCTTTAGCCTATTAGTGATAGATGTCGTATTTTGGGCAATCCGTGTTTATTTTCAAAAACCTACAAAATAGTTGAGAACTTTAGCTACTAAATGGATCACTAATCTTTGGAGCGATCGAATATTAGAGTACACTCACGTACCATGGGTCGAGGATGCGCAAGGGTAACCAAACCCCCATACACACCTCCTCGGGGTACTTGTCTCTTTGTGAACCTCCTAATTAGATTGAGAGTTACCGATAATAAGTGCATGAGTTCTTCGGACTAATGTGAGTATTCGAAGGTTGACACTTCCACCTATCCATATTTTCTAGCCTCTTCGGTACCGTGCATTGCCCTTTCTCACCTCGAGAGTTGGCGCATACATCGCCGGTGCATCCAAATCCTTGGCATGATACGCTCTGTCATCATAAACCTCATTATATCCTTCCTCAAAACAGCCACCATACCTACCTATTAAGGCATTTCCATAGCCTTTCCGAGATACATTGCCATGCAACATCCATCCTCTCATGACTTGATCTTCATGTCATACATGCTTTTTGCTTGATCGATGAGCCGCATGCTAGTTGGGCCTTGCCCTAATCATTGCTACATGACGCGCTGGTATCATTGCATATCCTGCTACACTGGCAGAGGCATACATTTGCATACATCATGATAGTTTCATTTTCTTTATGTTGAGTACTTTTGTAAAGTGTGAAAGATCTTCTATACTTCTTGTAATACATAGAGTGTTGCCCCTAAAGTGAGGGAAAGATCCCAAAGAGGACAAAATCAAAAGATCCCAAAGAGGACAAAATCAAAAGATCCCAAAGAGGACAAATGAGAGATAAATAGAAAGAGCCATTGAGGCCACAAAAAAATAAAAAAAAAGAGAAAAAAGAGAAAAAAGAAATAAAAAGAGAGAAGGGGGCACGCTACTATTTCTTTTGAGAGATCCACACTCGTACTCCATCTTATACCCTGTACTCCATAGAGATTATCATTTATGCATATAGCTATGTGGGGACCTTTACACTATAGAACTTGGCTTGTATATTCCAATGATGAGCCTCCTCAAAAGAGCTCTAGGTCTTCTTGAGCAAGCTAGTTGGATGCACCCCCACTAGTTCCATTGGAGAGCTTACCTTAGCTCATATGTGCATCCGTTGCATGGCAATCCCTACTCCTCACATCATATCTATCATTTGGGTTTCTCTCGCCGATGATTGTCCTCATTGATGTGAGCCTTTCACACCTTTTTTGTCTTCCCCTCTATCATTTTCTCTCTTTGCCATCCTAAGTGTCGACTTTCTTGCTTACGCTCATCCATTGCATGAGTGCTCAAAATATCGAAAGGGAGTGGATCATTTTGACTTGTACCTGGCTGACGGTCTGGGGATGAGTCAAGATAAGATTCCAAAGAAGACCAAGTGTGAAACTTTAGTAGATTAAGTTATCAACAATACAAAAACTATGTTTTACTCTCTCATATATCCCTATCCCCTTTCTTGCACGCAAACACCATTTGGAGACATTCGAGTCACGGACAGCGAGAGCTCTTGCACCTTTATGTTCTGATGTTGCTTGTTACAATGCTAATATAGACTCTTGCTTGTTATGACTTGAATTGGATTACATGCCTTGATTGCTTTACTTAAAAGTTCTTATATGGTTGATAACATGTCACCACAGAAATTATGCTTGTTATCATTTACCTACTCGAGGACGAGCAGGAATTAAGCTTGGGGATGTTGATACGTACAAAACGTATCTATAATTTCTGCTTGCTCCATGCCTCTTTTGTGTGATATTGCTATGATATTTATGCACTTCCATACACTTTTGATCATATTTGGACCAACCTATTAACTCAGTGCACCTTAGTGCCAGTTTCTGTTTTCTGTTGTTTTTGTATTTCAGGTTTTCCCATTACTTAAATTGCCAGAAAAATTCCGGGAAAATATATAAAAAATCAGCACTCCAGAAGCTTCCACGCGCCAGAAGTGGGGCCAGAGGGGAACCAGGGGCAGCCCAGGCGGCCTACCCACGCGGCCCCCCTCCTAGCCGCGCCGGGGGGCGCCTGGGCCCCCCTCTCCGCCTCTAGTGACCCCCTTTGGCATATATTTACCTCGCGTCCCGAAACCCTCGAGGACGGAACCCTTTTTCGCGATCTCATCTCTGTTCCGCCGCCGCCGCGCTTCCAAGATCGGGAGCACCAGGAGAACTCTTCCCGGCACCCTGCCGGAGTGGAGAACCACCACCGGGAGCTTCTCCACCACCATGGACGCTTTCCGGATGAGTTGTGAGTAGTCTCCCTTGGACCATGGGTCCATGACCAGTAGCTATGTGATGTTCTCCTCCCCTCTTTGTTCTTCACCGATTAGACCTCGTGAGCTGCCCTACATGATCGAGGCACATATGTAATCTTTACGCTGTTGCTATGCTGAGTTTGCTGGGATCCGATGGATTATGAGATTATGTTCAGATTGTGTGTGAGTAATATATTTGATTCACATCTTTTATATTTATGTTCTTGAGTAATTCTTGCATGTTCTCCGTTGCTATTTATTGCTTTGGCCGAGTAGTAGGTAGTAACTCCAAGAGGGAACGTTATGCTTGATTGTGGGTTCATGCCCCTCGATGACTAGCTTGAGTGACAGAAACATGAGTCTAGGGGATGTGCTGTTGCCACAAGGGGGAAAACAACGGTGCTTGTACTTGCGGGTGCAAGGATTGTTTACTTTACGCAAAGTTCTTTTAATGCAGTTGTCTGTTGCTTTGAGTTTACACTATGGGTAGGACTTGCAACTTAATACCAGCGAGATGTTCTGGATAGATATCTCAAGGTGGATAGTTGATGCAGATGGATTTCGGTCTACTTGCCTTGGCGTACTGCCCATGCTTTTGAGCCTCTACCTTTCTTACAGCATAGTTAGCATTGGTTTGCGCACATAATCCTGTCAATTGCCCAGCTGTAATTTGTTTACCTCGCTTAGCTGTTTTATCATCTTTTGGGAGAGAGACATCACTAGTGAACATCATGGGACCCCGGTCCATATTACCATCCTTGATCACACCCGTTATTTACTTCCTGTTCTTATTTCCTAGTTGCAGTCATACCTATCACTATTATCTCTTGCGTTTGATCCTTTGTAAACGACAAGGCCGGAGGGATTGACAACCTCTCTGTACTCGTTGGGAGCAAAGTTATTTGTATCTGTGTGCAGGTCCTGTCAAGCAAAAGTCTCTGGCGCTATTGACACCTTCTTGTCGACCCTCGGAGTCTCACGGGATTCGATCCTTGGTATCTTTGCCAAGGGAAAATTTGCCGCTACGCTACATCTCAAACCTTCCACTTGGGGTAACCAACGAGGGGAGAGAAGCCATCAGGGATGACCGAGGCACCCGAAGTAAATCTTCAAGGAGACTCAAGTGTCTAAGCATGGGGATGCCCCGGAAGGCATCCTATCTTTCTTCAACAAGTATCGGTATGTTTTGTTTTTTGTTCTGTTCACATGATATGCGTAAATTCTTGGAGCATCTTTTCTGTTTATTTTTCTCTTTTATTTCATGCACTATGATGGTATGAGATGGTCATTGGTTGATTTATAGAATGCTCATTGCACTTCATATAAATCCTTTGAGTATGGCTTTATAGAATGCTTCATGTGCTTCACTTATACCATTTGAAGCTTGGATTGCCCGATTCTCTACATGTAGGAAATTCTAATTTGTAGAATGCTCTTTTGCTTCACTTATATTTGTTAGAGCAAGATATTTTTTAGAAAGAATTAAACTCTCTTGCTTCACTTATATCTATTTAGAGAATCAATGGGAAATGGTCATTCACATGGTTAGTCATAAAATCCTACATAAAACTTGTGGATCACTGAATATGATATGTTTGATTCATTGCAATAGTTTTGCGATATAGAGATGAAAATATGTGGGAAGTACTAGTGGATAATGGTGTTTAGTAGTAATATTGGTGTTAAGGTTTGTGATTCCCGAAGCATGCACGTATAGTTTCCCGTTATGCCAGGTAGTTGGAGCACAATTTATCCTTGATTGTCTATCTTTGCGTGAAGGTCGGGGGCGCGCGATGGTTAACCCCTACCAACACCCCCCTAGGAGCATGCGTAGTAGTACTTTGCTTCGAGGCATAATAAACTTTTGTAATAAGTATGTAAGTTATGTATGACTAATGTGAGTCCACGGATTATACACACTCTAACATTTCCGCAATTTTTTAGCCTCTTCGGTACCATGCATTGCCCTTTCTCACCTCAAGATGTGGTGCAAACTTCGCTGGTGCATCGAAACCCCGTGATATGATACACTATATCACACATAAACCTTATTATATCTTCCTCAGAACAGCCACCATACCTACCTATTATGTCATTTCCATAGCCATTCCGAGATATATTGATATGCAACTTCCATCATCATATACATGACTTCAGCATTCATTTTCATATAGCTTTGCATGGTCGTAAGATAGGTAGAATGATATTTTCATGGCTTGTCCGTTTTTTGATATCTTTGCTATGCTAGATCATTACACATCCTAGTACACCACCAGAGGCATTCATAGAGAGTCATACTTTGTTCTAGGTATTGAGTTGTAATTTCTTGAGTTGTAAGTAAATAGAAGTGTGATGATCATCATTATTCATTATTAGAGCATGTCCCAATGAGGAAAGGATGATGGAGACTATGATTCCCCCCACAAGTCGGGATGAGACTCTGGAAAAAAATAAAAAGTAAAAAAAGGAAAGAAAAAAGTGAGGCCAAAAAGAGCCCAAAGAAAAAACAAGAGAAAAGAGAGAAGGGGCATTGCAACTATCCTTTACCACGCTCATGCTTCAAAGTAGCACCATGTTTTTCACATAGAGAGTCTCATATGCTTTTACTTTCATATACTAGTGGGAATTTTTCGTTATAGAACTTGGCTTGTATATTTCGATGATTGGCTTCCTCAAAAGCCCAAGGTCTTCGAGCAAGCAAGTTGGATGCACACCCACTTAGTTTCCAGTCTGAGCTTTCATACACTTATAGCTGTTAATGCATCTGTTGAATGGCAATCCCTAATCCTCGCATTGACATAAATTTGGCATCTCCATTGCCCATTTATTAGCCACATCGATGTGAGACTAGGGCTGGAAGAAAACTCGAAGCTCGCGAGCTAAACAAGTAGCTCGTGACTCGGCTTGAATCGACTTGGACTCGAAGAATAACGAGTTGAGCCGAGATTTAGCTTAAGATTGTTTATAGACCAAGTTAAATGAGCCAATCTGACGAGTACTCGGGTAACTCGTTAGGCTCGGTACAAAAGATCATCCACTCCCAATCCAAAAAAATATCAGCCACTCAGCACCCTACGTCCTAGACGCACAATACAAGGCTTAGTTGTTGAAGGCCCAGCCACCCAGGAGACATGAGTTACAATGAAATTACAATTGTTTAGTGATGTGTATGTTTAATATATACATAATCGTTTTTATAATGTTTGAGGGTTTTATTACATATCTTTAACGAGCTTAACAAGCTAAACGAGCCACCTCGCGAGTTATACGAGTCGAGGCAATCTTGGGTTTGAGCTTGTTATAGTAACGAGTCGAGTCGAGCTAGCTCGTTAACAAAATGAGCTCTAGCGAGTCGAGCCGAGCTGGCTCGACTCGGCTCGGATTCGAGCCCTATGTGAGAATATCTTCCTTTGTCTTCTCTATATTAATGTCTACCACCGCATTCTATTCCACCCATACTGCTATATGCATGGCTTGCGCTCATGTATTGCTGAGAGTTGAAAATGCTGAAGCGCGTTAAAAAGTATGAACCAATTGCTTGACTAACACCGGGGTAGTGCATGATTTATACTTTGTATTAAGAAGATGGAGGATGACAAGGCTATATGATTTTGTAGGGATAGCGTTCTTTAGCCTTGATATTTTGAAAGACATGATTGTTTGTTGGGATGCCTGAGTATTAATGTCTTTATGTCAAATTATAGACTGTTGCTTTGAAACACTCCTATCTTAATATTCATGCCATGGTTAGATTATATGATCAAGATTATGCTAGGTAGCATTCCACATCAAAAATTATCTTCTCTATCATTTACCTACTCGACGAGGAGCAAAAATTAAGCTTGGGGATGCCGATACGTCTCCATTGTATCTATATTTTTTTATTGTTCCATGCCAATATTATACAACATTTATACATTTTTGGCTACATTTTATATGATTTATTGGACTAACATATTGTTCCAGTGCCCAGTCTAGTTCCAATTTTTTGCATGTTTTTCGTTTTGCAGAATATCCATATCAAACAAAGTCCAACCGCGATAAAAATTTACGAAGAATTATTTCAGAATATATGTGGTTTTTGGGAGGTGGAATCAATGCAAACGGAGGCACTAAACATCCTCTAGATAGCAGGGCACGGCCCATACCCTCGGCACGTGGTGGTGCCTCGTGGGCACCCTGTGACTCGGTTGGGGCTCTTCTTCGGTCGCAAGAAAGATAATTTATGGAAGAAAAAACGTGTAAAAACTTAAGAGTGGTCGGAGTTACGGATCTCTGGAAATTTAAGAAACGGCAACGGACCAGATCTGGGGGTCGTGAAACAGAAGAGAAACAAATCGAATCTTGGAGGGGCTCTCTCCCCTTTGCCGCCATGGTGGCCATGGACCAGAGGGGAAACCCTCCTCCCAAGGTCAAGGAAGAAGAAGAAGGAGGGAGCCTCTCTCTCTCTCTCTCTCTCTCTCTCTCTCTCTCTCTCTCATGGTGGCGTCGGAGTGCCATCGGGGCAAGGATCGTGACGTCGATCTACATCAACAATCTTGCTACCGTCAACAACAACTTTCTCCCCATCTATACATCAGTGTAAGCTCTCTATTCCCGCTGTAATTCTGTACTTAAACATGATGCTCAACACTATATATTATTATCCCATGATATGTGGTTATCCAATGATGTTTGAGTAGATCTGTTTTGTCCTATGTGCTAATCCACGATCATGGTTGGTATGAGTTGTATATTTTATTATGGTGCTATCCTATGGTGCCCTTCATTTCACGTGAACGTGAGGGATCCCCGTTGTAGGGTGTTGCAATATGTTCATGATTCCCTTATGTGGGTGCCAAGAGTGACAGAAACTTACACCCGAATAAGGGGGTGGTTGCGTAAGGGAGTAAAGAGGACTTGATACTTAAGGCTATGGTTGGGTTTTACCTTTATGATCTTTAGTAGTTGAGGATGCTTGCTAGAGTTCCAATCATAAGTGCATATGATCTAAGTACGGAAAGTATGTTAGATCATGCATCTCCCTCATATAAAATTGCAATAATGATTGTTGGTCTAGTTCTCGATTGCCTAGGGACAAATCTTTCTCTTGTGTTACAAAAAGCTTTCTACTACACTACTAAGTTTGTTATCATGTAATTTATTTCTAGTTTTATTCTCGCTAAGTACTTCTAGTTTTATTCTTGTTCTAGATAAAGCAAATGTTAAGTGTGTGTAGAGTTGTATCGGTGGTCGATAGAACTTGTGGGAATATTTGTTCTACTTTTAGCTCCTCATTGGGATTCGACACTCTTACTTATCGAAAAAGGCTACAAATGATCCCCTGCACTTTGGGGTTATCATCGGCCTTAAGAAGCCTAGCAAAACAAAATATCTAGATCGAAAAGGCGTAGGCCTCCTGCCTGGGAGCCTCCTAACTACTCCCGGTCGTTGGTGGTCTCCACGTAGTAGTAAGCTCCGTAGGGGTAGTAATAGTCGTCGACGGGATCAACTGGTTCCTGGGCTCCGTCATCTGGTCCCGTCAATCGAGTAAACGGGAAAAGGTAGCAAAGCAACCTTGAGTACTCATTAGAAGTACTCGCAAGACTTACATCACATATATGATAAGTATGCATCGGTATCAATGGGAAGAGGTTGTATCTGTGCCATATACTACATGATTGTCGGAAAAAGGGGAAGGCCTAGCCTATTGAAGACTGGCATCTTGCAGCAACAGAATAGAGTAGACACTACTAGGGAAAAGCTTATACACAGAGACTTATCGATAGCGCTTGTGAAAAAATAGCGCTACTGCTAAGTAACAGCAGCGCGTGACGACGCATAACGCTACTGCTACCCAAATAGCAGTAGTGCTTTCCCCATAAAATGCGCTACTACTATGATTGTTCTAACCATTGCTGTCAGGATTGGTATAGTAGTAGTGCCCTTCTACAAACTGCGCTACTGCTAACAAAATAGTAGCACCGTGTTTTATGGCGACAGTGCTGCAACTAACAAAAGGAAAATAAAATAAAATAAAATAAGGAAAGGAAAAAAGAAAAGAAAAGGAAAATTAAAGAAAAAGAAAGAAATGAATGCAATAGCAGCAGCGCGTTTTGTTGAATGTGATATAGCTACTTTAGCTATAGCGCGTTTTCACTGACAAGCGCTATAGCTAACTTATCTATAGCAGCAGCACAGTCTTCCAAAAAGCGCTATACTTAAGTAGCTATAGCGCTTGTTGGGTAAAAGCGCTACTACTAAGTTTGATTTGCCCCTGCGCGGGCGTCCCTCCTTCCCGCAATTCCCCATTCTTCCCGCGTCCCCCAACCTCTCCCTCGCGGCCCCTGCTCTCTCGCCGCCCGTGGCCCTGCCTCAGTCGCTGTCACCGAAGCCGCACGCCATCACCACCAACGGAGCCGCGCGCCCCCGGAGCCACCCTAGTTCGCTCCTCGCCGCCCCTACTCCCTCGTCGCCCTTACCTCCTTCGCCGTCACCGGAGCCGCGCGGCCCCGGAGCCACCCTGGTCCGCTCCTCGCCGCCCTGCCTCCCTCGACGCCCCTGCCTCCCTCAACACCCTCCTCTCTAGGTTAATTAACTTAGGTGAATTTAGTTATCAACCATAGGAATTAGCTAGATTAAGTACGTTAACTAGGTAGGTTAATTTGGTTAACTAACTAGGTTAACTAGCTAGGTTCATTAGGTTCATTAGGTTAACTAGCTAGGTAAACTAGGTTGGCTAGGTTAGAGAAAAAAATAGTTTATAGCAAATATTTAGTTAGGGCACTAGGGTTTATAGCAAAAAAATAGTTAGGGCAGTATGGTTTAATTATGGTTTTCGTTTTCGTAGTTGTTTTTTTAGAAGAAGAAAATGAACAAAATGTTGCAGCATTGCTGCTAGTGTACTAGGTTCTTAATTTTTACTGAATTTTTTATTATGACAGAAATTTAGCACATAATTTGAATTGAGTTCTAGGGTTCATAATTTTAAATTTGTGTAGATTTTCTTGAAGTTTCAAACACTAGGAGATGCAAATTTTGATGGGGTCATGTTATATGCAAATTCCTCAATAGTGTTTGCTCGTGTTTATATACTGTTGTAGTTGCTCATGTACATGTTCTTAAGTGGTCCTGTTATATGCAACATTAAAGTGGTTCGATTGTGCCCAAGTGGCCTTTTGTTGTTTCTAGGGAATGAAGCCGAGTGGCCTAGGTTTTGCCGGAATGTTGATTCATTTCCGTTTCGGCAAATTTTAGGTGCTCGATTTGTTCACTTTTTAGCAAAGGTCATCTATTAAAAGTAAAAATGACATAAAAAGGCCTATGTTTTGCAGGAACCTTGATTCATTCCCGGTGCGGGAAATCCCGGGCACTCGATTTGTCCACCTTTTAGCAAAGGTCATGCCGAATTTTTCCGTGAATTTCGGCATGACTTGTGCTACAAACTAGGACATATCGAGTGCCCGGGATTTCCCGCACTGGGAATGAATCAAGGTTCCTGCAAAACATAGGCCTTTTTTATATCTTTTTAAATTTTAATAGGTTTATAATTAATTGTTTAGATTTAATCGTACGAAACATGGCAAGCAACAATGAAGGGCAAGGTTGGTGATTGCAACGTCTATGAGGCGGCAGACGCTTATTTGAACCTTCTCGACGAACAACGGTTGTTGCAGGGCCCACCTGTCACATTCGAGACTGAGACCGACATCGAGACCGGCGCCGAGACTAGAGCTGAGACCCAAACCGGCTCCGAGACTGGTGAAGATGGTATAGAACCCAAACCAGCTCATCACTACTAGACTGGTGGTCACAGAGGTGGACTCCGGCAATTTTGCGCCAACACATCCTAAGGAAGCGTGCGCGTGCTACGGCAATCAAATAGGCTGCATCCTACGGACAAACGCCACCATCAACGATGCGAAACTAAAGAAGATACGAAATATGACACACTCTCTCCTAATGAAGCTGCACCAGGTATTCTTGTTCCCGAGTCGGGATGAAATCAAATATATTGATCCAGATAAAGACCCGGCAATGAAGAAGATAAACAGACGTGCCATGGGCAAGTTTAGCGACGTGTTGTTCACCTAGAAAGTAAGGGTGAAAGCAAGGATCGTCGACAAAAAGGAACCCTACTCCGAGATTGTAAAGGATAATCTGACAATTACGAAAGCAGATTGAAATATTCAAGGCGGCTTGCTGATGGCTTCTCGCCCCTCGTTGGTTACCCCAAGTGGAAGGTTTGAGACGTAGCGTAGCGGCAAATTTTCCCTTGGCAAAGATACCAAGGATCGAATCCCGTGAGACTCCGAGGGTCGACAAGAAGGTGTCAATAGCGCCAGAAAATTTCGCTTGACAGGACCTGCACACAGATATAAATAACTTTGCTCCCAACGAGTACAGAGAGGTTGTCAATCCCTCCGGCCTTGTCGTTTACAAAGGAACAAACGCAAGAGATAATAGTGATAGGTATGACTACAACTAGGAAATAAGAACAGTAAGTAAATAACGGGTGTGATCAGTGATGGTAATATGGACCGGGGTCCCATGATGTTCACTAGTGATGTCTCTCTCCCAAAAGACGATAAAACAGCTAAGCGAGGTAAACAAATTACAGCTGGGCAATTGACAGGATTATGTGCGCAAACCAATGCTAACTATGTTGTAAGAAAGGTAGAGGCTCAAAAGCATGGGCGGTACGCCAAGGCAAGTAGACCAAAATCCATCTGCATCTACTACTAATCATCCACCTTGAGATATCTATCCAGAACATCTCGCTGGTATTAAGTTGCGAGTCCCACCCATAGTGTAAACTCAAAGCAACAGACAACTGCATTAAAAGAACTTTGCGTAAAGTAAACAATCCTTGCACCCGCAAGTACAAGCACCATTGTTTTCCCCCTTGTGGCAATAGCACATTCCCTAGACTCATGTTTCTGTCACTCAAGCTAGTCACCGAGGGGCATGAACCCACAATCAAGCATAACGTTCCCTCTTGGAGTTACTACCTACTACTCGGCCAAAGCAATAAATAGCAACGGAGAACATGCAAGAATTACTCAAGAACATAAATATAAAAGAGGTGAATCAAATATATTACTCACACACAATCTGAACATAATCTCATAATCCATCGGATCCCAGCAAACTCAGCAGAGCAACAGCATAAAGATTACATATGTGCCTCGATCATGTAGGGCAGCTCACGAGGTCTAATCGATGAAGAACAAAGAGGGGAGGAGAACATCACATAGCTACTGGTCATGGACCCATGGTCCAAGGAAGACTACTCACAACTCATCCGGGAAGCGTCCATGGTGGTGGAGAAGCTCCCGGTGGTGGTTCTCCCCTCCGGCAGGGTGCCGGGAAGAGTTCTCCTGGTGCTCCCGATCTTGGAAGCGAGGCGGCGGCGGAACAGAGATGAGATTGCGAAAAAGGGTTCCGTCCTCGAGGGTTTCGGGACGCGAGGTAAATATATGCCAAAGTGGGTCACCAGAGGCGGAGAGGGGGGCCCAGGCGCCCCCCCCCCCGGCGCGGCCAGGAGGGGGGCCGTGTGGGTAGGCCGCCTGGGCTGCCCCTGGCTCCCCTCTGGACCCACTTCTGGCGCGTGGAAGCTTCTGGAGCGCTGATTTTTTATATATTTTCCCGGAATTTTTCTGGCAATTTAAGTAATGGGAAAACCTGAAATACAAAAACAGCAGAAAACAGAAACTGGCACTGGGGTGCACTGAGTTAATAGGTTAGTCCAAATATGATCAAAAGTGTATGGAAGTGCATAAATATCATAGCAATATCACACAAAAGAAGCATGGAGCAAGCAGAAATTATAGATACGTTTTGGACGTATCAACATCCCCAAGCTTAATTCCTGCCCGTCCTCGAGTAGGTAAATGATAACAAGCATAATTTCTGTGGTGACATGCTATCAACCATATAAGAACTTTTAAGTAAAGTAATCAAGGCATGTAATCCAATTCAAGTCATAACAAGCAAGAGTCTATATTAGCATTGTAACAAGTAACATAAGAACATAAAGGTGCAAGAGCTCTCGCTGTCCGTGACTCGAATGTCTCCAAATGGTGTTTGCGTGCAAGAAAGGGGATAGGGATATATGAGAGAGTAAAACATAGTTTTTGTATTGTTGAGAACTTAATCTACTAAAGTTTCACACTTGGTCTTCTTTGGAATCTTATCTTGACACATCCCCAGACCGTCAGCCAGGTACAAGTCAAAATGATCCACTCCCTTTCGATATTTTGAGCACTCATGCAATGGATGAGCGTAAGCAAGAAAGTCGACACTTAGGATGGCAAAGAGATAAGGATGATAGAGGGGGAAGACAAAAAAAGGTGTGAAAGGCTCACATCAATGAGGACAATCATCGGCGAGAGAAAGCCAAATGATAGAAATGATGCGAGGAGTAGGGATTGCCATGCAACGGATGCACATATGAGCTAAGGTAAGCTCTCCAATGGAACTAGTGGGGGTGAATCCAACTTGCTTGCTGAAGAAGACCTAGAGCTCTTTTGAGGAGGTTCATCATTGGAATATACAAGCCAAGTTCTATAGTGTAAAGGTCCCCACATAGCTATATGCATAAATGATAATCTCTATGGAGTACAAGGTATAAGATGGAGTACGAGTGTGGCTCTCTCAAAAGAAATAGTAGTGTGCCCCTTCTCTCTTTTTATTTCTTTTTTCTCTTTTTTCTCTTTTTTTTATTTTTTTGTGGCCTCAATGGCTCTTTCTATTTATCTCTCATTTGTCCTCTTTGGGATCTTTTGATTTTGTCCTCTTTGGGATCTTTTGATTTGTCCTCTCTGGGATCTTTCACTCACTTTAGGGGCAACACTCTATGTATTACAAAAAGTATAGAAGATCTTTCACACTTCACAAAAGTACTCAACATAAAGAAAATGAAACTATCATGATGTATGCAAATGTATGCCTCTGCCAGTGTAGCAGGATATGCAATGATACTAGCCCGTCATGTAGCAATGATTAGGGCAAGGCCCAACTAGCATGCGGCTCATCGATCAAGCAAAAAGCATGTATGACATGAAGATCAAGTCATGAGACGATGGATGTTGCATGGCAATGTATCTCGGAAAGTCTATGGAAATGCCTTAATAGGTAGGTATGGTGGCTGTTTTGAGGAAGGACATAATGAGGTTTATGATGACAGAGCGTATCATGCCAAGGATTTGGATGCACCGGCGAAGTATGCGCCAACTCTCGAGGTGAGAAAGGGCAATGCACGGTACCGAAGAGTCTAGAAAAATATGGATAGGCGGAAGTGTCAACCTTCGAATACTCACATTAGTCCGAAGAACTCATGCACTTATTATCGGTAACTCTCAATCTAATTAGGAGGTTCACAAAGAGAAAAGTACCCCGAGGAGGTGTGTATGGGGGTTTGGTTATCCTTGCGCATCCTCGACCCATGGTACGTGAGTGTACTCTAATATTCGATCCCTCCAAAGATTAGTGATCCATTTAGTAGCTAAAGTTCTCAACTATTTTGTAGGTTTTTGAAAATAAACACGGATTGCCCAAAATACGACATCTATCACTAATAGGCTAAAGCTCTTGACACCAAAAGTTCAGACATTACTCATGGCAATACCTCAAAACTATTGCAAGTTACTACTAAAATTAAATAGCAACCTCAATTACCTACTTTAAGTCAAGACACACAACTCAGTGCAACAGACAAACTCTCTTAACAAGATAAACATGAAAACTCAAGAGAGTTCAGCAACCAACTAAACAAAAGCTCTTTAAAAAGAAAAGCATGAAAACTAAGAGCTAATCATGACAGTAGCTATGGAAAGACAAAGAACATACACAGCAAAGATAAGCATGAAAATCCTATGTTGTGTTCTAGGTTGAAGTGGAGCGTGTTTCTCTCCCACACAAAGAAAGCTGGGTTCTAACTTGTTATGAACAGCAAGCAAAGCTAAAGAAAACTAAAAAGGAAACTAAAACCAAGACGCTCCAAGCATAGCACATAACGCATGAAGTGATTAAAATATAGTGGAACGAAAGACGAACTGATAATTGTTGATGGAGAAGGGGATGCACGGGGGCATCCCCAAGCTTAGATGCTTGAGTCTTCTTGAATATTTCTTGGGGGTGCACGGGGGCATCCCCAAGCTTGAGCGTTTGACCCTCCTGAATCTTTTTATCATCTTCCCTCGCACACTTGAAAACTCCCTTCATACATAACTCATCATAATCTAATTAGCGAGGTTAGTACCCATAATAAAATAATTTTTCCTTGCTAGAAATAAAGATAATCTTGAAGAGCTACTGTTTCTCAAGATTTCCAAAAGGTTTTTGCAAAGAAAAAGCAAGCTAAAGGTTTGCAAAATGAAGAAAAGGCAAAACAGGACAGAATCTGTGAAAAACTGACCAGCAGGTAGTAAATAATTTTTTCGGGGCACTTTTGCAACTCGAATCAAAAAAATCAGAACAGACGCCCGAAATCCAATTGTATAGGGCACGCTGTCGAAAAAATTCAGACCAAAAAGATGATCTGGTGATTTTATACGAATTTTTCTGTCCAAGGACAGAATCTGTTTCCTGGACAGCACGTCACAACTTTTGAACTTTCTTGCAATCAGAGGCTAAACTTGGCACAAAGCTGAAAAGAAAAGATACAATGATGATGCTACTGTAGTAACAAACATCAAGACACAACAAAAGCAAAGTAAAATTTTATTCATTGTGGGCTGCCTCCCAAAAGCGCTTTCTTTTATGCCTTTAAGCTAGGCATGATGCAAAAAGAAAAGGATCAAGTTTTATCAAGAGTAAAAGAATAGCTAGCCCGTATAACGGACTCAAAAGGTAACTTAATCTTCTTTCTAGGGAAGTGTTCCATTCCTTTCTTGAGAGGGAATTGGAATCTTATATTCCCCTCTTTCATGTCAATGATAGCACCAACGGTGCGAAGAAAAGGACGTCCCAAAATAATTGGACAAGAAGGTTCACATTCAATATCCATAATAGTAAAATCAACGGGAACATAATTGTCATTGACAATGATAAGAACATCGTCGATCCTCCCCAAAGGTTTCTTTATGGAAGAATCAACAAGACGAACACCAAAAGAACAAGGATCAAAAGATTTCAATTTAAGCATATCATATATTCTTCTGGGCATAACGGAAGTACTAGCTCCAACATCACATAAAGCATAGCAAGAGAAGTTATTCAACTTAATTTTAATCATAGGATCCCAACCATCTTCTAGCTTTCTAGGTATGGAGGCTTCTACCCTAAGCTTCTCCTCCCTAGCTTTGATGAGAGCATTAGTGATATGCGCCGTGAAGGCAAGATTAAGCGTGCTAGTGTGGGGATCTCTAGACATCTTGTGAAGAAAATCAATAACTTAAGAAAGGGTGCAATTATCAAAATCAAGGTCACTACTATCACGTAAAGTGGTAGTGGTGTCCTTTAGGCTCACTTGTTTGGTAGCTTCTATGGTCATAGGAGTTTCTACGGTTGAGGTCATAGCATCACCATTAATAGGTCCAATGAGACCAGGAGTGCATTGGGTGCTAAGAGTTTGGATATCCTCAACAACTTGGATAGTAGCAACAGTGTGGTGGGTAGGAAGGCTCTTAATTCTATCTTCTTCCTCCTTTTCTCTAGCCCATCTCTCTTTAAGTTTAGCCATCATCCTAATGTTCTCATTAATTTGCACTTGAATAGCATTCATAGGAGTGGTCTTCCTCTCCTCAAGAAGGGAAGTTCTAATTTTAAGCAACTCTACCTCATGGGCTAAATTGTCTACCTTCGAAGAGAGATTATCTAGTTTGGCTAATTTTTCTTCTACATTATTATTGAAGGCTTTTTGGGTAGTGATGAAGTCTTTAAGCATAGTCTCTAGTTCAGAAGTGGAGTTCTTGGTGCTAGGATAAGCATTGTTGTTCCCATAGGAATTAGAGGGGAACGGTCTAGGCTTGCTACCAAAATTACTCCTATAAGCATTGTTATTGAAATTGTTTCTAGAGATAAAGTTCACATCTACTTGATCTTGAGCAATCAAAGAATTTAAAGGAACATCACGAGGATCAATAGAAGATTGCTTGGAAAGTAGAGACATGATCAAGTCAACTTTTTCATTTAGGGAGGAAATCTCCTCGACAGAGTTTACCTTCCTACCTGTTAGAGCGCGTTCGGTGTGCCATTGGGAATAATTGGTCATCATCTCATCGAGAAGCTTCGTGGCAGCACCAAGTGTAGTTGACATAAAGGTTCCTCCCGCGGCCGAATCCAACAAGTTCCGCGAGGTAAAGTTAAGGCCTGCATAAAAAGTTTGGATAACCATCCAAGTAGTCAAACCATGAGTAGGGCAGTTCTTGACAAGAGATTTCATGCGTTCCCAAGCTTGGGCAACGTGTTCATTATCCAATTGTTTAAAATTCATTATGGTACTCCTTAGTTGGATAATTTTAGCAGGGGGATAATACTTCCCAATAAAGGCATCCTTGCACTTGTCCCAAGAATCTATGCTATTCCTAGGCAAGGATTGAAACCAGATTTTAGCTCCTCCTCTCAAGGAGAAAGGAAAAAGCTTAAGCTTAACAATATCACTATCTACTTCTCGGTACTTTTGCATATCACAGAGTTCAACAAAATTATTTAAGTGCAAAGCAGCATCATCTCCAGCACCGGAGAATTGATCTTTCATAACTAGGTTCAGTAAAGCAGGTTTAATTTCATAAGAAGGTGCTGAAGTGGCAGGTGTAGTAATAGGCGTGCAGATAAAGTCATCGTTGTTATGACTGGTGAAGTCACACAACTTAGTGTTCTCGGTGGAACCCATAGCAGCAGCAAGCAAGATAACTATTTTTGTGGTTTTTGATAAAGGAAACTAAAGCAAACTGAAAGGTAAACTAACAAGACTAAAAAGCAAAGATAAAAGATAGCGTGCAACTCCCCTATCTTGAAGAGTGGAGTCCCCGGCAACGGCGCCAGAAAACTTGCTTGATGGCTTCTCGCCCCTCGTTGGTTACCCCAAGTGGAAGGTTTGAGATGTAGCGTAGCGGCAAATTTTCCCTTGGCAAAGATACCAAGGATCGAATCCCGTGAGACTCCGAGGGTCGACAAGAAGGTGTCAATAGCGCCAGAAACTTTTGCTTGACAGGACCTGCACACAGATACAAATAACTTTGCTCCCAACACTACTAGAAAAAAGGCTATAGGTAATATCACTATTAGTGGCGCACCAGAGATGTGGTGCGCCACTACTATATAGCAGTGGCGCACCACAAACAGGTGCTCCACTAATAGTGACATTACTAGTGGCGCACCAGGTGTGGGGTGCGCCACTACTATGTTTTTGAACAGTAACCAGCCATGCCCAGGCTTACCAGTGGCGCACCAGGGCAAGGTGCGCCACTACTATTTTTGATAGTAGTGGCGCACCTTGCCCTGGTGCGCCACTGGTAAGGCTGGGCACAATGGTTTTATCACTCCATTTGCATTTTCCTATTCTTTTATCTCAAATCTTAAATTATCACAATGATTCAAATCTTAAATCTAAACACATAAGCCCACGTATATTGTCCTAAAAGATGTACATATATTTAATAGGAAATATTCAAATACATTAAAATGTATGTTGTTTAACAATATTTACATTCAAATGTATGTTGTTTAACAATATTTACATTCAAATACATTCAAATATTCAAATACATTCAAATATATTTAATAGAAAACTAAAAAAGAACTGACAAAAACAGTAAAGAAAAAACACAGAAAAAGGTAAAAAAATGTTTAAAGACCGGACTAGTGCAACCAATAGACATATATACATCAAAAACATTTTTTTAAAAGATTGAAAAAATGGGGCCGCCAGGATTCGAACCCTGGCTGGCTGGGTTATGCATCAAGGGTCCAACCACTAGGCCATGGCAGTAGTTCTGTCCATAACACAGACGCGGACAGTTTTAACCTATTACTACGAGTTTATGGCGCACCTGCGAGGGGTGCGCCATTGTTAGCGCTGCCCCACCCGACTCATTTCTTCTTCTTCTTCAAAGAAAAAAAAAACTCATTTCACTCTTGCTTCCGCGTGCTAGCTGTTCCCAAATCCCACCAGCGCCGCCACAAGCCGCCGGTCGCCGGTCGCCGCTCCCCCGGATCCCGCCGTCGGCGCCCTCTCGCCTCCTCCGTAGTGCACGCATCCTCCGACGCCGCCCCCTCGCTTCCTCCGTAGTGCACGCATCCTCCGCCGGACGCCGCCCCACCTCCCCCGTGGCGCAGAGCATCCAGGCGGGACGCCGACGCCCTCCCTCTTCCTCGACGCTCATGTCCTCGCCACCGCCCTCCTAGACGCCCCCTCCTCGCCAACGACCCGAATCGGCCTCCTCTCCAACGCTGGCCCCCGCGGATCTGCATCTGCCTCGTCGCCGGACGGTGAGCTCCTCTTCTACTCTCGTGCGTGCGCTAGCTGCCGCCGCTTGAGGTACTGGTGTTGTGCTGCCGCTACTGTTGTGCCATGGATGGGTGATTGTGCTGATGCATTTATAGCCAGCTTTTGCCTGCTTGCTTTCCTTTCTTTAGAGGAGAAGAACTGCAGCAGTCACTTTTAGGCCAAATCATATTTTTCCTACTAGTAGTGTTCTTCTTTCAGTTCCTTCGAAATGTATAAATGGATGTGTTTGTTTACGTGTTGTGTGATTGATAGTACTCTGAAGCCAATGCTGCATTTTCTAATCTGCATTCCTCTACTGAATTTAGCACCATGCCTTGTTTTCAATTAATTGACTATTGTAAGAAAGAACTGATTTTGAGAAATGAACAGAGCCCGGATGGGGACATCATAGACTGCGTGCCCATCTCCAGCCAGCCTGCCTTCGACCACCCTTTGCTCAAGAACCATACTATCCAGGTTCCTCTCTCTCCAGCACCACTACTGCCCTTTTTTACAGTTGGGCTACACCACACATTATGATACTCATTGGTGCTGCACTTTTCAATTTGTGGCTACACCACTGATGCATTTATAGCTAGTGGCTGCTGTTCTCGGAAATTTGTCAATTTTTCAATTGAAGCATGTGTACACAGTGGGCATTTATTTTCCCCGAATAGACAGCCGGCATTTTACTTGGCAATTGATATTTGTGGAGATAGTGTGCATTACTCTGTTGTTTGTAGATAGTGCTTACTGGAATTTTTGTGGTCTGATACACTAGTACATGAACAACCTGGAATTTTTGTGTGCATTACTCTGTGGTCTGATACAATAGACAGCCGGCATTTTACTTGGCAATTTCTCTGTTTCACCCAGGACAACCTGAAATCAGTAATCAGAACATGCAAGTAAATCCATTAGCTTAAGGATTGACCACTGGTTAAGCTTAAGAGAATAGTAGACACAAAGGCAATGAGGGGCATGGCTAAACCTGTGACATATGAACATCACGCCCTTCATCAGGATCGCAATAAACTGTCTGTCCCGGCTTCACTTCCACACCTGAACCAAAATAGCAAATACTAGTTAGTAACCAATAAGGCAATAAACCCTTTATAATTTAACCCAACAATGATATATTTTTTACTACTAAGAAAGATTGTTAATGTAGCCCCAACAAAGGGCATCACAAACTATATGATCATAAATGAAAACTGCTGCTTCACCAAATAATGATGTTCCGCAGTACTGTTGGTATTCAAATAGACAAAGGTGTATTAGGAAAAAAAATCAACACTGCAGCAATGCCATCTCACTGCAGCATATTGCTTGACAAACTATATGATCATACACGAGAATTGCTGATTCACCAAATAATTAAAGATTTTCTGCAGTTCTTTCGGTAGTCAAATAGGCGAAGTTGTATAAAAAATCCACATAGCAACAATGCCATCTCCCTGCAACAATAATGTTTTAAGAGTGAAGACCAATGAAACCAAAAGGCTAACATCAGTTACCACCATTGAACTGTCGTATTTCATTTTGCGTTGCCCATTTTTAACCCGATAAATCAGAATCAGGATTTTTTAAAATTAGTTTTGTAATATATTTGTAAACATTGTATATTTGTATTAAAGGAAGAGTAGAAGCGTGACCTGTTTGCAAGCTCTAACTTTTTTTTGTAAACACTGGTGGTGCTGGCGTCTCTGGTGCCGCCGTTCGGCGCTGTGGTGCCCACCGTGGCTGGTGTCGTCTGCTGGTGCAGCAGAGGGTTCCGCCATGGATGGTACTATGGTGCTACGCCTTCACTGCCTCGCCTCTTCACTGCATCGACGCTCCTTCTGCATCGAGATCTCCAGGTAATCCTGCTTCTTCTCTCTCTGCTCTGCTTCTGCATTCTGTACTGAACTGTCACTAGCCTAGGGTTTAAGCTCTGAATTTTTAGATGTTTAGATCGATTCAATAGTTGCTTAGGTATATAGGAATCTATGTAGTGCTTAGGATGTCCTAGTTGCAGTAGAACATGTGTAGGTGTTTTATTGAATTTTACTTCTGATTCAAGGTTTCGTGAGTGGCTGAGATACATGTTGAGAGAACATGGAGGTCCCTTATTGGATGCTTTTAGATCAAAATACCCTGAAAGGTATCGCGGCTCCTTTTTTTACTTGCTACTCTTATTCTTCTCATAATTTTGCAACTTTTTTATAGCTTATTACTCCATGTCCTCAGAACCAACAATGTAAGTACATATTTTACTATTGGTTAAACAATGTCCTCAGAACTTTGCACGTATCAGTGCTGGTTTCCATCTTTGAACAACTAAAAGAAGTTAGTAATTTGCTGATGTGGTAGGCTGTGAGGGCAGGAAAAATGTTCAGTGGGGATTGACTTTATAGTTATATAGGATTATTACTACTATAGTGTACTTCATGATAATCACATGCTAACGATGTACCGTATGCTTCCTTCATTTGTTTTCTGCAGGGAGGGAGCTTATACTTGCTTTAATCAAACCGTTGGAGCTGAAGAATTCAGTTATGGTTCTAGAATAGATCACATTCTCATTTCAAAACGCACACACTGTCGAGATGAGGACCCTACGGCACAGCGAGCCGCACTGGACGGTGGCGCAATGCATGAGGTATAGAACTTAAACTCCTTCATCGTCACATCAATCACAACGTTTATGTCACTAAATAGTTAATTTCTTAGGAATAGAGCATGTCTCCTTGGGCTAAACTGTAACAAAGTTCAGAATATTAAAGTTTAGATTATTAACCTTAACTTTCATTTATCAAAGATCTGCACACTTTGTTTTGGATCCACACACCTAGGCTCATCTAATGTGATCGGATCTGGCCAGATTCCTTTTGATGCATCACCTGTTACTCTTTTCGGTGAATTATGTTAGTAGTAATCTTGATTAGCTAGTTGCATGTGTGTTGTTAGCAGGATTAGCGTGGCCGTAGCTTAGGTCAAGCATGTACCTTATGTTTTGTCTCATGTAAAAAGCTTAGGACTGTGTTTACTGAATAATTAAGTTCTTCTGACAGGGAACTATGCATCCTGAGTGGCATAGACTATTGGCTTCATGAAATGACCCATGTCTATGATTCAAGATATCTTAGATCTTCGATGGCGGATGCAAATAATTGCTCAATTTCACTTCTCTGCAATGTTCATTCTCACATATTTCTATCATTCTTTGCAGGGATAAAGTAAAGAAAAAGAAGAAAAGATTACTAGAAGATTAGTTTTAGAATTTTCTTTTATTTCCTTATAATTTTTCTTTTATTGGATACTTGTAAAGACATTGTAATATTCTTACTATAATAAAAATTATGATTCTATTTCATTTTTTGTTTTTAAATTATTTTTCCTTATAGGTTGTTTTCTGTAAATTTGGATTTTTTTTTGTTTTCCAAATACATTACTAGTGGCGCATTTCAGCCCTTATTAGTGGCGCACCTTCCTTTATGACTAGTGGCGCACCTATAAGGCTATTAGTGGCGCACCTAGAGGGAATACCAGTGGAGCACCTAAGGGTTAGTAGTGGCGCACCAGAGGTGCGCCATTACTATCTGGATTACTAATGGCGCACCAGAGGTGTGCCATTACTATCTGTTACTAGTGGCGTGTTAATAGTGGCGCACCTATAGTGCGCCATTACTAACGAAAACAGGTGCGCCACTAATAGGGCTTTTTCTAGTAGTGCAACGAGTACAGAGAGGTTGTCAATCCCTCTGGCCTTGTCGTTTACAAAGGATCAAACGCAAGAGATAATAGTGATAGGTATGACTGCAACTAGGAAATAAGAACAGGAAGTAAATAACGGGTGTGATCAGTGATGGTAATATGGACCGGGGTCCCATGATGTTCACTAGTGATGTCTCTCTCCCAAAAGACGATAAAACAGCTAAGCGAGGTAAACAAATTACAGCTGGGCAATTGACAGGATTATGTGCGCAAACCGATGCTAACTATGCTGTAAGAAAGGTAGAGGCTCAAAAGCATGGGCGGTACGCCAAGGCAAGTAGACCGAAATCCATCTGCATCTACTACTAATCATCCACCTTGAGATATCTATCCAGAACATCTCGATGGTATTAAGTTGCGAGTCCCACCCATAGTGTAAACTCAAAGCAACAGACAACTGCATTAAAAGAACTTTGCGTAAAGTAAACAATACTTGCACCCGCAAGTACAAGCACCGTTGTTTTCCCCCTTGTGGCAACAACACATCCCCTAGACTCATGTTTCTGTCACTCAAGCTAGTCATCGAGGGGCATGAACCCACAATCAAGCATAACGTTCCCTCTTGGAGTTACTACCTACTACTCGTCCAAAGCAATAAATAGCAACGGAGAACATGCAAGAATTACTCAAGAACATAAATATAAAAGAGGTGACTCAAATATATTACTCACACACAATCTGAACATAATCTCATAATCCATCGGATCCCAGCAAACTCAGCATAGCAACAGCATAAAGATTACATATGTGCCTCGATCATGTAGGGCAGCTCACGAGGTCTAATCGATGAAGAACAAAGAGGGGAGGAGAACATCACATAGCTACTGGTCATGGACCCATGGTCCAAGGGAGACTACTCACAACTCATCCGGGAAGCGTCCATGGTGGTGGAGAAGCTCCCGGTGGTGGTTCTCCCCTCCGGCAGGGTGCTGGGAAGAGTTCTCCTGGTGCTCCCGATCTTGGAAGCGCGGCGGCGGCGGAACAGAGATGAGATCGCGAAAAAGGGTTCCGTCTTCGAGGGTTTCGGGACGCGAGGTAAATATATGCCAAAGGGGGTCACCAGAGGCGGAGAGGGGGGCCCAGGCGTCCCCCCGGCGCGGCCAGGAGGGGGGCCGCGTGGGCAGGCTGCCTGGGCTGCACATGGCTCCCCTCTAGCCCCACTTCTGGCGCGTGGAAGCTTCTGGAGCGCTGATTTTTTATATATTTTTCCCGGAATTTTTCTGGCAATTTAAGTAATGGGAAAACCTGAAATACAAAAACAGCAGAAAACAGAAACTGGCACTGGGTGCACTGAGTTAATAGGTTAGTCCAAATATGATCAAAAGTGTATGGAAGTGCATAAATATCATAGCAATATCACACAAAAGAAGCATGGAGCAAGCAGAAATTATAGATACGTTTTGGACGTATCACTTGCGTTGCCGAAACTGCCAAAGAAAAGTTAGAGTACATGAAGGGGCTTCAAGAGAGGAACATGGGGTGCCATCACCTCGGATGGTTACACGGGGAAGAGGTCCAAATGGGCCAAGGAGGAAGTGGAATGCGAAAGTCTTGGCATCCCAGAACCCTTGGCAGAATTCACCGTCCAGCAGGAGCGTGACGTCATCAGGGCCTGGTACCATTGGGACCGAATCAAAAATGTTCTCGAGACAGACGCAGTCACGACGGAGTTCATGAGACTGCTAGTAATTTTAATTTACCCCTTAATTTTAGCTTCTGATCAATTCGACTACATGTTTAGTCATATTTGTAAACGATCCTTGTTCCTTTTGCAGAAAGAGCAGCACAGGATTGTGGCCGAAAGCAACTCGCCGTCTGAGGCGTTGGCAAGGCCCAAGTGGGACACCCTATTCAAACGGGCCTTGAACATATTGAAAGGACTCCCGGTGGACACTCGACCGTCATATGGACGCGTGCACGGCGTCGGAGACGGCGCCACGTGGAAGAAGTACTACCGTGAGACCACAGAGGAGAGAAAGGAAAGACGGAGGTTAAATGAAGAAAACATCAACAAGAAGGTTGCGATTGTGGTTGATAACAAATCAGTTGAGACAATCAAAGCAGCGGTAGCTGCCGCAAAAGAGGAGTTTGCAGCTTCGTATAGTGTCTTGGTTCCGACTGTCGTTAGTTGGACCAAGCAAAATCCAAATAAGGATGCAGCGGACTTTCCCCTTTCCAATATGTTTGGGAGCAGCTCAACTAGGGTTGCACTAGCAACTGCTCCCGCACCTGCTCCTGCACTGGCTCCCGCACCTCCTCTTGCACCGGATCCCGCACCTGCTCATAGTAGCCCGTCCTCCGTCTCGGACGTGCTCGTCAGTGCTTCGTCTTTGGCTGAGCTCGACGCCCTCACGGTACATGTCACACCAGCCATCTTCAATATATGTATAATCTCCCACCTCCATTGCCTTTTGGACATCTCACGTCGCAGACATGTATTTGCAGGCTGACGTAACCCCGTGCACCATATTGTACACCATCAGTGGCCAGAAGGTGGATGTGGGGAAGGCGACGATAAGGAACAATTGTTCCACAGCCAGCCGACCCCCTTGATGTCTTCAAGGTTTCCGTTGCCAGTGTCGAACTGTGCCACGAGAATTTGGCTCCTCCAGTAGCACTAGGGGGAGATGACGACGAGACCCCGCGGCGGCTTGGCGATTGCAAGCGTTGAGTCTTGTTGTGGCCGAAGAGTGCTTCGTCTGGAGGCGGTCAGGAGCCCTCAACAAGGTTTGAACACCAACACCCCACCTACCATATTAGAATTGTCTGACGTGCCGGGTGAGGAAGAGGCTCCATTAGTGGTTGATGACGTCGCCGCCGTCGAAGAAGCAATGCATGATGTCATCGACAAGGATGACGATGACCCTCTACAGTATCTCAATACCGGTGCCTATGATGATGGAGGATTGATGGCTCAGCAGTATGAGTACTCAGGGCTTGAGCACGATGAGTTGGTGCCTGAATTGCCGGAGGATGAACGTATTAAGGCTCACTTCCAGTAGCAAAGAAGCATAGGAAAAGACCAAGGAAAGGCAACAAAGTTGCTTCTATGCTCCAACCGCCTCAGCAGCCTCGCGTTCAAGACTGTATACCTATCCCCGGTGCGGCAAAATGTCATATCCCCGGTGATCCGATCCTACCTAAGGCAGGGGTAGAGGCCATATACGGCGATCTCAGGAGACTTCATGATGATGTGCTGCAGAGAGACAAAAGCCCGATGGCCTCGGAAAATCCAGGATACCTACTCTACGTGGTTAACGTGTCGCCGCAAAGGTTATACACTGACACATTCCCCACGGAGAAGTTCTTACTTCGATTCTATTACATCTTCGACATGTTTCACTTGAAGAAGTTGGATTGTACGTTTTTCCACCCTTTTGCCTTGTACATGAACCACATCATCAGAATTGAGCACATATCTTATATTTGTGCCGCTGACCGGTACTTCATGCACGAGAGCTTCTTGGCAGTCTGCCCAGAGCATCGTCAATACGCGAGTAACTACATCGCCGATTTCATGGTCAGCAATAAGGACAAGGAGGCGATTCCCGTGCCTTATCATCCCATGTAAGTCATCCTCTAATATCCTCCCTTCGAGTTCAATCATTCATTTGCACACATGGAGGCTAATTAGAGGTGTACTTATATTGCGCAGGGACGGGCGCGCCGTCCTCACCATCCTTTACCCCAGATTCTCCCACGCTCTTTACTTGGACTCTTCGAAGAACTTGAAGAAAAAAGGATTACACCGACATCAAGTCTGTTCTCGACAGTGCTATCTTAAGCTACGGCTTACGAGGTGGAGAGATCACGGTCAATAAGACAGGGAACCACGCGCCCTCCTTCGGCCATAAGACCGACTTCTGTTGCATCTAGCAAAGGAGTGATACTCTCAGTGATGGATTCTATGTCCTCCACTTCATGTTGGAGTATAGACGGGATCGCCAGAGCCTTCACATGTCACCTACATCTGGCGACGCCCATATTCTGCAATGGGCAAAGAGACTAGGAGATATCCCGGATCATCGACTCTGGGATGAGTTCTATCACATTGATGACCCACAAGTGTAGGGGATCTATCGTAGTCCTTTCGATAAGTAAGAGTGTCGAACCCAACGAGGAGCAGAAGGAAATGATAGGCAGTTTTCAGTAAGGTATTTTCTGCAAGAACTGAAATTATAGGTAACACATAGTTTTGTGATAAGGTAATTGGTAGCAAGTGACAAAAGGTAAAAGTAAATAAGGTGCAGCAAGGTGGCCCAATCCTTTTTGTAGCAAAGGACAAGCCTGGACAAACTCTTATATAAAGTAAAGTGCTCCCGAGGACACATGGGAATATCATCAAGCTAGTTTTCATAACGATCATCTGATTCGCGTTCGGTACTTTGATAATTTGGTATGTGGGTGGACCGGTGCTTGGGTGCTGCCCTTGCTTGGACAAGCCTCCCACTTATGATTAACCTCTGATGCAAGCATCCGCAGCTACAAAAGAAGTATTAAGGTAAACCTAACCATAGCCTAAAACATATGGATCCAAATCAGCCCCTTACGAAGCAACACATAAACTAGGGTTTAAGCTTCTGTCACTCTAGCAACCCATCATCTACTTATTACTTCCCAATGCCTTCTTGTAGGCCCAAATAATGGTGAAGTGCCATGCATTCGACGTTCACATGACACCACTAGAGGAGAGACAACATACATCTCATCAAAATATCGAACGAAGACCAAACTCACATGACTACTAATAGCAAGACTTCTCCCATGTCCTCAGGAACAAAAGCAACTACTCACAAGACATAATATGGTTCATGATCAGAGGGGTACTAATATGCATAATGGATCTGAACATATGATCTTCCACCAATAAACCAACTAGCATCAACTACAAGGAGTAATCCACACTACTAGTAACCCACAGGTACCAATCTGAGGTTTGGGTACAAAGATTGGATACAAGAGATGAACTAGGGTTTGAGAGGAGATGGTGCTGGTGAAGATGTTGATGAATATAGCCCTCCCCAAGATGGGAGAGTTGTTGGTGATGACGGCGGTGACGATTTCCCCCTCCCGGAGGGAAGTATCCCCGACAGAACAGCTCTGCCGGAACCCTAGATTGGTTTCCGCCTTGGTTTCGCCTCGAGACGGCGGTGTCTGGTCCCGAAAAGCCTCCCATTATTTTTTTTCTAGGTCAGAACACCTTATATAGGAGAAGATGGGCACCTTGGGCCTGCCGGCTGGCCCTCGAGACAAGGGGGCGCGCCCTGGGAAGGGGGGCGCGCCCCCACCCTCGAGGCTAGCCGGTGGCCCCTCTCGTGGGTTTCTTTCACCAAATATTTTTTATATTTTCCGAAACGGTGTTCTGTTGAGTTTGAGTGCTTTTGGAGTTGTGCAGAATAGGTTTCCAGCGTTTGCTCCTTTTCTAGCCCAGAATTCCAGCTGTCGACATTCTCCCTCTTCATGTAAACCTTGTAAAATAAGAGATAAAAGGCATAAGTATTGTGACAAAACATGTATGAACAGCCCATAATGCAATAAATATCAACATATAAGCATGATGCAAAATGGACGTATCAACTCCCCCAAGCTTAGACCTCGCTTGTCCTCAAGCGAAATCCAATGTCGAAAAATATGTCCACATGTTTAGAGATAGAGGTGTCGATAAAAACAAAATACGGACATGAGGGCATCATGATCATTCTTATAACAGCAACTTATATAAATATAGTCATATGATTCTTATGCTAAAGTAACAATTCATCCACAATATCAAGTATGCATCATAAACTTCATTGGAAACTAACAAACTTTAGTCTCGGTCATTGAAGCAATTGCAATTTATCGTAATATCGAAAAGAGTCAATATAAGAGCTTTTCAGCAAGCCTACATACTCAACTATCATATAGTCTTTCACAATTGTTCACACTCACGCAATACTTATGTTTATGGAGTTTTAATCGGACACAGAGAAAGATAGAGGCTTAAGGTGTTGCCTCCCAACCTTTTACCTCATGGGTAATGTCAACAGTAATAGATCATGAAAACTTACATCCAAGTGGGTATATATGTCTGGATCTTTCCAACACAATGTGCTTGCCAAAGGATAAAATGTAAAAAGAAAAGGTGGGACTCACCTTGACACTTTTAAGACAGGAATAATAGATAGGCCCTTCGCAGAGGGAAGCAGAGGTTGTCATGTGTTTTTGTGGTTGGATGCACAAAGTCTTAGCATAGAAGAACTTCGCTTTAAATTGCCACTTGTGATAAGGACCTTTATTATGCAGTCCGTCACTTTTATTACTTCCATATCACAAGATCGTATAAAGCTAATTTCTTCCACACTAATAAATCATACATATTTTAGAGAGTTTGCAACATGACAACTTACTTGGAAGGATATTTCTCAATCCATAGGTAGGTATGGTGGACTCTCATGGCAAAACTGGGTTTAAGGATATATGGAAGCACAAGTAGTATCTCTACCTAGTGCGAGGACTTTTGGCTAGCATGAGGGGGAAAGGCAAGCTCAACATGTTGGATGATCGATGACAATATACTTTATTTCAGATATAAGAAGACATAACCCATTATGTTGTCTTCCTTGTCCAACATCAACTCTTTAGCATGTCATACTTTAATGAGTGCTCACAATCATAAAAGATGTCCAAGATAGTATATTTGTATGTGAAGCCTCTCTTCTTTGTTACTTCCTATTAATTGCAACGATGACCAAAACTATGTCTGTCACCTCCCAACAACTTTTATTTATCATACTCTTGTATGTGAAGTCATTACTTCCCATAAGATCGATATGATCTCTTTGATACTCTTTATGTTTTCTTTTTATCATGACCCTACTGAGGAGATCAAGCCCTTGACTCAACACTAATCTTTATTATATAGCTCACGGACTCGATTACAAAGGATAAAGCTCACAAAGCAAAAGCTCACAACTAGATCATTCTGACTTTATTCTACTAGATCAAGATACTACCAAAAGGATCGAACTAAGTAAAACGGTAAAGATAGGAGTGATGGTGATACGATACCGGGGTCACTCCCCCAAGCTTGGCAATTGCCAAGGGGAGTGCCCATACCCATATGATTATGTCTCCTTCTTTGGGGGTGGTGAGGATGGAGTTGCAAGTAGTGACGGGGGATCCTCATATATCGAGCGTAGGAGATCTTCCAGCTTGCGGGTAATACCTTTGAGAGCAGCTATGTAATCCTTCAACAAAAGATTTTCACTTGTGAGATGCTTGTTTTGAATCTGAGCTAACTCAATCATCCTGAAAGCTTCTAGCTCAGCTGAGGTAAAGAGATTAGGAAGGGATTTAGCGGTGTCTTCTTCTCCTTGTGCCGGAGCTGGATCCTCCACCTCCATCTTGATCTTCTTCTCCTTGTGGATATCCTCGGGTCCTTCCCTCTTCAGGTCTATCTTCATTAGCCAAGCATCGTTGCCTTCATTGTTGGAGGAGGGAGACGACATGATGCCTGGCTTCGCAAACCTTAACAGAAAACAGCTCGAAAGGAGAACAGAGGATTTTTGCGTGATACAGAGGTCAAAACCTATGGGAGTATATATAATGAATTTTCCCGAACAAAAGGAGTAACCCACAAGAAAACGGAGTCCGGGGGACACACGGGGTGCCCTCGAGGCAGGGGGGCGTGCCCTGGGAAGGGGGCGCGCCCCCCACCCTCGAGGAGGCCTCGTGTCTCCTCTGGACTGCGGTTTATTTTTCTATTTTTCTAAATATTCCAAAATGGATAAAAATTGCCTTTAGAACTGTTTTGGAGTCGGTTTACTTACTGTATCACGTACCTCTTTCTTTTCGAAAGTGTCCCATAGGTATTCCTCCGGAGTTATGGTTTCAATAACATTAGTTTCAACATTTATAGGATTACCTGAGATATAATGTTTGATTCTTTGACCATTCACCCCCTTCGGATTTGTGCCTTCAAAGTTGTTGATTTTTATGGCACCGGAAGGATAGACCTCCTCGATAACGTAAGGGCCTTCCCACTTGGAGAGATGTTTTCTGGCAAAAAATCTTAAACGAGAGTTGAATAGCAAGACATAATCACCTATGTTAAACTCACGCTTTTGTATTCTTTTGTCATGCCATCTTTTAACTTTTTCTTTAAATAGTTTGGCATTCTCATAGGCCTGGGTTCTCCACTCATCAAGGCAGCTAATGTAAAATAGCCTCTTCTCACCGGCAAGTTTGAAATCGTAGTTGAGCTCTTTAACAGCCCAATATGCCTTATGTTCTAGCTCAACAGGTAAGTGATAAGCTTTTCCATATACCATCTTATATGGAGACATACACATAGGATTTTTGTATACAGTTCTATAGGCCCATAATGCATCATCTAGTTTCTTGGACCAATTCTTTCTAGACCTATTAACTGCCTTTTGCAAGATTAATTTCAACTCCCTATTACTAGGTTCTACTTGACCACTAGTCTGTGGGTGATAGGGGGATGCAATTCTATGGTTGACATCATACTTAGCAAGCATCTTACGGAAAGCACCATGAATAAAGTGTGAACCACCATCAGTCATTAGATATCTAGGGACTCCAAACCTTGGAAATATAACTTCTTTAAGCATCTTAATAGAGGTGTTATGATCAGCACTACTAGTTGGAATATCTTCTACCCACTTAGTAACGTAATCAACAGCAACTAAAATACGTGTGTACCCATTAGAGGCAGGAAAAGGTCCCATATAATCAAAGCCCCAAACATCAAATGGTTCAATAACAAGTGAATAATTCATAGGCATTTCTTGACGTCTACTAATATTACCAATTCTTTGACATTCATCACAAGATAAGACAAACTTACGGGCATCCTTGAAGAGAGTAGGTCAATAAAAACCGGATTGCAATACCTTGTGTGCAGTTCTATCTCCCGCATGGTGTCCTCCATAGGCTTCGGAGTGGCACTTGCGTAGGATCTGTTCCTGTTCATGCTCAGGTACACAACGTCTAATAATACCATCTACTCCTTTATAAAGATGTGGGTCATCCCAAAAGTAATGTCTCAAATCATAGAAGAACTTTTTCTTTTGCTGGTATGTGAAGCTAGGAGCTATAAACTTAGCAACAATATAATTAGCATAATCAACATACCATGGAGCAGTACGAGAAGTACTTATGACAGCTAGTTGTTCATCAGGAAAGCTATCATCAATAGGTTGTGGGTCATCAAGCACATTTTCTAACCTAGACATGTTATCTGCTACGGGGTTCTCAGCTCCCTTTTTATCAATAATATGCAGGTCAAATTCTTGCAGCAAGAGAACCCATCTAATAAGTCTAGGTTTAGCATCTTTCTTTTCCATAAGGTATTTGATAGCAGAATGATCGGTGTGAATAGTTACTTTAGAATCAACGATATAGGGTCTAAACTTATCACAAGAAAATACAAGTGCTAAAAATTCTTTCTTAGTGGTAGCATAATTTCTTTGGGCCCTATCTAGAGTTTTACTAGCATACTGGATAACATTCAATTTCTTATCAACTCTTTGCCCTAGAACAACACCTACATCATAATCACTAGCATCGCACATAATCTCAAATGGTAAATTCCAGTCAGGAGGCTGGACAATAGGTGCAGAGATCAATGCTTTCTTAAGTATTTCGAATGCTTCTAGACAATCATCATCAAAGACAAAATGAATATCTTTTTGTAAGAGATTAGTCAGAGGCCTGGAGATTTTGGAGAAGTCCTTAATGAACCTCCTATAAAACTCGGCATGACCAAGGAAACTTCGTATACCTTTAATGTCCTTTGGACATGGCATCTTTTCAATAGCATCAACTTTAGCTTTGTCAACTTCAATACCTCTTTCAGAAATTTTATGTCCCAGGACAATGCCTTCATTAACCATAAAGTGGCACTTCTCCCAATTCAAGACAAGGTTAGTGTCTTCACATCTCTGCAAAACTCGATCAAGGTTGCTTAAGCAATCATCAAAAGAAGTTCCGTAAACGGAGAAATCATCCATGAAAACCTCAACAATATTTTCACAAAAATCAGAGAATATAGCCATCATGCATCTTTGAAAGGTAGCAGGTGCATTACATAAACCAAAAGGCATACTTTTATAAGCAAAGGTACCGAAAGGACAAGTAAAAGTTGTCGTTTCTTGATCCCCTTTTGACACAGGTATTGAGAGAAACCAAAATAACCATCTAGAAAGCAGAAATGAGTATGTTTGGATAACCTTTCTAGCATTTGATCAATAAATGGCAAGGGGTAATGATCTTTCTTAGTAGTTTTATTTAACTTACGGAAATCAATTACCATCCTATAACCTATAACTATTCTTTGCGGGGTCAATTCATCTTTATCATTAGGGACAACAGACATACCTTCTTTCTTAGGAACACAATGGACGGGACTTACCCACTGGCTATCAGCAACTGGATAGATAATACCTGCCTCTAGAAGCTTTAGTATTTCCTTTCGTACCACTTCTTTCATATTAGGATTTAACCGTCGCTGATGATCGATAACTGGTTTAGCATTTTCTTCCAATTTTATCTTGTGTTGGCATATAGTGGGACTAATGCCCTTAAGATCATCCAGAGTATATCCAATAGCAGCACGATGCTTCTTCAGAGTTTTCAATAATTTTTCTTCTTCCCGCTCTGAAAGGTTAGCACTAATAATAACAGGATATATCCTCTTTTCATCAAGATAAACATACTTAAGATTATCAGGCAAAGGTTTAAGTTCAAACACGGGATCACCCTTGGGTGGAGGAGGATCCCCTAGGATTTCAACAGGCAAGTTGTTTTTCAATACAGGTCCCTGTTTAAAGAATATTTCATCTATTTCCCTTCTCTCATCCATATGCATATCATTTTCATGGTCTAGCAAGTATTGTTCTAAAGGATCGTTAGGTGGCACGGCAATAGAAGCAAGACCAATAATTTCATCCTTACTGGGTGGTGCCATTTCAAGGGGCTGTCTACGGAATTTAGCAAAGTTAAAATCATGAGACATATCCCCTAATCCAACAGTGACAATGTCTTTCACGCAGTATATCTTGGCATTAACAATATTCAAGAAGGATCTACCAAATATAATGGGGCAAAATGCATCTTGTGGGGAACTAAGAACAAGAAAATCAGCAGGGTATTTAACCTTCCCACACAAGACTTCGATATCTCTAACAATCCCAACTGGTCAAATAGTATCTCTATTAGCAAGCTTAATAGTGACATCAATCCCTTCTAACTCAACATGTGCTATATCATGCATAATTTCGTTATACAAATCAAGAGGGATAATACTCGCACTAGCACCTACGTCACATAAACCATAATAACAATGATCTCATATCTTGACAGAGATAACATGCAGGCCTACAACAGGTTTATGTTTATTCCTAGCATTGGGTTTGGCTATTCTAGCAGATTCTTCTTGGAGGTAAATAACATGTCCATCTAAATCTTCTACCAAGAGATATTTAACCATAGCAACACTAGGTTCAACTTTAATTTGGTCAGAGGGTGTAGGTGTTCTAGTACTACTCTTACGAACTACAGCTGAAGCTTGAGCATGATTCTTTATCCTAACAGGGAAAGGTGGTTTCTCAATATAAGCGGTAGGAATAACAGGATCAACATTATAAGTGATAGTGTTTTATTCAACTTTAATAGGTTTAACTACTTTTACTTCAATAGGGGGATGGTATTTAAACAACTTCTCCTTGGGGAGATCAACATGAGTAGCAAAGGATTCACAGAAAGAAGCTACTATCTCAGAGTCAAGTCCATATTTAGTGCTAAACTCACGGAAAACATCAGTATCCACAAAAGCTTTAACACAATCAAACTTAGGGGTCATACCTGACTCCTTACCTTCGTCGAGATCCCAATCTTCAGAGTTGCATTTAATTATTTCCAATAAATCCCACTTGAAGTCAATAGTCTTCATCATATAAGAGCCAGAACAAGAAGTATCGAGCATGGAGCGATTATTATGAGAAAGCCGAGCATAAAATTTTTGAATAATCATTTCTCTTGAGAGCTCATGATTGGGGCATGAATATAACATTGACTTAAGCCTCCCCCAATCTTGAGCGATGCTTTCTCCTTTGCGAGGCCAGAAATTATAAATGTAATTGCGATCACGATGAACCTGGTGCATAGGGTAGAACGTCTGATGAAATTCCAGCTTCAGACGATTATAGTTCCATGATCCCATATCATCACATAGCCTAAACCATGTCAATGCATCTCCCTTCAAAGATAAATGGAAGACCTTCTTCTTGATAACATCCTCGGGCATACCTGCAACCTTAAACAATCCACAAACTTCATCCACATAGATTAGATGTAAATCGGGATGCAGTGTTTCGTCCACTGTATAGGGATTTTTAAGAAGTTTCTCTATCATACCCGAAGGAATCTCAAAGCAAACATTTTCAATAGGTGCAGTAGGTTGAGGAGCAACTCTTTGCTCTTCTGATCGGGGTGAAGATACCCCGAACAAGCCCCTCAAAGGATTTTGAGCCATAGTAACAAGTGACAATATATTTCAGCACACTATATAAATTTTTCTTTACCAAAGGCGCTTCACTCCCCGGCAACGGCGCCAGAAAAGAGTCTTGATGACCCACAAGTGTAGGGGATCTATCGTAGTCCTTTCGATAAGTAAGAGTGTCGAACTCAACGAGGAGCAGAAGGAAATGATAGGCAGTTTTCAGTAAGGTATTTTCTGCAAGAACTGAAATTATAGGTAACAGATAGTTTTGTGATAAGGTAATTGGTAGAAAGTGACAAAAGGTAAAAGTAAATAAGGTGCAGCAAGGTGGCCCAATCCTTTTTGTAGCAAAGGACAAGCCTAGAAAAACTATTATATAAAGTAAAGCGCTCCCGAGTACACATGGGAATATCGTCAAGCTGGTTTTCATCACGATCGTCTGATTCGCGTTCGGTACTTTGATAATTTGGTATGTGGGTAGACCGGTGCTTGGGTGATTCCCTTGCTTGGACAAGCCTCCCACTTATGAGTAACCTCTAATGCAAGCATCCGCAACTACAAAAGAAGTATTAAGGTAAACCTAACCATATCCTGAAACATATGGATCCAAATCAGCCCCTTACGAAGCAACGCATAAACTAGGGTTTAAGCTTCTGTCACTCTAGCAACCCATCATCTACTTATTACTTCCCAATGCTTTCCTCTAGGCCCAAATAATGGTGAAGTGTCATGTAGTCGACGTTCACATGACACCACTAGAGGAGAGACAACATACATCTCATCAAAATATCGAACGAAGACCAAACTCACATGACTACTAATAGCAAGACTTCTCCCATGTCCTCAGGAACAAAAGCGACTACTCACAAGACATAATATGGTTCATTATAAGAGGGGTATTAATATGCATAATGGATCTGAACATATGATCTTCCACCAAATAAACCAACTTGCATCAACTACAAGGAGTAATCAACACTACTAGCAACCCACAGGTACCAATCTGAGGTTTGGGTACAAAGATTGGATACAATAGATGAACTAGGGTTTGAGAGGATATGGTGCTGGTGAAGATGTTGATGAAGATAGCCCTCCCCAAGATGGGAGAGTTGTTGGTGATGACGGCGGTGACGATTTCCCCCTCCCGGAGGGAAGTATCCCCGACAGAACAGCTCTGTGTCACACCCCAAAAATAGTTATTTGGAATTTTGAATACTTTTCAAAATTTTAGCTAAGATTTTAAAATTTTCTTGGAGGATTCTGTTTGAAGGGTGGACTTATTTGATTTAATTGTTTTGGAGGTTTTCAAAAGTTTTTCTCTCTAAAGAATCTTTGGTTTTTAGCTATTTATTTTCAAAGGCAAAAATCCTTTTCACCCCTTCTAATACCATAAAACTTCTCCAAATATTTTCTGTCACTCCAAAATTTTCCTCTCAAGTCATGCACACCTTCTGTGGTATTATTCAACTCCTTCCCACTCCACAAAAATATTCTTTCTAGATATTCCAAATTCCAAAAGTGGAATTTGAATTAATCATAGTTTCTTGACATTTACAAAGGAACTATATTTTCTATGACTCTTCTGCCTCTACCAAAATTATTCCTACATATATATGGTACCCTCAACCCATTTCTCCAAAAAACATTTGGTCCCACAGTTCAAAAATTTCAAACCAAATTCAATTCAAATTTGGTCCAGAAGTCATATTTCTGCCCCAAACCATTTCCAAACTTCACCAAAATTCTTGGCCTCCTGGCAAACTCATTTTTGAGTAACAACCCACCACCACACAAGACCCCATGATCAACCAAGTTGTTTAAGACCTCAAATCATTTCATCAAACAGTTGGCGGGCATACTGTTCCACACTGAATAAAATTCAGTTAACTGAATTTCGGCCGACAGGGACAGCGATGCCGTGCATCCATCGTCTTCCTCTTCCGCACGGCAATGTCGCCCGTTTTCATTACCGCAGCTCCCCCCTGGCCCAGCACCCAGCCACTCCACTCCGGTGAGATGGCATCGGGCCGGTGCAGCCTCCCCGGGCTCGTCCACGGCGGAGCCGAGCGGAACGCCTCGGCCATCAATCGCTCCTTTACTCCACTTCAGCCCTCATACCTACCTCCCTGCACACGCGTCATCTTCCTTCGCCTCTACGCGCAAAGGACACACCGGCCACGCCGCACGGGGCCCGTTTGACAGTCGCCGGAGCCGGCCGCTCCGCCGCGCCCGTGCGGACAGCACACCGCAAACGTGTCAAGCAGGCACGAGCTCGTCCACGCGGAAGCATCGGACGAACACCACGGACCTCTTGAATGCTCCATCGCCCAGACCACCGGCCAGAACCAACCTCGGTGACCTCATTAACTCCGGCGATCTTCACCCGCTTCGGCTATCTTCGAACCGCCTATAAAAAGGGTCCCCGAGCCCCTCTAGCGCTAGCACTCGCCTCCACCACCACCCACACTCCCTCCTGACCACCCACCAGGCCCCGAGGGAGTCATCTTCTCCCTCTCCGGCCACCGCTCCGCCGCCTCTGTCCTCGAACCGAACCGAGCACGTACACCACCAGAGCATCCCAAACTCCGTCGATCTTCACCTTTTCCACCACCATGCCGAATCCCTAGATCAATTTACCTTTCCGAGCCCTCTCCGACGAGCCACCACCTCACCAGAATCTTCGTCCGCCGGCGACGAGCTCACCGCCGTTCAGGTGACCGCCGGTGGCCACCTCCACCACCCCTGGATGCGGAAGTCCACGCTGGTCACTTTGCGACCAGCGCCGGGCCCTGAGACCCCGGCGATCGTCGCCGGCGATCGCCGCCGCTTCTCTGTACTCGCGCACGAGCGCGTTCAAATTTTAAACCTGACGGGTGGCCCCCACCCGTCAGCTCTCTCCCTCTGTTTCCGTTTTAAGTGGAAGCGCACTCTGCGCTTTACGTCTTCTACTCTGGAAGACGCACTCGTATCCGAAACGTTTTCTTTTAAAACAACTCAGGGACTTCTGTTTTACAGAAAAAACCCTGGTTTTGAAAAGCTAATAACTTTTAAAATATAAATCCAAATGAGTTGATTCTTTTTGCTAAAATTTTCTTTTCTGCTCTAGTTTATTTTAAGATTTATTTAAAAATATTTTGAGAACTTTTTCTGTTCTGGGTTTATTGTCTTATTCGAATTCAAATTTGAATTTTTCAGAAAAAGAAGAAGGAACTTTTGCTGGGATTTCTGAAGGGTTTTCTCCTGATTACTTTGGACAAGGCAAGCATTATTGAACTTGAGTTATGGTGTTGCTTCCTTGCATGGTTACATAAAATGGTAGTGCATCATATACGTTGCATGTTATATCACATGTGCATGCATGGTCAAGTCTTGTTTGTTTTACCTTGGCTTGCATGTCACACTAGCTTGTCTGGCATACAAATGGTTACGTGAGGGCAGAGATGCTGCTGCTGGTTGGGACATGCTAGTAGGCATGGTCCTTTGTGACACAGTGGTGTCATGTGGTACTGATGAAGAACACTGGTGTTATTTTTGACAATACCTCCTGAGTCTGCCTAGATCGAGTCTTGCTCTATACACCTAGTTGTACACCGTGCTGCCACGGGTCCTTCCGAAAGGAAGGTACGGCCTAGTAAGTTGATAACCCCTGTACGGGTGCACACCACACAGATACTACGATGAAGGTTGTAGCCTGTCATCGGGTCAGGGGCATGGGTGTTTCCGGTTGTAGCCGAGAGGGGGGCACCCCTTGTAATCCGCGCGTTTAATAGTGATCCCATGCTTTTCGGAGGTTGTAGCCTCCCTGACTTAAGGTCTCTGGAGCGATGCTCTGGGTGAGTCCTGGCATCCGGTCGGTGTGTATGCGCCAGGCGTGTTTTCAACCTAAAATCCGTATTGGGTACTAGACAGTACACGGTACTGGCTAAGGACAGCCCATACGCGTGGGTAAAGAGTACACCCTCTGCAGAGTTATATCTATTCGAATAGCCGCGTCCACGGTCAAGGATTTAGTTGGGTGGGTCAAGTATCGGTCTCGGTGTCAGTCTCTGGAGGAAAATAGACTACTTGAGCATGTTATGTTTGCAGGACTTTTTCTTTGTCACAGTCAGTATATTATCATAAATTTATTTATGGTGAATATTATGCTTATGGACTAACCTTGTGATTTTATTATTACCTTCGAGAGTGTCTCAGGGGCTGGCTAGACTACCCCGGACACTCGCTTTTCTTTTAAAGTCCTTTTGAGGCGTCCCTCGAGTGTCAGGCGGTTTATCTCGCCACTACTCTTGTGGACACCCACTGGCATTTCTTTTAAAGTCCTTTTGAGGCGTCCCTCGAGTGTCAGGCGGTTTATCTCGCCACTACTCTTGTGGACACCCACTGGCATTTCTTTTAAAGTCCTTTTGAGGCGTCCCTC